>JAWWEY010000005.1:25558694-25603475 GCA_035582745.1 Loriotus luctuosus
TTCTTTCTTTCTTTCTTTCTTTCTTTCTTTCTTTCTTTCTTTCTTTCTTTCTTTCTTTCCTTCTTTCTTTCTTTCCTCCTTTCCTTCTTTCTTTCTTTCTTTCTTTCTTTCCTCTTTCTTTCTTTCTGCCATATATTTTTTGTATCCATACCAGGTCATGTTGAAAGCTGTGCATTTGTTTTCTCAGTCTCTTTTATTATGAATCCATGATGTGCTTCAATTTTTTGGGGTAGGGGAAGTTAGGGTTTAGGGAATATATTTATTCTAAATTAAATATCCTTTTTCCTCCATTAAAAGTGAAAGTGTAGAAGAAGGTAGATTTTCAAATAAGGGCATCAGTTCACATGACTTTTGTTCTAGGATGTCATTTCTGCCAAATTATTTCACACCAGCAGCATTGCAAGTGCTATCTGTGATCAAGGGCTCCAGCACTCTTTGGCACTTTCAGGATGACCCTTATTTTTCTCTCCAAGTGCTTCTTGCCCTGTACAAAGATGTCATGTCCCTTAACACACTGAATGTAATGTCCCATCGTGCCATCTGGGCTTTATTCTGGATAGCTGGTCCTGTGACCTGTTTTTGCCTAAGATCCATTCCTCTGTAACACTGCCTGCAGATGTTTTCCCTAGGTTTTTGTCCCCTAGTTCCTGTTTTCATTGACCTCTAAATCCCCTGAGTTTTAAATTTTATTTTATTTTGGTTTGGTTTAGCTTTTGTTACATGCAAACCATACGGGACACATTCTGAGGAAAGTAAACAGCCTTGCTGCAAGGCTAATAACTTAGTTCTTTAAGTAAGGGATATAATAGAGGCATTGTGAAGTGGGAAAGGAATCCAGGGCTATGGCTTGCCAGGTGCTATACTGGTGTGTTATCCTCATCATTTGTTGTTGCTCTGGGAGACAGTAAAATGTCTCACAAACTGTGGTGTGTGGGTTTATTTTTTCTTCTTTGCAGCTGTGCAACAATGGAAAAATAATGCAGGTTTAAAATACTGGGAGCAGGGACTTGCAGAGAGGGCTCTAAGTGGGAAATAATAATCTGGTACAGAAAAAGTTGTAAATTCCAGCTTGCGTTACTTTCCCACCTTATACCACCAAACACATGTTCCCACTGTGAAATTGGTGGCTTTATACATACCTTTGATAGAATACCATCATTTCTAAGTGAGAGACTCCTTGAGTGTTTGAATAATAAAAAAAATCTGTGTGTTTCCCCAAGTTAACATTAACATATTCAGGACAAAGCACGGGAAAAGCATAATTCTAGGTGCCTAGATAACTTCTGGGTTTGGTCAGGGGTATCAATTACACTCTGAAGAGATATAACAATCAACTACTCAGAGAATATTTACAGTGCCTAGCTGAATGCATGCCTGCCTATTTCCATCAAGAAATATTTGACCCCAAGGCATCAGCTGTGATTACTGTTGCCCAATTTTTTTTTATTTAAAAGATAACATAGTTAAAATAAATCCATAAAAGGCAGTCTTTGAGCTGAAACAAATGATTAATCAGTACAAAACAAGATACAGGATAAGAATTTCGAATACTCATAACATAAGTCCAAATTCATTGAGTGTTGACTTAGAGAACTATGAAAAAAATACATGGTGAAATTAATAAAAATAAAGGCCAATGTAATGAGCAGTAGCACATTTGATTATTGAAATAAAACAATATAAGAGACTAATCTGCATAATTCCAACTGTGCCACTTTTAAATAACTGGATTGTTTGCCATGTCCTGATACTCTACAGGTATCTGAATTTCACTATGGGCAGAATCTACATCTGTATCACAATTCTGGCAATCATGAATTAGAAAACCACTCCTGATGTGTATCCATGTGTTCTTATGTCAGATTTTATCATACAGGCCCAAATAAAAGAGAGTTGGTGACAGGGCCTCCACTGACCAACATATTTATTTTGGATGGGCTCATTGTGATGGAAATACTCTGCTGAACTGTGGGTGACCTCTTCTACCTCCTCTTGCATATGAGTTATTTCTAGCTAGCACACCAAATTGAAACCAGCTATGTTCAGCTTTTTGTGCACTCAATGAAACCACGTCCAGTACACACTGCTGGCTTGGCACAGGGTGATCTGCAAGAGGAGTCCATCAGGGGAAAAACACATCACCATTTTCATCTGCCCACTCCTCTTTCCAGTTTCTATGATGGAGAGTTGCTCTCACAGAGGCCGATAGTCTTGTCACTGTTTTAATGCTTAACTGGTTATGGAATAAGTCAGACGCTCCATTTTCCTCCAAGAAACAGACTACAGTGTAACTCTGAAAATATTGAAAGTGTATGAAAATGCTCTGATGTTCACTATAGTATTTACAACAATTTTTGTCTTCTGTTTCTGAAACTAGCTCAATGGAAGTGGTGAAAAAAGATGTCCTATTAATAAATATAAGTAGATATTATATCAATATTTATATGGCCCATTCTACATAATCCACTGCAAAAACATGCAGCACTGTAAATCTGATAAGCAGATAGCAAACAGATGGAATGATAAGAGTCAGTCAAGTATCTATTATATCTGAAATACCCTCCATTAATGTGTTATGTACTGACAGTAGTGGGACCTTCTCCCTTTTTGTGTCACGGTTAATTAATCTATGAAATTCAGAAGTAATGTAGAATATCGGAGGCATGCAGAGAACACCTGTTACAGATAACAGTGCTTTCAGGGAGGTCTTGTCTGTATAGAGAGATTATCTTAGAGTTACCCTGAGTCTAGATATCACAGTTGTGAGAACTGGATTAGGCACCAACAGGGAAGGCAAGTTATTATGGTCCATGATTCCCAATGGCAGGGCTTGGAGCCTGATGTTTCAGATTGTTCCCCTTCCATACAAAGTTTTGCTTACCAAAAAGATAAAGTGCTGTTTTATAAGACTAAGAGGAATGAGGTGAAGTTATGCATATTTTTATCATATTTTTATTAAGCTGGACTGTGCCTTCACTCTATTGAGTAATAGAATTTCCTGTTCAGGAGTAACTAGTTAGAAGGGTTGTGTGATGATGGATAAAGTATAACTGTATCCTTAGGATAAACAAAATCAGGAAAATGTTACCCAAATATTATTTTTTTTGTGACTGTCCTGTTCTTCCCAGTTTTCAAATGGAATGATTGTACTTATTCTTGAACATAAATTATGGATGCTAACAGAAGCTGCATTGCAGTCCCAGCAATGAAGTAACACTTGCATTTGTTCTATAGGACTTATCTTTCACTGTTTCAGAAGTTTATAATCTTTCTTTTAGTACTGCATTGTATTTCCTTCAGCTCACCAAATTTGCCATCAGAAGACCTCAAAAGGCATTAGAGAATAATAATAATAATAATAATAATAATAATAATAATAATAATAATATATTTAACTGCAAAAATAATTTCCCTTGTGATCACCTGAGATCTCCTTGATTATTACTCCACAGGCATTGATCCTTGTCAACAACAAAATCAGCAAAATAAGCCCATTAGCTTTTGCTCCTCTGAAGAAACTGGAAAGACTTTACCTGTCCAAGAACAACCTGAAGGAACTCCCAGAAAACATGCCGAAGTCTCTCCAGGAGATACGTGCTCATGAGAATGAGATCTCCAAGTTGAGGAAAGCTGTCTTTAATGGACTGAATCAAGTGATTGTCTTAGGTATGAGCATGAGAAATAACAAACACAACTGAGTGTTTTTTTAAGATGCTATTTGTAGTTTGATCAGTGATTATAGTAGAAAGGCAACAAATGTCCCAATAAATTGTACCTCCAAATTAGCTTTGACCTGAAGACTATAAGTACCTACCTTGCAGCACAGCTCACAACCATGTTTTATTGGCAGAACTGGGCACCAATCCAATCAAGAGTTCAGGCATCGAGAATGGAGCTTTCCAGGGCATGAAGAGGCTCTCCTACATCCGTATCGCAGACACCAACATCACAAGCATCCCAAAGGGTAAGAAATGCCAGTAGTATTTCAGAGAATTGCACAGGTAGAATGTGGTAACTTCTACTCAGTTGGGAAAAAAATATTATGGAAGGTTTTTAAATCTGTCCTTAAAGTGTCTGGTTTTAAACCAGATTACTTTTATTAGCTTGGAAAAATTTGGCTTTTGGTTACAAGAAGCTTCATGAGAGGTGCACTGTGAAAGGTCATTTTATCTTATTTTGCTTTTGTTGTCTCATAGCTGAAATATAAAATGGAAGAATGTTTTCAGCCCCCAAGCCTGGTTATTGAGCCTGATTAACATTACACAACTGTAAACTCATGTAGAATTAGCTGAAGTTGTACAAGCATAAAATCAGCCCTCCACAAGTCTGTGGCTTTGAAGCCAAAAAGTGTCCCTATAACAAAACAGAAATCTTTGTTAGTTTTCGAAGTCCTTAATTGCAAATTCCTATAAAATAAGAACAATTTCATTGTAATTTATTAAAAACGAAACAAACAAACAAGAGTGATTCCAATACAGAGGAAATTATGTTCAATTTATTCATACTTCAGTCAGCAGATTGTTTTGAAACGGCTGAAAACTTTTTGAGAGATAATACTGATTGTATTTTTTTTCTTCCCATATTTCCTGTTTTGTATGTTCTTTTGAGGGACCTCAGATAGGTAAAATGTGTTTGCTCTTTTTTTTTCCCTGATAAACAGAATTTGTAAACTAGTATGCACCCTAACTAAAATGACATTAAAATTATTTTGCCTCATACTTACAGCTGCATTTTCTACTGCTGTTTCTTGTTAAATATCCAGGTGACACATATTTGCACATTTATGTATATGGATAGTCTGGCTAACTAAGATGAGAGATCGTTATATATCCCATTTACATAATCATGAAAGGTAGTATTTATAAATAAGAAGAATTTAGTTTGGGTATTTTTCAAGAGTTAACTGTTTTATAATGGCACTAGGAACTTGGTCTTATTTCATGCTAAATAAATTGTTTGTATCTGTTTTCAGTTTCCCTGATTGTGAAAGTTCTTTATTTCATTTAGTGAATAGTTTGAGGGCATGTTTAGAAAAAATATTTTGTCAACCATGAAAGAGCCTTGTTATGGTACAAGTATTTTTTTAAAATATAAGAATCCAGTTTAATCAAAAGTAATTTGATGGCATTCTCTCTTTCAGGCCTTCCTCCATCCCTTACTGAACTTCACCTTGATGGCAACAAAATCAGCAAAATTGATGCTGAAAGTCTCTCTGGACTCACTAACTTGGCAAAGTAAGAATTAATTTCTTCTTTTCACATAAAATATTAGTTGAAATTGCAATCCTCACACACACAATTATAAAACATAAGTCCGGCCTTCATGAATATTAGAATCATTGAAATAATCATAACTTAGCAGGAAAGGCTTCTAAGGATTTGTGTAGTGATTGAAGAGAACAAACACTTTTTTTTATTTCCTGACAAAACTTTTCATCTGTTTTCAATTATGAGTGCTATATGCTCAGGACAACTGTTTATTGGATTTACAAAAAACAAAAAACAAAATAAAAAGAAAACAGAACAAAACGCACGCACGCAAAAAAAAAGCCCAACAAAAAACCCAGAACAAAACCAAACAAAAAACCCCCAAAAACCAAAACAAACAAACAAGAACAATTAGACTTTTTAAATTGTATCATGCTTCTTTCATTTAATGTTCACCTTTGGTTTATGCAGTTTTCTTGGAACACAGCAATACTCATGCAGTTTTGCCTGGAAAATGAGGAAAAAAGTACATGGGAACCAAAACTCCTTTCAACAGTGGTTTCTTTGTTTCTCAAGAAAGGCAAGTCTGCAATGAGTCCAGGAAAATGATTAAGAAAGAAAAATCATAAAATTTAATTGAAAAATTGTTATTGTCAGACTACTCTGCTAATCTGTGACTATGTTGTTGAATAAGTTTCTCTAAGTGTAGGAAAATGAGAAAGGACAATTACCAAAAAGCCCTTATACAGAATGATTTGTGAACTCATTCACATCAAAAAACATGTAGCAGAGAAAAATGGTCCTTTACCACAAGTAATTTTTATAGCTTAATATTCAAAAAATTATTATGAAAATGGTTTTTAAAAAGCCTGATAATCAGACTTCTAACCAGATTACTGGATTAATGGATTTTTGTCATTCTACTTGTCATAATGAGGGTAGAAGACAGAAATCAGAGAAAGATTACTGAGTAACAGGAGTTAACTTTACAACTATTTGTAACTGTTTGGACAGCATTCAATGCAATGAAGTATATAGTAACCTAGTATTTATTTTGAATCTGAAAATTCCAAGATATAAGCTTAGAACAGCTTTCCAGATCTTATAAACTGAGACATTTCATCTTATATTTTATGTTAAAATTTTATCACAGACTCAAAAAGAAAAGAAATCTGTCCTAGATTTTAATGAAAAAACAAAAATATTATAAATATCGATTAGAGGACTATGAAGCAGTTGTTGTTTGTTAGAGAGGCTTAGAATAGATTATAATATTCTTCAGAGAAATTATGGGGAAAACTTCCGAAACCAAAACAAGATGATAACTACTCAGGTAGAGAGTAATTTACATTACTGGAGATGGGGGTTGTAGGATGTGTAAGCTGTCCTGCAGATGACACAGTTTTTCTGTTTTTCTCATTCACACATGGAAAACACCACAGGCAGCATTACATGGACAACATTGTTGGAAGTCTGCCTTAAGACATAAAGTTTTAAACAGCAGATGCCAATGGAGTCCTAAAAATATCTAAGCCTGGGCTGCTCCTATTGTGGCTGTACTGTAGGGAACAACAAGACACTCTGTTAACTGGGATGTGGAAATGTGGAGCTGCTCAGAGCAGGCTTCAGGTTTTAAACACTCTCTGCCCTGTGTTTAAGCAGGTAACCTAAGCATAGTCAGAGATGCTCTTTTGCAAAGGTGAGAGGTAAGGAAGAGGATGGATTGCTAAACAAGGAGCACGTTGCACAAAACAAAGCTGACAGATGAGGAAAGGAGGGAGCTGTGGAAGAACTCTAGCCCACCATAAAGAACCCCAGCTTTTTTTTATATGTCGAAGTTTTCAGAGATATTAGGACAAGGTCAGACAACCTTGTTCAAGCCTACTCAAGCTTGACAGTCTAATAGCTGCCCTAAAGCACAGATAAACTTTGAGAAACAGGTAATTTTTCTGGCTGTTAAGGAATTTTTTTCTGTGTTAAGGAATTTTAAACTGAAAAATGTTTCATACCAGAGCTTGGTGTACATCTATTGTTCATTTTCTTTTGAGTTTTCTTGCATTCTAGTAGATGTACAATAATTGTCCTTTTTTGTTTGTTTATTTTTCTTGTAAAATTACTCCTAAGTCTTTCAAAAGCCTTCATTGAGTGATTCAGTGAAAAGCCAATAACATTCTGAAAGTAAACTCAAAAAAGACTTTGCTGATTACATGCAGGAATGAGTTCTGAGAGAACATTCACATTACACATCATTACACATTACATGTTGATATTACCAACATCTATATTCTAATAAAACTAACTGAAGTGTTCTAGCTTCAAACAGTGGAAATTGAACCAAACAAAGGGAGTTTTCCATTAGATATTAGGAAAACTTTCTTTACTGAAAGGGTAGTCAGGCACTTCAACAGGCTGTCCAGGGAAGTGGTAGAATCAGCTTCCCTGGAAGTGTTCAAAAGGCACCTGGATGTGGCTCCTGGGGGTGAACGTGGTGAAGCTGCATTAACGTTTGGACTTGGTGGTCTCAGAAGTCTTTTCCAACCCTAATGATTCTATGATTCTAAACCCATAATGATAATAACAGTGTTGAACATCATGAAGTTTCTTTCAAAAACATAAGTGGAAATGATTCAGCAGGGATGTTGGAGAAAAATGGTGAAAAATTATTTGAGACTCTCTTCAATTTTGAGATATGTTTTTGATGATGGTCTTCAATGATTTAGAACACTTGGATGAGCTTTACTGAAATGCTGGGAAAATGTTACTTATTCACTAATGAAAAAGGAAGTAATATATCAAATGTATGAAGCAAGAATGATTTGTGAAATTCTTCCTTTCATTTCCTATGGGAAGGGCAATGGAGACCATATTCTTTCCAAATCACCCTGTTTTACACAATAATATTGACTTACTTCATCTGTAAGCATAACCCTAAGTGACTGAGAGTTTTTGTGAGACATTTAGAGGAGATGCATATAATTTCATTCCTTCTGGGATTTAGGTCCACTTCACGACAGACTCCTATAATTTCATTCTTTCCCTAAAACACTGTGCAAGGGGACTATTTTTCTCAATACACTAATATGAGAGTCAGAACTGGTTTTCTTGGTGCTGGTCTCCCAGGTTTGACACATCTGCTTGTAGACCTGCGTATGTAGTGAGCATACATTTAGATATGTGTCAAACAAGAATTTATAGCCCTCTGACAAAACGTGAAGGGTTTTTTTCCAATTTTTTCAAAGACATTCACTATGAGTACCCATCACTGAAATCCATTGTAAACATTCTGTGGAACTTCAGACTGAATTTCTGTGCAGGATCCAATTCCCCAAGCTTTCCTAAATCTTGGTATACTCTCTTCAAAGTTCTTTTAATAACTTTTAATGAAAATTCTTCATTATCAAATTCTAGCTAGGAGATGGGACGCTGAATTGATTTCTAAGTGAAGTAAGTTCATGTTGATGTAAGTGGGAGCTCTCAATAAATGCTCCTTTTTCATTTAATAGTTGGATACCTTTGCCATATTCAAATTAGTAGGATAAGACTATTTGCAGTATATGTAATACTAATTAATACTAGGAAACCTCTCAACCATAAAGATCAAGAAAGGATTTTCAGTCCTGTGATTTTGTTCTGGTTTCAGGCCCTGACTTCTGAAACTGCTACAAGCCACAAAGAATTACAGGCTGTTAGATAACTGTGAAGAAGACTTTCTTTAAAAGTACTCCCCCATAGCAAATTATTTTAACATGAGGTCATTTCTTACCTGTATTAAATTCTCTTATCAATTAAGCTGTTAAGAAGTCTCAGAGCATTTCCCCCTCAATAATAGTTTATTTTTAACTTTTTCAGACTGGGTCTCAGTTTCAACAGTATTTCTTCCGTTGAGAATGGCTCTCTTAACAATGTACCTCACCTGAGGGAGCTCCACTTGAACAACAATGAACTTGTCAGGGTACCCAGTGGACTGGGTGATCACAAATACATACAGGTAAAGTTTGTCATACTGTCTTAGAGAGCAATGGTTGAAAGATTCCTAATGGTATTTCTGTGTTTATTCAGTCTTGAACAGAAATGTGCACAGTATTTTTAACTTGATGCAGGTTTCATAAATGCTTGAGTTATGAAGGAAATGTTTACTACAACAGGAATATTTATTCCAATAGGAATACTTACTCCAATTTTTTTTTGTGAAAATGGTTATGGAGGTGTATAGATCTGGCAGTTTACATTTGTTGTCTCTGTATGTCTGAAGGGCCACAAAAAATATGGGATTATTTGTGTACCTTATTTTACTCTTTACTCAAAAAATAATTTCTAAAATAATTTCTTCTGTTGATTTTTTTTTCATTTCTACTAAATGACATTTTGCAACCTTTCCCAATAACCTTTCCTTTGTTATCTCACAAAACAGTGCCATCAGGAGGGCAGATAGACAAAATAGGCATTTCACATTGCCAGTATTTCTGAGGTCCTTTTGATCAGATATCTAGAAATATTGCCTCTTGGGAGCAATTTAAATTTGTCTTCACCCAGACTAAGATTTTACAGGAAAGAAAGCGCCCAAAGAATGAAGACTCCCAAATGTGAATTTCCAAGCATGTTGCTTGGAAAAATTCTCCAGAAGTGGTGAATCTGGAGCTAAATAATATTCATCAGCTACTTTAAATTGTCATTAGTGGTTACTTTGGCTCTGAGTCCTGTATAGCTGCACTCATGAGAATGAAAATATTAGAGCTAGAGAGAAACCAATTAGCATCAAATATATTCTCTGTATGATGTCATTATAGAGCACGTGACAACACAAAGTACCATGACTCCATCAAAAGGGTGCAAGAGAGATTTATAATAGCAACATGTTGCTTTTATACTTTTTCAAGATATTTACATTCACTTAACATACACATTCACTGCCCATTGGTTATAGGAAAGAAACAAAGTTCTCAGTAGGTGACCAAGGATCCGCATCATTCTGTGAGCCAGTTAGAGTCCGTATCTTTTAACTTTCTCTCCTTCATCATGTTGCCATGGTGACAACCTTGGTTTCTTCCTCAGGAGAGATACAGGGCTTTCCTTTATCTTCAGGAAGCCTTTTCTGGCTCACAAGAACAGCACAGAATGTCTTTCCTACAGTATACAGAGCATGCTCCAGAACCACAGTGCTGTATTCATAATTTCACGTCTTTGGCTCCTCTTTTGGTTACAGTTCCACCAGCTGACAGTAACATTATTGTGATGGTGTTCACAGGGGTCCCAGGATGAGGGAAGAGATGAGAATGTCAACTCCATGTTTCAGAAGGCTTGATTTATTATTTTATGATATATATTATATTAAAACTATACAAAAGAATAGAAGAAAGCATTTCATCAGAAGGCTAGCTAAGAATAGAAAAAGAATTATAACAAAGGTTTGTGACTGACTGAGACAGTCTGGACAGCTGGACTGTGATTGGCCATTAATTAGAAACAATCAACATGAGACCAATCACAGATGCACCTGTTGCATTCCACAGCAGCAGATAACCATTGTTCACATTTTGTTCCTGAGGCCTCTCAGCTTCTTAGGAGAAAAAAATCTTAAGGAAAGGATTTTTCATAAAATGTGTCTGTGACAGATGTATCCCTGAATACACAGAATCATGGAATCACAGAATTTGAATACACAGAATCGTGGAATTTCTGAGGCTGGAAAAGACCTCCAAGACCACCAAGGCCAGCATTCAGTGCTGGACTGGTGAAGTGTGTGGCTGTACACAGTGTTCCTTAAGGCTGGACAGAGCCTGTGTTGCATTCAGGGGCTGAAAAGCAAAGGGAAATGTTGCCACTGAGGTGCAGGAAAATTGGTTAAGCTCAGACAGGACACTGCAGCGCACACACACGCACCTCAGCAATTTTATCACATCAGGGAAAACAGCAGAAAGCTTAAAAATGGTCCTTCAACCTCTCTTTCCTTTACTGTTTCACAAGCCCCATGTGGTTCCAGATTTTTGTGATGTTACACCACAAATGGCTCCTCACCTGACATAAAAATCCACTGGCAGCTTTTTCCTCTCACGTTTTCTCCCCATCTCTTGCTTTATCCCTCTCTCTCCGTGTCTCTGTCTCTTTGTAATTAACAGACATGATATTAAAGCTGTGATGTGAGGTTTGTATGAAGTCCAGTGTGATGTGCTCATGATGACTGATTTCTGTCTCACCAAGTTACAGTGTGTGAGATTTACTGAAAAACCTTTTTTATTTTTGGTTACCAAAAAAGGTTTTCTGACAATATGAAGTATCACAACACAAACCAGGAGGAAAGCTGGATTATGATGCAGATGACTCTGAAATATCATAGCTCAGAGTAAGGATTTGCCAGCTGAAATTTTTAGGAACTCTGTTATTACAGACTCATCTTGGATGCAGAAGTCCCTGAAGTGCCCTTTGCCATCTGAATGAGACCATTTTCCTGAGCTGATGGCTTTGTTGGTCACAGCCAGGATGTAAAGCAGAGCCGTGCCTTTGAGAGAAAGAAATTCTTTATGTCTGTTTGGAGTTGTTAGTTTTTGGAGTGGGTTTTTTCGTTTGTTTGTTTGCTTGAGGGTTTTTTCTATTTTACTTTAAAATAAGGTAGGCAAAGTACCTAAAAAAAGTTAAAGCAGCTAACCAATATTTTGGTTCTTGGTGAATGAATTGGCTCTGTTACATCTCATTATGGGGGAGACTTTGGGAAGAAGAAAATGAAGCCATTAAAGGAGCTGATTCTGATAATGTGTTGCTTTATGGGTGGCTGTATTATTCCTCTATTGCTTGGAGGTGTTTTTGAGGCAATGCTCCATTTCCCAGTCTATTTTTAATGTAAAGAAAGGGAAGGACTCAGCTCCCAACAATCATTACTTCTTTTTATATTAGCTCACATTTCTGTTTGCAAAATATGCTGAATCCAAACAAATAAAAAAAGATGATACTTAAGTAAGGCTTTGCTCTATTTAAGCCAAGCTTATATGCTCTAACAGAGTTTGAATTTTTATGCTGCAGTTTATTGCAGTGGTGCCATTTGGGCTGTTAAAGTTATTTCAACATTTTCATTACCAAGACTGTTATCTGAAATTGCCAACTCAACCAAAAAAACCCTCACAGAAATACCCACTGTTTTGAGAGGCAGCAGTTTCTCTAATTTCATCCAGCTCTATACTGTTTTTTGCTAAAATAGAATCACATTCTAAGTATTCAGATATAAGATATAATCTAAGATATTAAAAAAAATGGAATTTAGTAATTTCTGAATTTTATGCCTCTCTTATTGAGCTTGTGTGATGCTTTTTTCTTTCTGTAGTGCAAATATCCATGAAATGGGTGAAGGCTATTCAAGGAATGCATACAAACCATGGGGTTTTTATTTATTTATCTAGGTTCTATTTATTTAGGAAGTCATAGCACCACTTAAAGGGAAGTTTTTGACATATCACAACTACGTGTGTGCAATATGATTATAGCAAGGTGGGAGGCAGGGCTCTGGTACATATATTTGGGGGAATCTATATTCTCTTTTAAATTTCATATTGACTTTGGGTCAAATTGCCTTTTAGTCCTTTATTAGGAGAGAAAATTTATTAGGATATGGAAAAAAAGATATTAAGATATGGAAAATGTAGAATCTTCCTTTTCATATCAAATTTCATTTGGATGGCAGGATACTCCATCCCTACACTCACCATCATCCTCAGACAAGGAAATGTGGCTGCTGCAAAATACTCAAAAAAATTCAAAACAATTAAAATAAAAATACAGGCAAAGACAACAACCTAGCAGATGAGCTGTTGCATGACAGCAGAGCAAATATTCAGCTTAAAAAATTGAAGTCAAAGGCTTTGGTCCTTGAAGATGAAAGGACATGAACAAAACTCCCAGCTGAGGTAAAATCATGGACAGGGTTTAAGGGACTCCCTGGGGGACTCATAGCCTATGACATGTCAAGCTGTTGTTAATTCAAAGATTTCATCCAGAATTTAAATAAAAAATCAAGGAACAGTGAGTTAGAATATTCTCTACCACTTTTAAACATATGATGGCTGAGTTTACCCCTTTTAAAATGGTTTAGTAATTATAATAAAGGTGAACTAAAGTAAGAAACACATAAAATTCCAGCTGACTCACAAACAGCAGTGGGTTTAGACCAGATCTCATTATTTTCTTGGGTAAAATTAACACCTTATATCCAGTGTCTCCAGTGTCTGTATCACATAGTTTCAATCTCTTTTTTGACTATGTTTTTATTTTTTTTTCAATGACCTGTTCTACAGGATCTAATTTAAGGGCTTTGCAATAAAAACTACTGCTTAATTCATTGCAATGTCCAGATGCATCTGTTTGGATTAGCTGTGCCCTGGAAGACAGAAGGAATATGAGGAACTGATAATCCATCTTTATTACAAATACCTGCAGCAAGTGACTGGAGCTATGCCAGTGTCTGCCTATGCAAACTGCAGTGCTGCTTAAGGTGCATTTAGTGCTCTTTTATTTCTGGCTGACAAGGACTGGAGCACAATTCAGGAGGTGTGTTTTAGCCTCTGGATGAATCCGTGAATTACTGCAACAATAACCATGGGTCAGGGCAGGTTGGGAGTTTGATTCACATGTGGGCCATTCACTGCAGAGCTGCATTTGATTCTTACTGGGCCCTTCCAACTCAGAATATTCTGTGATTCTGGGAATAAAAGAGTCTTTTCCTTTGTCCTTAGGTAACCCTGATTATTTTTACTGCATATATCTAAGATATTTCATTACAGAAATGTTATTATCCTGCCAAGAAGGAAAGGCTGATATTGTTAGTTTAGCCCTGAGTTACAAGCATCATGTTAAAGGCAGGCATTTGTAACTCCATGAGTCCTTTCTGAAATAAATACTCAGATACTTTTAAACACACTTATTTAAGTTCATTGTCACTATTTCCTTTCAGTACATTCTAAATAACTTTAACTGTCTGGCAAATTATGTAACCAGAACTTTTAGGTTCACTGAACTAGGACTTAAATTCAAGTCAAGGGATAAATTTAAGCTTAAGAGACAGGGATAGTGAAGCTTTGAGATTAAAGACATAACAAGACAGTACAAGTTTCATGAAAGAAATCAGAGATGAGACACGAGTCCACAATTATCAGATTTGAAGATCACAAAGAAAGTCTTGTGAGACCCAGACTCACTTGGGTTTTATTCCTTGTGACATAACAAAATTACTTATTATTTAATTTCTTTCAGCTACACAGGAGTCTGCAATAGGTCTGGGACTCCCTGAGGAGTCTGAGCAGGACACACCAGCGTGCTGATGTCATTCTGAATTTTATGCTGGAGACTACACTTGTGCATTCCTCTTTTATAGCCAGCTTGGTAATGCCATTTTTCATAGTGTTTATTTTCCTTTTTGAAGTCTGAAGTGAGAGAAAAAGCTGCTGTTATACCCATGTTGCCAAAGAGATCTAAATTGTAACAAGACCTTAGAGTAAATTTTCACAGCAGAGAAGAGCAAATCCAATTTTATTGGATTTTTCTGCATGTTGACCTCAGAAACTTTCTCTATTACTGCAGTCCATTTAAATTCTCAAGGATAGTGTTTTACCAATAATTGATCATATAATCCCAGTGAAATTCTGTTCTCTTAAGTAAATCCCACACAAGTCAAGGAGAGAGGTTACTCCTGGGCAGATGGAAACATGCCAGAAGCACAGAACAACAGAATTATATCAAAAGTCAAAACAAGTGGAATAAATTGGGAATATCAATAGGAGCAGCTGTGCCAATTTTGTGTTTAAGAGTCAAACAACAACCATTTCATATTTCAGCATTTTTCTAATACAGATTATGGAGGAAACACAGCTAACAGTGTTTTTTGCAAACAATTCAGTGTGTTGTCACATCATTGCTATAATGTAATTTGAAATTTTGGTTTGTATTAGCTGAAGTATATCAGAGAATCACACATGCTTTGGAATCACCTTAGGTCAACACAAAAGAATGACTGCTATGCTAATATTTCTTTATCTCAATTATTAAAGCATTCTGATAAAATAAATGATGCCCAGTATTTAATTGAGCTAACTCAATCAAGTTTCATGGCCCTTATGTTTTTATTTAAAATTTTTTATTTAGCTCTGGTTTTGCCCTTTTGGGTATGGAAAAAGACCTGTCATCTCGAATTTAATTTGCTTTTAACACCATAATATTCAATATTGACAATATCTCTGAGCCTTAAAACCATTATTGTACTTTTCTCATTCTGTGGGAGATGATAGCTGAGCATTAAACAGAGCACTTTTCAAAGTTCTGATGGCAGTAGAAATTAATGCAGATTTAGTAGGAAAAGTCTCCTAGGTATTAAATTCTGCTGTGATACAACTTTGCTTTTCATTAATCCATCAATCAATCAAACAAACTAACAAATAATTCTATTCAATTAAAACACACGTTTAATACAGAAGAAAAAATATAAACATTCACAGAGGGCATTTATAACATTTGTGTGTTGCAAAACCTCAAGCATTTTAAGAATAAAAATCAATTTTTATTAGAGCTCCCTGCTTTTGATGTCTCACTGCAGAAAAAATCAGAGCTCGGGAAATCACTTTGCCAAGCCCTGAGTTCAGCCTGGTGGCAATTTTTGTCCATCCCAGATCAAACAGCACCAGAAACCCCACTAAGGGGTCAGAGAAAGTACTAAAGGCAGCATCCTGCTGGAATGGTGTTCCCAGGGGAGCCTGGAATGGTTTGGGAATGGGAGGGAAAAGGGACAGAGCAGAGCACCAGGAGGAAAAGCCAAGTGCAGGTGCTATTTGTGCTTTTCCCTGTTTTACAGGCTCCTTCCTGCTTGCAGAGACCTGGTTCAGACCATTCCTTTTGGATCTGGATTAGGAGCCAGATGGACTCAAAGTCCTCACTGAGACTTTGTTATCTCTGTTTGCTCTGGCTGCATTTCTCTTGAATTAGCAGGCTTTCAATTAATCCAGAGCAAATTGAGGGTCAGGATCTTCTGGGACCAAATTGGTGCCATTTGCTAATGATTAATAATAATTGTGTTTACATGGTACCACTGCCTGATTTTATCCTTCCTTCCATCCTTCCTTCCTTCCTTCCTTCCTTCCTTCCTTCCTTCCTGCCTTCCTTCCTTCCTTCCGCCACTTCCTTCCACCACTTCCTTCCTTCCTTCCTTCCTTCTTTTTTTTGTTTATTCTTCCCACTTCCATATTCCCTGCAATATGGAGTAATTTCTGTCTCAGGGCAAGAATTTCTGACAGGATCAAACAAGGAAAGATATACCTAAACCCAGAGATTTTTGTTGTCTTTTTTAAGTCTACAAATGGTGACTAAGAAAAATAAAGCAGGAAGTTTAGAACTACTCTGTGTGAAATCCATTTCTTCTATGGAAAATACTTTTTCCTTTTGTTGTTTGGGTTGGTTTTTTTTAAGACAGAAAAACCTGCCCAGATTTTGAGGTCCTCTTTAGAAACCCTTTTGGTTTTAGTTCTTTTTAGACCAATCTGTTGCTTTCCAATTCCTATTTTGCCTTCAACAGCAGCAGTTTTCTTACAGCATATCAGAACTGGCATGTATTTGATTGGATTTTCTGTGTGTGAGTGTGTGAGACTGCTGTAAGGAGTGGATTACTGTATAGTTTTTATTTAGAAAAAATCAGAAATTGAGTCTGAATTTATTTCTAAATATCATTAAATCATTGAGGATTGGCCTTAATTTGGATAAGTGCCTGCAGAACCATTTGATGACATTTAAGCAATATACTCTGATATAGCACTTTAAAGTTACTTAATTTATTTTTAATAAATGTGCAAAATTTATTACCTTTACTACCTTTTCAAAGGTGCTATCACCCCATTGCTGTGTTTGAAAACCTGGCTGGTCACTGAGTCTGCCTGCCCCTGAATCCACCTCAGCCATGGTTATTTGTTCCCTGTGAAGCTCTTATTTTACTATTTCAAAGGAATAATGAAACAGAAAATACTACAGTAAGTAATACATTTATTAATCCATAGGCTCAAAACTGCTGTCTGAACTTGGAATTAAAGCTTTTTCAACTACAATTGAATAATGCTCTTATAGGATAAGACTGAAAGTAGAAGAAAGCAAGAAACTTTATGAGTTAAACATTTGCTACTGATGTTATTCAGGTGCAAAATCCAGACACTTTTCTTGCTTATTCATTAATCATGATTAATTAAAAAAAAAAAGTAAAATAGGGAGTCTGAGTGTCCAGATGTTTTTAAGATCTCCAAGGGATTTTTAAATTCAGTCTTACCCAAGTGTTGAATCAAGTCTAGATGATTTTGTTCTAGTGCCTTCACTGTTCGTAAAATTGTTGAGGGTCACCTGGTTGGGACTTTTTGTGGAGCTCAGGAGAGCACTGGAGACAGTTTGGTGCTTGGTCCTTTCAGGGAAGCAGAGATAATTCATTATTGTCAGCTGAGCTGTGATTAATTTCTGCTGACTTTCAGGGATGCTCAATGCTTGCCCCAGCTAATGGATTGGAATACAATAATGAAATTGTAGCAGTCACTGTAGGAATGTTTCTACAAAGCCCTGGAGGAAAATCTGTGTGTCTCTGGTGACAAATTCAGTTGAGAGCATTTCTGAGCTTCCCAAACTCCTAGATCCACAGAGGGACACAGATGGGGGCTGTGCTCACTTTGGTGCTGACCTTATAATTGGTTCAGAATGAACAAATGACAAACCCAGGCTTAAATTAAGACTGATGGAATTTCCTGTCTCTCTTCCCTGTTCCAGCCATTTAGGTGACCACTGCTCAGCCCTTTGGAGAGGTTCAGGAAGCTCAGCAGGGCACTCATCAACGGGAAGGAATACAAGAGAATACCTTGAGAATTATTCCTTGTAGCTACCAAGGAATAGAAGAGAAAAGGAGTCAAACACAAAATGACAGAAGTGCAGTGAGATCCTTCATCCCAGAATCCCTGCATTTGGAGGGTCCTGTGTTGGTTTATCTTGGATTAAAGGCAGGATGTCTTAATGCACCAAGTCCTGGTGTATCTAAAGGCCTGTGTGAGTTAATGTGGGTTTGGCTCTGATTGCAGTACAACGTTAGTAATTCAACAACACTCTGTTCACTTATGGAGGCTGAATTTAACCTCAAGCCTTCAGACCTTTCATGGCTCAGTGTTGCATTAATTTGGACTCAATGATCTGTTTTCAGCCTTAATCATTCTCTGACAACCTGCTAGCCAGAGGAATAAGAGAGTCTTTATATTCTGTTTTTATTTCCTTCCAAACAGTGGAAAATCCTCCCAACATTATTTCCTCCAACACAAATTGTCGTCTAAATATTTGAAATGTTCCATTCCCACTGTCTGCGTTTCCTTTGTGTCACTCAGCATGGCTGGACTTGAGCTCCTGCAAGGGAAATCCCAGGGAGAAGCCATCAGTGCACTTTTAATTAGGCAGACTGCTAATTAGAAGCAGTCATGGATAGAAGTTGCACCCTGGTAATGGATTACATCAATTAGAATGAAAGTGAAGCTATTTATTTTCAACCACCATGTCTTAAAATTATTTTTAACAATCACTAATCTTCTCCTTATATCATGCACTGCATGTGTGCATCATCCAACATTTATTAATAGTGTTTCAAACAATAGAGAAAGGATCTGAGAGAATCTGGTAGAAGGAAATTTAAAAATTGTGCATACTTTAAAACCAAAAGTGCAATGAAGGTTCAACCCACCAGTCTGAAGGCATCCAACACCCACTGGAGGTTTCCAGAGAGGCAGGAAGGTTCTAGCAGGATAAGAAGAATGTGGAAGAAAGCAGGAGTGTTTTATCCATTTCACAGAATCACAGAATGGTTTGGCTTGGAAGGGACCTTAATGATAATCCAGCTCCAGCCTCACTGAGTTGTTGTTCCACTACTTATTGGGTGGTTTTCTCCAAATGTTTCTGTGTAGGGATTGTAAAAGTGCATCTCAGAATTTCCCATCCTTGCAAAAAAAGCTGCTATCAACACTTGCAGCCAAAAAAATGTGCAAGTGTTTCAGTTGGATTTGAACTGGGAAGAATGTAAAATCACAGGTGCCTGAACTGTGGATCACAAATTAGAAAGATCATGTGTAGCAGAAAAAGAAACTTTCAGACTGTCATTGTCACTTACAAAGTGACACATATTTTTCACAAAGAACAGAAAATCTGTAAAAAATTCTGTGAAACTCATTGTTTTGTTTTTGTTTTTTTTTTTCTTTTGGGAACACAGAGTGAGAGAAAGATTTTATCATGTTCTTTTGTTGTAACACTGCAAGTTCCTCCTTCTATTGCAATTTTTTCTTAATTGTTACTGGAGACCAGCTTCCAGTGCTGATGATCAGCTTCATTAAAAATGTCTTTCAGAACAGGTTTTTATTAGGTATTCTGTTCTGCTGCTGCAAGTTATAAATGTGTCTACATTCCTAGTTCTGCCAGCCAATTATTATATATATTTTGTTCATATGCCTTTGAGGTCTAAGGAAAGATTTCTGGCAAGTTCCCTGAGCTTTTTCAAGTTTTACAAGGATAGGAGATGTGGATGCTAACAGACAGTAATTTTATTTTTTTTTCAGCTATTGATACTCTCCACTGAATTACTATAATTTCTTTAGTGCAAATGATGGATTTGTTCCTCTGAAAAAAATTGTTGGAATGCTTGAATAGTGGAGTGAAGAGCAAGATTTTGTCTATATATATGGATAGAAAGCAAAGGTAAAGAAGCCTGAATATTGCCATCCTAATATTCCCAATTCAAAGTTACTGCCATTATTCAAAAGTAAAGGGTATGAAACTCCATTCCAGCTGAAGTAATCTTGCAATTTTATTCTTGATTTAGGAAATCCAGTGTCCAGAAGTGTCACTCTTTTGTGACAATACATAAAGACCATACTTGCAGTAGACAAGTGCTAAATGAGACTTGAAATGCGTTGACCGTATATTACCAGGAATTTTCTGTCATTCAACAGAGGAGTTTCATTCCCATTCTCTTCTTTGGTCCCTGATTTTTCCATTTTCTGCCTGCTCCCTGCAGATTCTTTCCATTCCTGGTTCAAGATGAACAAAGAATTTGTGCTTATGAAATCACAGAATTTATTTCTGTTCAGTTGGCCTAAATATTTTTTCACTACATTTAGAGTGGTCAAGTACAAGTGTAATTCATCAGACCAGGGAAAACAGAGTCCACAATCACCAGGTAACTTATTCCTTGCTAGAGACCCTCTCTGGTAAAGAACTGTGGACTCCTTTTTGTTTGTTTTTCTTAATGCCTCATTTGTACCTTTCTCATTCCAGATTTCCTTTTGTTCTGGTTATGTGCATGTAGAAAAATTAATTCTTCTTCCTCCAGCAAATTTAGCTGAGTCTTAAAAATCATTTTAACTATTCCCTAAATTTCACATTTTCTGCAGTCATTTCTTTTGAGTTGTGGTTTCCAGACCTGTGACCACCATTTTGTCCTTGGCTGTATTTTCTCCAGATATTTCACAGTTGTTCAGCTGTGGATTTGTGCTGCTGAGTGGAGAAGAGCTGCTTCATGGGCACTCAGAATTCATCTTTATATTTCCAGTATGGTGTCTGTGTGTCTGCCTTTCCATGACCATGACACTGTTGTCTCCTGTTTGGATTGAAAATTATTCATTTCAGTTTGGACTGACAATAAACCCACAGAGCCATCAAGAACAAATAAGGAAAAGAAGCTCAAGGAAACACATATAAATCTGTTCCATGTCCTAATTTTACTTTTTTTCTGATTTTTGAGCAAAGACACATTGCAATGGAGTAATATAAATACTCCCATTACCCAAAAATCCCTTCCTTAAAAACTGGCTTCAGTCAGCTGCTCCCATTCTGCACTCATCAATTTTTTTAAAATATCTTTAATCACAAATCAAGGATTATTTTCTCATGTTCATTGTCTTTTTTCACTGACTGGTGTCACTTGGATGTGCTTATGCTCCATTATTGGCTCCTGGGTTGTTTTTATTTGCAAAGGGGATGAACAGGAGTACTTGGAATCCAACTGTGTTGGGGTAATTTTGTGATATTCTTAATATTGTGCCAAGGCCAAGAAACACTTTCAAGACAGTTGGTTACTTTAATCTTCCAAAGAAGCATTTGGGGACTGTTAGACTGTGGAGAAGAGAGGAAAAGTCTCAATTTTCATCCACCTAATTGGTTGGTAGGGAACATGAGTGACTGGCACTGAGATCTGGTGTCCTTTCATTCCCACAGAACCACAGAATCATTAAAGCTGGAAAAAACCTCCAAGATTGCCAAGTCCAAGCTTATTAAAAGCTGTTGACATTGAAGAAAACTTCTAAGAACTTTGGATGCCTTGTTGTGATCTCTAATAGTAAATGTTATATTCACATTTATATGAATTTCTCACCACTCCTGGATTATGTGAGAATTTCTGTAACTTCAAAAAGTAGCTGCATTCCTCCCAGAAAATACTCCTTCCATTTCTTCAAAAACATTTCTTCAAAAGGAAAAAAACACCCAGCTATTTCTCTCCCAACTTTCACAGCTAATTGCCACACTTGTATAAATTCTGAGTCCAGAATCTTTCTCTCCAGTGTTGCTGTTAGAACAGTAAATACCTCAGCAGTGTCATTATGCACTGATTTTCTAATAGCTTTCTACTAAACATTGGCTGTGTAAAACTAGAAAATTGCCATTAATCATTCTTAAAGTGCTAAGAATACATTAATAAATTAGTTCTGTTTGATTTTTAAAGGCTGTATTTACTCCTAGGATATCAAACAGACAGAGAAGTGTCGAACTGGGGAACAAGAGTCAGTTCTATTTAATCGTGGGTTACTCACATGATTACTGTAAGTTAGATGGCAATTTCTCATTTTAACAGCCTGCTTCCACCCCTGTCAGTGCCCTTCAGCTCTTACAGCTTGGGCTTTAGATCTGTGCTTGCATGGTGGTTTTAAATTCTGAAATTAAATGACAGAAAATATATCAGGGTAAAACCCACCTGAATTGCACATTCTGCAGATATCTTGGGCTTGGCATTGTGTATAATTTCAGTGCTTTGGCTTTAGTTGAGAAATGTGATTTAGTATTCTTTGTTCTATTCTTCATTCTGATTCAGGCCTAAATAGAGATGAGGATCATGAATCCCTGTCTGCTCTGCTTCTGCTTTTTTACTCAGATGAAGGAACGGTGAAGTCCCAAATTCTGGTTCATGCCAATCAGATTTTACTCCATTTCTGCTGTCAGAAGTTGATACTGAATTCTGCAGCCCACTTGCCAGGCCATGTGTAGGTAAAGGACTGGGAAGAGCTTTACTCCAGTTTTATTTTTGTTGGTAGGAATTACAGAGTGCTCCTGAATTCCTCCCACACCAGAGCAGCAGCAGTGTGTGAATAACAATGTTTCTGACCCAGAAGGGTCAGGAATTTGTTGCCACAGTCTGGGTGAGCTGTGCAGAATTACAGAGCCCTCCTGAGAAAATGCTCATGCCAAAGTGTTTGACAAGGCACTGTGGACGAATGTATTTCTAGACATTCAAAGACATGATAAAATGTGCATTGATTTAACTGGCAATTGTCTAGAATAGAAATGTCACAGTACAATAGTCCCAATTTAATGTACTTTTACACGTGCACTACAGAGAGAACACTCCAGCCTGTGATAGATAGAACAATTTCATGCCTTACCAGGAGTGCCTGACTCACTGGTCTGAGCAGCTCCTCTGCATCAATCCCTGGGCTTGTTTCGTGTGAACAGTGCAATTGGGAGGGTGCTCTGTTAACTGGAATCCCACTGCTCTTCCTTTAATGCCAGGGCAAAAATACCTGACCTGACAGAGGAGGAAATGTGCAGCTCAAGTGTTCAGGGTGGGCACAGAGGTTGTGCCCGGTCCCCACGCTGACACACTCTGGGAGGGGAAATGTTTGGTCTGAGCAGCTGCTTTGGATGGTTTCATGGCTCCTAAATTGTCCTTCACAATGAATGTGGGTCCTGTCACACCCTCTTCTCCTGGAAAATCAGGAATGGGGCCAGTCCCTTCCTGTTCTACATACAGCCAGCTCCCAGTGATGATGCCTCACCCGTGGAGATCCAGGGGCTGTGATTTCAGGAGAAGGCTCAGAATGCATTTCTGAAGCATTTCCTGCTGTGTAACCACCCAGCAAAAGCTACCATCTCATCTCTCATTTCCATGATCCAAAGAATACATAAAACAGCTTATGTACATTTTTGCTAATTTAATAATAATTAAATTTTTTTTTTTTATGAGTCAAGAGCAAACCAGGATACGTCCGTCACCACTCCCAGTTTTTTGCTTTCTTTGTTCCTGCTCTGACTTTCCTCATTTGCTACCAGATCCTACAGGAAGAGGAGACACATTTCTCCTCCTTACAGTAAATGTCAGAAGGGTGCTGTGTGGAACAGCAAATAGGTCAGATCCCTGGCAGTTTGACTGCTAATCAATACAGCAAGAGTTTGGAGGAATTTAATGAGTATTCTGTATTATTTTGTATGCACATGTTCAGTATGACTTTCAAAATCCTTCTTCCTTCCACCTGGAAGCTGTTAAAGTACAAGTCACCAGTGCTTTAATACTGATTTTATCACAATTTGAAAAGTGATTCTGATGAATGATTTCATCATTGCTGCCATCATTAAACACAAGAAGTTTGATGTGGATAAATTTTATTGAAGGATTTGGTATTTGAAAGAAGATCAGAGCTGGCTGGACACATAACCCATAATTAGAGATAAGATCCAGTACAATTTATGGGAAGGGGCAAGGCTTTAACAGCTCAAGGAAATTAATTTATCAAAAAATGCTTCTGGTCAGAGTAGGTGAGGTAGGATTCATCTTTCATCTCCTGCAGTCCTTTTCCTGCATTGTTTCCATTTATAACAGAGACAGAAATCTTAAGAAAATAAAAAACATCAACATCACATTCCAAATTTATCAAAACCAAAAGCACAAAGCTAGTTGTGGAGTTTAATTTGATGACTGAATTTACAAATTTGTTTTACAACAGCAAAACATGGTGTTTCAGGATTTCTGGTGATTGATTTTCCACATCTGGAATTTCTTGTTTCCTTTCAGAAAGAATAAATTTTTTTTGTGCATATCCTGATCCTTCCTCATCTCTTATCAGCTGGAAAAGAAGATCTCTGCTCGAAACTGAAAGCCATTATGTTAATTCTTTCTCAATTCCCTTTTTCTTTTCTCTTTCTTGTGCACAGGGATGTGATCTGGTATTTGTCTAAGAGCTACAGTGTGCTGTAAAAGGAAGATGTCATGGGCTCATGGATAATTCAGCCTGGAAAGGGCCTCAGGAGGTCCAGCCCAACCTTGTGCTCACAGCACTGGGCTCACCCCAGGCTGCTCAGGGCTGGGACACCTGTGAGGATGGAGGTGGCACCATGTCCCTGGGCAGCCCCTTCCACTGGGACACTGTCTTCATGGGGAAAATCACATCCCTTTCCACTGGGGGGAAGGGGGATACAGGGAAAATCACATCCCCTCCCACTGGGACACTGTCTTCATGGAGAAAATCACTTTGTCACTGGCACTCACCCCAGACATGCTCACAGCAAATACAGCATCAAATCATTATCATCATTATTAATGAATTTCACCTTAGGGAATGGCAGGCAACAGAATGAAAGCTGCCAGCAATGGAAATCTGAAATACCTGAGAAATTACTGAGCAATATCAAGGTAAACCCAAGAGAAAACATAATACAGGTGACAGCTCATGCTGTTTCTGGAAAGTGAATTCAGTCACATTCTTCTAATCCCAGACCAGTGAATTGCTACTAAGTGAAGGAAAAAAATCCTTGCTGATATGATCAGTGTAAGGTGAAAATGAGAAATATAAATACAGAATAAACAGCAGGTGTGAGAAGTGAAATCATGCAAGATGAAGACAGGGAGAGAAGAAAAGAGGAAAATCTCATTAGTAATTCATTTGGTTTTAAATAATTACACTGAGGTTGGAACAGGCTTGGAGCAATTTGGTCTAGAGGAAGGTGTCCCTGTCCATGGCAGGGGGTGGAACAGGATGGGCTTTAAGGTCTCTTCCAATCCAAACCATTCTGAGATTTGATAATTCTGTAAAATAAAAGAAAAACAATTGATCTCCCATGCAAAAAATGCTATTTCTAAGTGCATCTCTGGTTTGGTTTTGAAAATATGCAGCAAGTTAGAATTGCCTGGAATGGTTCTCATAGGTCCTGCTGCTCTGAGGGTTTATTAAAGATTACAGGGAAGGAAAAAACTTTTTTATTCAACTTCAAGAGATACTTATGCTGATCCTGATGTTATCTAATGCACCACTACATGACCTCCTCTATCAGATTTCCTTTCTGCAGAAGGAAAGGAGTGGGAGCATAATTTAGTCCAAAACTGCCAAGTCTACCTTCAGACTTCAGGGTAAATTTCCTTTCAGTACTCGTGATGATAAAGAAAAATGCTGTAATGCTTCATTTACCAGCAATAAAGCGTAAAATTGTAAATATATAAAATATAAAATGTGAAGTGTAAATGGATACATGTGAATAAACTTGTTATAGGGAAATAACCCTGTGTTAGGAGTACAAACAGGATTCAAAATGTGCAAATTTTACACTGGACACTCTTAGCAGGGCACTGGACAGAAGATTTGGTTAAAACTGAGCTTCCATTTTTTGCTGAAGTGTCTCTGAGGAAATCCCCAATACTGGATTGTCCAAAGAGAGTCCTAGAAGGTCTGCAAGAGGAATTCACCCATATAAATCTGTTTTCTAATTAGTCTCCATGCAAAATAAAAGCTACCACAGAGACAGAGGCTAGGTGATCCAAATTTTCCTAATGCAGAGTGAATCCATCAGTGAACCCCTTCAGAGACCTTCTACAGGGCTGTGAGGACAAAATGTGGCAAGAGGGGCTCAGCTGGAGAAAAACAGCTCTGCCAGCTCATGAGGTAGGCTCTGAACCAGTATTAGTGCTCACAGAAGTGCTCTTGAAAGCATATAATGAATAATTATATGGAAATATCAGCTTTAGGGGGAGTTCAGCAAGCAGGTATTATGAGAAAAATTAGGGAAAGAATAAGAGAACAAGAGAGAACTTATCATTGTACCACCGTGTAAAATCACAGGGGAATAAAAGAGGTAAAAATAATGAATGTAGAACAGGAACAAATATGGCTTCAAGAATAAAATTTAATCTATTTCAGTCTGCAAATGCATACATTAAATAAACTGAGATTCTTCTGCTTGGGAAAGATATAAAGGAAACTATGGGGAAGAAATTAGCAAAATCTCCAACAGAAAGTGAGCAGGGATCTATTTCTCAGTGTTCCTTGGAACACAAGACATAGAAATCTCACAGTGAAACCACAGCACACGAGTTCTAGAACTCATAAAAAGGAAATAATCTGTGAATATATTTTGGATTTCCTCGTCATAGATGCCTTGAATACCAACAGTGTACTGAGGGAAATATAGCAATTAGAGAAATTTATATGAGGAGGGTTCACTAAAGATTATTTAACACAATGGCTATTACTCATGTACTATTATTATTATTATTATTATTATTATTACTATTATTATTATATTGTACTTGTAATATATAAATAAACTCTTAAAATTAATAATCTAATTATAATATCAATAATGTTAATAATAATTATTAAATTCACTGATAGCATTAATGATAGTATTGATTAATCATTATGTCATTATTTTATATAGAATAGAGAATATAGAATATTCTTACAATTCTTATTTATATTACAATATAATATTATATTAATTATGCTTATTGTATTATTATAATCATATTATAATATATAAATGAACTATTATAATATAAGAATAAAAATGTTATTAACATTATTGATTCTACTAATTATAATATTGATTACTTATTATATTATATGGAATATTATAATGATATACATTTTTATGATGGTTATTACTGTTTTATAAGATAATATATGAGTTATATTAATTATACTAATAGAATTATAATGATAGCATAATATATAATTGAACTAATATAATTAATAATCTAACAATAATAGTAATGCCATAGTAATTATTATTTATATTACTGATATTATTAATGATATTATTGATTAATTATTATGTTATCATGTTACACTGATGATGATGATGATGATGTTGATGATGATTATTATTATTATTAATGATACTAATAATACTAATAATACTAATACTACTACTACTACTACTACTAATAATAATAATAATAATAATTTACTTAATTTGGAATGTTGCTCTGCCCATTATATTCCAGTATTCTGGTGCCAGTTTTCTCTATAAATGTATAGATGTGGAGTAAATAAACCAACCTTTGTGATCAGAGAGTCCTTTATGCTCCCATGCAGGACACTCTAAATACCTTTTTTTTTTAATGAAGAGTAGTCCAAATCCAATAAAAACTCATATTATTTTCTTATATATTTTTTAGAAAGCCTTTTTGTCCTCCAAATAACACATTTACATTGTCATCTCTGATCAATTTTTTTTTTTTTGACAAATCTTTGCACTCCCTTTTCCTCAACAGGGCAGGGTAGAAAATAAGATGGAAAAGGCCATGGGTTGACATGAAAAAAGGGAGAGTGGGGAAAGGACTGGGGTACTGGGATAAAGACTTGCATCAAAATAAATTTGGACCTATTGAAATAGATAGATAGATAGATAGATAGATAGATAGATAGATAGATAGATAGATAGATAGATAGACAAATTTAAGACTGAAAAGGACAGGAACCCAGCCATGCCCACACAGGAGATATTTCAGGATGCTGAGAGCTTTTCACAACATACACCAAATTCTTACATTTCTCTCCAGGATTGTTTTCCCTTTTTGCCAATGTCCTTTTGAAGTGCAGCATTTTCTGACTCTAAATTACATTTTTTGAAGCGTGATGAAAGGGCTATTACAGAAGTTCTGTACCATGTAAGTCCTTAATATCGGGCAAACATACCAAAATGTCACTTATAACGTTAATTAAATGTTAATTATAATTGGCAACGACACAAACTGCCTCACTAGAAGAAAAAAACTTTTACATTTTAATGATGAGGAAAATGAGCAGAATTTTATTTCACCCTCTTCATTCCAGTGCAGAAGAAGCAACATGTCGTGGCCATTTATTGGAAAATCAAATAGTAAAATACTACATACTCTGGAAGCTTCTCTTTCAAAATGTGATGCCTGCACTGCTAAATAATATATTATTTGTAACTTTCCTTTTCTACTGTTGAATTTTCTTTCTGAAACAAGACATTTTTCAAGATAGATTTTTGAGAGGGTTTAAATGCTCTTTTTTTTGTTTTGTTTTCAAGCAATTTAAAAATATTTTAATCTGGAGGTTACCATAAGTAAATATTCACTTCCAGCTCATGTGAAAGTTTCCCAAAGAACGTGCCTAGAGCAGACTGACATTTCATGAGTGATGATTGTCTGGTTTATTTGGGCGTTTTTATGCTGCTGACACATGTCAAATAAAATCAGAGGTTCTTCTATCTTTACAGCTATTCTTGGAAAAAAACAGAAACAAAAAACCCACCTCCCAGATTTCCTAGTTACAGTTTTCCATCTATATATTTTGTAGCTGCATTCTGCACTATTTTTGACAGTACAAGATTTCATGTTTTTAAATTTGAGTATTTTTTGGAGTCCACTGCTGCAATTACAGTGTCATCTAAAACTGTGTGACCCCTTGAATGTTAAAACTTAACTTTAGGTTATGAATTCCCTCTGATTTCTTTAAGTAATTCCCGATAGAATTAACATGGCTTCTTGCAAAGATAAGACCAGCAGCATTTGCTCTTTGTATTTGGTTTTTTATTGGAAATTAATGAATATCTCTATTGTTGTCTCCCCCAGACAATTCCATGGTATTATTAAAATACAGTATCACCTGTTTCACTGGTGTGTTTTCTTGTAATTCTACTGAAGAAGAAATATATTAGCTCCTCCATTTCTCTTTATTTTGTTGTACATTTTTAAAATTACTCTGTTGTTCTTCTGAGAAAACTTTTAATCCAGAAACAAGTTCAATAACAAATCGTACCTTTGTTTTCTCAAGCACTGCTGAATTTGCAACACTGTAAAGTATAAACCTTATTATTTAGTGCAGATAGAGGTGATGCCTTGTGTTCCTTTCCTTTTATTTTACTGGAAATGAAAATTCAGGTGAGTGTGAGCTTTATCATATTTCTGAATTCATTGAGTTATGAATCAAAGGGACACCTTAATTTTACAGCATTGCACTGAATCAGCTCTGTAAAAAATAAAAAGCAGGACCAGACCTTCCAAAGGAACATTTGGATTCTTGCACCTTGACTTCCACAGAACTCCTGAGCATCTTCACAGGAAGGAGCAGGAATTAATTACCCTGTAATAATGCAGGCAGAGGCTTGAGATGCTTTGCACACCAATTCCAAATACTCCAAAAGAGCCCTGCAATTCCCTGGAAATGAGAATAATATAGAGATGTTTATGCTCCTTTGGCAAACAATCTGTCAGTTGTGAGGATCAAGCTGAGTTTCCTTCATCATTAGCTCTGTGTGGCAATTGCTTTAAGCACAAAGGCTGCTCAGCCAAGGAGGATGAGGAGGGGTGAGGTGAAGAAGGGCAGAAAGTTGGTCATGAGGTAAGAGAGCCAATACTTATAGAGGTAAAAATTTTATATCTATTTACATTTTTAAAGCTATGGCCGCAAAGCCTGGTCCCACCCTGCTTTTCATTTCCCTCTGCTCTGGGACACCACAGTCACATCCCAGCCACCCTTTTTTCCTAATACAGCATTTTAATTTATCAATTCGGCATTTACCCCTTTACAAAAACACCTTGCTCACGTGATGCATAAAAAAAAAAGGCAAAATGATAATTTGGATCTGATGTTTTCAATTTCTAATGCACCACTTCTTCCCTTGGGTTTAATTTTGGTAGGGAAATCCTGCCCAAACCTTCAGGGAGAACACCCAGGCCTAATTATTTTTGCCAACTGAAGCAAGTTTTTCATCTCTGCCTTAATAAGGAAATGATGAAGAACTAGTTAACAGTTTTAAAATCTGTAGAAAAGCACCTCTTGAATGAACTGAGAGATTTGGTGTAAATTTTTCCTCTCCCTAATACGCACCTCTATAGCAAGTACAGGTGATAAGTTTGTGGTTGTTGTTTTTTTTAAGGACTCAGGTTCTATTTATAGTGATCTGTGCAAATTGCTTTGGATGACATGGATGAGAATACCAGTTTTTTCACTTCCCTTTGCAGAGGTGCTGTCCACCAAACCTGTTCTATTTTGTATTATAATGGCTCTGAAATTGGTTGTCTTGGGAGGTGTCCCTCTTAGGATACATTGCCTCAACATGGAATTAATTTGGTGGTAAAACAGAAGGATTAATAAGCATGAAAACCACAGAATCTTAATCACCAGAGAGAACTTTCTTTTAGTGGCTTCATTTCGAAGTGCACAACTTCTGTTTAACAGCAGAAGGAAAAACACTGATCTAAAATAATAATAAATTATATTCATATCATCATTCTGGAATTCAGTGTGCATTGAAATTTTCAAAAATCAGTTGCCTTTCAGTGTGAGAGCACATCTGCTGAAATAACTTCAGAGCAACACAGAGCAGAACATGACTAATGTTGGGGTTCTTTGGAAATTATATGCTTTATAGTGAAATTAATTAGGATTGTCTTCTTTGGTCCCTGGCTCTTCACATATTTAGGTACAACAGTGTGTAAAGTGATACTCCCACTTAGCAGCTATTTCTCCTTAGTGCCTTTCTCCCTCTTCTTCTGGGGAGGATCCAGAGGGGAGGAATGCATAATTGTTATTTTTATAGCCAGGAATTCTTTCCTTCCTCTCCTCCTCCTCATCCACCTGCTGCAGGGCTGCTGGAAGGAACTTTCAAGCACCATTTCTTCGGTGTTATCCCATCCTTCCTTCTTTTTTTCCTTCCTTCTTTTCTCAACAAAAGCTTTGCTACCATTGCAGTGTTTCTCCCAGTTTTGGGGTTTTTAAAAAACTTGTACAATAATTATTACATTTCTCACTTGTAATGTAATGTTGATTACATGATGCTCCTTTCCAAACCAAATGTTTTTCTCTAGCAGGTTGTGTGCAAACTTTATAGATCTGTTTTCCAGACAAAACAGAACTTTTTATTAATTTTTGGTTTTAATTTATTTTTCTTGGGGGGTAAAAAGTTTTAAATTAACCACAAAACAGAAAAGCCCATAGGAGCTAAGCATAAATTACTAATCTACTGGTTTCTAAAAATTGCATTTTGTAGGCAATTTGTTGAGAGGCCTTTGAGAATTTTGTTATTTATAAGAATGTTACAGTTCATTTATATTTTATGCAGACATAAAAAAATATCTTATTCCCAATTGTCAAAAAGGAAAAAAAAACCCCATAAACCAAACAACTCACCTACTCCCACTCCTCTAGGCAACTTATGGTAATAGCATCTTGTGTATTCCCTAATTTTAATAAAAATCTATTGAAAAATGCTTGGATTGCCACCTCAGAGCTGATATTCTAACCTTATTGAAAGATTATGGTAGTTTGATAATTTTTCTGGAAGAGAGAGTTTGTTTCATTACTGTATGTTGGGTTTGCATTCATTGTTGTGGTGGTTTTTATATTTTTATAACATAGCTGCCACGAGAATTCTGCACTTTTAGCTTTGCTCCCAATATGTAATATTTCTCATGTTTATATATATATATTAGCAGCTTTTTAAAGGATTTTTATAGGAGCTTTTAAAAATAGAATAATATTAAATAATCACAGGAAAAACAGTCTTTAAAACCTCTCTGCTGATGGTTTTAAGGCCTCTGACACCTGTAGATCCAAAGGCAGGGTCCTGAGCTCACTGGGGTGGATTAAATCCCCTCCCAGCTGTCCCTGTGCTGCTTTGCATTTGTGCCAGGGTTCACCACCCTGAAATAAAATACATCCCTCCAAGTACTGAATTAGCCAAAGAAATGAATATAACAGAAGATCACTTGGACCTGTGGTCAGCTGCAGGTTAACACAGAGAAAATCTGCCCTTCCATTTTGGAAGAGACCCTGTTTATGGTCTTGTACTTCTTCACAAAAGAAGATTCTTTCCTCCACTAAGCATTTATCACTTCAGAAAGCATTCCAAAATCATCTCTTTTAATGACAGAACAAAGACTCTGCAGATCATCAGGGAGGGAGCCACCAAGTAGTCCAAGTATGAAATATTGTTCTCCCTCTAAATACCAAAGGATTGCCTTCCATGCAAGGTAAACAGAGACAAAATCAGGGAAACCAGGATTTTTCTAGAACTTGTGAAAACACACAAATTATCAAAACCTTGGGGAAATATCAGCAGGCTAAGGTAAGAATTGTATGGTCCCATAACTCCAGCTGGAGGCTACCAGAAATCCCTCAAGGGTGAGCAGAGCTAATGTAGGTCTTGGCTTTCAGTCTCAATAAAGACTTGATTGGAGTTCAGTTTGCCTGTTTGCCCTGTAGGTCAGATATTCCACCAGCTGATTTCTCCTTTTCACTCTTTTGTTATGTAAGAGATGAAATTTATCTCAGGGGCACAAAAATAAATCCCAGTATGGCTGATCTGCAGTGACACAGTGGCATGGTTGCCAATGGGAGTTAAAATATTAATCTCCTTCTGTGTCAGTTTGAACACAGCAATGGATAGCACAGCTCCAAATAATCCCATTTTTGCAGCTGATGAGTCTTTCCCGGATGAGATCAATCAGATATGAGCTGTGTTCACATAAAACACTACACTGACTTGGATTCTGGCTTTGATGATGGACTTCTTTTATTTACTTTTATAAAAGACCTTTAGAACACTTCAGATGATTTTTAAAATCTTCCAGTCCCGTTAATTTTGTGCTTATGGGTTTCATGTAAACATATAATGTTGGCTAATTTACAAAGGGAAATTTCAACATTGTCCTTGACTTCACAAGGAAACTTTGAAACCAGCTGTTTGAAATAGGAATGGTAAAAGTCTATGAAAGTATTTTAAAGCTACATTATTGCAGTCATTGAGTGAAAGTATGAGTTAAATTTGATGGCACATCTTTCTAAGTCCACTAAAGGATTAAAGCCCAATGGTGCATTTTATAATTTTTATTTTTATTAAAACAGAAAAGAAACTAAAGCAAAACCAAAATCAAACACAAAACAAACCCCCACTAAAATAAATCTACAAAACACTCTTTTTGGCCTGGATAAAGAGGATTATTCAATTTTCCTGCAGGTCTGCTTCAGTTCTGGCAGAGAACTGCCTCCTGCCTGATGCCCATGTGTGACTCGGTGTCACATTTGTACTCCAGGTCGTGCTGGCACAGTAGCAAAAACATCAATCATGTGTTTCCACCCTGGGGTCTCAGACACACTTGATATTCACCCTCAGGAATGTTACACTCAGACTCTGTCCTTCCAATGGATGCACAAATCAGGACTTTCTGAAATGACCTGACACAAGGAAAGATAATAAAATCAGGGTTGGGTTTTGGAGTCCTTTACTCAGCATTGGTGGAATTCCTGCTGTTCCAAAAGTGTGCATGTGCTTAAGGGAAACAGGAAAGCAAGGCAGTTTCTTAAATTAGCTGCTGGGAAACAGAAATTCAGCAGGAAATAAAATGCAAGTTAATTTGGTCTTAGGAATAATTGAAATCATGGCATTCAGAGCTCAGAGCAGCCCAAAACTCACCCTGGCATTGATGGAACCAACAGCCATTTCTCATTTCATATCCATCACCCCACACATCATTTCTTTTCAAATCAAACCATATTTATTTAGGGAATGTTTTTCTTCCAGAGACTGCATCGTGGCTACTGTGCTGCATAAATATCTAAGGGAAACATCTTTGAATCTGTTAGTAGAAATATTTCAGGGAAAGAACTGGGTGTTTTGCTGTCCTGAAGCAGAGAGGAAACAGCTTTGGTTTATTAACTCTGTGTTAAGCTCTTTTTCATTTATTTACTGTAAATTTCACAGACTCACAGATGCATTTAGGTTGGAGAAGCCCTCTGAGGTCATCAACTCCAATCTCCCCCCTGCATTGCCCAGGCCACCCCTAACCCACGTCCCCAAGTGTCACATTCACAGGGCTCTTGAATCCCCCCAGGGATGGGGACTCCACTATTTATTCAAAAAAGCCTCTGATATTAAAGTGTTAAAAGGATGTTTTATCTATTCAAAAGTAGATTTTCTTTCCAAGTTCTTATAGCACACTTGAATTTCCTTGAAAATTTTTCATTCAATGTTATCTGACAATCTGAATTGGAGATCTGATGCTTTCCTATTCTTGTGGATTGAATAAATATTTGTTTTTAAAAAAATAATTATAAATTACAGTGTGCACCATGTTAAACCAAACTATAATCTTTAGTGAAAATTGGCTACTACAGAGTAAAAAAGAAATCATTCAATTTGAGATTGCAAAGGGTAGAAGCTGACATTTTAGAAGGAATTTTTTCTCTGGAGAAAAATGACTTGTGACATTGATTCAACATAGAAAACTGAAATGCATTTGAAAGACTCATTTAAACTGAAATTATGAAGACAAGACTTTCAGAGATAAATCCTCATTCTTTAGAAAATGAGCTTAAATATGATATTTTCTCCACAAATCTCTTTTTACAAGTGTGATATTAAAGTCTGAGTGTGTATTCCAGTCTATTAACTTGCAATAGTTATGTGAACTTTGTCATTACATACTGCTGGTCATGACATGATTGTTTCATGAACACTTTCTAAATATTTACTGAGTCTACAGCTGTTGTTTAGTCAGGGTTTTTTGTTTTTTTAAGGGAGGAAAAATTAAAAAAAAAAAAAAGGAGAGCTCTGACATTAATACATGAACATTCAAAACAGGCAGGGCCTTCTGACTGTGTCTGTCAGGGCTCTGCTCATTGTCCCCAACCCTGAGAATGGAAAAGCACATCAGAAATCACAGTGAGGATGCTCTGGGGAGGAAGAAAATCTGTTCTGCCCAGACCAGGTTCAAAAGATGGTAAGAATGGACAAAAATTACTGATGCGTTAATGTCAGGAAAAAATTGGTTCTTCTAAATGTAATTTTGTTTGCAAAGCACTTTTTACTGGAATCCCACTCAAAATGGTGGTGAAGGTTTTTTTTAAAATGCTGAATGAATTGCTCAGCCTGTTTGAAGGGGACACCAGGCTGTGCCTGAAGGGTGGGAATGAATCCAGTGGAATGTTGCATTAGGAAAAGGGGCAATGGCCTGAAACTAGAAGAGAGTCAGTTAAGATTGGATATAAGGAAAAGGCTCTTTATAATGAGGTTGTTAAAACTTTGGAAGAGGTTTATTCAGAGAAGCTATGGCTGCCCCATCCCTGGAACCATTGAGTGCCAGCTTGGACAGGGCTCTGAGCACCCCAGTCTGGTGGAAGATTTTCCTGTTCACTGAAGGAGGGTTGGTATGAGACCTTTAAAGGCCCCTTCCAACCCAAACTATTTTGTGATTCTCTGATATCTTTTTAACAAGGTTATCTTGGCACTGTCATAAAAACTCTATTTAAGAGAACAGTATAAAATGAAATTTTCCATTTGATTTGATGCTTTTTTGTAACCTTACACTCTTCCCCCATCTAAAACAGATCCCTTACCTTCCTTCTAATTTCCCTTCTTGACCTCTACACTAAGTGCAATTTTACAATTTCCATTCTTGACCTGTACAATTTTAAAAGAGACAGAGAAACTCAGTTTCAAACACAATTGGATAGCAAACTATTGCCAAAGGAAAATTTGCAGCAAAGCAAATTCCCTTTTAAAATATTTAACTATTATTTCTGAATGGAAATACATAGCAAACATACCAGGATTTTCCTGAATCAAGCACAGGAATGTCATAAATCCAGGAGTAAATTAATGTACTGATGGACTGATATCTTCTGGTTTGAGATTTGGGAGCAGCCAAGGACAAAGTTTTGATGTTTGGAAGTCCTTGGTCAGGTTCCTGAGTTTGACTTGGACTTCGATATGGAAGAATCCAGATCCATGAGATAAAGTGACCAACATCAGAACAGAGGTCCCAGTGTTTTGACAGTCTTATGGAAAACCTCAAAACTCTGGAAATATCAAATTTTTGCTCAATGGAGAGCTGCTCTGAAATTAGGGGTGATCTCCACCAGCAGGAATGACTTGAGAAGAAATTATTTAAGATTAAACCAATAAAAATGCCCAGGTTTTTCTTCTGCCTTGAACTAATTTTATTTGATGAATTGAGTCCTAAATGACATTTCAAAAAGTGGAATGCTGTGTTTCAACCAAGCCTGTTTTCTTATGTCTTCTGAACACAGCTACAGAAAAAACCCCAAACTTGTGGGACCTGAGCTGATTGGACAGACATCAATAAAACTTTGTAGACGTCTTAGATGGCAACAGATTTTAGATCTGCAGATCTGCAAAGTAGCTACTTGAGGTCTCTTATTGGAACAGATCATAAGGATGACACTTGGAGAGAAGCACTGTAGTGGAATTTTTTTTCAAAGGCTGATCGTGTTTTCTAACAAAGTAATTAATGTCCTTGAAAAGAAGAAGCCCTAACCCCCCATTTATATTCAGTCAATTACCTCAGGCAATATATTGTGTAAACACTGGAGGTAAACATTGTTCCTCACTTACAGGAGCCTGGACTTCCTCTTTTAAAATGGTTTTACAACTTGCTGTTTGCCTGATCTCAGAATCTTTAGATGCACTTTTAAGCCCAAAAATGGACTTGGTTTTATTTTTGGATTTGCCAAATAAACCCCTCTAGGAAAAGCTCCAGACTTAACCTCTCTCTTCCTGTAGTGCTGTTAACTAAAGAGGAAAACCAGGTACAAGGAGGGGAATTTTCTGTCCTTGGGAGAGAGTGAGAAGGAAATCTGCATAAGCTCTATCACCAGTTGGACTTGTTGTGACAGTTCCTGATAATTAATGTCTTTGCAGAACAGGGATCAACAGGCTGTAAACTTCAGAGATAATCACATCTGTGTGAATTTCAATTTCTAGGGGAGCAGTTGATAATTAATGCTCCTAATAAGCATGAGCAGCTTAGTGAAAGAACAGAGTTTATATTTATAAACAACTTTTTTGTCAGGAAGACTCAGTCCTGCTCATGGACCGTGTCAGCACCTCCAAACTGTAGCCAACATTGATGGAGAGAAACTCTTTTCTAGTTCAATCCTCTAAAGTGTGCTTTTATTGTTTATTTCTCTAACTGCTTTTTCCAACTGTATTTAATTAGCATTGGAAATTAATCACTTTGGAGCTTAAATACTTATAAGCCAATATGGTTCAGTGGGAACCATTTGTTTGTCACAGTAGATAATTGAACACAACCTTAAAAATAAATTGATGTGTTCCTTTAGTATGTTTTGCACTGATTTGCTGATTGAAATGACAGATGGGCACAGGCCCCAGTTTTAGACAGTGAAACTGGTCAACCTGTGAAGCTCAGAGGACTTCTGGGGCACTTGTGGCAATGCCAACATTTTCCAGCCCTCACCCAAGTTAACAACAAGCTGTAGTTTATCTGCCTTTATTAACACTGAATCTTACCCCATTCCTCCAGGTAATGTGCTTTATGACTCACTGATTTAATTTATCTATTTATTTTTTTATCCATCCCCATCCCTGGCAGTGTCCAAGGCCAGGCTGGACAGGGCTTGGAGACCCTGGGATAGTGGAAGGTGTCCTTGTCATGGCAGAGGTGGAATGAGATGGGCTTTAAGGTCCCTTCTAACTCAGACCATTCTATAATTCTGTGGTTTTTAATAGTGCTTCTGAGTCTAATCTTTAAACTTCTAAGCTCTTATAGCCGGGTGAAAAGGAATCAGCCTCATTTTAGGAAATTTTATTTTCCACACTTATAAAGAAAAAAGGTCCATTGTGTCCTCCCTAAAATGCAGCAAAGTTGCATAATATCTCCTTTTCTTTTTTTTTTTTCCTGACAGTTTCTCCAAGCTACTATTCCAAGAGCTGGTATTTTTAATTTTCCTATTTACTGCATATGCCACTGTGTTGTGCCATTTGAAGAGCTTGAATCCTGTGTTTTCTTAAAGCTGCAACCATTGTTTTAATCACGATTCAGGGGTTTAGATATTTTTCTTAAGGAAGTTGAATTTTCCTTCAGGAGTAGTTGAACAAAAGCTGGATATTTTGTATCTAATTCAGGAAATATTTGGCACATCCCATTTACTTTAGAAAGATTATTTCCATGGAGACTGAAAATGTACTGGTTCCTTGAGGAGGAAGACACAAAACATCATCTGTAAATCAAAATCTTCTGCAAATGCAAACAGAAATCCTCTCTTATGTTTATTGAGCAAAACCAATTAGAGAGTTTCAAGTAATCTCCTCGGGAGCCCAGTCCTTTGGAAAAATACTTTTCTTTTAAGTGTCTAAAGTGGTCAATAACAGTTGGATACACTTTTTGGAGACTCACTTAATGCACAACCCTTGCTCCCAATCCCGTGCTAAGCTGGATGTGTTGCTCTGTGATTTCCTTTGTACAATTGCTCATCACCCCGTGAAAGAGTATTAAATAAAAAAGAAGATTTTTAATGCGTCAGAGCCTGCTAATCAGAGCTGCTTTATTACATTTTGGTGGAGTAAGTGTGCTAATGACTGCATAATGTGTTTGCACTGCAATGTGATTTCACTGCAGCTTGTTTGAAAGCCTAATTGTGCCCAGCTGCCTGGGTTTGTGTGATGGACATGATGAGCATCAGCTGATACTCAGCATTTCCCTGCTAATGCAGGGTCCAGGAGGGACTTGGGCTGGATTGTTTACTCCAATTTAGCTGCCACAAAAGGGACTGTGCCATCACCAGTCGCTGTAACACCTAATGAATTGCTGCTGGGATTTTGCTTTGTGTGCCAATTAAGTGCTGGATGAGCCTGAGCCAGCGTCAGGTTTGTGAAACATTTTTTATGCAGGGTAGAGAAGAGTGTGTTATTTATTGTATTTCATGTTTGTGGGACTTCTCTTTGTAGGGATCTCAAACATGCTCAGAAGTTTTGTGTTATTCATGATCATCAGGAGACTGAAGGGAAACTAAGAGGCACTGGAAATGATAATTTAAATTTATGCAATAGAATCTAAAACTAGGTGTAGATATCCTAAGACCAGACTTCCAACACCAAAGGTTATTTCCAAAGCCTGGAAAATTTCAGAATTCATGCTAATGATTAAGCTTCTTGTTAAACTGAGTTACCAGAATTAGTCTGATAACAAAATGTGAAGATACCATGGGTCATGTGGAAATACAGTGAAAATTAATCAGTAGTTAATTTTTCTTTACTATTATGTGATTTACAAAGGATGAGGAATTCTTGCCTAGCCCAATGCCCTCAAAGGGACAGATCTTGCATGTCAGGTTAGCTCTGGACACACATTAGGATACAGACATGTGCAGACAGGTTCAAACTCTTGGGTTTGAGCATTGGTTCAACCTCTTTTCTCAAAGAACCAAATCCACCTGCCTGCTGAAGCACAGCTTCTCCCAGAGGTGTAACTCAATCATCAAATAAGGATGAGCAGCAATTCAGGGCCATGAAAATGAGCATAAAGAAATGCAAGTGTAAAACAAGCTCGATAAGAATCCGTCCGTGCTATAATATATATATATATATATATATATCAGGCTGTGCTTCTAAAACTTCTACTAGAGAAATAATAGGGGCTGGAACTAAATGATCTTCAATGTTCCCTTTCCAGCCCAAACCATTCTGGGATTCTAGGGTTGAGAATAATTGCTCAGAAGCACTGGATTCGTACAGAGCTACCTGAAAATGCAGCACACAAAAGTTAAAGGAAATGATAATCACTGTGCATTCAGCTGCTCATTTGACCTGGTACAACTTTGAGGCAACAGATGGAAGCTGAAAAGTTTCAGTGCTGATGAAGAATTAGGCAGAACTGCTGCTGTCAGGACATCATTAGACAAGACCTTGATAACAGCTGCCCATCTCCAGCTGACTGAATTATTCTGGTTCACAGCTCATCCCAACTGTGGACAAATTTTGAACTTTCTGGAACACCTTTGGGAGGAGACCACAGTGTAGGAGACACCTCTGAAGCAACCAATAATTGGATTTAAACATGAGACAATCACAGAGATTTGGTCAGCTATGCCATGAGCAAAGCCGTCGTTTGCTTATGTTGGCAATATTAATAATATAGAAAGTCAGAATTATTGAACAAAACAGCTCCTTGGAGGGGTGGAACCAGCAGAGCTGGGGGCCAGTGGAGCTGTTTAGGTGTTTGGACTCAGGTTAGAAGCACTGTGAGAAATGATGGAGCCCTCAGCAAGGGCCTGACACCTTTACAGGAGGGATGTGGGTGGCCCAGATCAGAGTTCTGTGGCTCTGTGGGGCTGCTCTAAACTGGGGCAGGTATGCAGGACCTTGCTTGGAGTATTGTGTTTGTGTGCAGCAGGGAATATAACCTGCCTTGAATATAATTTTTGGATTTTTTGTCACTGACTTACGTGGTCTGTTCTGGCTGCCACCCACCCCAAGGACTTCCTGATGGAAACTCTGAAGGGATTCTGTGAGAACAGAAATTATTCCTGTTGCTCAGGGGTATCACAGCTGTGCTGACATGTCCACTGGGTAACAGGGATGGAGGGATTTCTGCTCCAATCTGATTATTTAATATCAGTTTGATTGGCAGGGGACTGGGCATGCATTGAAAGCCAGGTGTAAATCAACAGCACAAGAGGGAACGGCCTCAGGCTGGGCCAGGGCAGGCTCAGGGTGGACATCAGGAGGAATTTCTGCATGGAAAGGGTGGTCAGGCCTTGGCAGGGTCTGCCCAGGGAGGTGTTGGAGTCCCCATCCCTGGAGGTGTCCCAAGAACACCTGGATGTGGCACTCAGTGCTCTGGGATGGGGACATGGTGGGGATTGGGCCCAGCTTGGGCTCGGTGGACTTGGAGAGCTTTTCCAGCCTCAGTGATTGCAGGACCAGGCTGGCCAGGATCTCTGACCAGGCTGGCTTCCACCACTTGACAGCATCCAGAAGCCACATGTGTGTATTATAAGAAATATACTGGAAATATAAGCTCAACATCATAAAATTTAAAGAAAAAGTGGTGAGAATGAAGGTATGGTCTGAAAGGATGACTTTGGCATAGCTAAAGCCTCTGATTGTTTGCTTAATTTTATGCAAGAAGTGCCCAAAATCTACTGCACTTCTGAGCTTTCTTAAGATTTTTTGTGGACCTCCATCTAAACATTTACTATTTTCCCCTTGCTTTCTGCTTAGGGATTTTTTTCCTTTTTTTGTTTGTTTTGCTTGGATTTATATTATGTTTTGGGGTTTAGGTTTTGGTTGTTTGTTTGGTTGTTTTTTTTGTGGATTACTATTTTTGCTTGGTTTGGTCTTGGTCTGGTTGTTTTTTTTTTTTTTTTTTTTTAGCAATTTCCATGAATTTATATAAACAAATCTCTAGTTCTTGTTACTTCCATGTCTAGTCTCATCACTTTCTGTTGTCCCTTTTAGGTTAGATTCTTGCCAGCAGCTTCCTTCCTCCTTTCCTTTATTTCCTATATTCTTTATTGGCACAGACTGGTAGTGGTTTTCCATGTAAACTCCGTGTAAAAACTCTGTGTTTCCACGTGAAAAACTCCATGCAAACCCCAATTTTTCCCCATATCTTTACTAGGAACTAATACACAGCTAACAAGTCATCTTATATTTCCCATCAGCTGCACCGAGCCAGTGCTTTAGATTAATTCAGTTTATTGTTTCAGCAGGTTTACAAGTTGCAGAATTCCACAGATTTCACACAATGCTGGGGATTGGTGATGTTTGTGTGGATTGGCCTGTTCCCTGGTGATGGAGTGTGTGTAATCATCATTTTCCAATATGCAAAAATTAGGAGCAAAAGCAGCCTAGTGCCTCCACTCTGTGATAATTGATGCTGGCTTTATGGATTATATTTTCTTTACTGAGGACCTTCTCGCTGAGCAAATTTGACAAATGAAAACACTTGCTGAGATTTTTATTTCCTTGGCAATTTTCTGTGCTTTCTTCTACTAGCAATATCATATTTTTGTTTGTGAAAGGAAGAGTTATTGTTTATCCTCGTTATTTGCCTCTTAGAGCTGAAGTAAAAATAACTGATATTGAGGACACATTAAAATGGAAGCAGGTGGAAAAAAAAAAAAAGCCACGATTAGAGAAAATTTTACAAACTTACTTGTGGAAAACTACAGCAAGTTACTCCAGAGGACAAATGATGATTTGACTTGCTGGTATATTTGGCTTTTTAAAATCTTGCTGGACACCTTAAAGATCTAAAACATGCTTTTAAGAATTTCATTTATTTCTGTTACTCTGGTAAGCACCAAGTCCAGGCTGTGCTGGAAATGCAGAGCAGGAGGCAGCTCAATTTCCTGGGCATATTAAGCAGCTGGAGACATAGGATATACTGGAAAAGCTGAGTGACAACCTCTGTTTTCCAAGCTCACTTTCTGGAAGATCCCTCAGCTTCCAACCCTCTTTTCCTTTTGGGAAGCAGGGTTCACATGTGGCCCTTGGGAGATGGGTGAGCAGCACCCACAGGATTCATTCTGTCCGTGGGTAGCTGTGGTGTGCAGCTGAAATTTGGAATCTGGGACATCCTTGTTGTGGACCTGCTGCTTTTGAGGAGGTACAACCAGAAGTATCTCATTTATTCCTTCTGGGAAAAAAAAAGGCAGCAAATGGAATTGTCCACAATAAAGAGAAGAAATGCAGTGACTGCCTTTGCAAGATGACCTTCAGGACTTGCATTAATCATTCAGCTCCATGTGGCAAAGGAATATTTGTCATGAAAGAGCTGTCATTCATCCAAATGGCATTTAGGCATCAAATGAAACTGTGGATTGTCTGCAACATCTATGGAATCCCAGAATCCCAGAATGGTTTGGGATGGAAGGGACCTTACAGCCCATCCAGTGCCACCCCTGCCATGGACAGGGACACCTTCCACTGGCCCAGGTGGCTCCAAGATCCATCCAACCTGGCCTTGGGCACTTCCAAGTTCCCCCTTCTCTGCCTGGGCCACACAAACCAGTCTTGAGACTCCCCCCGGAATCTCCAGGGAGTTTTGCACAACTCCCACCCTTTCAGGAATGCACCAAGCAACAAATTGGATTTGGGTTTTAAGGGTTTGCAAAATAAAGAAGACAAATAGACACAAAGCTTTTCAAGCAGGCGCGTGGCTCGGTGCCACGCACGGAAATGAACTGGAATTAATCCCTTTTCTCTGCAAGTCTTGCAGCAAAGGTGCCTCCAGATGCTCCTCACCGGGTAGGAATTCAGGATTTATTGGCAGATAAATGGGAGAAATGTGTTTGTACAGAAAGCAGGTAAGCTGAGAGCTGGGATAACCACACCACCCCAAAGGGAACGGCCTGGACAATGTTTGGTTTTTTGTCAGAAGCTGAAGAAAATGTCACTGTTAAATTTTGATGAGGGGATGCACACCCACACCCCCACTTACAGCATCAACTGATGTTGATGTCATGAAATGTGGATGAAAAACATGATTTTCTTTTTAAGTCCAAGCTGTCTGCTGCAAAATCTGTTCTTATTCGATCTTCCTTTCTTTTTCTTTCTTGTTTGTTTGTGAAGTGATTGAAATGGTCAAGCCTGGAAATTTCCATCACTCTCTTTCTATAAATTAAAAGCTTCATTTAATGCCTTTTTAATTGAAAACTTTAACTTATTCTAACAGCATTTAAAGTAAATATAAAGATAAGCTTTGAAAGAGAATATTTAATCATTTCACTAATGTAAAAAAAAATTTATTTCTAACCTTAGATTTTAACATGTAATGAAGAAATAGTTTTAGTAACAAATTCATATACTGGTTCAGGCTCTAAAATATGATTTAAGGTGAGCTACAGCACAACAGGGCATCTTTAATTGTCACTCTCTAACACTCTTTTAAGAAAAGTGTGATTGATGTCCTTTAAATGTTTCGTAATTTTTTTCTTTAAAAGAAAATAGATTTATTGGCATTCACTGGGGCCCAAGTTCCTCCATTATGTATGTCTGGAGCTACTTAGAAATTTCAGATGTAGTCACATCTCTTTTACATTCTCTTTTCTTTAACTTCATTAAGCAGCCCTAAAGCCATGGGATCAGGCCTGGTATTACTGATTTACGATTATCTTTTGAATTCATTTCGTAACCCCCACATGAACCAATCCACAGGAAAAAAAACCCATTTTGTTAAAGGCAATCGAAAGGCAAAGTAATTCCATATTTCTTCTTTTCATGCTTTACTCTTGGAAATCCCACTGAAATATTATTGCCAGTGTTTTTTACCTTCTCTGTGCTTAAAAACAATTTAAGAAAAAGTCTAATTAAAGCAGTAGCTGCTTGCAATAAGAAAGAGAAAAGAAACGATGACAACAATTCTTCTGTACAGTTAATAAAGCATAATGCAAGAATTCCAGGTGAGGGTGCTGAGGCCCTGGCACAGGGTGCCCAGAGAAGCTGTGGCTGCCCCTGGATCCCTGGCAGTGCCCAAGGCCAGGCTGGACAG
>JAWWEY010000005.1:25617943-25639504 GCA_035582745.1 Loriotus luctuosus
GGAATTTCTGCATGGAAAGGGTGGTCAGGCCTTGGCAGGGGCTGCCCAGGGAGGTGTTGGAGTCCCCATCCCTGGAGGTGTCACCTGGATGTGGCACTCAGAGCTCTGGGCTGGGGACACGGTGGGGATTGGGCACAGCTTGGACTGATTCCCAATCAACTGGACTGATTCCCAGTCAATCCCTAATCGATTCTGGGATCCTATAAGTTTGGGGAGGACCGTTGAGTTTAATGAATTCAGTTGTTTAAAAAATTAGAATCTGTGAGATGTCAACCCAGGAATTGCCACCAAGGGGGATTAGCTCTGGTTCGTTTATTCCTTCAGAAACTGTTTGCCAAAATTCTTCCACCATATCCTTGGAGTTTGGGACAGCCAATGTGCAGCCTCAAACTGTGCTGATAAACAATGAAATAAAGCTAAGGATGTAAGAGTTCTCCTTAAAACCGTAAAGAATTATTACCCTTAAGGTTTTTTTTCTACCACTGCTTTTCACTCCATCATGCTTCCAATACTAAGCCCAAGACAGAAATACACTACCTGAAAACACTTAATATCAAAGAAAATAGAAACTTACTCTGCCATTTGATTTTTGATCACAGGCTACAAACACTGTTGCTGCTTTGTGTGATAAATCTGTGATAGCTCAGCCACTCTTACCAGCCTTTAAAACTGCAATATTTTTCCATGTAGGCTTTTCACATCTCATCTAAAACCATAGCAAAGCAAGGAATTTGCTCTTTAAGAGTCAGGGTGTAGTTGTAAGCCCATATGTATGTGTATATATTTTTATTTTAATTTATATATTTATATTTTAATACTAAAAATATATTATATCATATATATAATGGATGTATTTATGTTTTAATTGTATTTTTATATATAATTAATTGTAGTCTGTAATTAATAATGTAATACTTTGATAATTAATTGTATTTAATAAGTGCTTGAATAACATATTTATATTTATATTTATAACTATATTTAGTCATATATTTAAATTTATATATTTATTCATGTATTTATATTTTTATATATTTATAATTTTATTTCTATATTATTTATGTATTTATATTTATATATTATTTATATATTTATATTTATATTTATGGCATTTTTGTTGGTTGTTTTTGTTGGGTTTCTTTTCTTTTTTTTGTGGGGGGGGTGAACATGTGTATATGGTTGTGATTCCTGGTGTTAAGGATGGAGTGGCCACTCCAAGGGCACTCTGCCATGACCAGATGAGAGTCACACGTTGTCCTCCTGACCTCTGAGGATCCCAAATTGTGTTCTCATCACGCTACACCAAAAGCAAAGGTGTCTCTGCTCACTGCTCACCCAGCTCCTGAACTGGAGCTTCCTTATTCATCCACTGACAGTTGATATGCTGGGTACAGATAAGCGAAACCCTCCAATTCTGTTACTGTAATAATAAATCTCAGTGCCAAACCCCAATCTTCACTCCTGCATGGTATTTTATGATATTGCCTTTCTGTCTCCTTGATGAATAAGCCAACACAGTCTCAAAGGAATGGTGCTTTTGAGAGGTTTTTTTTCCCCCACAGAATCCTAGATTTTCAAAATATGCTGAAACAACACACGCATTCATCTTCTGGAAAGTTTCTTCTCTTTAACTAATGCTGGCAATTAACTGAAACCTTCATGTAAGAGGCAATAGGTCACTAAAGATTACTAGAGGTTTATATTTCTGAGGGGAGATGGAGAAAAAAAATCACTTTGGAAAACCTTTTGTGAACTTAATTTCATTTTTAGTTGTGTTGTTTGTTTTGGGGAGGGGTTCGTTCTGTTGGGGGTGTTTTTGTTCTTTGGTGTGTTTGTTTTTTGTGCCTGGGCATAGTAAAAAGAAGTTTCTCTTGTGTAGGTCACCACATGTTAAAATGTAGTTTTTAGAGTTCTTACTAAGCCTCTTAAAGAGTTTCAGTGTTATCAGCAGGTTTCCTCTATGGTTTATGAGACAAATCTTAACAGACACTCTTGGTGCCAATTTATGAGGGATTTTCACAAGGCTGACACAAAGCAACTGTAAAATCAGACTTTCACAATAGGCATTTAGTATTTTCTTTTACTACCTCTTAGCATGTTTTCTTTCATCAGTAAATAGAGCTGTATAAAAGCCTGTGTTTATGTCTTTAATCTGAATTCTTTGCCATATAAAGCCAAACACTGGACAGCTAAATGAAAGGAAATTAACATGGCTGTGACTGTTCTTATCTACAATTTGTTTTTCTTCCCCAGACAATTGCAGTGAACACATCACAAAAACTTACAGATATAATTTTGTCTACAAAGCTGTGCATATCCTTAAAATGATTTGTGTTTTCCAGCTAAGTTGATGGTTGAAGTCAAGATATGAATTTAAATGCAACTCAGTGGTTTTGAGTCACATGTGAGGAGACCCAAATAGTGAAAACTCTGGTGAAGAGATGAAAGAATTTTCCAGAACTCCAGTTCTCATTTTATGAGAGTAGATTTGGTTGTTTCACCCAACACTGCTGTATTTTTATATTTGTGGCTCATCATTTCATACATTGTTGTGAAGGACCTCTGACTCCTCAGGACAAAGAGGATTCTGCTGTCTTGACCTCATTTTGCTGTGGTTTCCCTGAGAAAAAAGGGAATATTTTTCCATTTCCACTTGCCAGCCGGTTTTCCTTCTGCACTTCTCATTTGATCAGAGATATTACAGGGTTTGTGGGGTTTGATTACAGGATGTGTCTCTGTATTAACATAACATAACACCATTCTGCTGAAAACAAAAGACTGTAAAAGTAACATAAATTATATCCAGGTTATGATAAAAATCAGGCCATTAAACCCAAAGTGTGACACAAAATCAACTAAACCTATTGCACAATTAGGAAACAAAAAAGGAGATTAAAACCGGAGCTTATCTCTTTTGAACGAGCTCTGTTGTGGAGTCTGAACATTTTGTGTGAAGTTCCAAGCATGGAATCACAGAATCATGATGGGAAAATGTGGGAAATGGATTTGTGAAGAATTTTTTTTAATTTGATAGAAAGTTTACACAGTTTTTTAAACTTTACAATACCTTTGTAAAAGGTATTTTAACCAAGAAATAAGTTAACTTCTGATAGAATGGTGTTGAGTTTTACATCTCTTGTGTCTCAGTATTTATTGAGGCTGATAATGGAATAAAATCTTTAAAAATGCCTCTGAGTTGCCCCATCTCTGTAAAAGCCAAAAAAACCAACAGGAAAAAGACTCCAAAACCTCTGAGTTTGACTTGGATTGAGCAGCACCATGTGGAGGGAACCTCTGTCAGGCAGAGCCTCATAGTTAAAACCCTTCCAAAACTTCTCTGGTTGACCTGGGACTTTTTTCCATCCAGAAGAACTGCTGTGGCTAAAAGAGCAAGCAAGGGTTTGGAAATGAAAAATATTCTTTTCCATCATTTTGGAAGTGCCTTCAGTATGAAATCAGAGTTTGTGGTTGTGGCATCAGTGCACTTCTTACACACTAAATCTGTTTTCCTCCTCCACTTCAACCCAAATTCCCCCAAGTGCTGAGTTTGCCATATCACACACCAAAAGAGGAGAGAGGCATCACCTCATTGATTATACAGTTGGAATTAATTCATTCATCTCATTAGTGAGCATACTTTTATCTTTGAATTTTTTTCATCAGTTCCAGAAGGTTTTTTTGCTGATTTCCCTGTAGTGCTGCTGCTCATGGTAACATCATCAAATGCCTTATGATGAGATGTTTTAATACTACCTAACTACTTGCTCTGGGATTAATGGTTAAGATTAAATCTCATTATGTTTATAGTTTCTTACCAGGTATTTTTTCTTGATTAAAGTGTCAGTTATAAGAAAAAAAAAAGAAAGTTAGATATTCAGAAGCATCAATATTTCAGTAACCAGCCAATGTAACTTCCTTTTGGTCAACTAGGTCTTTTAAACTACCTTAGGAAAAAACTCCTTAATCAAGTGAAACGAACCCTACAAGGAAAAAAGTAGAAAAAGAAAGAGATCTGATCCTTTTCATCCAGTGATATAATTTACACTGCAAAGAGGGTGTAAACTCTGTCCTTTCCAGACCCCTTTTGCTGAAAGACACAGAAACACAGAATCAAAGACTGCCCCAAGTTGCAAGGGATTCACAAGGATCACGAAATTCCAGCTCCTGACAGAAGTTCCACTATAAATGTTGTTATAACATGAATAGAAGTTATTTGAATTATTTCTCCTAGCTAGTGTGTTTTTCAGCATTTAATCCCCTATAATCAATGAAATGTTACTCAGGAATCACTTGTTACAGGATTTCAGGCAGATACTAACGATTCTAAGCTAATTTAAAATAGTTACAAGTATTAAACCCTCTTCTAAGGACAAAACATAATTCAGTGTAGACAGCACCCCCTGCTTCCACCCAAACTTGGCTGAATCATGAAAAGACTTGGAAATAAGAATTTGTGGTCTATAAATCATGCACAAGCCATAAGAAATAGAGTCATAACAGAATCACTGAATCACAGAATTCCAGAGTAGTTCGGGTTGGAAGGGACTTTAAAGCTCATCTGGTCCCTCTGCCTTGGGCAGGGACACCTCCCACTACCCCAGCTTGCTCCAGCAGCAAGTCTTGGCAGAGTCTTTTTGCACCCTGTGGGATCCTTATTACAGATAAAGTTTAGAGTACAAATTTATGTCAAAATTCAGAAGGCAAAAGCGGGTGCTCTGGGTTTTTTGGTTTTTTTTTTATTTTTCAGAAAGGGAGCAGAACACTCTTGAGATATGGAGTGGAGAACACTCAAGTTTAATCCTGCTGCCCCAAAAACATGCAGGATGAGTTTTACCCCCAGGGTTAACTTGTAGATGGGTGTTGGAAAGGCAGCACTGAGCAGCCCAGGCAGCACAGGATGTGTGGTTGTGCTGCAGGGAAGCTCCCAGCAAGCTGCTGAGGGTTTGCTGAAGTGACAGCATTGGAGAAACATCACCCAGCTCTGACAAAATCATCTTAGAATTCAAGCAGTTGCAGCCAATGAAGCTGCTCATGAGAGTCACAGCAGCAAAACTCTCAAAACACAGCTCAAAAGTAGTAATGGATTAAGTGAATCAAGATTTTTTTTTTCCCTTTGGCCATTTTTGCAGCTGAGTTATTTATAGATGTGCTGATTAAACTATTCAATATCTGATATATGTAAATGGTATCAAAAAAGCTCTGTGTTTACCCTTGCATATAGGCAGAAAGGGATTCTGTCAGCTTTGAAAAGCACAGGTGAAAAACAATGGAGAGTATTTTGAATGGTGGGGAATTAGAGGTTTTGAGGGAAATCGAACACTGTACATGCTCTCAGGTATTGCCAGTACAAAGATATTTAGCACAGGTGTTTGTGCAATCATGATGCATTATGCAAATTAACAGTGAACAACGGGCATCCAACAGTTCTGCTTTTATGTCTGAATATTTTATTTTCAATGCAAAGGGTTATGAGATGATGAGCCATAAGATACCCATGTAAGAAACCTTGCTGATGGGTTTTCAAATATTTTTTTCAGTTGCAGTATTACTGGGTTTTGTAAGAGACAATTTAGTTCACAGAAACACTACATGGATTTTTACACACTGAGCTAAAGCCAAAAATGTTCTTCAGGCTATTGCAGTATTGGCATTGTTCCCCAAATGTGACTTGCAAACATGCAGCTGGAAACAATACAGATGCAAATGAGTGAAAAATCTTGTCATTCTAATCCATAATACTTTTATTTACTCAATTCAGCTGCTTGAGGTTCATTAAAAACACAAAAGAAGTGCCATTTCTTTTTCAAATTTACATTATTCCTAAAAGTCTTTCGGGCATTTGGGAGCACCATTTTTGATTTCCTTTATGAAACCATCGCAGAAAGTTTTACCTTGGTTAAAAGCTGTGAACTGCAGTGTCTGGACTGCTTTAAGCCCATTTCAAGTTGCTGATAAACAATATAGGGAATGTATTCCAGTGAAATGTCTGGCACAGCTGAGGGGGATAAGAATGGCTGAGCTTGGTGTCAGGATTCTGCCCTGACAACAGCACAACTGCCCAAAGCAAAGAAGTCAAGGTTCTGAAGGCTTTTCATCACCACAACACAACTCTGCTCTACCATTTTTGAGTGGCACAGTTGAGTTTTGACAGGCTTTGTTGAGCTGGCACAAACTGCATGAACCCCAGTGGCCTCAAAAGGCTTCATTTATTTTGCAAGGACTAGAGCAGTTTGTTTTCATAGAGAATGTTTGTTGTGTGGAAAATATCCCTCAGCTATCCAATGGTTTTTGTTCTTGCTTTATCCAGCTGCTGGTGAAATGTTGCTGGAAAGGGGAGTTAAGTCTCTAACTCTGCTGTAAGACTCTTTTTATGACACTCAGAATTATTGCTGAATGACACTGCAAAACTGCATTTAAATTATCTGAGAACCTTGGAATGACTTGGGTTGGAAAGGACTTTGAAGATCACCTTTTTCCAACCCCCCATCCACCAGACCAGGTTCCTCTTAATAAATAATAGCATGAATATTTTCAACAATTTTCCATAAACCTCCTCGAAACCTAATATTTCCATCCTCAAGTGCATTTAAAAACTCAAAGAAGAGTGTCAGATATATTATAATTGAAATTACTTTTCTTCAAATAAATGTTCCTGAGCATATTTTGTAGCATTGGGTTGTCAATCTGTGCTGGCTTAGTTTCCCTTGTAGCTCAGAATTTAAAAGGTAATTGTCTCAAAAAAATTATTGCAATGAGTACAGGAAGCATAAATCACAAGAAGAAAATTCAGTGGTGCAAGTGTAGACAATTTATTTACACAAACTGTAAATAAATTAAAGGCTGATATAGGTTTTGGAAATACACATATGGAAAAGATCAGCATACAAAGTAAATTTAGAGGTACGACCTCTTAAGACTGATTTCCCAAAGAAAAATATCTGAAATAAAATGAATTACTAGTTATGGGGGAGGAAAGCCAAATAAACCATGTGTTAGCCTCTAGAACCAAACTCTAGACAAGGACAGTATATTGAGCACTCATCATTCCCTCTGTTGCTGCAGCAACAGGGAAGTAACAGGGGGTGAAATTAGCTTCATTTTAGATAAGGAATAACAATTTGCAGCTCTTCAGTGTTCATTGGTGAATTTACAGAACAGGCAGAGGAGAGAGAGCTGCTTTATCTCCTGCAAGAAAGGGAACCTGGATTTATTATGTTCAACAGTCAGGTGGATTAATGGGAACATAAACTATTCAGAAGTGTAACACTCACCTACTCTCCCAGTTGTTGCTGTTTCTTAAATACTCAATCAACTATAAAGCAATATTACCTGCAACTGTGCTTGGGAAGACAGGCTAAGATTTAATGTTAATGGTGGTGTTACATCAATTAATGCATACAAAATTTAAAGTCCAGATCCTTGGGATATTCTTTATGAGTGCCTGTGGTTCTTCCCCTGATTTCTATCTGAAATTCATTCTTTCTCACATTCTCTTGCATTTCTTTCTGGTCATTATCTTTACTTTCCTCTGAATTTCTTTCTAATAGCATTGCTTTCTCCTCATTTGAGTAGGAAAAGGACCTGTTTATTAAACAGTCCAATTAACTAATTTACTGTAATTTTACAACTGTTGGATGGAAGGCACTGCTGCAAGTTGTCCAGTTGTCATGGCTACTGTGGTGCAACAATTGGAAATAAGGAATCACTGTTCCAGACCTCTGCCCCAAAAGTCTGAAAGAAAAGAGTCATGAAATAAATAAGTTATGATCAATAAACAGGGTGTTTTATCCATGATGAAATAATGACAAGAGCTGTTATTTTTAAGACCTTATCTACTCTGGTTATAAATTGAGGGTGACTTTCATCCTTCATGTTAAGGACATAGTTTCTCTTCCAATCAATATGAAGTTATCCAAACATTGTCCCTCTGAAAAATCAGGAGTAGTGGGCTTGAAATACCAGAAATTCTTTCCTCTGAACAGGGTTTTGGCTGAGTCTGAACTTGCACAAAATCTTTCAGGCTGTGGGCTCTGATACCTGAACTGAGTGCACAGCAATTTCCTGGACTATCTGTGCAACCAGTGGCACATAGGAGAGGAAAACCTGAGCCTTTCTTCTTTCAGAAAGAGATTTTATGTCAATGTTCCAGTTTTCAATTGCACACAGGGCAGGGCTGGGGGATGAGATTGTTAAGTTCTAGGGAATGCTATTGCCTCCATCTTTCTTATTATTGAAAAAACTAAATAAATGAGCAGGGAAATGAATGGAGAGAAAGGAGGATTTCAAATGCAGCAGGAAATGACATGACAGTTGCATTCTCTACATGACTGTACCTATATATGAGGTTAAAAAACTTTGATGTTTTGGATGTAGTGAGTAATTGTGCCTTCCCATTCTTTAAGTGCTGAACTGATGCTTCTGAGATTTAATAGTCTTGTAGAGAACTTTTCCCCACTGAGGATGTCTGAAGGACATTTGGAAATCTTATTGCTTCAGTGGGTACCTGCATGTAATGTTCTTACAGTGCTTGCCTTAAGATGAATAACACTTGAGCTTCAACTGGCATCCTTCTAGCTTGTTATAGGAAAAAAAATTCATCAAATGCTGCCTTAGTAATGCTGGAACCTTCAGTAATTATTTCTATTGTAATCTGGTAATTGTGTTTTCTCGGCACATGGAGGGATTAACATCCTGTTAACAGGATTAATATTCCTGTTCCTTTTGTACACTTTCCCCTACATCTAATACCTTTAGAATATTTTTGAAAGACAACATTTCATGAGGCTATAGTTAATCAAAGCTCAGGCTTGAGAAAAGTAGAATAAGCGCATTTATTTTTCTCCTACACTTTCCTCTGCATGTCTTCAGTGTTCAGTATCACAAATAAAAGATTTGTGTCCTATGCACTGCCACAGGCACAAATAGAGAGTTAAAATTTAGAGACGGTTTGATGTCTGGATAAAAAGGTGTAATTTTATCCTTCACGAAAATATATATACAAATGTTTAAATGCATACTGTGAAAGTGAGCCAATGTAGCAAATCCCATGTGCCAGAGAATCCCACATGCCAGTTGGTCAAGATTGACACTTCAGGGATCCAGGGGCAGCCACAACTTCTCTGGGCACCCTGTGCCTTCCCTCACAGGGAATGAGCTCTTCCCAATATCCAGGTTGACCTTCCTGTTGTTTCTAAATAAGCCAGCACTAAGGGAGAGTGAGCATCTTTTCTCTTGTGGTTTTGTTTTTTTTCTGTGCCTCTTTTGTTTCTGGTTTCTACATTTTGCCCTTAATTTCTCAATTTCCCAGGTGTCTGACCAGATAACCTGGCTGGAATGAACACTTTCACATGCCCTCATCATCTGGTTCTCATCACCAGCTCCCTTGCTTGTCAGTCAGGTTTGTGTCCTTGTGTTTATGGTTTCCTGATTTACTTATTTCCCTTTTTTTTACCTAGAAAAAGGCCCTTGACCAGAAGCCCTTACAGGAGCATACACTCCCCTTCCACATACCCTCACACAAACTGTTCAGTTTTGTGTTTCATTTCATGTTGTTATGGAAACAACAGGAGTATGAAACAGAACTTAGATACCAGTGCAAGGGGGAAAAAAATCATGTATTCATTACTCTGTGTATCTAGAATTCCATATGGAACATTCCTGACCCTGTCAAGATATCTGGCAATGAGGACTTGCTTCTGACTTTTGTCTCGACTGAAGTTCAGAATATATTTGGCACACAGTGGTGATTTTCTGTGCCCATGATCTCTGATTCCACTGCTAATCAATACATGGACTTGTGCTTCTACTGACATTGTGCTCCTGGGACAAGCCTGGGTATGCAAAATAGCAGCAGATTTCCATTTAGGAGCCTTTGCTCGCCCTTTGGAGCTACAGCAGGCACCAGCAGAACCTCCTGCAACTTACTCCTTACAGCAGCTGCTGACACCACTTGGAATGAGCAGCCTTTAGAGAGAACAGCTCTAATAACTGGAGTTGGACTGAACCAAATCAGAGCCTCTGGCTAGCAGAGAGAAGAACTCTCATGCTCAGGTTTCTGCAAGCAGTCTCAAGTTCTTACATTCTCTTCCAGGTTTCAAGACTCTATTAGTTTGAAGACAAAGGAGTGGGGGATTCCAAGTCAGAAGTACAATTTAATAGGGAAATTAAAGTAAAGGGAATAGTACAGAAACACTGACAGAGTCAGGACCCAGTCTGAGACCATGTGGGTCAGGGGCTGTTAGCAGTCTCATTAAACGGTGCCCACAATCCTGTTGAAGTGACAGGTGTGGTTCTGTTGAAGTGCTGATCCTGTAGAAGAGCCTGGTCTTCCTCTGAAGGCCCCGTGGTGGTTACGTAGCTCTTGTCCTCTGGGAATCCAGTAGGTGAGGGCTGCTGTGGTGTTCCAAACCTCAGATTCTGACCAGGTAGGAATGCTTGGTTCCTCCCCTGGGCAGAGCATCTCCCAATGGGAGGATGGGATTTAGGAGTCACGCAGTGAGGCTCGATGGCCCATTAACAGAAGATATCCCTACAAAGAGAGTTATCAGGGATGAGTCATGGAAGAGATGAAGAACACTGCCCCACCTGGTTTTAACAGATGGTGATAGAATACACACTTCTGATCACATCAAACATCATAACCTATGACATAGATTATCACTGCTTTGCAACTTTAAATGCAATTTTAAAGCCTGTCTAAATTTCGAAGATTGTACCTCATTCAGCACGTTCTCAGAAAAGTCATTCAGTTTCAAAAACTGCCTCAAACTGTGCCAGGGGAGGTCCAGCTTGGAGATGAGGAAAAATTTCTCCACTGAAACACAGGTCAGGCATTGGAAGGGGATGCCCAGGACAGAGAGGGAGCAACTGTCCATGGAAGTCTTCAAGAAAGGAGTGGACGTGGTACTTCGTGATGGGATTTGGTGGACATGGGGTGATTTGGTCAAAGGTTGGACTTGATGCTCTTGGAGGTCTTTTTCAACCTTAATGATTCTGTGATCCTATATTAAATATATTAATATAATATAATATACACAATTAATATAATTAATATGATTAATATAATATATTGAATATTCACATTAGACATGTTTTGATAATATCCCACAGTTTTAAACAACAGGTGATGAGCAGGACATTTTTATTTCCTGGAATCTCGGTGTTTGGAATTACACAGTCCAATTGTTTTAATTGCATTTTTCTATGGCATGTTTTAAAAGCACCAGTAAACAGGCTTATTATTAGAATCAGAGAATTGTAGGCTCACAGAATATCCTGAGCTGTAAGGGACCCACAGGGATCATCAAATCCAAGTCCTGGCTTGAGCAGAGCAGGACAAGACCCTTCCTTGATAGGGTGGTGATGATATTTTCTCTGTGCTTTACTCACAATTAGGGATTTTTTTCACCTAAATTGCCTGGGACCTTCTAAACCAGTTGAAAGTTGCCTTAAATTAAAAGAATCCACCACTATTGCAGTATAGTGAACTCCAGTGTGCAAAAAAATTCATGCAAATCTATGTTGCATGGAAAAATTTATTTCCCAAGAATTTCCTGTAAGCTCTGAATCTCTGTTCTTACACAGATCTTTTATTCCAATTTCAGGACTCTGAACAGGGAATTCTCAATGTCCCTGTAATCATCCAGGAGAGTAGAATTTCCTCCTACCCAGCACTTCTTTCATTTAGACTTTCTACAGTTTTCTTCATCTCTCTCTCTTTCGTGTGTCTTTATAGCACATTGAAAAAAAAAATCCTAAGTCATATTTTCCTAAAATATAATGGAAAAAGTAAGTAAGTTAAAATAGTCCTTTGCAATAAAATAATTTTAAATTTTATAGTGACTCTATGCTTCTTTAACGCATATCTGAGTTCCTTATATCCAGTCTCTTATTGAACTGCATGAACAAGAGAATCACTTTTATTCTGAAAAATATGAAGATAAAGAAACTGATCATCTGCTGCAGACATTTCAAGTTTCTCATTCTGAACAAAGTCTTTCCTGATATTCAGTAGATTTCATTTAATTAAATTTCATAATGACACATAAAGAAAAAGGTCCTTTCAGCACAGAAGAGCGGGAACTGACCACAAGAACTTCCTTTGTTCTGGGATCTTGGGCACTTTAGGATGTTAGAAGCAATTAATTGTTGTTGGCCAATTTAATCAAATGCACTGCTATTAACAGATCTCGAGGGTCACTTAAATAATTTCAGGATATGAACATCCAAGCTAAGCAATCTCCATTCTGGTACTACAAAAAATACTTGCCTGAAAATAACAAAACTGTTTTATAAACCATTTGGTGTTCCTAGCTGGATAAAAATGCAAGAGGGATAACACTGCTTAAAGACTTAAAAGATCAGCAAAACTAAAGAAAACCAAATAAGACCAAAAGAAAAAGCAAACAAATAAATAAACTCAACTTATTTCTGAGAGCACTGAGACCCAAATTATTCCCTTTTTCTTCATAATGTTATAGGTTTTTATATAGGCAAAGTAACTTATGCAATCCTTATTTCCTAAGTTTTAAGATGAGAGACCTTAGGGTTGAGTTTAGGGTTGTGTTTAGGGTTAAGATGAAGGAGTTGAGGGGGTTCAGCCTGGAGAAAAGGAGGCTCAGGAGGGACCTTCTGGCTCTGTAATGTAAGTATATTTGAACAATTATTTTTTTCCTACAAATTCAGTATTAGTTGCCTTGTCCATGTGTTATCCTTTGGGAGGCCCTGTTTGGTAGGATAGATAAAATGGCTGATTTGATAACACATTCCACCCCCTGTGACTTTTTCCCAACACTTTGTAAATGCATCCACTTCTCCCTGTCACCTCCCCATTCTGGAATTAAAACTGCTTGACAGTACTAAATAGTTTCATAAAAGCTTCTCTCTCTTGGGCACATAATTGTTTAATTGAGTTAATGGAATATCATGTGCTGGTCATCTACATAAACATTAACAGAATCATAGAAACCTTTTTGACTTATAAACATCCCATAAATAGAGACAGACAATAAAAAATCAGTTCTTCCATTTCTGATCAAAAAAATCTCCTGCCATCTGTTTTTTTCCCAATTACATCATTTGGACAAATATTAGAGAAATATTCACACAAACCTAATAACAGAAGACACCTTTTCCCTCCACAAACCTTCTTAAAGTATTTCAGATCAGGTCATGGGGTAACGTGGCAAAGAGAGACACAAGACATTGTGTCAGACAAGCATTGTTCCTTGCTTTTCCTCTGAAAGAGCATAATTTCAAAATCAGAGAAAGTCAAATCTTTAAATGAGTGCGCTGCTTGAAAAAATTCTTGTAGATGTTGACTGCAAAGCCTTAGATCAAAAGATAACATTGGTGACAGCCACGGAGGCTTTCTGAAGAATGTAAGAGCTTAACAAAAATCTTCACCTGTTTCAATTAAAGAAAAACATTTTGGCACCCCCCAGAAGCAGAAATCTGCTGGAGCTTTTGCTTTCTGGCTTCTCAGACAAAGCAATTTTTTATTAAAAAAGACATGACTTTGATTACATATGCTTCAGACAGGCCTTGCTTTATGTTTGATGTTGATAGAGGGTTTTCAGTATTCTACCTGATGGATTTTCTACAAATAAATTCTTGAGGATTAGCCCTGCTTTATTGCAGATGTTTTCTGAAGCAAGCAGCAATCCAGAGATATGTCATTTATGCTATTACAGGCCTACATTTCTGCTGAAACGAATGGGGTTATTTTCTTAGGTGATTTGTTTTGACAGCAGAAAAACATATTTTAGAAGAAGGAAACTGATCAAAAGGGGCTATCAACAGAGTACCTTATTTATTTATTTAGTTATCTGATACTTTTAAAATTTATTTGCTGAATTTATTAACTGAAATCTGTATTTAGACATGGGTTCTGTCAGTGACACACAGAAGAGTTGTTACATACATTGATTATGGAAATTTGATCCTGGAGGAACAGGAAATCAGCAAAACAAAAACTTTGAGCACCCCCAGCACTTTTCATCTCTCCAATCTGAATTAGGGCTTGAGTTTCCATCAAGAGTGATGTAGAAACACAAGGAATAAATTGGCACTCTACATCTTGTTTATTGTCACTTGAACACCTCCCTCTGCAGAGGGATTGCTCAGGCTCATTCCCACCTCAGAGGTTTGGAAGGGATGTGATGCTCTGAGGAAGGCACTGCTGCCAGCACTCCCCCCTGCCCTCCATCCTCCCCTTCAGAGGGAACTCCTGAAGAAGTGCTGAAAGCAATCTGAGGAGGAAATAAGGCTTGAAAGAGTTACCTGCTAAAATCTTCCACAAACAAAGCACAACCTGACTTCCACAGACACTCTGAAGCATGGACTCCTCCTCCCCTTGCTCATATCATCTCTCATTTTTGCATCCAGCACAATATAAATTAATACCAGCGACACATTCAAAGGGAAGGTGAGGCTGTGATTCCTCTCTCATGATTTTTAGGTAAAAGCTCCTTGGTCTCTGTCCATGGTGACATTTTCTATGGCTTCAGGGCACAAACGTGTGATGTTCCCTCTGACTCAGCTACAGGAAAAAGATCATCCTGCCTTTTAGGCTTTAACTCCTGAGGAGGTGTTTTCCTGGAGCCACTCTGTGATCTTTGCTTTGTTCACACATTTAATTGCAATTATACCAACCCTTGTACTTTGGTAACAGCCTTAATTGGGTAGCAGGAACAGCAGCTGTAAGAGGATTATTCCTCAGATCTCTGCTAGGAAATCTCTGCTGCTCCTGTTGGCAGAGTGGGAGGCTTAGGAAGTTGGGCAGAGTGAGTAAGGTCCATAAATGACTCCTATGGAATTAATTTATTGATTCCAGCCTTTTTTTTTTTGCTGGGAAGGATTTCATGGTGGGAAACAAAGCCAATGGTCTTTGCAAGCGTGTTGAATGGTACTTTGCAATGTGGAATTGCCAAGGCTGGAAAAGACCTCCCAGGTCATCAGATCCAACCATTCCCACTAATCCATGTCCTCAAGTGCCACGTCCACAAAATGTTTTTTGAACACTTTCAGGGCTGGTGATCCCCCCACTACCTGAGCAACCTGTTCATTCTAATAACACTAATATTAATTCTTTTTTCCCTAAGTTCTCAAGTCACCATTGGGAGCCCACTAATTTTACTGTTAGAGATCCTATTAAAATATACAGGTTTATTTTAAATTACTGAACTGTCATTACCTAAAGGGTATAGAATTTATAAAAATTAACCTTAAATCTGGTCAGGCAATTAATTGCATCTCCCCAGTCTCTGGCAGAGGATCCAATGTTTTACTGGCATTTGTCAGGGTAACAGTTTTAAATTTTGTGTTTTGAATTTCTAGAACAATAAAATAAAAATGAAAATATATGACGATGTTTGAAATAAGGAAATAATTCAGCTAAGTAGCAACCATGACATATATATATGTAATAAATCAAATTAAATACAGAAAAAATGAAAGCATATAAAATACACAATATGTTTCTTTATATCAAATGAAGAATAATATTTTTCACCCTTTTTTTTCACTTTGCTGTGCAGCCTTTGAGAGACACTATGCTATTTATATTTGTCATTAATCTATAATAAAAATTCCAGTAGCAATTGGCTACCTTTCTTTGGATTTATTTGGTCTTCTACAGAAAGAAAAATACTTCTATGTTCCCTTTCTTTTTTTCTTGGAGTTCCTTTTTTTTAGGAAAATTATCATTTATTGTCAATAAGATCTTTATAACTGCCATAGTCATATCAGAATGTTATAACTCTCTGTGTCACTGTTAAAGATCCCATTGACTAATTAGTAGATTTTTGTTACATTAGAGGAAAGAAATATAGATGTCTATTAAACCTACCTTAGATGACAAACTAATAGGAACTAGTCATGTACTGCCATGGCATGGAGCAATTTTAGCCCATTACCAGCAATAATTTCTTGTAAATCTCAAGGAAAGCAGAAGCAGCGGTTCACAATCTCATTTTGTACACATGGATATGGTTTACATACAGTAAAGAAAGGGTTGAATAACTTGAATAGAGGATAATCACATTGTGGAAGTAATCTTTTTTTTTTTAGCATCATTTTAATTCACATTCTTTTGTTTTCTTTTTTTTTTTTTTTAATACAGAATCCTCTCACACCTCAAGAAATCCAAAGAGGACTTGCTGAAGTAAATACTTGAGAGTATTTCAGAAATAAAACATGATCCTTGTGCCTAAACAAAGGGGAAACGGGACTTTGTATTAGTTCTGTGAATCCTTCTGGCTCTGCAGCAGTGCCTAGAAATATTCACAATAATGACCAATTTTTGTACAAGAATCATTGGTGTGGGATGCTCCAATACAAGGCAGCTCCAACGCTTTGGGGTCTTCTCTCCCTGGAGTCACAAAGCATCAGAAGGCTGTGGCTGCCTGGTAGCACTTGGAACCTGTGTTTGCTTTGCATCCTCTGTTCCAAATCAGCAGCAGAAAAAAACCCTGAATTCCAGAATTTCTGCGAAATTGTGTTATCTGAGGAGATCATGGAAATTTGGGGATTGAAACCTCTGGTTATTTGCCTAGAAGGAAAAATGTACCACTGTGAGACCTGGTCCATGAAGAAATCAAGAGAGAAGCAGCATAATTCCTATGGCCTCAAGATTATTTTCCTATTTTCAACAACACTGTCTGGCTGAAGAGGAAGGAAAAAATCAAAAGGGATTGAGCAGCCTCGTCTAGTGGAAGGTGTTCCTGCCTTTGTCAGGGTGCTGGAATGAGATGGTCCTCAAGCTCCTTCCCATCCCAAACCGCTAATGATTTCACAATTCCATGGAATCCAGCAATCTTTTTCTCTGTCCCAGCTCGGTTCCATGCCCTGGTGCTGTCACAGCTGCTGTGTGTTTATCCCAAGCAGGCTGTGCTGCCCAGGCACTCCAGCCACCCAGCAGAGTTCAGGATTCCTAAAACTGAGAGCACTCTTCACCTCACAGAGCTGAGTCTTCAGCCTAAGGATGCAGTAACTGTGTCCCTGTGGGATATCAGCAGTTCATCAGTGTGGGTTTCACTCGTGCTGTCACTCAGATTTGCAGTGATGCCACAGTGATAATATTTTATCTTGATGTTCTTTTTATTTTATTCCTTTCGGCAACATGCAGTGCCAGCTTGACCTGAATTACCAGATTAATAAATCATATTAATAAGGCATGAGAAAGTAAAGCAGTCAATCACTTAGCAGTCTGGAGGGAACTTAAAACCAGAAGATTGGCGGCAGTTCTCAGGTCAGATACTTCTCACTCATGTCCCTGCATGTTCCTTACCCTTCCTACAGCCCAGGCAGCACCAGGGACAGGAACACCACTCATTTTGGAGTCAAGCACAGGAACATATCCCATGCAGGAAAATTCATACCAAACTTAACAAGATTTTAGGTCATTTCCACTGTTTTCATCAAGTTTGGTGGAGATTAAAAGTAACTTTATAGCCAGTTGCTACAAGATGCTGCAAATATTCTGTTGTCAGATCTGAAAGGATTGTATTAACTGGTGGAATAATGAACCATGGAGTCACAGAATATCCTGAGTGGGAAGGGTTCATGGAGTACAACCCTGTCCCTACTCCAACAATCCCTCCCTGTGCATCCCTGGGAGCATTGTCCAAACCCTCCTGGAGCTCTGGCAGCCTTGGGGCTGTGCCCATTCCCTGGGGAGACTGGGCAGTGCCCAGCACCCTCTGGGGAAGAACCTTGCCCTGATCTCCAGCCTGACCCTGCCCTGGCACAGCTCCAGCCATCCCCTGGGTGCTGTCCCTGGTCACCAGAGAGGAGAGATCAGTGCCTACCCCTCCTTGAGGAAACCATTGAATACAACACTAAATTCCTTCCTGGAAAGCACAAGGAAGCTGCCCAGAAGGATTAAAGGATTGCACACATCCTTGGAAGAATGCAGACACAAACACAGCAGTAACTAATTCCGAATTTAGCTCCACATCCTGTATGAAACATCCTGTGAAACAACCCAGAAACAGAAACTGTGACACTAACATGGCAGATATTACTAAAGATTTCTTTCAGACCTTTTCAGAGCACCTTTTTGAAGTGAAATACTATGAAACAAGACATAGTTTGATGTGAATTGTCTTTAAGAGGAGTAGAAAATCTTTCCCAGAGGACTTCCAATAACACCTCCTGACCTCTTCAAATGTATTTCAGACTAGTAGTCCCAATCTATGGCTCTAAAATCCTTTGCTGATGGGGGAAATGGGAAAGCAATAACTGACATCAGCTGAGATTCTGTTACTTCCTCAGTATTATTGCCCACGGGCTGCTGGTATCAGGCACTCCTGCCTGCAACAATAAGAAAGTATCACTGCTGTAATTTAATTCATTAGAGAAGCTTTATGGTCGATCATTCAGCCTTTGCTTCTGCTTAAAAACATCCCTTTCTGACTGCAGAGGTGAATTGGCTGGAGAGGAACGTGGGGGTTTTATTATTTCCAGGGGGCTCCCATCCCTCGGAGCGTCGCGGAAGACGGAGCGAGCCCGGGGACAGTGATTCACTGCTCTCCACATCCCTCACCCCTCTCCATGCAGCCCAGGCAGAAATTCCATTACAGCTAAATGGAAATCAATTACACTTTTCATAGGCTAACTGCAAGTCAATGGTTTTAAAGGATGGAAATCCAAAGTTCACTGCAAGTTTCTTATTAACCGAAGAAATCATTCAAAAGCAACCCAAGCCCTGGATATTTGGGGAGTTAATAGTTGGAAAAAAGCTCAATACATTCAGTTAACAATTGAGGGGAGAGAAGCCTCATTTATTAGGTAAGTCATAAACTTCAGAGGTTAAATTATAGAGATAGATCTTAAGTCATAACCATTTTTGTCCCACATATGCACGTTCCGCTGCAATCCACGGAGGAATCCCAGAATTGTAAAGGTTGGAAAAGACCTTTTAAATCATCAAGTCCAACCATAAACCAGCACCACCACCATGTTCACCACTAAACCACATCCTCAAGGGCCAGATCCACAAGTTTTTTGAACACTTCCAAGGATGGCAACTCTGACACTTCCCAGGACATCTTTTTCCAATACCTTACAAACCAGAGGAGTTTTAGGAGCCTTGCTACTGAAGTAAACTGAAAAGGAGACATTTATCAGTCTGCAAGTGATCTATACAGACATTTTTAGGGATTGCAGCTGGCATCCCCTCCCTTCATCCCTGTGTGTCTGCTCAGCTTTAGTAACTGATCCTGCTCCTCTTGAATTTTCATTGTGTTGTGTTGCCTTTGAAAAACAATTACCTTCTAAGTGTTGCTGGCTTTTGCTTTAGCTTTGCAAATAAATGTGCTGGTGGCTGCTAAATGAAGTGCTAGAAGTAAAAACTATCAGAAATTATTGCTCTCTTTGCAAAATGAAGTCTGCTTCTAATGCAAAGAATCTCTGGTACCCAAAATAAAAACCTCTAGAGCTTAATCGTAGAAAATCTGTTTCGGTTAATATTGAATTATTGACCTTCTCATAGAAGTACTGCTAGTTCAGGCAATTTCTGTACCAGCAAGGAAGTTTAACATTAAAAATAAACCCAACTGAAAATAGGTTGACTGTGGAATTTTGCACATCTGTGATTTCCAAGTATGAGTATAATATTTATTGCAAAATTCCAGACACAATCCCATAAACAATTGTGCAGCAGCAATTGCACTCATACCTATAATGCCCAAAGAGCTTAAAATAAATGTAATTATGGCCAAATGTTTGGGTTTTCCTCACACTTGTACTCTGCTCCTTTAGATTTCCAATAGTTTCCTCCCACAGCTGGCAGGATGGATGGGAACCATTCATGGGAACAGGGGTGAGGAGAAGAGAAATTTCCCATTGAGAAAAACCCCCACGCACTGTTCAAGATGAATAAATCATGAAATCAAAGCATAAATCCTATGTTAATATTACATATTCACATGTATATTATGAATAATTTACTGTGACCAGCTCAGTTCTTCTGTATCCTTTCTCCAGAGAAAGTTGTTGAGATGGGGAAAAGAATTCACCTGCTCCTAAATACAGTTGTCTTTAACATGAATCTTTAAACTGTATTCAGAAAAGGCCAGATCTCAAATTTTAAATGTTTTATTTAAATTTTAAAGGCCAGGCTCTTTAACTATCACAGCAATTTCCTTGGAAAACAGATATTGTCATTACTAATTATTTTTTTCCTGTATCATTGCAGCTAATTTTTCTAGCAAGTTTTCCTTACAATGCTGTTTAACATAATTTTCAAATCCTCATATAAACCCAGATGGCATTTAAGTCTAGATGGATGTGTTTGTTATGTAGCTTTCAAAATAACAGGATTGCCTGCAAAATAAAATATTAAAAGGACACATTATGCACTTTTACTTGCAAATCCCAACTGGATCCTAGTTATGTGTTCTCTTCTCCTTAAAAACACTACTTCAATGTTCCAAAAGAAGTACCACCCTCATTTTGGGTTTTTTTGCTACCTTAAAAAGTCTCTACTTACAAGTCTCAATGAAGCTGCCAATTTTCCATAGATTTTTCTCAATCATTAAGCTCAAGGCTATCAGAAGTGTGGATATTGTTGCTCCCTAGCACTGGATCAATGTCACATTCTCCATGTAATTGTATATAATTTTCCTATAAATATCCATCAGTTTTTGTTGTATGCTTAACTTTTGCAATTTTAATTTTTTTTTGTAAACAAGCTTATTATTCTGAGCCTTTAAATTGATCTGGGTTTAAGTAATTGCTGTACTACATTCCACCTTTAACCTCCTCACTGTACAGAACCACTAATGAAATTTTTGTGAAAAAAAATAAATCCCATGATTAACCATAAACAGTCAAATAATGTCATGCATAAGAAATATCTCAAAACTCTTAATGAATATTTCTCTTTATTCTCAACCAAGAGTGTGAGGTGATATTACCTGTTCTTTACTTCAGTCCCAGAAGCTAAAAATCTTTTGTCACTTAAAAAGTTGTCCCTTGCACTTTATCTCAAGCCTTTTTTAGAGCATTACAATTTTTAATTAGATGGAACATTCACACTGAGTCAGGAAACGAAGAAAAAAGACAAAGCTGTGATAAACAGAGCAATAATTAGAACAAAAAACTGACACCGACTGAACAAATTAATACCAGAAAACAAAAGTATGCAGCTTTGAAATGGTTTCTCAACAATTTAATTTATTCATGGTACTGTATGTTGTGATTATGTGCATGCTAAACAATTTTTATAATAAACCAATGATACAATATAATAAACAAATGATACTGATACAAATATTAAATAGCAAATAGCAAATAGTTACCAAAGTATGATATTTGTAACAAATTATATTTGAGATACTAGCATATAAAATATGTTGTATATATATAATATAATAGATGCAATTAATATAATATGATATAATATAATATTATATAATATAATATGATATAAGATGATATAATATAATATAATATAATATAATGTAATATAATATAATATAATGTAATGTAATGTAATGTAATGTAATGTAATATAATGTAATATACTATAATATAATATAATGTAATGTAATATAATAT
>JAWWEY010000005.1:25657837-25669387 GCA_035582745.1 Loriotus luctuosus
CAGAAGTTCAGTTTAATGGCTTGGAATCAGTTGTTTTTACAAGACTTAATTTTCCTTTGCTCACATGAAGGGCTCACCCTAAAGGCTGGGCAGGACTCACTTTAAAGACCATGAAATGGGAGTATGAAATTTGAAATTTTGAATCTCCATTGATCAGCAGTTGAAACATGACCTCAAACATGTTCCATAATGTAAGAATTATAGATGTTTTATAGATATTTTATACCTGGATGGTTTTACCTTGATTTATTTTAGCAAATATGTCTTCTGGCTTTCAACTCTTCATGCAACTTTCACGTGGCTGGCTATTACAGGTTTGTGAATGTTCCCACTAAAATTCTAATGTCAGAGTGGCAAATTACACAAATCTGGTGGTGGGGGTAGCCAGGGTGACTTTTTCCAGACTCAGTGCCTGCCCCAAGGGAGGGATGAGGGAGAGCAGTGAGTGTTGGTTACCTCAGCTTTAGAAGAGCCTCTGCCAGGGTCTCCCACCACATCATTATAAATAAATTCACCGGCAGATAAAAGGACCCCTCAGATTGAAAGCTGACTAGATCATCAAGTGTTGAATAATTAGCCAAAACCTACTGGCATTAGGCCTGTGGTTCCTTCTCTCCACATGGTCCAGATGTTGAAACAGTTGTAAAAGATGTGTCCACAATCATTAAGTGAACCAAGCACCCTTCCCACACTGAAAACTCAATAAAAAAATTGAATTTCCTTTCACTTAATTATTCAAGGTACAGGTTCTTAAAATTTACAGATGTTATCCATTAAACAACAAAAAAACTTTAAGATTTTGTTCTCTTTTTTTCTCTGTGCATTTCATAAGAATTTTATCTTTCTTCTTTACTGTTAAGTGCTTTTCGTGATCCAATGCCATCTTTCTTCCTGCAACTCTTTTCCCCCTTCTTATTCCTTCAGGTTTTTATTCCAATCTTTATAAAATTATGGTTATTTTGCCCTCATTTCATCTCACAATTCCTAACATGATGAAAAGAAAAGGCCTGGATATTGCTTCATATGCATTTTCTTCATTTAGAATTGCAAATGCAATTTCCCAGCCTCCCACAATATGTGGCTGCTACCATCATGGGTTTCATGGTAACATTTCATGGAACATATTTGCTGTTTCCTACTGCTTATTTCTCTTTTTTATGTCTGTTCATCTCTCATTCAGAGGAACAGGAATCATCTTGAAAATGTTGTGGATTTTTTCTTGTGTACACCATGTTGTCTTCTTCCCTCTTTTATATTCAATTATTTCTATTTTTACAGCATGCCATGTTTATTAGTTTATTTAAAGATTTTGGCTGTTAGCCAGCCAATGAATTTTAGAAGGTGGCATAGAAATGCTGAAGTTTCTGTTTGCTTTGTCACTGCACTCATACAGAGTAGATCAAAGTCTTGAATTTATGTTCTTGCAAGAAAATTAATTCTCTGTCCTCAATATTAAGAGTCCTATTTCCTTCCTCTACAGATTTCCTCAGTTATTTTCATCTTTTGGTAATCTATTACATCCCTAATTCCCCAACTAAGGGGTGAAAATCCCTGTATCCTCAGTTACATAAAACCCACACATTAAAAAGACAAGGTGGCAAAAATAAATTGGAAAATTGGAAAAAAATAAAAGAGATTTGTTGCTTAGTAGCACTCAATCCATACGCATATTATTTTTCTCTGTTCCTTCTTTTGGTTACCTCTGTCTTTATCTGTTAGCCTTTTTTTTTCCAGATTTTTAGTTTGTTGTGTTTATTTATTAACACCCCCTAAAATTATGCAGATTGTATTCTGTCAATGCTTTTCAAAAGAGACATAAAGCAGAGGAACCCAGGGTCTGTAATGATAAAGTCAATAGAAGCAGCAATGTAGGAAACAGGATTTGAATGACTGATTTAGTTGGTAAGAAAAGCTTGGAGGGTAATGCCCTTCTATTAATAAAACCAGGTAATTGTGAGCAAATAATATGTTAGCAGAATCTGTGTCAGTTCACAGCTTTTCAGCCTGAAATTGGAAATAAATCAGGGATATTGCTGGCAATACTTCCCATGGAATTGCCCAGCAGTGCCCAGGATCACAGAGCAGAGCTCAGGGGCTCTGTCCAGGCTGCACCTGGGGCTGTGCCACCCCCTAGACAGGGAATAATGGAATTACCAAGGCTGGAAAAGGCCTTTAGGACCATCTGTCCAACACCACCATCACCATGTTTACTGCTAACCAAGTGCTCCCACACCCACAAGTGTTTGAGGGACTCTCAGGGTGTGGGATTCCACCTCTGCCCCGGGCAGCCCGTTCCAAGGCTTTGCATCCCTTGCCTTGAAGAAATTTTTCCTAATATCCAGACTAAACCTCCCCTGGCACATCTTGAGGCTGATTCCTTTTGTGCTGTCATTTATTATTTGGGAGAAGAGACTGCCCCCCACCTGGCTCCAACCTCAGATAAACTGGAAAGAATAGTTTTGTTTAAACCATTAATGACAAAGTAAAGGGTTGTTTCTTTGTTTGTTTGTTTGTTTGCTGGGGTTCTTTTGGGTTTTTTTTTTTTTTTCTTTCTCCAGACAATTTCTAGGAGAAAATTTCTGCCTGCTAACTCATCAGGACACTATGGAAATCCTCATTTTCATGTATGTGTGAAAAGATTGTTTACAGAGATATCACAGTACTACAAGCAGTTAAAAGAACTTTGGCCTTTCATATAAATGGGAAAATTAATTTTTCAGAGCTTTGCAGACAGTTCACAGCATTTCCAGTGCACAGATGAAACTCGATCAGCTTATGCTTCACCAGTAGAAAATAATTAGATATCAGCAGAAAAGCACTGAACTATGGCTGTGCTTTTCAAGCAGGAGTGTCATCCATTCCCTTCCCTTCTTCTTCTTCATCTTGTATTTAAGTAGCTCTGCTTGGATATGGTTCATTGTACAAAAGTGGAGTTGTTTACAGGAAACTTAGACTCTCACACACTTTAGAGCAATACAGATTACACACCATCACCCCATCTGGCTGATTTTTTATAACCCCAGTCACCCACGTTAATTAAATTGTCTGTATAATATTGGTGAAGTGTTTCTGAGTAGAGAACCCCCTGACAGTACAGACTTTCATGAAAGTTTTCAGTTGTTGCTGTGTGTTGTTGTGGCTGTTGCAGGATTTTAAAATACATTGCCAATTGGAGTGTGAAATGTGTGGGTTTATTCCCAGCAGGAAAGAGGTAAAAGAAACATCAGGTTTAGGTGGGAAGACACAACTTTTTCATTCTGTTAGAGATTACAGCCTAATCTTAAAGAATCAAATAAAAATGAAAAATTAAATAGAAAGTTAACGTATTTAGTAATGTATTTTAAAACACTCCTTATTCATACAATGTTTTAGCAAGACTGCGGTAACAAGAAAGTGTGGGTTGATCTGAAAGCATCTGACAGCAGTAAAAAAGATAAAAAAAACCCCATATATTTGTTTTTCCAATTTATAAATTCTACCCACTCTTTGAGAAGACTTTTTTTTCTTTCTGTATTTTTTTAAACAGGTCTTCCTTAAACCCAAATTGGCATTTACCTGTTCATGGAACATGGCCTGTTTTGCAAGTTTAATAATTCAGAAAGAGCAGGAGTGGTTCATGTTCATGGAAAGGTCATATGAAAGCTTGGAATCTAAAAGGTAAAATTCCCCTTCAAGTCTGGGTTTAAAATGCTTTGGTGTCTTGCAAATTAATGGAGACAATTTGCTCTTCTAAATTTTAAAATTAAGGAATTCCATACAGGATTTCCAGTTGAAAGTGTTGGAAGGAAACTACTGATGTCCCCCCAGTTGGGTAACACAAAAAAAATGATCCTGCAGTAAACCTTGAACATTGGCAAACAGAAAAACTGAATCCCAAGTACTTCAATAATTACCTGCAGAGAAATCTCTCTCCTCTGTGTGTTCTGCAAACTTTCACAGGAAAGCTGCACTCACAGCACAGGGGGTTGAGCCTTTGCAATGGCTTTCTGCAATAATCCTGTGATTAATAATCCTGTGATTAATCCTTATTCCTTTCTGGAATAATCCTGTGATTAATAATCCTGTGCTTCTGTGGCTGCTCAGAAGCCAAAACTGGAAGAACGAGTGGCATTTCACTGTGCACTACTTCAACTATCTGAACCAGATGTCAAGTGAAATTTAAAGCACACTGATGAATGTTTTGGACACAAGGCCCTTTGTATCTCAGTGTCTTTTATTGTCTTCATCAGCAATGAAATATTAATTTCTGGCTTTGTACTGCACTGCCTGGAGCTACTGAAATCTGATCCTGGATGATGTCATTGCCCTGTATCAAATCTGGGAGCCAGTGAACACCTCCTGAATTTCAGGTTTCAGTGTGAGCCTTAATTGTGCTGCTCCTTACTGGGTTACTCCTCTGGAGAGCAAGACAGAAGATTTTGCTAAATCCATTATTGGGTTTACTGTTATGTTTTGGTTTTGTTTGTTTTAGGGATTTTTTTGTAGTAAGTCCACCCAGATACTCCAGTAGGATTTCAGTTCTGCATTCCACACTTTTATCAATACACTGGGATTGCAGGAAAGGCTCTGAATTTGCTTTTCTTGACTAGATGATGATTCACACTTACCAGTTTCCCTCTTGATTTCCTGCCAGTCCTGGTGAAAATTATACAATAAATCAGTAGCTAGCAACAAATTATATTCATCACATAATTTAGGCAGCTTTGCTTACATTCTGCCTCCCAATCCATCTCCTGTGAAGCCACTTATGCCATTTCAGACTTTCCAGCAGCTTCAAAAACACATGGCAGTTTAAAAAATCTGCCAGATAAATAATTCATGGTTTCTCCTCTGAACCAGCCCATATGTGATGGTGGTCTGAGGAACAGGACAGAGAACATTCAGTTTTGTCATTATAACAAGATTTGCAAGTCTGTAAGACCATATGGAGCCTCAGACCTCCAAAATGGTGAGAGGGTTAGTTTATCAGTGGTATACAAAATTCCATCTTTTATCCTGGAAAATACTGAGCTATGAGAGCTCTTCAGCTGTAATTTCGCTTTTCAGACCTTCTCATCCCCAAACCATTGCCCCAGCAGTCATCCTGCAGCATATGCAGCATATGCAGAGAGCAGAATGTGTAGTTCTGGTTTATGAATTTACTTGGCATGGCTAAAGATGAGCTGAAAACTTAATTATGTGGCTGTCCAAAAAAGATCTCATCAGCTCTCCATGTGTTCTACCATGACAAAAACCTTCACACTGACAAAGTCATTGGGATTTATTAGATTGTCTTTGAACATTGCCTCAGTTTTAGAAATAATATTCCTTTCCATGGAGCAAGAGAAACAGTTTCTTAGCTCTGAAAATGCTTGACTATCACTATATTCTCTTTATTTTTTGCCTCATAATACTGCATCAAATGGAGAATCAGATCAAGGATATGGAAGACTGAACCTCTGCCATGGACAATAACAAAGCTGCTGCCACAAAATACACAGATTTATCTAGAGCCCTTTTCTCTTCCAGAATCTCAATATTTTCAGTGGTTACTGAAAGATTCCAATACATTATAGGTGTTGCTTTCCAAAACCATATCAAAAAAGTTAATTCAAACCACAGTTTAGAAGTCACTGTACTTTTTTCATCTTTTATTATTATTACTATTACTAGTAATAATAGGAGTAATAGTAGTATTAATGGTGAAACACTTTCATAATTAAATTTTTCTTTTGGTTTAGTCAAACCTCCTGTTTCCCCACAGCAGTTTGAGGATGAATTGATAGCTGATATGATAAAAAGTAAACTATCCAAACTGAGAGCACAAAACTTCTACATACCCTCATATTTCACTTCGGAACAATTAAAGATAAATTGGAATGATTTATTCAGAATACCATAAATGTAATTGTGGTGTAAATATACTCCCAAATTTGTCCTCTATTTGCACTGCTTATACAGAACACATTCAATCTCCATTTTTTCTGAGTGTAATTAAGGATGCTTTAAGATGAAAGAATATTGAGCCATCAATTTTAAGAGGAATACAGGCTTAAAATAGAGCAGAGTTTTAAAAACAGTAAAAAATCCCAGTCAGCTTTCAAGCTTTTATTTCTTATTTTCTTTGAGATATATCAGAAAGATTGCTATCACATAAACTGGCTTTTAGAAGGATATATTATGGAATAAAAGAAATACAGGACATTTCCTCAATATTAATGTCTTGTGTGCTGTATTTCAGTCCAATTTAACCTTGTAGCTACTACAGAAGTTTGAGTGAAATTATGAATTCAGTGAAATTCATTGTCAGTTATGTACTTTCTTGAAAATCACTTAGGAATGAGGAATGCACCCTTTTGCAAGGGCAACAATCCCAAATCTCCCAACAGATCTGCTCCATCCCTCTGATCCTCCTGGTGCCTTCTCTGGACTCTCCACATCCTTACTGTTCTGGAAATAGAGAGAAAACTCTTCCTTCAAGCTTCCACTCAGACTAACTGTCCAATAAACAGTCACATCTGTAAAATGAAAACATTTCTGGATTGAAAACATGGCTGGAATAGTTGAAATGTTTTGACGGAACAGTTTAAATTAATTGTTTCTGACGATTGATTTTTGCAGATGGAAATGGCAGCTTTGAGGGTGCTCTGTCATTAACCAATTTGCATGCTGGTTTTTAATAACCAGTTTCCACAGAGCAACAGGAAATTTCCCCTTGTTTCACAGGTCAGTTGAGGCCCCTTCCCTTCCTCTCATCCCAAATTAAGAAAAAAATGAAGTGCCTAATCAATGAAGGTGGAAAAGACTTCCTACCACTGTCTGTTTTCACTGTCTCACAAGTTTTTCTCTATCAAACCAGAGAAAATGAAAAGTCTGCCTTTTCTCTTTTATATTATTTAAATTTACTTGTCTCAAAATAGAGAATGTGGGAAAAGGAGTTATGGGAAAATAATTAAATAGAATTGAGTCCTTTCTGATGTTTTCAAGGTCCACGAAGTGCTACTACAGGTGAATGGCAATGGCTTCAGAGATTCATTTAAGAGAAGCTGTGGATGCTTTAAGCAACAATGTCTTTGAAAGCCACAAGAGAAAAAAAGGCATCTTGATGTCATGACCATGAATTTAGCAAGGTGTGTGTTTAGAAAGCCATTTTTCCATCCCATTTTTATGATCAGTGACAAACAATTCCTGTAGGAATGTCCCTGGGCAACTCAGACAGGGTGTTACATTCCCATTGAGAGGAAAGGGTTGGGGGATGTGGAAATGAGGACACAGCTGTGGGTTGGGAACATGGGGTTGGATGCTCACCAAGCAGACCAGAAATATGAATAAATGCAACATGAAAAAGTGAATTACACCTTGGGGGGGACTAAGCTTTCAAGGGAGGGTACTGGGACACATCTATAACCAGAGAGAAACATGTATTACTCAAATTTTTTGGTGACGTGCAAAATATGTGTGAAGTGAGCTTCCTCATACTCAGGATAGCTCTGGAATATTGCAGGAGCTATTCCTGACATCCTGCCTTCTATCAATCATAAAAATTGCAGTTATGAAATATATCAAGTTGTTATTTCAGGTGGTTAGGGTAGGTGCAATTTCTTCTCTATGGTTCACACTTCCAGTAATATTTGCTCTTCATTTTTGCATAACCCAATGAGGAGAATAACAAAATAAATGAAAAAAGCTGGTATGAAATGGTCTCTTGTTCTTGCCATCAGCAAGCAGCAGTGATGTACTCCAGGTAAACCTGGAGCTGGAGGAAAAAAAGGTACATTTAGGGTTTATAGCTGAACATGACATAGCACAGCTCCTCTGGCTGACAGAAGGGAATAATGACGATCTGGGATTTCTCTCATTGGCAGTAAATTGTTATTTACACAGTAAAGGAATCAGGCGTTTTTAATGAGTTGGAAAATAACTACAGGAAAGAGGATTTAGGCATTTCTGTTAACCTATGGAGGGAGGTTGGCATGTTGCATCCCTCTGGCTGTCATGGTGACTATTGTCACATAAAGTGTATAAATAAAATACATAAATAAAACCCTCTAATACAAAAAGAGATTTTTGTATTACAAACAAAGCCAGTGTAAATCAGTTCATGCTTTCTATCACTAATATCAATAGAGTTGGCTGATTTTTGCAAAGACCATTAATGCCAGTTGTAACAACTTGGAAAAAACCCTAAAATTCCTCACAAGTAGTGTTCTAATTTCTAAAATATTATTACATAGTTCTAAAATAAATAGGGTTTGTAGTGACCTCAGGAGGGTCCAACCTGCTCAGTCCTGGGCCTCAGGAGGTAACAAGACCTCCAAGGACTGAGATCCCAGATATCACCTTGGATTAGGGAGGATCTCATATCCACTAAACATTTCTCTTCCCTAAAGATCACACACAGCACCTGACTTAGGTAGGATGCTCAGTTCATTTCTGATTGTTGCTGGAAAAATGTTGATTTAGTACATATTAAAAAATATATATATAGTGTTGGCCTAGAAATTTTTCATCTCTGCATTTTATGAATGTATTTGTCATTCAGCAAATACATTCTGTACTTTGGCAGATCAATATCTGAATTACTGTGGAATAAGGAGAGGTGCAGCTTGGTGGGGTTCTTTTCTCATTTGTTTACTTCGGAGTTCTGAGGGGAGTTTTTGTTCGGGTTTTTCCCTTGGTGTTTTGTAAGCCTTTTTATTTTTATTTTCCTACAGGCTAAATCAAAATTGCAGATAATTAATGAAGTTTTCCCATTGAAAGGCCAAGTACAACAAAGTGTGACAAAGGGAACAAAGGTACCAGCTGTATGTTCAGCAAACTTGTATTGAGGAGCACGTTGGGAATCCCAGATTTGCCTGAACCACCAGGTCTCAAATTAACAGGACTGGAAATCCTTAATGCACTGGGGCAGTCAAAATATCATTTCTTCATGGAGGAAAACAGTGAAAATCTACTGGCTCCATCAGAGGGTGCTTTAGGAAGCCAGAAACCCCTTTTTTAACCTTCTTCTAATACAGAAAAGAAAAATAATATGTTTTGGTGTGGCATGAATGTATTGGGCATTTTATCTAAGCCATATGAGAACTTTGATCCAAGGCATCTTTGTACCAGGGCTTGCACCCTAAATGCCTGAGCTGAAGAACTGAAAAGGTTTGGATATCACAAGTTAAAACTGCTAAATAAAACAGCTTTTGAACACTTAGAAAACAGGAGAAAAACACGTTGACCTCCTTGCTTAATGCTGGACCTCTCCTTTGACCTCTTGGAGAAGTGACCTCTGTGTTCTTTAACACCCAGCCACTTCCAGCTGGGAAGTGGAAATTATGGAAAAGTTTATTGTCTGCTGGGCTCACAGGTGAGAGCTCCCTGACAGCATCGACCTCTGATGCTTTAATCTGGGGTTTGGAGTCATTTTTAGAGGTCTTACCAGAACCAGAACCAGTTTTTGAGGCTGTTTTCCATTAAGAACTCAAATTATGCTCTGTGGATTGTGTGCCTCCACACTCAGGAGCTCCACACCACAGAGTTTCTGCAAGCCCACTCCTGGGTAAGAAAATCAATATCCAAGGCAGGTATTGGCTCCAAAGAGATCAGCCCATCAAATGGCCTCTCCTGCTTACTTCAGGAAGAATGTCAGCAGCACGACCGAGGCAGGTTTTGATTTTTGGAGCTTTCTGTTGCTTGAGCAGTTTTAAAGTAACAAATCAACCCCTGTTATTTATGGGCAGAACCAAATTACATCAAGAGTCCATAAATGTGTGGCTCTCTGCCAGCTGGAATACTCTGTAGCATGCCAGCTATCCCTAGGAAGGAAACACTATTAGCTTCTATTTTTTTTTTTGTTCAGTTTCTTTACCAAACAACCTTCAGCAGATTTTTTTTTAATCTGTTTTAATACCATATGCAAGCTGTCGTTAGAAACAAAAATCTCATTCAGAGTCTTTAGCCTGATAGCTCTGTATTTTTTGACATCTGTAATATCTTTGCCTGAAATAAACATGAGCAACTGTGTTTCTCACTTTAAAATGGAAATAATACCCAATTAGAAAGGCCTTGTGGCAACGGGCTCAGTCTTAGCAAGAATGCATTTCATGAAGAAGCACGTGTCTAACAAGATGTTGAAGAACAGCTTTATAATTACACATGATTATTACTAAATCTGGCTTCAAAATTACACTTATGGTAAAACCCCAGTGTTCTAAATTAATCCTTAATCAATTCTGCTGCTGGTTAGGTTCAAAAAGGTGAGGTTTACACAGGAAAGTCTCATAGAAGTAAAGTAAGAAAGAAAAGTGGGAAGGAAAACAAGACTCCAGTTTCTATTTCCTAAAGCCCCCGAGTTTCTCCTCTCCTGTCCCTCAGCTCTCATCTCACTCCCAAATCCATAATAAAGGGAAGCTGAATCCCTCACCCTTCCAGCCCACTTGTTGTCACCAGAATGTTTAATTTTTTCTGCTCTTTAATTTTATCTTAGCTCTCTAAGAAGCTTTAAGCTGCCTCTAGAATTGTTAGGCTTGAGTTTAAACCCCTTTGAGCCCAACAGCTTCAAGCACTCGGGTTCATTGTGGGAACCTGAGATATATTTCTGCCAGAGGGAAAGGCAGCAGAGAAATTTGGGTGCACTGAAATTTTATGGATTTTTATGTCTTTTTTTTTTTTTTATGTTTTCATATTTGTTTTCTTTTTCCAGCTAATTAGAAAGAAGAAAAAGAATATTCGAAGGGGTGAAGCCTTCAACATATTCTTCAAAAGGTATTTTATCACAGAGGAACATGGCTTAGATACTTTGAAAACTACACATTGTCAAGCTCCCCTCAAGTAATCCAGAGCCTAGGAAGAAATACACAAATACCAGCAGATTTTTCCAAATTAACAGTTCTATGCTATATACAAAAATGAGTGTAAAGATTCTGAAAGGTGAGAAAAATCATATCAAAGCAGCATTCCCTTCCAAATCATAAAAAAATGTACATTCTCAGGAGAAATAGATCAAATTACTGAATTTTAATGAATTTAATATGTGGATTCAGCTGAAGACAAGGAAGTTAAGAATGCATATTCCATAATATTTCCTGATAAGTTTTGCTGGTAATACCACTGCCAGTATATATATAGATATATATAATATGAGTGTGTATATATATTTATATGTATGTGTGTATGTAAAATATACATAAATATTTATAAATATATAAAATATATAAATATATTAAAAGAAACATAAATATAGAATATATCTAAGATATAAATATATAATTTATATATTTTATAGATATGAATATATATTAAATATATAGAATTCCTATGTTATGCCATCATCTTCTGTATTTGTCTCAGTCTTTGCTAGCTAGAACATACATTGGAATTGCAAAACCTTATTAAAATAAAATAAAAGCCAGATTTGGTAGAAAACTGTGCTGGTTTAAAGACAAACTTCCAAATCAAAATTTATCCTTTCACGTCATTATTATGTTCCAATATAATAAAGTAAAATTAATATGATATGATATGATATGATATGATATGATATGATATGATATAATATAATATAATATAATATAATATAATATA
>JAWWEY010000005.1:25709864-25743186 GCA_035582745.1 Loriotus luctuosus
CCCTGTGAGGGTGGGCAGGCCCTGGCACAGGGTGCCCAGAGAAGCTGTGGGTGCTCCTGGATCCCTGGCAGTGTCCAAGGCCAGCTTGGATGGGGTCTGGAGCAACCTGGGATAGTGGAAGGTGTCCCTGCCCATGGCAGGGGTGGCACTGGATGGGCTCTGAGGTCTTTCTAAAACTATTCCATGATTCTATGATTTTTCTGCTAGTTCCTGGACACCAGAATTATGGTTTGTGTGTTGTAGGTATCCTCACAGGCTTCTTTTGAGGGCAAGCACAGGACCAAATTAGGTTCTTATCAGCTGACAATAGGCTGCCAGAACCTGTGCAGCAACCTGAACACACCCTGCCAGAGTGGCACTGCCACCAGCTTCTTTGGGTTTAGGTTGTTTTTTTGCAGTCTTGAGACTTCCAGCACTGCAGGGAGCCTGACAAAACCAGCAGGAGCAATTAGGAAGGCGTTGCACACCAGAAGGATTTCCTGATGATTGCTATGGTGGCTGTGCCTTTCAGTCTGTCTGGCTTTGCTGCCCAGGTCCTGCAGACTCCAGCAGTGGTCATTCCAACCTGGGCTGTGCTGCAGGGCTGCGGTGATCATGGAACAACAAGGATTCCTCAGCAAGCCCTCCTGGATTTGTTGTTTCAGCAGGACACACTCTGAGTGTGGACCCTCTCACTTAAGCACAATCTTTTTCATTTCCCCTTGGACCTCAAGAACCAATTGTCCAAACACTTCATGTTTAAAACAATGAAAACAACCCTTAAAATTGTTCTCTGGTAGCTTTGAGGTCAGTCTGTAATGCGAGAAGCAATAAAAATTCTCATGCAACCTCAGACAAAAAACTCATTTGTTTTGTGTTGAGAGCCTTCAGGAAGCAAAACCTTTGGGGCACTCATACTGAACCCTGGAAGAAAAATGAGATGAAGCTGATCCCAAAAAAACATGGATGATTTTTTTATTTTTCTTTAATTATTGTAATTTTTCTCTGAAGGGGTGACTGACTTGAGCTGTGCCATTTTATCCCTGTGGATTTGTATTAATCCAGCCATGTAAGGAAGGGATTAGGGAGAAATTCCTCCCTATGAAGGTGGTGAGGCCCTGGCACAGGGTGCCCAGAGCAGCTGTGGCTGCCCCTGGATCCCTGGCAGTGCCCAAGGCCAGGCTTGGAGAACCCTGGGCTAGTGGAAGGTGTCCCTCGCATGGCAGGGGGTGGAATGAGATGCCTTTAAGATTCTTTCCAACCCAAACCATTTTGTGGTTTTGTGATTCAATGATTTCCCTTTGAGAGCCCCAAAATGTTGGGAATTTTAGACTAGAGCATATCCCATGTATTGAAGAACCATAACCCTACAGCTTTTGTTGCTTGCCATGACCATGTTAACCCAGGACACTTTGTCCACTGCTCCCTGCCCCGAGCAGTTCTGAGTCTCTTTTGGGGCTGGAATCTGTTCTCAAGGCCCTGTTTGTAGGCATTGCAGGAAATGTATGGCCATGACAATAAAAACTCTCTAACCCTTTTTCCACCTGTTTTTTTCAGAGCTTCTTGTGTAAAAAGTAAAACTTGTGTTAGAAAGAACTGCCCTGATGGTGGACAGTGAATGTTTTCAGTGTCTCTGCTCATCAGAGGAGCACGGGTTGGGTTGAATTTGTCTTTCATGGAAGGTTTCTCACCTTTTGGCTGCTGTTCTTTCCCCAGTGCTGAGGGCTGGACTGTTCCCTCTCTGCATGGCAGCAGTTTTTCCTCATTTAGCAGCAGATTCTCCAATCCAGAGGGAATCAGGTCATTAGAAAGGACAAAACCCAGTGTCCAGCTTAGCAAGGCCTGGGCATTTGCTGAGCTCCTCTCCTGGTAGACAATGGGTGTTCCTTAGAAGAAACTGGCACCATCCCTATGCATGGCTTTGTTTTACCAAGTTAGGACAATTTTTATCCATTTCTCATCTCATCTATGGAAGTTCCAGGCCACTCTTGTTGCCTAATTAATACACTGCTGAGAAATTAATTAAATTGCAAAGCGTGTCGGTGAGGGGTGACATTCATCTTTCATAGAGCAACTGTGCTGCAGATCAGTGACAGCCAAAATATCCTGGAAAATAGAAGTGATGTCATCTGTCGTGCTGGAGGCTAATGGAAAAGCTGAGGCTAAGCCTTGCAAGGCAATAAATGAGCCAATACATGTACATAAAGATACTTCAGTCCTCAGAGTTTCACTGTCATTAAACAAATGATTTTTCCCTTCTGGGGATTTGTATTGGAGTAATCTCAGGCAATGTGTTGGGTTATGGGAAAAGACAACACTTCAGTTTGTTCACAAACTCAAATAGAAAATCTCTTTGGTTCCATTTTACAATGTAAATATAAACCACTTTGGCATTACCAAATTTCCAGAACACAAGGCTGTGGAAATTTTGAACAGGGCACCTCTTTTCAGCACTGTATTGGATTCAATTTGAAGTTGAGTTTTTAAACTTTTTTTTCTTTAGTTTTTGTCAGTGGCCTGTATCTTACAGGAGAGTTTCTCTAATGTCACTCTAAATTATGATCACAGCTCTCTTATCCCCATGTGAGCATCTCTCACTGCTGAAGTTTGGTTGCAGAATTATGAAAACAGTTCACAGATTAAAAAAACCCCAACCAACTTGTCTTCTGCTGATATAAAAGAAGCAGTTGCTAATTTTCATCCACAGGTCCTGCTTTGGAAATGTCAAGTGTTTTGTTCACACCCAATTAACATCCATCGATTCTCAAACCTATTCAAAGACTTGCTTTAGCACAATGAAGACATTGTTCCTCCACAGAGGATGGCATTTGCACTTCAAAGGAGAAAAATATTGGCACTGAGGTTTAGAGAATATTCCATATGCGCTCCTCCTCTCCATCCTTCTTCTTATTTTAATATTTTGCACATTTTTGCCTTTTTTTGCATGTGGTGCTGCATGGCTTTGGACAAACTCAGAGTGAAGAGAAGGTGTCTCAAACTATTCAAAAGGCTGGAAGATATATTTCAGTTTTGTTTTGTTTTGTTGTGTTTTGTTTTGTTTCAGTAAGATGCATTCCAGTGGCATTTTCTTTGGGAAAGAATTGTAATTAAAGAAAATAATTTAAAAAAATTATGGGCTCGTACCAGTTCAGAGCAATTAGGCGAGGTAATTAGAAGCATGATGAAAGGGCTGCATGGGAAAAGGAATTTAAACTCTCGATGAACTGTTACATCAAAAAGTGAATAAGAAAAAGAGTAAATTAAAAGTAGGGCTTATAGCTGGTGGGCAAAAGATGAAGCCAATTATTCTTGAAGAAGGGAGAGTTCGGTTGTTTATCTGGAGCTGCTTTCCACTGAAGGCTCCTGAGACAAATTCTTGGGCCTACAGGAGGACTGAGAGGGAATTTGGGGTTGTTCAGCCTGGAGAAAAGGAGGCTCAGGGGGACCTTGTGGCTCTGCACAGCTCCTGACAGGAGGGGACAGCTGGGGGGTCGGGCTGTGCTCCCAGGAACAGGGACAGGAGGAGAGGGAACGGCCTTGGGCTGGGCCAGGGCAGGCTCAGGGTGGACATCAGGAGGAATTTCTGCATGGAAAGGGTGGTCAGGCCTTGGCAGGGGCTGCCCTAGGCAGTGCTGGAGTCCTCGTGCCTGGAGGTGTCCAAAAAACGTGCAGACATGGTACTTTGTGTTATGGTTTAGTGGGCATGGGTGTATGTGGGCAAAGGTTGCACTTGATGATCTGGAAGACTTTTTTCACCATTAATGATTCCATGATTCTGGGATATGTGATCCCACAGCTCAGAGCTCTGGGTTTTTCCCCTCATGTGGCAATTTCTACGAAGTTACTTTATGGCTTTGAGCTCAGCACTGGCACTTCCAAACAGGTTCCTGATGAGCTGTGTGTCCATCCACTCCCTGCAGCTTCTGCTCAGCACTGATCCAGGTGACCTTTGATGAAGTACCAGGAGGAAAGGATCCCACCCTCCCCACTGAAAGGGCAACCCCAGCAACACCTTCAACAGGTTTTGAGGCTGTACCTCCTCACTTTACATATTCCTGGGGGCAGCAAGACAATTTTGCCATTTAAGCAAATTAAACAACCCAATTTACAATCTGAAGCATAAAGCTGAGGTATTCTCACACTAACACACCTAAAGTATGATTATGTGTTACTCTGGGTGGGAGCTGTGTTACACAAAACCACAAGAGTGACATTCATGAAGAAACTACCAATTAATCTTTTTTTATACAATGCATTCCATTATTTCATTAGTTTTTCCTGTGATCAGCATTGAAGTTACTGATTTAAGATTGACAGATAAATTGTTTCTTTCCCTTTTCTTTCACTTTTGCAAAAGTGTGACATTTGCTTCCTATCCCTCCAGATTCCTCTAAGGCATCATAGTAATATACATGACTGATAGAAATTTCCCCTTGGTTGAACTTTTAATAAAAGCAGGATCTCGATACATTTACGATATTAAGGACTGGTATTCACTTTTTCTTTTTCTTCTTTTTTTTTTTCTTTGCTCTTTTTCTCTTTTTCTTTTTTTTTTTTTTTTTGTTTTCTTTTTCTAAGGTAGCAAAATTCTGTCTCCAGCTTTCTTATTATATATATATATATATATATATATACACAAATAGCATTGCATCAAATCTTTAGAGCCAAAGAGCTTTCAGCTTTCTGCAAGTTAGTCAATAACTATGCCACAGAGAAATCTTAGAAATCTGGACTACTTCTACTATTATATCAACAAGCATATGCTGTTTACTAAGTCTAACTGCAAGCTGATTTTAAAAGACAGGGTAAAAGCCACCCAACACAGCATCTGTTTATCAGTAGATATATCATTTTCCCATTTTTTTTCCTATGTCTTTTCCACCTAATTCGTATATTTCTGAATCCAGAAAGGCAAATCTGCAGATTCTGTTGCAAGCAAATTACAGAGCAATATATAGCAAGATAAGTCGTTCGCCTTAGGAGATGTCGCAAAAACTACTCATCATTCCCCTGGTTCCAACACCAAAAAAAAGGTCTAGATCTCCATTCCAAACCCATGCTCACCTTTCTTTATCCCATATTTTCCTAGAACAGATGCATAAAGTGCACTGATAAAATCTGGTCAAAAAATTAAGATTAAAGAAAATGCAGAGAAAATTCATTTCTGTGTATTTCTGAGGTAGATATACAATGAATATTCCTGGGTTATCCACCTTGTGAACTGAAGGATAAACAGAAATCAGGTGGAAAGAGGAAAAATCACAAATTCAAGGAAAATGGGAAAAAATATTACTCAAATAATGGAAACTTGGAACTCAACTAGATCAGTATCTGGCATTTCCTGTTATATTCCACTGGTCTAGAGAGAACCAGTCTGTGTGGTTTTGTCATTTTGAAGATGATCTGAAATCATAGTTGTCATCATCATCATCATCATCATTTCCCAGATGTGTTGGAAACCAATTGAGCACCAGACTTGAAGAAGAGAACATGTATTGCCAGTTCAAGCTCTGAATCAATTCTTACATTGCCTACCTGTGAACTTGAGGAAAATGTGTTCAGTATCTTCTGTTTTCTACCAAACTATTGCCCTCTGGAAGACATAAAAAGGAAACAAAAAGAATAATACTGTTAAATGCCTTTAAAGAACTCAGGATTATGGATTATTGGGCTGTTTGGGATGAATCTATGAATCTTTTGCTTTTAATGATTATCCATCATAGTCAATATAAGTTTGCTGCTGAATTCAAATAACTCTGGTATCCTGCCAAAATCTATGTGGAATTGAAATTAAAGGCTTGAGCTAAGAGTGTATCCATCATGAATAAATAATGTTTATATAAATATATTAAGAAAAGTATAGCATATATATGTATATCTCATTTGCCACTGAACAACACTTTATTTTAGTCTCCCTTGACGTAATAAGAACTTGAAGGGCTGTTAAAGTCCTTGTAAACATTTCCTAATGCAAATCAATGTGACACAGCAATCCATGACAATAAAATGCTTTGAACTTCAACAGGATGAGTTCAGTCAGAGACCTCTGAAAGGTTGGGTTATATTAGGAGATGGAAGTTGAATGACAATGCAAGTGAAACACTGGTTCTGGAAAAGAATAAGCAATGGGCTCCCTGAAAGCACAAATTAACCTTAATTTTGTAAGAATCTGAGAATCAGAGAATCATGGAGTGGTTTGGGTTGAAAGAAACCTCAATTATCAGCTTTTTCTACCCCCCTGCCATGGGCAAGGAAATTTCCATGAGGACATATAACTGTGGAAAATTATACTCACCTACAGCTTGGTGCAACAGTCTTTATGATTCCCTATATTTAAATTAAAACCCCATGACATTTGGTAGATGCCAAATTTAAAAGCTAACTCCAAAAGTACTTTTTTAAGGGTGTAAGTTGTAGTGGGGAGTTGCAATAATTGGATTGGCTTTATATCAGAAGGGAACAGTGTAAAGACCTTCCTAGCAAAGTGCAAGCTAAAAGAATCTCAGAACCTTTGGTTTGCTTGTTTGGGGTTTATTTTAAGATTTTAGCATACTTTCATACATTTCATGCACTGTTTTGTAGAGAAAATTTCATGGGCATTTTGAAATTTATTAAACTGTGAGTTTATTTAATGCTGAAAAACATCATCTGTGTTCCAGAACCTTAGAAGATCTTTGAAAGAACCTCTGGACACCATCTGGACCAACCCTCCCACTGATACCACAATCTTTCTGGATAACCTTTTTAACCTGTTTCCATATTCAAACATTCTCACAAAGTTAAATTTAAAAAAAAAACCAACCTGAAATTTTCCTTAAGTGAAATTTTCTGTGGTTCAGCTTGTGCTGATTTGCCTCTTCTCATGCCTCTAGGAACCACCTAGAAGAAAGAATTTGGCTGCTTCTGTGCCACTGCCCTCCCTCCTTGGAAACTACACAAGTGTTTTCTAGTAAAAAACAATAATGAGAACAAATGCAAGGAAACAGTGTGTGAAATTGCTTCTGGTATTTCATCATTCAAATGTATAAACTGAAATGATGAGGCTCCAAGCAGGAGGGAGAGCTGAACGCTAAGGGAAGAGAGAAGAGTTGTGGGAATGAGCAACAACTGTAGTTGGAGATATTTTGTTTTTATTTTTCAGTATTGAAGCTGCAGTTAGACTTGCCCTACTTGAGGAGACCATGTATTACAGAACCACAACAGTATTAATCTGAATTTGGGAATAGGTGGCAGCTGTGGAGATAGACAACTGTCTTAAGTGCATTAAGAAAACATCTGAGTTTGAATAAAATGTGAGTGCTTGAAAATAGAGCAAAGCTTTAAAGCTTGAAGGTCATTAATTGCTATATTGTCATAGGTTATTAATTGCTATCTAGCCAAAGTCAGTGAGGTTATGAAGGTGCTGACAATGAGCACCTCCCACTGAGGGAAATGAGAAAGCAAAGGTGTTTTCTCTCCCTACAATTAAAAGAATTATTCATATGTTTGTTCCCATATACTGATTTTTGCTAGAAGATAATAAAAAAATAGACCATTTCCCCTTTAATTATTTTACCTATAACATTTCATGGAAAAAAGCACCTTCCAGAAACAGTTGGTACCTTGAGCAGATTTTTCTTTTTGTTTTATATTGTTGCATAAAATTGGTGAGACTATTTTCTCACCCAGATCTTCTCTGACACATAATTTTATTTGTACTTCTGACTAAGCAAGGTGCTCAAAATTGACAGAAAAAGAAGGGGAAAAGTATCTTTCTATATAGTAGTAAATAAAAAACTGCATAGAGTTTGTACTCAGTCATCAAAGGGGGAAGTTGGCAAATCTTTCAGAATTAAAGTGAAAGGGAAAAAAAAGCGGTGGAAAGATATCACTGAGTTAAAAGGAAAAATTGATAACAAAATCCTGAAGGTGATCTGTGATCAATTCCTTCTTTTAATGCTTTGCTTAGTCCAGACCTGTGCCAAAAGCTTTGGTTTAAAACTATTAGAGCCATTCCAAATGTATTCTGGAGGATAGAAAATAAACTCATCATTTTTATGCTGGAAAATGACAAAATCTTTTTTTTTCCTGTTTCTTTTCTTAAATATATTGCCAAAAATAGACAATACAAATTACTTATCATTATATCATGCAGTTTATTTTTAAACATAAAGATTGTTTCATTAATAAACCTGCAGTTAACTATGAAACATTGAGAAAAGCATTTTCTCAAATGTATACATTTTTCTGTTTCCACTGTGTGTATTATTTTGGTTCTGGGCATTTAGATCCCTGTCCTAAAAGCTACAAACAACCAAACCTGGCATCCACATTGACTTACAAAACGGAATTGTTCAGATCATCAGGTAAAACCTACAGAAAGTACTTTTCTAATGCTACACTTTGTTTAAATGAGTAAAATTAGAAGAACAATAAATAAGTTACTTTAAAATTGTTTAATCATATCAATGGTATGGCTTAAATAATTTATCTTTCAATAAACACAGCAATTGTGTCCTAAAGTGTCCGGTGATGGAATTATCATTTTACTTGACAAATATACATACGTAGAAGACAAGTTTTAGCAAGCCATAATATGAACTGACAGAACACAAAATTCATCACTTTAGTCCCATGATTGTCTGAAAAAAAATGTATTATGCATAGTTATAAATATCCATAATTGCATTCTCATTTCCATTTAGGCAAATGAAAGACTTTTACCATCAAGGAAAGGTATTGTGAACTGATAATGGAAACAATCTGATGTTTGTTGAGAGATGGCAATCAGGAGGTGTGCAAAAACAAAGCCCTTTTGAATATGCATGAATGTGGCTCGAGTATCAGAAATTATCACTTCCACTGTAAAAGTTTAATTTTCAGAGCAGTCATTCTGTCAACCACAGACAGGCTGAGATGGTAAAAATTTATATGACAGCTGATTTTTTAGTGAGACAATTTGTTTCGCTTCATCCATGTTCACAAAGAAATGTGGAAGTGCAAGACATCCCCAAAGCCCCCTGTGTCTACATGAAGTCCTTGTGGGGATGTGTGGATTTGGAAAGAGCTTTACCCACCTGCTGTAAGAGCAGTTCTTCCAAAAACCACTCAGTGAAAATTCCACTCACTAATCCAAAGGCTTCAATCATTCCTGAGTGAAAAAACTTCAGAAAGACAACCTAATTAAGTTTAATTAAGGAAGAGGAAGCCTCCGGCTTATCTGGTTCTTGGTAAATGTTGTCTTGAGACCTGATGTGTCAATGGCACGCGTTGATGCTGGTTTCTGATAGGATTTTGTTGTATCTCCAACTGTTTTGAGATAACTCACTAACATCAAAGTCTCTTTTCCTTTGGGGGAAGCAATCTTTATAATTGGAAGCACTTCCAGAGCGATCATCCCAGTACAACATCTCCAGAGTATCCAAAGGCTATGTTCTTCCACTTGGCTGCATGACCCACTTTGCAAACTCAGGAATCTGTTGGAGGCCTTTCCACACATGGCACCAAAAATGTAACAGGAGACTGTGTCCTTAAAGGGGTAAGAGCACATTGGAGTCAGAGGTTGGGGCAATTTACCAGTCTGGAAATCATCCTAAACAGCAATAAAATCTATAGGTCAATAGGGCTCATTTTTAAAGCTGCTTTGGGTGGGGAAATTCAGACTAAAAAAAATTTATACATACATACATACATGTATTTATATATAAAATTTATATATATATATAAAATTTTATCTATATATATATAATTATATATATATATAATTATATATCATTTTATATATAAATATACCCAGAATTTTAAGAAATAAAGACAAAATAACTGTATGAAAATAACCATAAATTCAATTTTTTTGTATCCTATAAAAAAAAGTAATGTGGAACAAATTATTATTATTCAGTCTTATCCTGGCTCTAAGAAAACCTGTGGTTTATAATGTTAGGTGTTCAATTTTTTTATAAATGTGTATATATACATATATATATACAGACGAACCTATTTCTTCATATATCTATATTTATGTATAGACCAGTAACACTCATTTTGGCACCAAAATGTCTACAGTGTAGAAAGGTCTGTCTTCAGGAAAGCTTTTTTTTCCTATGGAAAACTGATTGAGGTCACCTGGGACACTCCAGAACGACGACTAGAAAGGAAAGAACCAAAGAAGGCGTTGATAATTCTCCATGTGGAGCAAACACCAAATCTGACAGACCTGAGCCTAAAAGATTCTGCTTTTGGAGAGGCACATGGCACTGAGAAAGGCAACAGAACACAGAGCACTGCTAAAACAGCATTAAACAAACTTTTATAAAGGGTTGTGTGTGGTTTTGGTCTTGTACTGAGCATCTGTTTGTATTTAATTACGCTGTTACTGAGGTAACACTGACTTCTTGCTTCCTAAAGTTTGCCTGTTGGCAATTTAACGCCATATGATTTTATCTCCACTGTCATTATGGGATCAATAAAGACACTTGGGATCACCATCCATCTTCACCTCTCCTGAATTTCAAGGCAAAATATCAGCTGGTCATTCTTCAAATGCATTGCTCTTTCCCTAAAATCATAGGGGCTCACGAAACTAAAGGAGGCTCAGGTCAAACATGGAGGTCAAATCAGATAAATAAATGCTTTTCCAGGTAATAGTTCAAGTGGTTTAGCAGTTCTTATCAGCACAAGTGAAAGATATTAGAAGGAATTAAATAAACTGCTATTAAGTAAGCAGCTCCACAAACTAAGTAAAATCATGTTCTAGAAAAGAACAGATTTCTAGAGAATTTGCAGGGAAAATGGGAAATTTATACAAATTCATTTAGAATTCATTTCATACCAGAAAAATTCCTCAAGGATCTGTAAAGAATCTGCTTTAGATATTTAGATGTCATCAACCACCTCTGCTTCTAAACCAGCTGATTTCTGAGTGGAAGAATTCCTAAACATGGACCAGCACTTTGGAATCCTTTTGACAGCCAGCCACATACTCCTCAGATATTCTCCTGTAGCTGATTTCTAGCAAGTGCTGGAAGTGTTGGACTCTGTACAGCTCAAGTGTGTACAACAAACAGCTCGGGGAAACCTGCAAACAATGAATTATGGCATTCCAACCTCGCTGTGGTGGGCCATAAATCAAGAGCCGTGCATCCTGCTGAACCAGCAATGTCCTTAACCTTGCTAAATTCCTGATGTGTAAATATGAAGACTTAACAATGTGGCCTCAGAAGAAATTTCAGGGTCAAATATAACACCAAAATTATTCAGCAAGGAGGCAATTTTCTATTTCCAACCAGTGGTACCATAAACGAGGGGCTGCTACTTAGCAGGCAGCGGGCCAAATAAAATCAATTCTGGTTTAAGCACCAAATGTTAGCAGACACTCCACACTTAATGTCTAGTAAGTATCTTTCCAGAGTGGAGACAGATTTATCTAAGTCATCAGGAGCTGTTTGATACACCTATTATGTTTGGATGTCATCAGCATAAAGACAGTAATTAAGATTGTGCTTATAGAACCAACGACCCTGCCTGGAGAACACGCTGTGCATGTTAAACAGCACTGGACTGGCATTTCCAGGCTTTGTCACTACCCTGGCAATTATAACCGAGACTTTTAAGAAATAAGGACAAAATAACTGCACAAAATTAACTATAAATTCGTTTTTCTTGTATCTATAAAAATAAGTAATGTGGAACAGATGATTATTGTTCAATCTTACTGTGGGTCTAAGAGAACCTGTGGTTTATGATGTTGTGTGTTCAATTTTTTTGGAGATTTTTTTTACATTTATTTTACTATCTGCCAAATAGTTAGGTGCACAAGAAATACTGAAATCCTGCTCCCTATTCCTGTTGGATTAATCAAAGCTACTAATAACTGCATGGAGTGAGGGAAAATTTAGAAAAGAAACAGACAGTATTAGGATTTATAAACTGCTTGTTTTGCAGCTCTACTTAATTATTACCATCTAATTAGTTATCCACTATATAAAAGGGGAGATTAAAGAGATATTTCTCCTCTCAGGAGTAAAAAAGCCTGTTTAGAACTGTGAATTTAACTTTCATTGTTGAAATTTGTTTCAGGCTTTCCTATAAATGATTGCTTTCTATGTCACAGGTATGAACTATTCAGCACTTGTCCACACGTTCCCAACCTTTAAAAAGTGAAGAAAAAAGTTTAAAAGGAATTGAGAGGAATAGATTCATTTATTCTACCCCCTTTTTAGGTTACTAGTGGGTTTTTGGTTTGCTAGAATTTGCATTCTTTTAATTAATTGCACTGGGAGCTGTGCAGAGGAGAGGGGATTTGGGGAAAAGTTCATAAACAAGCAAGTGAAGCAAAAGACTCAACTTGAAATACAGCATTAAACTTCTGAGTTCTGTTTCCTTTCCTGTGAGCAATATAATGTGTATTTAATGTATTCATCACTCACTTTAACCTTCATATATTCACATGAATAAAAATGTATTTAGTCTGACAGCTTTTTTAGTTTTATATAAATAAAGAAATGTATTTTTAAATTTTCTCTGCAGCTGAGCAGAAATGCTCTTCCTGAGTACTCTTTCCTTCTTAGTGATGTCTAGATATGAATATGATAAAAAACAGGATAAAATAGGAGCTTGTTTTGCACAGAATACAAAATTCATCAGATTTTTCACTGGTTTTTTATTATTTTTCACTGCTGCTGTGCCTGTTTATTTGAGAAACCTGACAGTTCTTTAAAATTGTGTTATATATACACACAAGATAGCTCAGGAGGAAAGAAAAAACAAAAAAGAGGAAGAAAAACAAAAGAGTGCAATGGTGTTGGGTCAAAATTTTTTAAAAAGTGAGATGGAAGCAGGATGGCACCTTCAACTGTCCTAAAACTATGGGAATATCATTATTTAATATTCTGGAACCTCTTCTTTTTTCCAGATAATAGTAAGAGAAATATTTTTTCTTTTTTCTTTTCTTTTCTCTTTCTCTTTTTCCTTTCCCTTGAATTTCTTTGAATATTTTTCTCCCTCGAAACTATTGCGATTGGAGGCCCCACCAGAATCACTGCCTTGGAATATCTCAGGAGAAAAATTAAATCAATTCAAACCCTTTCATATGACACAGCAAGAGACCCTGTCCTTACTGTGGTTTTGTGGACTCACAGCACCCATACAGAATTGCAAATAGATTTTGCAAATTCTTTTTTTTTTCCCCTCAAAAATAATCTTTGTGAGAATCCAATATTTTATTCCAAGGAGAATTAATAACTAAGAATTAATAACTAAGTTTATTCATCTTAGTCTATGAAAGTATTGTAATTCTAAACCTTTAAAAATCCAGGGTCAAGAATGGAGTTTTTGTCCCCTTTATACAGGGAAATAAAAGTAAAAATTATTATGTCAACAGTACCCATAACTGCTGACAAAGTCCAGTTTGGGCAGCATTTTTTTACACAAACTGACTGTACTAAATACTTCCTTCAGAAGAGAACACAAATCCTTGTTTAGAGAATAAACATTTCCCTACATCCAATAAAATAAGCAGATTGCTGTTAAAGTGTTACCACATTTCTAATAATTATGAAGTATTTTCATGTGAAGTTTGAGAAACAGCAACATAAACTTGCTGTGCCTGGAATAAATTTAGTTAAATTCAATGTAATGTGAATATCAGAGAATTATTCATAACCCTTACAGAAAACTGTCTGAACGCTCTGAGGACAAAGTACATTTTCACTTCATCTTTATTCTCCTACAGTACACAAGGGCAAATGAGGATTTATGAGAGAAATACATGAGGAAATAGCTTAAGTGAGCCTGACTCAACAAATATTTATATAAATACATACAAGGTTACTAACATTGGGCTTGATAGTGAAGATTAATTTCTAGAAAACAGCAAGAAATATGTTTTCTCAGGCTTCAACATTGGCATGAGTTGCTGCATTTTTTAGATGAAATCCAAATAAGTACCTACTTTTAGAGAAAGGATTGTGAAGATCTGAATTGTGACTTAATAATTCTATGAAAATTTTTACAAATATTTGGTGTAAACACCTGGATTATTCCTTCATCCTGATGCTATAGTTATGTTCTGGAAGGCCCTAGAACCTGTTTACTTGTGTTACAGGGTAACTGGATGAAGTGTTAATCAGATTATTATTATTATAGTTGTTGTGTTTTGGAGTAAGAACAGCTTGCTGGACTAAAGTGTGAGATCCAAATCCCTTCCTTTCAAATGGGTTTAAAGTTAAATAAACACAACATGCATTTAGACATGGCACACAAGTCAACAGCCTTCCAAAATGACCATGCAGAATACTGAATTTATACACAAATTGTACAGTTCTGTTGTAACACAGTGTTAAAGATGTCACTGTGGTGTTTGATAAAGAAGGCTGTAGGACACATTTTATGCTGCAAAATGAAAATGAACCACCCCAGTTCATTTCATGAGTCTCTTTTCATAGACTTTTTAAAGAACATCCCCTTGTCTGTCCCAAATTGATCAGTAACAAGCTGTTACCTTGTATTGATCAGTCACTCAATCCCCCTGTGTGCACGTGCACAGAGAGTTGGTTGTGAGTTTTCATTTCTTTATCTAACGGTGTAAAAACAGTTTATACAGGTGGTTGGTGTTTGTCACAGTCCTAGAGTTCTCTCTCAGGGAAAGCAGGTTGTTTTCCATAGTCTTAGAGCTCTTTCTCAGGGAAAACAAGTTGTTTTTCACTGCTGCAGACTCTGTTCTCACCAAGAGCTGTCAGTTTTCTCATGGCTTCTGTCAGCTCGGATCAGGGTTCAGTTTGTAGGCCTTTGGCCTGCTGTTTCACCAACACAAAATATGTTAAGAAATGTTAAGAAGTCCAAGTCTTTAGATGCCCTACCCTTTTTTTTCATATCTCTCTCTCTCTGTCTCTCTTTTTCCCTCTCTGTTCTCTTTGCTATCCTCCTTTGGTAGAAACGTTTACCCTTGATCAATAAATGGTTCTCAGATCAATATTTGCCATCTTCGCACTTTATTTTCATCTGAAAAGTTATCAAAAATAATTCCCCCCAACTCCCCCTTTTACAGGGGGACAGGGCAGGTACTCTCAGTGTTCTACTTCCCATTTCACTGATGAATTCTCCATTCAGAACCAAACCCAGAGAGATATTCCAGACCTGGTCTGCACATGCCTACAGGGTCATGCATGCCACACCTAAGTCATGAGGCAGGACATTTCCTGGCGCTCATCCCTCAAGGTTTTGATGAAAACCCAGAAAGACTGAGCAGACATTGTTTGAATTGTATGATTTTGGGTTTTTGTGAAAGTCAGGATGTTCATCTGGCACAACAACAGAGTTAAGGGAAAGAATCAGAGATTCACAGGTGGAAAAGCCCCCTAAGTTCATCAAGGCCAAACACCAAACCGGTGCCACCAACACGTTCACAGCTAAACCAGTGCCACAACCACACATTTTTGAACACTTGTTCCAATTCCTGAACATACTTTCTGTGAAGAAATTTCCCCAGTATCCACCCTGAGCCTGCCCTGGCCCAGCCCGAGGCCGTTCCCTCTCCTCCTGTCCCTGTTCCTGGCAGCACAGCCTGACCCCTCTTGTCAGGAGCTGTGCAGAGCCACAAGGTCCCCCTGAGCCTCCTTTTCTCCAGGCTGAGCCCCTTTCCAGCTCCCTCAACCACTCTTCATCAGATTTGTGCTCTGAAACATCAACTTGAAATAGTTTAACCCTGAGCAAATACTGCTCAGCTCCATGGTAAATAGTTAAAGGAAATTTCTCTTTTATGTTAATATCTACCCACAGTGTGGACTATACAACTGTGCAGTTCTTTTCAAGCAGTTCTTGCTAGGTGCATTTAGTTTAGATCTGCCCTTCCCTAGATCAAGACTTCAATTTTGCACATTTAGATGTCTAATCTGCAAAAACAAATCTTTCCTGGCTTGTAAGTGAAGTTCCAAAAGACTTTAGTACCAGGATTGTTTCACCTTTCAGAATATATATATTAATAACATTCTGTTAGTTTCTGCATCTTAACCAGCAAACCCATAAAGATATTTATATATTTATGATTCTGACAGAAAAACTCTCTGAGTATTCCCTGATTCTCAGGCGCTGTGTCTGTCAGAGAGGTAAGACAGTCTAGACTCCTAATGAGGATCCTTGCTGTACAAATCAAAAGTCTCTGGGAGAAAAACTCTGGGAGAATCAGCTCCTGTAATGCTTTGTTCTCTTGAACTCCAAATAATGCTTTAATCTTGGATCAACAAATTTTTGAAGCTTTTTCCTAGTTTTAAAAGTCACATATGACTATCTTGAAGGAACACTGACAGTCTATGAATAAACTCATAATAACTGTCATTTGTTATGAAAACAAACAAGCATTTGTTTCCTTACAGAATCCTGAAGAAAGTGAGTTGTCAAATAAACAATTTTGGCTCAAATAAACAATTTATCTGAGTATAAAAATGTCACAGAGAACACCCCATGTCTAAAACATCATGTGAGCTGCACCATCAGACCACTGGTGAAGTCAGATATTGCTAATCCATTATGCAATATCTTCATTTTCTTGTGATGTTGGGTAACATCACAAATATGCTGATTTTCTACTCTAAATGTCACTTTCCTAATCATGCCAGTTTGATCTATATCAGTTTTTCTTAATTTCTCTATGTTTATCTTATTTCTCATTTTGTGCAGGGACAAAAATCTAAATCCTGGTGATCACTGTAGCAGCTGCTTCATTACACTCACTGTGTTTGGTATCCTGATAGCATTTTACTGCAGCTGATTACTGTGTTTTAATGGTGCAGTAAATTCAGGAATACTGTAGAGCAAGTGCCTTTCTTAGAATAATAAATGCCTTCCTATAAAACAAAAAAATCAAAAGGAAAACTCAGTCTCTCTGTTCTTAATAACTCCTTCTCTTACCAATTTAAACAGATATCATATGTGCAGAAGAAAATAGTTTCTGTCAAATTCTTTGAAAAAAAGGCATCATCTACTGCTTAAATTTACATTTCACTCTAAAGAATCAAGATTTTTGTTTCAAGGGCTTGCAGCATCTTGTTGTTTGTAGTCACAGAATTATTTCTATGGTGGGTCACCACACTACAGAAAATAACACTGTCACATCAGCACATGAGTTTTCTCATAAACACTTGGGAAATTTAAACTCTCCAAAAATGTGAATCACTTTTGCCATTTCTGTAGCCCTGTAGTGCTCCATTTCTGCACGTATTGAAATCACAGAATCCCTGGAAGTGTCCAAGGCCCTGTTGGATGGGGCTTGGAGCAGCCTGGGATAGTGGAAATTGTCCTTGCCCATGGCAGGGGTGCAATGAAATGATCTTTAAGGTCCTTTCCAGCCCAAAGTGTTCTCTGGTTCTGTGGATGGTTGGAAAAACTCTTCCCAGTGCCCAGTTTGCAGAGGAATTTAGATTAGGGCTGGAATACAAAGAAACCTGAGTATAAGCCCCCAGAGAAATCTGTGGTACAAAATACAGGTGATACTTAGGTGTGCATCACGCCTAGTTGCAGTTGGAGGGAGAAGACTTGGATCTCAGTTTTAGAGACTGGTTCTGACATTCTGTCTAAGCCCACCTTAAATTTGCAGCAATTCCACCCCATGACCTGTTTGCTGCTTCTATTTTTTACTGAATATCTAGTTTCTAATTTCCATCTTGAGTGAACAACATAGTGCCCAAACTGACACATCAAATAAAGGAGAAAGCAGTACTTATGTTTGGTCTCAATTACTCAAGTTTTTGCCAAGAGAATACTAAAGCAAAGTCAGCAGATAACGATCTGGTGGATATTAAAGATGTTTATTTTAATTAATTTATCCAAAGTCTTTTGCGAGGTCACCATTTGCCTTGTAGCTATGCAGAATCAGAAACATATTTCTCTTACTTACTCACTGGGGTTTATTTCAATTCAGATTTCCTTTCTCCACTTCAACAAGGGAATGTTATTTCTGCCTGAATTTCAGAGGGTGTTTTAAGAACTTAAATGACTTAATCACTTTTCCTCCTTTGAAAATATAATATGTTGGGGGAAAAGTAAATTTGTTACCACTCTCTTGCTTTGCTAGCTTCTGCAACGAGTTGAACATTGGGGTTCTTGATGTTGATAAGGTGGGACTCAATGATCTTGGAGGTCTTTTCCAATCTTAATGATTCTGTGGTTCTGTGTCATACTGGAGGACTGGGGTTTCCTTCAATGAAGGCTACCTTGGAATGCTGACCTGTTTCCATTACTCTGTTCATTAAGAAATCGTTCTGTTTAGCATTTTCAATTATTATTATATCTAGAAGGTGTTGCAGTAGTGTAACTTGCTGAAGCACTTATGTCACTCTGAAATAAATTGTTTTGTTGTGTGAAATATGTAACCTCTGGAGCACATGATCCTTTGTAGTGTAAATGTTCTGTAGAGACAGAGTTGCTGCTGGGTCTAATGAAATATCACCTGATAAACATATTCCTCCCTGTCCTAGCATAGTAAATATTCCAGGGTCACACCCTGACCCCACCTGCACAAATCTTGCTCACAAACATACCCCCTGGCCTAATATCCAATAGGGACACAAAAATAGTCACCAGCTTAATTGTTGCCAGAGAACTATAATTCAATCTTCATCTTCTGGTACATTTAATGGGTTCAATGTCTACTACTTAAAAAATAAATATTTATCAACAAGACAAATTGTTGACGTCCATTTTTAGTAATGCGAAGGATAATAATTTTCAAATGGGGTCCTAATTATGAATTCTGCCCAAAACACATCCAGTTTAATAAGGCAAATGGAAACTCTCTGTCCTTGTACATGTTTTTACAGCAATAGGACAGAAGCTGGCTAACACAGTTATGAAAACAGAGAAGATTTCAGTGCACCCTTCTGTTTTAATTTATTTATAACATGGCACTCTGCTTTTTATAGCTGCCTTCCTAGAGAAAAATCTCTAGGACAAGTGCAAACTCTTCAGCAATGAACATGTTGGAGACCTCAACTGAGATAAAGCTTCAAGCTGGAAGCAGAAAGATGAACTGTATGGTTTCAAGGAGATGGAGAAATTGAAATAGTTTTCATATACTGATGTTATTTTTAAGGGCCATCTAAAACACTGAACAGTCTCATACATTCTTCCAGCAATTAATCATCCTAAGAGCACCTTAAAATTCAACTTTGGCATTAAATTTCTTCAAGTAGCTTTTATTTGTGACCTGAATTAACATCTAACATTTGTTTCATTATCGAGTTTGCCATATATCAAGGTTTCTCTACAGATTGTTAAAAGTTCAACCTGGCATCTGCTTTACCTGGTGTTCCACTGATTTACATTGGAAGTTTTTCATAACAAATATTTCTTAGACAAGAAGATGGTATTAAGTCTAGCAACTCCTGGAAACTTTGGTTTGCTAATAACATTAACAGCATTTGTTGCCACATTCTATATTTAACTCTATCCATTCTCTGCCCAGCCTGAATTTGAACCTGGGATTGCCCCACACAGGTATAGCACCAGCACTTGGCCTTGCTGAACTTCATTTGACCACTCAAAAGCAAAGTAAGAAAATATGAACAGGTTTAGGCTGTTAACACCTGCTTACAGTGAAAAGGAAGGTGAAAAATTGGAGAAAGACTTCGTAAATTCCCCTGTCTTGTCTTTTCTCACTGGTATCAAAAAGAAACACTCTTAGACTGAGATCCGTATACAGAGAGATTTATGTCCGGATTTTCAAAGATTTTGAAGAAATCTTTGTTTGGAGTTTTGCTTCTTAAGTAGCTATGGAAAGGCAAACTAAAGCACAATGGCTTTGATGCTGAGCAGCCCCTCTGTTCCTCTAATCCCAGCCTAGAAATGCAAGAGCACGTAGCAAATCCTTGGAAAACTTTGGTACTGGATGTTTCCATGCAGGAGAGATGGAGCTCTCTGCCTGAGAAGGGCTCTCACAGTGCAACACCTCAGAGCACTGAGCAAACACGAGGTGAGCACAAGCAGCTCTTGTCGCTGATTCCCCTAATCAGAGCAGATGGCCATTGCCATTACCTCATTACTGCTAATTAAGGGATGGAGGAGAGCTTGTCTCGCCACAAATTGAAAGTAATGAGCATGAGTAAGATGGTGGATATGTATCATGTAATGATTCATGTAGTGATATAGAATACAGTCAAAATGTGTGGAATACATAAAATAAACCCTGAAGCTTTTTAATTTATGGGTTTTGTTTTCTTATGCAAGCAGGGGAAAAAAAGAAGGATTAGCCAAATTGTGTTAGAGTTCCTTTATTCATCTTCAGAGCTAAGGGACCTAACCCAGATCTCTCATGCCTTTGGGTTCTATATACCCTCTTCCTTGTGTATAAGAAAAAAATTTAGCTGTGCTTTGCTTCCCTGTTCTTATTGATGTTTAATGATAATGTAGTACATCATTGAGCTTTCCTAATGTTTTTTTCTATACATTCTACTTGTTCAGCCAATTGATTCTTTAGCAGCTTTAATCTTCTCAATCCCAAATGCTAGCTGATCTATAAAAGCCAAGAATTGGAAAGTGGCTGGGTTTTCACGGCTGCAATAAATTAGCTGTGAGCAACTAATTTAGTTCAGAAAATGTAAATGCATCAGCAACACTCTGAACTGCTGAAGTGTTGTCCACTGAAACCAGGGGAAAGACTATTATTGACTGGGACAGCCTTTGGAGCAGGCCTTTAGCAGAGAAAAAAAAAATAAGGCAGGACTGAGCTAGAGAAGAAAAAGGAACCAGCTAATAGATTTACTTATAATTCCCTTTCCCTGCTAGCCTAAATGCATGTCCAACCTCTCTATTTCTGTTTGTATTTCCATGTGATAACTCCTACAAAAGACCCAAGGAGGATTGTGCATATCTGAAACTTAGAAGGCTTACAGAGGAATGTATTGCAGACACTACAAAAAATATACAAAAGTACTATAGTTTGTAAAAAAAGAAAAAAAACTCAAACCATCCTTCTCAGCTGTACTTGATAGTTGCCACAAACTGATATTTGAAATCTTTGTCAGAGTAAGTTTAATTTGCCAATGGATCTTTTTCTTCTAAAAAGTAGAGCTGTGCAGCTCAGCTCCAGGTATTTCTCAATAAATACACAGGAAAAAAAGCTCAGGTGAATATTTGACTGAGAAACATTTTCAAGCTATCTGAAGAATTTCAGTGTAGGAAGGAAAAAATAAAAAACTTGAGGAAAAAAATAAGAGCTTGGTTTTCTGGTTAAAATGTTTTCTGAGTAGACAGAACAAAAGGTGTCTAGGGGCAAAATAGTTAGTTTTACTGGTAAACATATTCTAGCACTGTAGATTTCTCTCCCAGTCTACATGTTTATTAAGTGTTTGCCAAAGGGAGAATGTGTTTTTCTCTCTATTTGTATTTATCAGCAATTAAATTTAATCATAAAAGGACAGTTTTATGCTTACTGACTACCAAAGCTAACCTTTGTCTTTAGACACTGTCCTCTTCAAGAGTGACAAAAGGATATTTTTCAAAGTACATGTCACATATGCATGAGAAGTTAACTGTCAAGACCTACCTAGGGATTCTTTCAAATTGTCCATTTTATGCTCAAAACTTCAGAGGCTTTACAGAAGGGACCTTGAGAGATGGGGTTTTAGAACCCTCAGGTGAAAACATTAATGAAGTACCAGAGGTTTCATATCCAAAACCATTTGAGAAGATAGTTTGTCTTTGTTCTCCAGCATCACAGCTCAAAGGCTGTGTTTTGCAAGGCCAGGATCTGAGGGTTTAACAGAAAAGGTGAAAATATGTCTGATTTTTAAATTGCACTGAACTGCCATATTTAGGGGTTGATGCAGAGAACTGGAAAGAAAACGACTGAAAAACCTCACAAGAACCCAACCAAACAGTTCTAATAAATCATTGATCTTTTTGTATCATGAATTTTTGCCTGGTTTTCTTCCTTGGCAAGTCCAGCCTACAAAGTTTTGTCCAACAAAACCATGGTACTGAGAACTGGGTGGAAGCATGCTTCAACTCGAAGAAAGCTCATTTTTTAACTTTATCCACTGCCTAACAAATAATGCAATTAGTAAAATAGTTCTAATCTTTTCAGAAAGGAATCATGGAACTAGATAAGATTATCTTCACATCTATTAACTGAAAATTCTTAGCTCATCCAGGCTGGAATTAACCATTTTACAAAAGACATTTTGACCTTATTTTTATCCAGGTTTAAAGCTGTGTGTTTCTAAACACTGCCAGCACATAAATGTTCACCTTTGTAAAATTGCAATCTCTCTTGCAACAAGCATTCTATGTCACTTTGCCTGGCAAACTTTGACTTTCTGTCCAAATGATCACATTAATCGCTTAATAGTCTTGTGATTACCACTGTAAAAGGATCTGAGAGTCATTTCAAAGACTCCCTTCATAAAACTGAGTGCAGTGGAAGTTGTAAACTGGCCTGGCAAATATGCCTGGAAGATACCTGATAACTTTTTTAATGTTCAGCTCTTCTGTGGCAGGGGAGGACATCCAGCAGGGCTACAGCACCTGGAACTGGTTGAATGTAGGAGAACTTCCATAGCAGTCCCTGGGACCTGTGGCAATCCTTGATGAGGCAGGAGTTGTTGGGATTTGGAGAGTTTGGTTGGAGGAGTGGACAGGAAATCAGCTTTCTGAGGCTTTTTCACACTTCCGTGGGTGTTCTTTTGGTTAAGTTAAAATCAGGATTCACAGCTGCAAGAAGGAAATGCTGAGTGCCAATGGGACAGTTTGGTGTTGAACCAGACACCAGCAGATCCCTGTTATGTGCTGCTTTTCATGTCCTGACGAAGATGGAGCAAAGATTGGAGCTGTAAACACATCCTGCTGGAAAAGCATGGATGGTTTGGTCCTGGAATTCACCTGCTGTACCTCATTGGCACCTGTAGGATGGAGGTGCAGGATGGAGCAGGATGCTCTGCCCAAGTGAGGCCAACACAGCTCAGATAAATCTCTGTTTGGAGATGGGGATCACTTTTGGGGTTGAAGGATGCTGAGAGCAGCCTGGCTCATCCATCCTGAAGTTAAACACTGTGGAAGAACAATATTTCCTGGGTTCCTGACAGAGGAACCAACAAATTACAGTGCTGACAACTGATCCAAAGCTGCTGAGCTGGCACAGCCTGGGGGCATCTGACTGACAGTCCAACACTTCACACTACAAAAACCCAGTCCCAATGTTTAGAGGAGGGATCTTCATCTCTTTCTTGGCATGTGTGTGGAGATTCTTCCCGGGGGTGGGGACGCCCCTAAAGGTCACTCTTCAAGGTTGGGCTGAAGAGATTTGCCCACAGTCATTGGGCTGGGTCAGTGACATCAATCTCTACTGAGAAATGATTCTGCCAGATTTAATATCATTGCTCCAACTAACAGTGCACTATAGAAGTAGGCAGAGCTACCTATACTGTGCAGTAAATAATTCTGATTAAGATCTGTAGTCTAATCATTATAATTATCATCAATCTAAATAAACCATTTCTTTTATTTATATAAACATATTTGATTTGCCATCCTTAAAGCTGGGGACAAAGTCACATAAAGGCTCAATTTCACCTGTACAGCCCCTGCTCAAGCCTGGGAGTGGTGCTGGATCCAGGCACACCCAGAATCTCCTCTGGGAAGGACTCCTTCCCATATTGAACCCTGCTGTCAATAACCCCTTTGTGCCTGCTGCACATCCTGGGGGTTTCTTTGCCTGGCTCATCCTGCTGTGCTTCCCAGCAGTGCCAAGAGCAGCCCCTGTCCTCAGGTAGCCCCTGAGGAGTGGAGGAAAGCAGGTATCTATTTGCACTGATGAATTTTTTAGAGTTCCCCTGCCTGCCATTGCACCTCTGATCCCTCCTGGATTTATGGTTTTGGTGATTGGCCTTCAATCTCAAGCCCTGGCATTTACATTTTGTTTCCAAAACACGCAGCCTTCCCATTTTTACACTCAGTTTTTCACTGAAAGTCTTGTGGGATGTCACTGATGGAGCATTGTGTCATATAAATTAAATGGTGGGACAACAGAATGGCAGTAGAACACAAAGAAGGATCCAGGATTAGAGCTAAGCAGATAGCTCTCATTAGAATTCTACCTTTTTTAAGGGTTATTTTGAAAAATTACAGAACTAAAAATGAAATTGCTGATTTGTTTGCTTCTTTCTTGCTAATTTTAGCAGGTAGATGTAGATGAATATGAGAAACATTTCTTATGTTCACTGCTCAGAAAATTGTGGATAAATTCTCTGTGTTACTGAAAATTCGTGGGAGGGACAGGTGGAAAAGGAAGTCTTTTTTCACCCCTCCCAACCACAGAGGCAATGTGAAAGATGGCATGGATGGAAAAACAAAAAGAATTTTTTTTTAAGAGCATTTATAGAAATAATTTCCCTAGTGCAGGAAACGCGAGGTTATGAATCAGTGATGCCCTGTTGTAACATTAGGTTTTTAAAAACAGAGGGTCACATAAGAATTATTTAAAGCTTTTGTGCATCTCTCCTTCCTTTTGGTGACCTGCTGTCATGGCAGAAGAATTCCTTAGGTCAAAAACATCACTGTGGCACTCAGGGAGAGAGGTGGGGCTACATCTGCCCTTCCAGATCAGCCCTTGAGACATTGGGGTACAATTTTACATTTCAGCAATTCCACCTTTCTGATATTGTGCTAATCCAAAGCCCTTCCATCAGTTTGGCACCCCTGACTTGCTGGAATGATGTCAGGGGACATCTCTCTCATTTTCATCACCTCTGCAGCTCCAGATCACTGAAACGTGCCAAAGCAGATGTTCTTAAGACATTGATAGCTTGGGAAGAAAAATTATGGAAGAAGCTAGTAAGTGGCAAAATCCCAAGTAAGTTTATTTGGCAGCTTTGAAGGAAGATGAAATCATGGAATTACAATATCTGCAGGTGCCCAAATCAAGAGATATTAGCCCCAAGTGAAAAAACCTTTGTTATCCTTTTGAAGAAAACTTCAAGCTGGCTTACAATTAATAGTGGGGCCGTTTGGGACAGGGTAGATCAAAATTAACACATTTGCTGGGGGAAGAAGTTACTCAATTACTGCTTTTTGTCAGAATTCAGAGAATCATTGAATGGCTTGGAAGGTATCCTAAAGATCATGTAGTTCCAATCTCCTGCCATGAGCAGGGACACCTCCACCAGAGCAGGAGGTATTGAGCTACAGCAGACACATCTTTTCATGTTCAAACCTTGTGATCACAAGAACAAGTCCCAGGATTGCTCATGGATCACAGCCACCACCTCTGGATTTCAGTTTGTAGAATTCATTCATTTTCTGGAGAGCTCCTAAGTATTCAGCGGGCTGCAAACAGCAACTCTCCCTCATGACTTCAGCCTATTGATTTTTATATTTATGCCATAGATCCTGCTCAGTTCAAAGAGAATTTTCCCCCATTAGAATGTAAATAATTGATATGTCTATTGATTTTGTTTAATGTTTTTTTTCTGAATTTGTTTTCTTTATCATTAACTTAATGTAACAGTGGGAACAACATATTGTGACTGTCATAAAAGGTTACTCAGGGGAAAATACAATTCTTCCAAGTCTTTTCAGAAGTCTCATTGCATGTGTGCTTATCTCTGTTGCAGAAGTTGCATGGGAACATAAGCACATCTTTTATTCTTTAAGCGTTAAAAAAAAAGCAAAACAAATGAAAATACAAACAAACAAAAACAAACAAAAACCCAACCATCAACAATAAAACAAACAAATGAAACCACCACACACAAATACAAGAATACAAACAAACAAAAATCAAAAAACCAAATCAAAACAAAGAAAGAACAAGCTGCTGCTCTGCATGGTAATCTTATCTAAACAGAGTCCACATGATGCTCTTTGACTTCAGAATGCTTAAAAACACCACACCAAACAAACAAACAAGCCAAACACCTGCTGTGCTTTAATTGCATTTTAAACTATCCATTTCTACATTTTCAACTCACCTGTAACAACAAATCTAATTTTGTATTAACAAAAGACAGAGTGGTTCATGTAATGTGCTCAGAAATATTGTCCAGGAATGTGTTCCAGGGAAAATGGCCAATGACACAGGGTCAGATTCATGATTCCAAAGAGATCCAGGTTCTCTCACCTTTTCTGCTTTTCCTTCTACTCCAGGAGGACCAGTGAGTTCTTGCTATGGACTCACTCTGAGCAGTTTTCATTCAGTGGCTGATTTGTCTCACCAGCCTAAACAATAACAAATTCCATGTCCAAGCCCAGTGCATTGCTATCCAAAAGCATTGGCCGGACACTGAACAATTACATGGCACTGGATGTATCCCAACATCTTTCTGTGATCAGATTTATTCTGTTTGCAAAGCTTTTACCCTTTTATACAACCTTCCTGCATTTCAGTCCACATCAGAAAACTCAGGTTCTCTCAGTTACAAAAATTAGGAGTTAGGACTTGTGGAAGTTACTTTTCCCTTTATATTTTATAACAGGTCTGTGCATAGCTGAGATGATGATGGATTGTGCAGATATTTTGAACAAGTTGCTGTTATCAGGTTTGTAAGTCAGGCTAACAAGGAAGAGGCAGCAATGAAGGAACAAGAATCCACCATCTCAATTTGGCTTTCTTCTCTCAAGAATTCAATTCAAACAACTCAGAGGCCTTGAAACAGTGACCTCAAAACACTTCAGCTGAAAATCTTGGCAGTATTAAAAATGTTTATTTTTTAATACATTCCTGAATAAAAGCACTAAACTTTGGAGATATTATTTTTTAAAAATCTCTATAATCATCAGATACATTTTGTTTTCAAACTTGCTATGTTTTTTGCCTTTTTTTTAACATATTTGAGACTGAAGCAAAGGAATGCTTTGTCTCCATTTCATTTTGAGCTCCCTTTTCATATTGGCCTGACACGATGCTTTGTAGTAGAGTGACTTTTCTTGCTCATTCACTGCTCTTCTCCAAACTCCCACTGCCTTTGTCTTGGTTACAAACATAAGGATGTAAGCCTGAAAACTCCTGCTGCTCTCTATTGGGTCATGGTTTTGCTCCAAGTTTCACAGTTCTTGGATTTGGCAGCCTGGAAGTGCAAATATTCCAGGTATTGATTAGCTTCTCGGAAAGTGGTTGTAGAACAAAAAAAAAAAAGTAGCAGAAAAAAGGAAAATGGAAGTAATTATAGGCAGAAATGTGTCTTTTTTAACAAGGAACTATGGTGAAAAAGGGCCAGTTTAATTTTTTAAAAATGGTAGATAGAAAGGTTTAAAAATAGGAATTAATAATGCAAAGTTATGGAATATTAACTATATTCAGGTGTTTCTTGGGATTAAAAAAAAGGTCACCTTGTAATATAGATTTAGTGTTAGTTTATTGAAATGTACAGGGAATTATGCACTAGAAAAATAGTCCTGTGGCAAATGAGTTTATATTTATAGAAAAAAGGTATAAACACGTTTACATTCAAGCCTACTTTTTTCACTTAAAAAAAAAATCCATTCTAGGTCTACATTCTGAGAAAAATATGTTTCTAGCTCTCTAATTCCTGCTACAGTTTTGCAGCTCATTTCTACAGCTCAAATAAAACAGACCATCTAAGTGACTCATGGTATTTTTTAGAGCATGGTCTCAGTGAGAACTGGTTTACAGCCAAGGAAGAGGAAAGTGGAGAATCATTTTAAACACAATTCAGAATCACTACCCTGATTGCAGGACAGGGGAAAAAAAAAATTACCCTCTTTGGGTTGTGTCAGCATCAATTTAAATTGACACTGCAAAGCTGAGGAGCCATCTGGAAGATGGAAAAATGAGTGTCAGCAGTCCCTTTTGCCTAGACAGGAGCAGGAAGTGCCTGGAGAGGAATGGCTGATCCTGACACACCCATTGCAAGCCCCTTTTAGGGCAGGATGAAAAATCCAACTTTGGTGATTAAATCCTTGATATCTTCTCTGGGTGGAGGGACAGTCACTTCATTATATCCTTGTGATAAGATGGGAAAGTGAAGGAAAAATGTGTTTCCCCTGGCAACAGGCAGAGCTGGCCATGGCTGATTTATACAGAAAAGATTAACTGAGAGCAGCCCCCACCCCAGCAGGTTTTTCTGTGTGTATGGTGGCTGTACAAACAAGCCCTGTTTATAATCAGTGGGTCACTGATAAATAGAGGTACTTGGTTTTGCTTACAACTTATAATTAACATTTTATCATTTCCTATCAGCTTCTTATGCTCAAAGGTGCTATCATGGGCATTTAAATGATGATGTTAGTTTGTCATAGTCCCTGCAGCCATGAACCATTTTAATTGTTGATGCATGTGGAGAGATGATTGATGTGAAAAGGAATTCAGAGCAGTAAACTATTGCACCTCAAACATCTCCTTCCCATATATCACTCTACACACAAAAGCTCACCAGATTAGCCTTGTTTAAATATTATTTGCATTTAAATTGCAGGATAGGTTATAGACTGTGTATTTTATGAAGGAGGCTAAGTGATGAAGCCAGCAGTTACATATTCCTCCAAACACTGAGATTCACAGGTGCACTTTGAAGGCTGAGTTCTAAGCAGACTGCAGAGTCAAGGACATGAGAGGAAAATCTCATTTGACTGCTGTAAAGTTAAGGGCTGGGAGATGGGGCAGGAATGCACCCACTCTGTGTTCTGAACTGTGAACAAAGGGAAATATCCCTTGTTCTGAGGAGTGCCTCTGTAAACACATCTTCATTCAAGTATTGTACAGACTTAATAGATTTTTTTATGCACTGAATTGTTCTGTTCTTTAGCAGTTAAGTTCAAAATGCTGTGCAGAAGGGGACTATGCTGATAGACTGCTACCAAGTCACTTCTATGCAGAGTTTCAGTAATGAAGCCTCTAACTGTATATTGATGCTAAATGCCATTGTTAGGAAGCCCAATTATATTTTTTTCCATGCTCACTGGGAAGAAGTGCAGTAGGTCACTCATTCTGAATAACAAATCAGCTTCTTAGCCTTCCCCAGAAATAATCCATTATTCAAAAAATCCATTTTTTATTTTCATTTTTTTCTAAAGGTTGTTGTAAGTTTTCTAAAAGCACGCTTTTCTTTTCCAAGGCCTTGCTAAATTCAGTGCCAATTGCTTCAAACGTGCATTACCCTTGTAAAAGAAAATAATTTCCATGCAAAAGGCTATAAAATGAAAAACAGAATTTAAATTTTTCTGTGTGGGTGAAAATCTGTAGGGTTTCACTTTGTTGTGGTAGCAAAGGACAATGTATCATAAAATGACTCTTGAAATATGTTAGGGAAGGGTATGGGAATGCTCTTGGAAGAATGATAGTATCAAACACCTCCTTTGGAATCATGTCTGCTAATTCAGAGCTTTATTGATGAGATCCTGGAAAACCCTGGCTGACAAAGAATCTGGTCCTAATCCAGAAAATAATGAAAGAATGGAGTATCTGTGGAGGGGGAAAAAAGTACCTACTGGCAAAGGTGATTATTGAAAGACTTCATCAAAAGAATGAGGCTGTGTCACTGGCATGCTGGCTGTGACTTGCAGGGCATCAGGAACAGAGCTTGGGAAATGGCTCATGATGAAGGAAGAGCTCATTTAAGAAAGATGAGATCTTTTTTCCATGAAGTTAGAGAATCACTTATTGGAAACGTTCAGCTACAAAATTGTAATCACTCACAAGCAGCTCAAGGGAACTTCTTCTGCTCCATCAGCCGCTAAAGGTTTGTGGTGTGTGAGGCAGAGGGTTTGTGATGTGTTTGCTCAGGCCATGGGGCTGCTGCAGCTGCTCACAGCCTCCTCTCAGGATCTCTGCTGGTCACAGCCACTCTGCAAGACATGCAAGCCTCTTTTCCCAGCCCAGCAGCTGAATCAGAGCTCTTCTATTCTTGTTCTCAAGGTTGTTTATTGTTTCTTATCTATAAAATTCTTTCTCTGACCCGCCGAGGTCTGTCTGGCAGGTTGGGTTGAGACACACTGCCCATCCTTGGGGTGGTGTTAGATTTTTATGCTAAAAACTACATGTACACTATTTACAGCAACTTCCCAATACCTATAACCTGTGTTAGACAGTGAGCTTCTACTCTAAACCAATCTAAAAATGCCAACATCACCCAGAACATGGAGGTTAGGAAGAAGAAAGAAGGACAGGGCATGCCCGAGTTCTTCCATCTTGGGACCCCAAGCCCCCATTCTAAAACCCCAAAAATCTATTTTTCACCCCGTGACAAATTCACTATCATTCTGCTTAAACTCTCTTGACTTGTAATTCTTCATGTAAAGGTGGTAATTGTTTTTCCATGGGTCAAGATCAAAGGCACAGGAGTCCTGGGCTCTGTTCCAAGGTCTCTGAGCCCCTTGGCAGGGTCTCCAGTCCTCCAGGGCAGCCAGAGGAATTTCCTGGGTTTCCTGCCTCCAAGACGAACTGCTGAACAAAGAAATGAAGAGCAGCATCAATGACACCTCTCTGTGCAACATACACAACAGCTCCATTGGACGGTGGCATAACTAACAGGGAGATATTTCCATGGTCTCCTATTTTTGCCTTGTCATTCCTCTGTCTCTTACCTTCCAATTTATTTAGGGTCTGAGCTTCTCACTCTTCTCACACTGATGCTGGTGAGTTTGTGGCCACTGCTGGAATGAATTCAAACCATTCTGAGCACTCTGAGGGTGGGGGGAAGAGCCCAGAGCTGGACTGAAGACATGCTGAGAGACTGAGGGAATCAGCATTCCTACGTCTGAGGTTGTTCTCCCAGCTTCTTCCTGCAGTATCTCCCTTCACTCCACGCCCATCCCACTCCTTTTAGCATCTCAGAATCCCAGGCACAGTGTCTGGAACAGGCTCTGCTCCCCGAAGAAAGCTGCACACACCAAAGTTGGTGTGACCTAGCAAATATGATTTGTGATTTCATGTCTGTGTTTACAGAAGGTGGGGGGAATACTTTGAGCAATACATGTGAGATGTTTGTATAACTGTTGAGACTCAGTAAATGATCATTCATCCTGGTAGTGTTTCCAAAAAAAGTGTCTGCTATTTATTTGTATCTCAGAGTTGCTTCCCAAAATAATAGGCAGCACATAAAGTCAAGGGCACTGGGTTCACTGATGCACCAGCTGCTCTCCCAAGTGGAATTTGTTACAAACAGCCAATAATACACTCTGTACTAAGAAGTTTAAAGCATTTTTTTATTAAACTAGGAGTGCTAGAATTGTGTATATCTCCTGGTATTTCATTAAGATTCCTGGCCTTGTGTCCAAGGGGATAATAAGATGCCAGAAGGCTGCAAGAAATGCAAATAAAAATGATACGTAGTCCTGGGAGTGTTATTTGCAATACTGCAGTATTTTAATTCTCCAGCACTAGCCTTGGCTTGAGAATGGAAGGCTAAAGCTGAGAGTTCCTGATGTACATCCTCAACCTCAGGGAGAAGATTTTTTTGTGTGCTCTTTAACCCATTTGCCTAGTGCTCTATACCAGGATGGTTTGGAGTAGAATTTCATGTTGCCAAGTTTTAGACTGCTTTAGAAAGCTCAGTTAGGAAAGCCAGCATGTTAAAATACACAAGTTAAACCTGCTCTGGTTTACTCTGTGGGGAAACTTGTCTTCTGTTCCTGCAACAAGAAAGCAGCTTCTGGATATTTAAAATTGGGAATAATTTCCTGTTTCTCCCATTAATGGTTTTCAATCTTTGGAACCTTAGACTTTGCCTTTTGTGAGATGTGTTTAAGTGGCAGCTTCTGTTTGCCATGAGAGCAAGACTACAATGATTGTTATAAGTTAATTCCAGCACAGCATTTGTTCAAGGACTGGCCCATTTTACAGTACTGGGAACAGAAAACTGATTATTTTAACCCAGAGTAATTGTGAAGTGCTTTTGTGGGCTGTGGCAGAGGGTAAGAACTTGTGAGATTCTAAATGTGCCAAGCATGGAGCCTTCTCATGACAAATAAATCTGCCAGGTTAAATCTAATCTGTCAGATCAGACAGCTCTCTGCTGCACAGAGCACTGGCAATCCCTCTGCCAGGCTGCAGAAATCACCTGCAAATTTAACTTAATCTTTTCTCTGAGTATTGTTTAAAATAATAATTATCATATATAGCTGATTTGATTATAATGCCATCCAGAAGCAAATAAAAATCTTTCAAATATCTTTTATGGAAACCATGTAGGCTGCAGTCTGCAAGGCACATTTTCCCTTCTTTGGCTATATTGTCATCTTAAGGAAGATGTCATGGTGTTCAAGTGCTCCTAAGAGTTGTGTTTGTTATAGAAGAGAATTTGAAAATTGTGCCTGGAATCAGTTACAAGGAAGCACATCCATTGTCAGAGAATCCCTCTGGAGATTTATCAGGTAGAATATTAGGTAGAATATAAGTAATCAAAATTATTTTCATTTTCAAATAGAAATATTATTTTTGACTGGATAAATAGTCTAGAAAGGCAGCGCAGAGGAAAATCTAAAGGAAAATTCCTTAAAGTCAGTATATTTGGGGACATCCCCACCCCTGCAGGTGTCCAAGGAAGGCCTGGATGTGGCACTCAGGGCTCTGGGCTGGGTGACAAGATGGAATTGGTCACAACTTGGACTTGATGGTCTGGGAAGGCTTTGCCAGCCTTAAGGATTCTGTGATTCTCTGAAATCCTATTTAATATTTTCACAGCATCCACTACAAATGATTCCCACCTTAGTCTGAGGCCTTTGCATCTTACCAGGGTTGAAATGTTTACTGATAATAAGTCTTGCAGCAATTGTTGTAGGCAATATATTGCTACATCTGATAGGATCCCTCCAAGAGGAGAATAGTCGTCTGGTTAGCATCATCAGGGAAAAGAGAAATGAAATTTCATAAGCTGCTCAGATGTAGTAAAATTAGCAGAAATGAAGGGAAAGTTCCATTTCATTTGTAAGGCCTTGAGAATGACAGAGCCCTGCTGACCAAAAAGTCCATGAGGACAAGAACAAAGGGCTGCCCCTGTCAGGGAAGGATGTTTTCTTGTGAAGCCTGCCCTATTCACAGGGATTTTTATTTTTTCCCCCAGATAACTGGAAGAAATAGGCTGCTGTAGCCAAAAGCCACTTTCAGGGACCTGAGACTCCACAGCTCTGCTCAGCTGGGTCACAGAGTTGGATCCACAGGCAACACCCCAGCCTGCCTTCAGCTCAGCCTCTCTCAGGAGAGCCAGTGGGATCTGGACATAAATCACAGAATCCCAAACTGCTCTAGGTTGGTTGGAACCTTAAATCTCATCCGGTGCCACCCCTGCCATGGGCAGGGACACCTTCCACCATCCCAGGTGGCTCCAAGCCCCATCCAACCTGGCCTAGGACACTGCCAGGGATCCAGGGGCAGCCACAGCTGCTCTGGGCACCCTGTGCCAGGGCCTGCCCACCCTCACAGGGA
>JAWWEY010000005.1:25749392-25759726 GCA_035582745.1 Loriotus luctuosus
AGGAAAAGGAAAAGGAAAAGGAAAAGGAAAAGGAAAAGGAAAAGGAAAAGGAAAAGGAAAAGGAAAAGGAAAAGGACTTCCTTCACAGCTGACAGAAGTCACCTCCAGAGGCTGTGCCTTGTGCTCCTTCCCAATCACTAGGTCATTGCCCCGTTACCTAGAAAGTGGTCCCAGCTCCTTGGATCCCTACCCTGTAACTGCAGGCTGTTGTCCCACATGGATTATAGGTGAAATCTTTTTTCCTGTCCACAGTTCACCGAAGGATGAGGATCAGGTGTACAGAATCAAGAATCACACCAATAGGAATGTGCTGGTTCAACATCCCAAGAATATCCAAAATTCTCAAGAGTCATTGTAGCTGGCTTGGAGAAGGGAAAGGTGAAAGGGTGGAAGGAATTGTCCTCCCTTGACTCCTCCATGGATTGACTCTGAGGAAAAAAGGTAAAGAGAGAAACTATTAATAGTTTCCAAGAGATATTTCCTGGTGGTAATGCTGAGTACAAATACCAGATTAGTGTCACAACCACTAATTTTATCATATCATGAGCCAGTGTTACACAGCACAGAAAAATAATAACCTTAATCCAGCCCCCAGAGGTGCCAAACAGCACAACAGGGAACAACAGGAGGTGAGGTGCTACATACCACAACTCTGGGAATGAGCACAGCAAGTCTGAGATCAAATAAATAAAGATTGTGACCAGCAACTATTAAAATTATATCATGAATTATTATAAAAATGTGGTTTTGTGGTCAGATTTATCATTATCTCAACACTTCATGCTCCATATTGGGTGTTGTGGTTTAACCTGGCAGGCAGCTAAACATGACAGCCACTCACTCATTCCCACAACAAGGAGGCTGCAAAGAAGCACCACGAGCCAATACTGGGAGTGTGGGGCATCCCAGCCCATCCCAGATCAATTCTTTGATCACAAATTACTGCTGCTGGTTGAATGTCCCCTTCAACATAAAGGCCCAAAGAAAAGAAAAAGAATGTAAAACTTTAAAAATCCTCATATTCCTTATTAGAATAATTTTAAATTTTATTCTGCAGTTAAATTTTCTGCTATTGGATTCCTTTCTTAACAAGATAACTTTGCACAGTTAATAAATAATTGTATAACATAGGAATATATTGCATATATTAATAGGTAATAGATACTAGATAATTAATAGATATTATGATATTCATTATTATAAATAGAGAATTAATGACGTTCCCAGGTTGGAAAGGACAACCCTTTCAAGCACAGGGCGGGATTGTTGAGGTGTCTGTGCAGGGGCAGGGGTTAGACTTTGTGATCCTGCTGGGTTCCTTAAAACTAAGGATATTCTGTATTTCTGTGATATTAATTTTAAACATTTTTCAGTTCACAACAAGTTTCTGTTGCCTATTATGCAGCCTCCATTATTCTCTCTTTGCCCTTATCAGGCTTCTAAACCAGGAAAGCAAGAGTGTGAAGTTTTCTTTCCTTGAGTTACTCATAAATCATAGGACATTATTTATAAAGGGAAGAAAAACAAAAATAATGGAAAAAAAAATATATACCAGTCATGCATCAGCAAAAATCCCAATGAATGAAAGGAATCCCAATGAATTGAGGAATGGAAGGCAAACAGAAGAGTCAGGATGCAATGATGGGACACAGGGAAATGAACAGAAAAATACAGTGAGGGAAAGTTATCTAGTGATAAAAAAACCCCAAAAACAATGAGCATATTCAATTCAAGGTCCATTACTTTTGCCTGGTGGGTGTTACAACCCCACTTACAGTCAATGAAATTATTCCTATTGACTTGGAAGTATTTTCAATCAGGCCTAAAGCATAATACCTGTACCACTTGTTAATCTAGATGTGCACCACTTAATAAAGTTGAAAGGTTCTCTTTTAACCAAGAAACCTAAAAGTTCTGAATGCATTTTCATATATTTGGAGATGTGTCTAACCCAACACATAGAGCAGCAGCCCTGCAAAACAATGCCCTGAGGCAGACTGAATTCCAGCACACAAAACTCAGCAGCTCCTGTAGATCACTTGTGCATAGGAATTACAGACACTGCTCAGAATGTAATTTCCTCCAAATTCTCTCTGGAAAATAAATTACTTCAGATAGGATGAAAGATCTTGCTAAAATAGTCTTTTGCAAAATGAAACTCCCATGGCTAGGCAGCTCTGAATAAGTTCTGGTTGAAAATAGGGTATTTTTTGTAGTGTTCCATAATTTAACTAATTTTTGATTTTTTTTTTTTTTACAGTGTGTGATAATATAGTATCTGTGCATACTGAGACTTAATGGCAAAGTATGATATAGAGAGTCAATTTATCTATTCTTCAAATAGCAAAAAATTGCTCCTGCACTGACAAGAGCATCTTTTTGTATCTATGTTCATCTGAAATACACAAGATATTCAATATGTCACAGTCTGAGCCATTCATTCCAGCACCATTACTACATTATTCTGATATATCATTTTTACTATTTTGCTACTTGCTGAACAATCATGATGGAATATAAAATGTATATGCAAGTTCACAATACTTTCCTAAACATTTTTCTAAAGCCATTGCTTAAATCAGTTGAAAATGAAATGCCACTTGTTAAAATAATATTTTCCTCCAATGACAGCTTTTGGCAATTTGATGGTGCACGAAAAATTATGTCTTTCAGTTCTGCAGGAATATCTTCTCACAGCACTCAGATATTTTTTTCATCAAACTCTTTTTAGAAGAGAAGAGAGATTTCCAGCAAATATACATTTGCTTTCAAAAGGGATTTCAATGGGGATTTCTAACATGAATTTGTTATTTCTTTAGTAAACAGAGAACTTCTGTTCACAAAGAACCATGGAATCTCCTGATTAGAACTGGTAGCCACCAACTTTTAGGAAAGTCACAACCTCTGTTAATTTGATGTTTACTTTGACCTAGACCTACAATGTTTTTTAGACAGAAATAATTCAGGAAGAATTTGAACCATCAAGAAGAGATTTACACATTTGTAAAAGTATTTCCAATAACTGAATGGCTTTTAGTAGGGTAGTACTGGAGACTGAGAACTTCATTCATCTGAACTGTTAATAAACACATTTAATATGCACATTTATGCAGAGAACTGGCAGAAAAAAATACTTTATGATTACTGATGTTATTTTTTTAGAAGATCAAATGACTTGTATGAAGAAAAATCACCACCATTTTCCTTACAGAGAGGAATGGGGTATCAGTGAGGGTTTACTCTTTCTCTGGTAATGTTTCTGCAAACTCGTGCTGATTCGCAAAGGTCTGCTCTAGTTGAGCTGGGTAATAAACTTGAATTGGGGTTTATTCAGCCAGAACAGTGCTCTTGACTAATCTAAATTGTAGCTGGACCTCACATCTTCAGAAGACTTCGCAAAATTTTTTTTTCAATATTTTTGGCTCCTTTCCTTCCTTTTCACACCCAATGATGGAAATTCAATCACTACTCTTAGCCTGAAAGTTGTCTGTTTTAAACATCCAGGAGAAAATTTAACTCACCTGTAACTGAAGAAGAAATGTAATTCTATAACTTCATTAATTTTTTGGTCTCTTTTTAGTCATCTTTTTTCATGTATTAGAGGAAAAGTTGCATAGCTAAAGCAAAAAAAAAATGAGCTTTTGTCAATTATACAGCATTTAGTACAAGTACTTCAATTAACAGTGAACACAGAATAATTAAAAGTATTATTAGTGTAAATTACTCCTAAATATTTTTTTTCCATGTCAGAAGTATGTATATTTACGTAAAAAGGCAATGCACCCTCTCAATTCAAATAATATAAAATGAATATATCTATTCTGACTACTACAAGGAAACCAGCAGCCTGCATTGGTTGCATGTTTATCTGTATATTTAATCTTTTCTCCAAGTTAGAAGAGCCAAATGCAAAATCATTCTACTCCCAGTGCCATGCTGCTCTAACCTTATTTCAGGTTCCCATTTTTTGGTGGGAGCAGAGCATTCATTCTGCTCATAATTTGAGTAGTTACAACTCCAGAGAGTTGCACCACATCACTCCTTCCACAACCTGAGCTAAAGAAAAGTTTTAGAATCATATGGCAGAATCACAGAATATTCCAAGCTGGAAGGGACCCACCAGGATGATGGAGACCAACCCCACTCCCTGCCCAGACACCCCAAAAATCCCACCCTGGGCATCCCTGGGAGTGTTTTCCAAACCCTCCTGGAGCTCTGGCAGCTTTGGGGTCACTTCAGCCTCTTCCTTCCCATTCTGCCCCCACTTTTCCTTGCTAAAGCTGACTACACACAAAATCAAGAATTCCTAAAGAAATCATGCTCAGAACACTGAAACAGGCAATGGGGCTAAGACAAAAAAAAAGGAGTGGTAGCTTGCACTGGGTGCAAATCATTCCAGATCTTGCAGTGTGAGAAAAAAGCACATTTTTAGCCACAAGTTAAGGAAATCTGCCCCGACTAACTGCGATCAATGAATTTATTACACCTGCAGAGCACCTTTGTTTTGGCTTTTGTGAGGCCTTTTAAATGTTCCTATAACTATACTTTGGTGATCAAACATTGAAGGTGCAGGCACAGTTTTTCTCCAGGCATGTCAAGGTTCCCTTCTCTTGTTGGGAGCCATTTCTTATGAACAATTTTTAATTAGAGAAAATCCAATAATTAATTTAGTGAGAGCTACCTGGATTATTTCAAAGTCCTTAGAGGGACTACAAGATCATTAATTCTCTGTAATTTCTCCTGCATATTTACTCTGGAAGGAAAACCATGGTCTCTGTAACAAACTTCACAGGGAAAGGAAATTATCCACTTCCCTGTCCATTGTGAAGAAAGCAGCAACCTGTGGCTTAAAACATAATCTTTTTGTGACACAACTTGATATTAAAACTATGTTTAGTTAATGTGAGAGTTGGGAAGCACTGGAATAAATTATACAGGAGGCTTCAGGCCCTGAAGTTCTGTGAGAACAAAGCAGACTGACCAACCTCTGCCAGCAACTGCATTTGGATAGTTAGTGCTGCCTTGCTGGAAGAAAATGGCATAATTGGTGTTCCAGCAGCCCCATTTTCTGTCAGTCTGGATGTGCTGGGCTTTATGACCTTCTACAATGCACAAAAATGGACAAGCAGGGAGATAAATCTTTAGAGACAACATACAACAAGCCAAAAAAGTATTGTTTACCCCTCCATGCATTTCATTAGAATAGTGCCATGCCCTGCTGGCAATAGCAGGCTCTGCGGGACAGTTAATGCACGTTTGTTGGCAGATTTGGATGAGCCTTGTCTCTCCCAAGAGGTCTCAATAATTCATTTTTTTGGCAGGGGGGTACATTGCAGTGGGTTTGGTTTAATGCTGCATGAGGTACTGTGAATATTTAGAGAGTGTGAATCACCACATTATTCTTAAGCTTTCAAATCACCAAATCTTTCCCTTTTACCTGTGATTAAGTATGCTTGGTATTTAACTGTCAATATTTTTATTTAATTCTGCATTTGCATGTGTATGATGGGATCTGATGGGTTTCTATTGTCATAAAACAGAGACAACTTGAAAGCTTATTGGATTCTTGAAGATTTTTTTTCTTGGTTGATTGAAGTAACCCAAATTTTTAAGTACTGCACTGTCCTGGTTTTATCCTTCTTAATGTTTTCTTGTTTTTCATCCAGCTCTGCTGAAACAGTTCATTTCCTTGTGTTTTAGGGCATCATTTTTGCTTTGGTTATTGTTTAAATTTATTAGCCTCCCCTCATTGAGCAGTGATAATGTTGTTATTTGGGAGAGTTAGAATTTATAAGGTGTTCTGGAGGAAACATTTATTGCCTTGTAGGCTGCAAACAACAGCAGAGCTACCTCATAACTGAGTTTTCCACAAGTGCTTGTGGCCACATTCTGGCATCAATGGCAGCAGCAGAAAAGTGAAGAAATTCTGCTGGCCTGATGTGGATTCTGGGTGTGAAGCTGTTGTGGGACTGAGCTGAATTCCAGCCTAGCTTGTACAAACATTGGCACTGGGTGAGGAAGATGCAGATCATTCCTCCTCCCCTCACTGGATGCTGGAAGTTAATAATATGAACTGCAGGTACCAATTGATTGATTTAATCTCAAATCTTCCATGTCCAGCAAGTGCTTTCTGTTAATTATTCATGAGCTACTTTCATCAGCTGGGTACAAAAAGAGAGAAAAAAATCTGTGTCCAGTGAAGACAGACAGGGGTAGGTGCTGAGTGACTATTTAACACCCTAGGAAGTTCCAGACGTATTTTTAAGACTCTGTAATAAAACTGATGACTTCCTTTAATTGTTTCAGGGTTTTCTATTGATCATTAGGGTAGGTTTAGGGTTGTGTCTCACCCTGATTGACAGGAGCAACAAAAGGAAAATGTCTTCTAGATGTAGCAATGTTGCCAGTCCCAATATTTTTTTTTTCTTAGTGATTTGCCAAATTTTGCTAAGGTTTAATTAGAAAAATATATAAGACTACCTCAGAAATGCACAAAATACTCAATCTGGGCCATAAACAATGATAGACATTTTTTCTATAATTCAAATACTATTCCTTATTGTCAATTAAATATCTGAGGTTGCTCCTAACTCTACTCAGATTCCTGTTAGGATGAGTCTGAGCTCAGGCACTTCATGTACAGAATTCATAAATGAATTCAGAATGTTCATAAACATCAGTGCCTTGAACAGAAGCTGGCAGTAACTGCACAGAGCTTTAGGAAAGCATCCACGGTAGTTCAACAGATCTTTAAAAAAAAAAGCAAAATCACTCCCTCATCCCAAACCATCTTTCATGAACTGTTGTTTGTATAAATGTCTCCCTATGTCACCACTTCAAAAATACAGTTGATTATTTACTTTCTTCTGACAGAGACCCTGAGGTTGTCAGCTGGAAAATGTGATTGCCCAGAGATGCTCTAGAAGTCCATGGTCCTGAAAGGAAACCTTGGTTTAGTTTTGGTCCTTAATAAAACTTCCTGTGCCCAGGGAAATGCAAAATAATTCTCTTAACTGATGTCTGTGTGTCTTCTGCATGTTCCCCCATCAACCATTGGCATGCAAGGCTTTGGTAGCTACTCCAAAAAGCTTTAGAAGGGGAATTAACCTCAACAAGAATATGCTGCCTATGTGCTATTCTTATAGTGGTGGATTCTGGTACCTTTTGAATGTTTTGTTAGGTTTTTTTCAGGTTAGATAAAATAATTTCCCTGTTTTTTTTTTTTTGTTGTTTTTGTGGTTTTTTGTTTTGTTTTGGTTTTGTTTTGTTTTTTTGGTTGTTGTTGTTGTTCCTTTTTGGTGGGTTTTTTTAGTTTTTTGGATTTTTTTGTTTTGGTTTTTTTTGTTTTTCTTTTTTTTGTTTTGTTTTTGTTTTTTTAATAGAAATATCTGAGAAAACAACCATTTCATTTGTAATGGTTTCAGGCCCAGAGCAATGAGAGGCTTAGAAACTCTGAGGGAGGCTATAGCACGGAAATCACTTGTGACTTCTTCAGAAATACATAGGATCTCAAAAAAATGAACTCTAAAGACTTAAAGAAATGCACAATGTTCTGATGTTAATGAACAGCCTTCATTATGAATCAATATGAAATTGCAGGGACGTTCTTCCACTCCAGCTCCATTTGCCTCCTTTGTGGTGGCTTTACAATGGCTTGTATTGAATTTCTGAGCCCCAGCAGCTGCCAGGACTGAATTGCACAGTGGCAGTCCCAGTGTGCTGCTTGCAGGCAGCACGTGGAGTGGTTTTGCTGTGACAAGGACATTTGTGACACTCAGCCACTCACTTGGACTCCTGCAAGGCTTTGTTACTAAACAGTGAATGAGGTAAAGAGGTGCCCTCCTGCTATTTGGCATAACAGGACAGCAGAGAGAATCAAATATGTTTAATAGCACAGGGAAAAAAAAAAAGAGTTAATTCGATACTTAGTTGTTAGCAAGTGAGAGCTCTGTATTGACAAAGCCACAATCAGGCATCAGGCAAATAATCATTGCATTCCTGTGTTCACAATGGAAGAAATCACCAAGTAATAGCAGTGCTTCCAACAATGCTGGAAGAAAAGCTCCCTCTCCATCCTCTGCAGCCCCTTTATAATCTCCTGACTCCTACAAAAGCAACTGCAGGACAGGGAGGCCAGAGCTGGAAGGGGCTTGGAGCAGTCTGGGCTGGTGGAAGGTGTCCCTGCCCATGGCAGGGTGGCACTGGATGAGCTCTGAGGTCCCTTCCAACCCAAACCATTCCAGAGTTCCATTATTTGTTTCCAGCTTCTATTATAGAGCTCACAAGGCCCAGGCTTTTGCAGACACTGTCATGGACTTGGACATGTCCAGAAGTGCTCAACAATTCTCCCTCCCTCCGATTGATTTGGATGCTTGATGCCACTCCAAATATTCCCAACCTTGAGAGCAGATCAGCTGGAGAGTTCCAACAAATCCACCATTCACCAGGGACAATGACTACTTTTAGACTGAATTTGCAGCAAAATTTTGTGCTGCTGGTGGTACCACAGTGAAGACACAATATTTTCCTTTGCTTTTCTACCTGGTTGCAAAAGAGAATAAAGAAAGACTGCTCTTTTCACTACTCTTTACCATCATCAAACTAGCTTAGGGTGGTGCTTGTCCTAACCAAATCCTCCTGCAGTTGAGTAACTCAAATTAGAGAAGGACAGTTTTTCTCACCCTATTTAAATAGCACAAAATGGGTCCATTACGTACCCCTCTGGACTTCCTGGAAATGAAGCAGACATTAATTCTGAAAGATTAATTGAAACATTACCTCTGGCACCACTGCAGGTACTTCAGCTCTTTATTGATTTGAGTTTGGCATTGACACCCAGCTTCCATTTCAGGTGATGATGTAGAGCCTGGTGAGAGAATAAGAAATTCTTGTTACTACAAGAACAAGGAGTAACTGAGGTGAATATACATGTGACAGATACACTCTCCTAAATCTTCCCACATAAGAGACCCATCACAGTTGTTATCATTCACCAAAGCCAGTCAGAAAAAAAAGTGGTTTGCAGTAGGAAAATCCATTTCATTGAAAGCTAAATATCTCATGGAGTTCTGTCTGTTTTGACAGCCTTTCTCACTGAAAGTTTTATGAGGTCCTTGTAATAGTACTGGTAAAAACAACTGGTGGTGGAGAAGATGAAATGAAAACCAAACCTCTCCCAGCAAAAGCTAGGTTTCACAAAATTATGTAGGGGGTTAAGACTTTTAAGGTTTAAATTCTTCTCCAAATTAGAATGAAAAAGAATTGAAGACATCCCTAAAAGTTGTTTCTGTTCTCAGTTAACCATCTGTGTTATTCATATAGCTGTCAAATGGCATCTTCCTTCAGTCCTCTGCTAATTGTTCAGATGTGAAAATAAGAATTAGTACAGATCATTTAATCTCATACAGTTAGAAATAAAAGAAAATTTAAAAAAAAGAAGAAGAGAGAATGAAAAATACATTTATCTAAAGGAAGAAGTGTAGAACAGCTGCATGAGACTGAAGTACTTCCTGCACCTGAACTCAAGGCTAAGGCAGTCAAATTCCAGGTTTAAGAATAAAATCAGGGAAATGGAAAAGCTCTAGAGGTGTTTGGAAGTTAATGATGCAGCATCGTAGTAAAGCCCAAATTAAATTCTCAGTTTTCTCAATAGAAGCACATTAAAACAAAAGTACTTCAGAATAAAGGTGTCTTATGCTGCTTTGCTGTTGCTCCCTGTAAATGGGGTTTTTTTCTGGTTTTGCTGCCAATAAATGGCATATGGGGGGTTTCCTGTTCATACTTCTATATGAAGCATTTTAGGACAAAAACAAGGGATAGACTAGCTGAAAATATGAAGCAAGTACAGAAACTGATAGAAACCTAAATGTGTCAAACTATGTGCTCTGACTGCTGGACATTACTGCCAGCAAAAGGAAAAAGGGTAATTGGTCTCATATCAGTATCCTTCCTTGTCCCAGTTGCTCTTGACAGTGGGATTGGTCTGTAACTCTGATCTCTGCATCATTCTTTAGGAAATTAAATGTAGCCATCAAAGCAGTTTGAGTCTCTGGAAGTTCTACTGGGTTATCCCTACTTGCAGAGGGTGTTTAGGACAGAGGCTTAAAGTTTCAAAATGTAAAAAATGATCCTGTTTTTTTTTACATCTGTGACTGTACACATGTGGATGAGTAGAGTAGGAGAAAATTAATACTCCCTGTTTGCTTTAAAAGAGCTTTCTTTGATTCCTTCCTTCCGCCACATCCTTCCTTCCTTCCTTCCTTCCTTCCTTCCTTCCGCCACTTCCTTCCTTCCTTCCGCCACTTCCTTCCTTCCCCCACTGCCTGCCTGCCTGC
>JAWWEY010000005.1:25762339-25775334 GCA_035582745.1 Loriotus luctuosus
AGGCTCCCTGTTTGCCAGGGTGTGCAAAGGGAAAAGGGAAAATCCTCCTGAGCTCAGCCAAAGGGACCTGCAGCTCACTGAGGTTGGTGCTGAGCTCCTCCAGCACCAATCTGGTGCTAAGGAGCTGAGACACAGAATCCCAGAATCCCAGAGTGGTTTGGGGTGGAAAGAACCTTTCAGCCCATCAGGTGCCACCCTGGCCAGGAGCAGGCACAACTTCCACTATGCCAGGTTCCTCCAAGCCCCATCCAACCTGGCCTTGGACAATTACAGGGATACAGGAACAGCCACAGCTTCTCTGGGCACCCTGTGCCAGAGCCTGCCCACCCTCACAGGGAGCAATTCCTTCCCAATATCCCATCCACCCCTGCCCTCCTTCAGCTTAAAACCATTTTCACTCATCCTGATGCTCCATGCCCAGATGAAAAGTCCTTTTCCAGCCTTTTGTAGGCTCCCTTTAGGCACTGGAAGTATCATGTATAAGCTTCCAACAGAATGTTATTATAACGTGGCAAGAGTGGAAAACCAGGGGGATCTCAGGAGCTCCTTGACACTTACTGCTGTTAGACCCTGAAGGGAGTTTGGTTTTGCAGAGCCCTGGGAGTAAAGTTTGTATCAGTGAATCCACCCTTGAATCTCTTTCTCCATCTTCAAGGGCTGGTCTCTGAATATGTGTCCTTGGACAGGGCACACTCAGGGTCACCATGGAGCTGATCTGGGCATCAGTGCTGATGGAAACACTCAGATCCTTGGAGCAATTGCCTGAAATAAATTGTGTCTCACACACAGCAATGTTGAACACAAACTTTTATCCCCATCACATAGATGGACAAAAACTATTTCTCCCTGTAGCTGCCGGTTGCTTGTTTGGTAATCCAGCTAAGGCATAAGCTTTAATTAAGCCAAACTTCAAATTTACTGTGGGAAATAATGTGACATTGTCAGATTCTAATTCTTTATTTGAGGCTGGAGAAGCTGAGTTGCTAAGAGACAGTATTTTTTTTTTTTTACAGAATGTTTCTCTACTTCATAGTTTCCTATTTAATATTCGGTGCCTGGTGTTTATGTAATGCCAATCTCAGCACATCAGACAGAGATTGCTCATGGTGAGAGAGGAAGTGGAACATGAGGGAGCCTCCCTGGAGGGGGCAGCAGGGTTAGGGAGTGATGTCCTCTAGCCCTGGGCACCTCCAGAAGCTGGGGCTGCTGCACTGCAGAGCACACAGGAAAGTTTCCCAGATCTTTGTCTCCTTCTGACTTTCTCAGTCCTGCCTTTGGGTTCCCTGGTTGCTGAGTGCTTCCTTGGCAGCACTGACAGCAAGAGAGCCATTCCTATCCATCTCATGAGTCACCACTGCCTCTTTCCAAAGACTCTTCCTTATATCCAACAGCATCCCATGAATACTCTGCTTGGCCAGGGGATCCTGTCATTTTTCCCCCTGATGCCAGCCCCTGAATCAGCTTCACTGCACATTCCTCCACGTGGTCTGGCAATAATTCACTTTGCTCCTTGCACATCCCTCAGAGCCCCCTGCACAAAGGCACTTCCAGGGGGATGTGTGGATGTATGGATGTCATTCCATTGCCTGAGCAGCACTGAAAAGAGTGCAGCTGGTGGAGCAGGGATGCTGTGAGGGCATGTTCCCACTCTTAGGCATTTCCTGTCCTCCCTGGAGGCTTTTGCCTGCAGCCAGAGAAATATCTTCATTGCAGCTGAGAAATAATAAAATACCATTAACACTTATCACTGTCTGGGCTTTGTGCAAGCCATTCTGAGCTGGCAGTGTAGTGCTGAATAGGACAAACAGCATGAGAGATGCTTTAATTAGTGTACAGGCAGTTAAGCTCAATAAGTCTGGGTTCAATGAAAAGGTTGCTGTAGTGCAGTGATGCTCATTCCAATTGCCCACATATTTTAGGAAAACAAACCCTTCTCGCTAACACTTGGCACAGCTTGAGTTTTAAAATCAACTTTTAAAAGTCAAATGTTTCTTTCTTTCTCCTGGACTCAGAGACAGAAGGTAAAACATTCTCTGTGTGTGTTGTACAGGACCATCTGTATTTTAGATTTGATGGAAATAAACCTTACAATGAAATCCACCCCCAGGGATCCCATCAGAGAACACTGGTCACATCAGAATATCCAATATTTTGATATGTTTTGCTTCTGCTAAACATCCACTCCAGAAAACCACATAAGGACAGGTTCCCTATTAATCCACTTTGTCTTTAGCATAGATTTGCCTTGCCAGCTTCATTTCTTACTTTGGGTATCATCCTTAGAGATCACAGCATTAAAGTATAATTTCAGTTGTGCAACCAATTTTATCATGTCACTTTTGGTAATTTTGTGACTTTTTTGCCTTATGTATGTTGGCCTTTTTTTTTTCCTTTAAGGATTCCTGATAGTAATTTCCTCTCTTTTTATCCCTCTGACACTTTATTTGTCTTGCACTGACTTTTTGGCTGGCAGTGAAAGTGAGGAATGCTGCCTGAATACCTCTGCATTGCAAATCCACAGGCAGCTCCATCTTTACTCCCTAAAATTGCATTCATTGGTGGGCTTTGCAGCTATTTATACATTCACTTTCCTTTCATTTCCTCCCTTATTCCCTGCAAGCCTTCCCTGTGAATGCCAATAAGACTCTGGGTTGGATGGGATGCTCTCCTATTCTTCTCACATTTCTCCAGGGGGAACCACCACTGTTCCTCATCCTGACCCCTGCCTGCTGCAATCCCAGTCTGGAATCACTGCACTGGGATGGAATCCTCACCCTGGCAACCTGCAGGGACATGTCCTCAGCTCTCCTGCCAGGAAACTGGAATTTATATGTTCCAAACCCTTCTCGGGCTGAGTGCTGGGAAACAGAGTCTGAGGGAAGTCTGTGATTATTCCTAGGGAGAGATTTGTCTGCCAGTGGATCAGCTGGAGAGTGCTCTGGTGGGATTTTTACAGTGTGCATGGATTCAGGGTGTTGTGCTGTGCAGGGCTTCCCTTTCCTTTTGGGGTGCTGCCTGTAATTCCTCACCCTCTGAGTTCCTTTAGTTCTGAAATATGAGGTATTTAAAAACATGCTGTGACCACACAGATTGTATAAAATTCTATTGCAAATTTTGAGCTTTGTTTTTTTTTTTTTTTTTTTTTTTTTCTCCTTTTTTTTTCTTCCTTGGCCCCAGCTACAAAATCCCAGAATATTCTGAGCTGACCCACAAGAATCACTGAGTCCAGCTCTTGGGTAAATGCATTACATGCATTGACCCCATGACCTTGGGGTTATCAGCACCATGCCCTAAACAAAGAATTTACAATGATTTTGAAGAATGCAAGGTTTTTTTTCCCCCAAGACAGTGCTAAAAACTTTGAGAAAGATGTTATTTTCCTTAGCAGCATGGCCCCTGAAATTCATCTGAGGGATATTATTTAGGGATAGGGGATTATTTAGTCTCATGCAAGGAACAACCAGCTCAACAAATATTGCTGCTTCTGTAGACCTGTATAAGAAAAATACCTGATGGAAAGCTCTGCAAAGCTCATAGAAAAGCTCCCTGAGCTGCTTTAGTCCTTCCACAACCCCACAATATCAGGTATTATCCAAGGACAATTTCCCTCCTGGTTCCTGCAGCATTTCCTTCTTACCACAGGAGCTGCAGGTGGTGAGCAAAAAATGGGAGAGGCTGGGGCAAAATTAATGCTCTTTCTTTACAGTGGGGCTGTTTTCTGCAAGGAAAATTTGCTGTCCTGTTCTTCACACCCAGGCTGGGGTGTGGGCACTGCCTGGAGTTCTCTGCTGATGGGGGAAGGTGCCAAGCTGATCTTCTGGCCTGAGCCACAGGAATGTGGCTCCAAACATCACCAGCTCTTCTGAGCTCTTCTGACAAAGAAGTCTCCAGCACATGTATAAAGATTAACACATATTTTTGATTTTTTTTTAAATATCCTGCTAAGCAGGCCTCTCTTATGGGACAGAGTATTTGCAAGTCTAGCCACACACACACACACTGAGCTTAGCTCAGAGAGAAAAGGGCTCTTCATGACTCATTCTTGCTGTTACACTTCCAAATGGGTTGCCTGAACTCTTTAATTGCTTTTGTCCTTTCCAATTGTTTTATTTATTCATTTCCTACTTTGCCTTCCCCTTCCCAAGAAGGTGATGCTTCCCAAAGGCAATGCACAATTTCCATGATATAATGAAATCTAAAACCACAGGGCCTCCCCTGCTCTGGAGTTTGGAAAACAACAAATACAGAAACACTGCAAATTTTCCACCTCACCAAACCTTCTGTTTGAAATCAAGGAGAGCAGTGAGGCTGATTTCTGGAGCAGGGAATTCTGGCTACGAATGAGTGAGATCCCACCTACAGTGCTGTGTCTGGTGTCCCCAGTGTAAGAAGGATGTGGCACAGCTGGAGCAGGTCCAGAGGAGGCCATGAGGGGCTCTGGAGCTCCTCCCCTGTGGAGCCAGGCTGGCAGAGCTGGGAATGTTCAGCCTGGAGAGGAGAAGGTTGTGTGGAGGCCTCACAGAACCTTCCAGGCTCTGCAGGGGCTCCAGGGAGCTGGAGAGGGACAACTCATCAGGAACCTGAGGGACAGGACACAGGGAATGGCTTCAAACTGACAGAGGGCAGGGTTGGATGGGATTTTGGGAAGGAATTGTTCCCTGGGAGGATGGTGAGGCCCTGGCACAGGGTGCCCAGAGAAGCTGTGGCTGTCCCTGGATCCCTGGCAGCATCCAAGGCCAGGTTGGATGGGGCTTGGAGCCACCTGGGACAGTGGAAGGTGTCCCTGCTCCTGGCAGGGGTGGCACTGGATGATCTGGAAGGTCCTTCCAGCTCACACCATTGTGGGATTCCAAATTCTTTTGGGATTCCATGATTCTACGCAGTGGCTAAATGTGGGCCCTAATCACTTCTTACTTTTTTCTTTTTTAATTATTATTTTTTTATGACTGGTGATATTTCTCCTTTTTTCATTTTCTGTTCTTTCTTGCTCTTTGTATCTTACATAAATTGCAGTTTCTTCAATAGAAAATGGGCCTAGGCTCAATAGAATTCTCAATAAAGGCCTTAGTAGCTCCAGGCTGATTATTCACATGGCCCATCATTACACATTTAATCTAGGCTAGGAACCTTGGACCTTTGGATTGCTGAGGGACTAATGTACTAATGAGATGTCCAAATTATCCTTTAGAGCTTTATTGCAAATAGAAGAGGCTCCTGTCTGAAAGCCTTCATCAGAGATGCTGCAGGTTTGACCAGCTGGATGCCTCCACGTGGGCAGGGATGGGTTCAGCCACCAGAAATGTCTGTCACCTTCAGCTGTGTGACAAAGGCTTTGCTTACAGAGCAACTTCACCTGCTCAAGAATTGCCTGCTCCCCCAGTGCTCAGGTGGGAATGACATCTATTAACCTGAAGGTCAAATATCTGCACTTGCAGGGGGATTACGGCCCAGAGTGTCCCAGTTCTTTAGAGAATAGCTTTTCCCAACTCTAGCAATGACATTAGAAGTTGTCTCTTAAGGAAAAAAGTAACCAGGCAGTTCAATGGCTGTGTGTGCATAGAATCCAGTAATATTTAGTAAATATTCACACCAAAAAAAATCATATATATCTGGGCTGAAGTGGAGGAATGTAGTCACTCCAATTTACTTTAAGAGAATATGACAGAATATTGCCTTTCCAATGAAGGGAAAAAAAGTTGTCCTCAATGTATTCCATTCTACCAAAGGCATATTAGAAATAGCACCAATGTTTTCAATCTCAGTCACTTCATGTGTTCATTTTGCTCTCCGAGTCTGTTAAAGCTGGGAAATTATGTATGAAAATAAATGCTTGGTACTTTTACATGACTAAATTCTGATTGACTCGAGGCTTTAATGTTTGGAGTCCAGATAAAATTCATAGCTAAGAATTTCCATTTTCTATTTTGTGATGACAAGTCAGCATTTTTAAAATGCTTAGCAGCACAGTCCTCATCTTAACTTTATGCATCTAAATATTAAAAAGGCAGCTGTGATGCTCTCTGATGTCCTGCTGTTAAACAAGAACTTTCACATCTCAAGCTGTCAAACTAGTCCCTTCAGAAACACGGATTCTGGGAAGGAAATCTTAGGCACTGGACAGCAAGAGAGGAATTAAATTCATAGAAAGAGACAAGGGTACAAAACCAGTTAAAAAAAATAAAATTAAAAGATTCATAGAGCTGATTTATGGTAGAATTACTGTCTAATCTTGTAGAAATTGTATATATTATTTTGTGGAGGTGGGGTTTGGTTTGGTTTTGTTTGTTTGATGCTGAGGAAGGACTTAGATGGAAAATTTATAATGATATGCAAGACATAGGATTATTTTAAATTGAGATCTTACACAACCATAAAGTTCTCTCATGTTGTGTTGCCTTAATTTTGTAGGCAAAGGAGTTGTGCCTTAATACACACCTGGTAAACTGAATAACTGAGGGGAACATGAGGGGCCCCGATGAAAAGGGCACATGAAAGAAGCTCTACACATTTATACCATGAGTTATCTTTTGTCATTCCCCTATTCCTGTTTAATGCTTAAAGTTTCTTCTTCATCTTTCCCTCGCTCACTTCTGAGAGTGAGGGAAAGATGTAAGATGAAAATGTGTGTGCTCAAAACCAGAAATGGTTGATTTTCTTCTGTCAGGCTCATGCTCAGTGATTGTACATGGTCCTTGCATTTTTGGTTTTCTGTTATCCCTGCGGTACCTCAATGTTTTTGGAGTGACTTACACAGCTGTGATGGGATCCCAAAGCTCTTCAAAGGCTCTTTGTTCTCCCCTCTCTCCCCACCGAAGAATTGTGGTTTGATATGTACACACCTCACTTTGTTTTACTCCTCCTCTTCTCTCTTCCCTGTCAGCTGAGAATTGGCAAAAAGCCTTTTTTTTTCTGAAAAGAGAAAGCTCTTGGAACGTGCTGAAAGGTGGTCACGCTCTGGATTAGTCCCTCTTAGGGGAGCATTGTTTTCAGAGCAAAGCTATCTCTGCCTCCCAGGTGGTTTTTCTGTCTAATGTGTGCTGAGAGCAGATCATAGGCAGGCAAACAATGCCTGCTGCAGGTGTGACCAGAGGCTGGGCAATCCTGCAGCACCCATTGCTGCTCACATTGGCATTTCTTGTGTTTCCCTTTCATACCTGCACATGCCACTGAATGTTCCCTCGACCAGAGGAATGTGTGTGTGTTGACAAGATACACTGGTATTTTTGGATTCACATTGCCATCCAAGGAGTAATCTGCAGGGAAGGAAAATTTCACCATTTCTGGGAGGTAAAACTGTTTCTTTGGTCGTAATTCACACCTTACTGTTGTTGGTATGCCAGGGAGAAAAGGAATTTATGGCCCTGCACTCCCATGTGCACTCACTGCCAGAGCAGTGGTATCTCTGGTGTGGCCACACTGCCAAATTTGTGAAAATTAATGTCAGAAATCCATACACTGCTCTGCCCTGTGGGTAAGCTGACATTTTATCCCATGACCTAGGGCTGTGGGTTGTTTAATTGGTGATCTGTGTATGCAGAAAATGTTGGGTATGTGCTACTTCTGGAGTAGATTTGGCGCTTAGAGGATGAAGCTGAGTGAATAGACCCCAAAGTCAGCCCTGCAGTCCCACAAACTGCCCTACTGAGTCCCCATGAGTCCTGCACATCAGCATTAACACTGCCCTTGCTCTGGTGTTGAGATCTCCCAATGTGACTCTCATCAAAAAATAGCCACAACATTCCTTGTTTCCAAACCTCATCCACACCCAGGGAGATCTTGCCCTCTGCTTTTAGCTGCAAGGAGGCATACAGGCTCTCTTCCTTGTTTAAAACCCTACTCAAATGAGATCCTGGTTCCTTTCCTCTCTCTGCCTTTCCCTGGATTCCTCCTTGCACTCCAACCACCTCAGTAGAATCCCTGGCTGCAGCACCCAGAGGGTAATCCCATTCCCAAGGGTGGCACAGCAGCTCAGATTCTGTCCCCTACCTGCCAAAGAAACCATGGCTGATGCACTGTAAAACACTGATCCTTCCCCATATCCCCTTTTCCTTTTCCAGCAGAGAGAAAGGTGTGGATCACTTTTCTTCCCCGTGACATTTTTTTGTCCCTGGAAAACATGTTACATTTTCAGAGAAAAGACCTTCAGGCAGTTGTAGCCCCTCCTGCATTCTCCATCCTCCTTCCTGCACAAACTGCTTGCTCAGCCTGGGAAAACTGACTTTTTTTGGCTTTTGTCTCTTTGCTGACTTGAGGTGTCTGCCAAATAAGCACTTTCACAAGAAATGCAGTCAGCATATGCATACCTTTGGAAACAAAGGCTCTCCTTCAAATTTTGGGAAGAAACACCCTGAAATGTGACTACACCTCTCTCTACCTTCAGCCACTAGAATATGAACTCATTTTCTTTCTGCCTATATTTTTTTCAGCAAGCAATGAGAGAAATTAGAGTTCATTCATGTTCACTATGTTTGAATATGATTCAATTCAGCCTCTGTATTCCCAAACAAGTCTGGATTTCCATGATTCTGTGATTCTCTATAACCATCTTTTCCATGCTTTGTTGTTTTTGGGGTTTTTTCCCCATTTATGATGGCAGGAAATAACAGCATTGGTGAATTCCAGCAGAAAGCACCTGGATCTGATCACTCCAAATATCTGCAATGCCCAGATGGAAATGAGTGCACATGGATGTAGCCACAGCTCTTTCTTCTCCACCCTTGGGTTCATATCTTATTACAAAACATTCTTATGGATCAAGTTGTTTGCTGATTTGACTCATCTAGAGTCATCTTTTTCTAAAAAATATTCTGAAGTTCTTTTTTGAAAACACAGGAAGTTTCCAATTGGAAAAAATGTCAAAAGGGAAATATTATTGTCTCGTTTGAGAACCAGATAAACCTGTGCCTTTTTTTTTTTCACTATATATTTGCATGGGATTTTTCCCTACCATATTTATCTTTATAGAATCCAGTTCTGGTAAAATAGCAACTCTCCCTATTCCATGAGCTTACAGGTTCCAAAATCCAAAATTAGTCCATGAGTAGTGTGCTAGGAAATCTGGCACAAAGCTGGTGAGTAATGACAGGAGCTTTCCACTACTCCAGTCCAACCCAATGAATATATTGTGTAATAATTAAATTATGATCCACTTTTGGGGCTTCTTCTGATCTGTATCTTCTATTACAGATATCATTCTGCCCAGTGAAGAACGTTAAACCTTGGCAGAGAAAGACGTGTAAAAACAAAAACAAAAAAAAAACCAATTCAGCCAAGAAAGAAAAAATAGCCATGGGGGAAAATCTTAAGGAGGATTCACTTGTTTGAAAAGACTACACAAGGTACTGAGTAGTAAAATCCAACTATCTAATTTTGCAAGTTATAATAGTTGCCAAAGGCATAACAAAAGAGCAAAAGAAAGACTTGAAGATGAAAACAGGAATACTGAGAATTTTAACTGGGGAGATCTTACTAATGCAAGAGCAAGCCAAAATCTGGACACATAGAAGAGAGGCTGAGATACACTATTTATCAGCAAAAGAAAGCTTTAAGTTGAAGACAAACAGGAATTCTTCCAGAGGTTAATTCCTCCAGCAACAAAGAAAATAAAACAAAACAAAAAACCACACACACCAAAAAAAGAAAAAAAATAAACAGGGGGAAAAATAGTGGCTAAATTTAGTTCTGAGTGACTTCTTAGCATAGAAGGTCTGAGAAATTATCCAAATGGGTGTCAGTGAAACAGTAAAGCAGATAAATATTCATAGAAGTCAGGAGAGACAGGAATCACTAAGGAAAATATTTCCCTTGGCTGTGGGCTTTCTGAAGAGTTTCTGCCCTGGTATTTTAGCTTGTCTACATTCACTTACAAGGTGTTTTCTCCTCTGTGCTGCTGGGGTCTTGCTGGAAGTGAGGAGTGTGTCTTAAATTAGGCTAAATTCAAATGACACTGTAATACAACAAATTGAAATGAATAAAGTGAATTTCGTTGGAGTCCAGCTGAATTAAAATTGTGTATGAATGAAATGGGGGTTTTTGCTTTCTGTGCTTGCCTGTTCTTTATGCAATTATTTTCCATTTAAAAAATACAAATTGACTTTTAAATCTGTGACACAGATTCAGAATGAATACAAGGAGGTACTACTAAACCATTTTGTATCAATTTCCTTCATTTTACCCTGCATTTACTAATGGGCACTTCTGACAATCCAGCCATTTGTTCTTTTCTCTTGCAAGAGGCAGCAAAGGCTTCTTGTGAGTCCCAGGTTCTGCTGTCTCAGATGTGCTTTTTATCTGCTAGGATGTGTCAAACAACAAAGAACCTAATTCTGATCCACAGACATTCACATTTAATTAATTTCAGTAATTGACAATATTTAATTCATGACTTGCACACAGCCTTATAGACTGGATTTCTTGTATTTGTAAAAGGGGATATTTTTTAAAAACTGAAAATTCTTGCGCTGAAAAGAATGGGAAAAACACCCATCCACTAAACAGTTGCATTGGCAGGGAATTTTCTATCTTTAATTAATTTTTTAACTTTAACTAATTTTAACTAATAACAAATTTTAACTTTAATTAATTTTTTAATTAACTTGAATCTAAGCACATGGCTGTATTTGGGTGAGCAGTCCAAAATAGAGAATTCTGAATATTACATTGTGTGCATTTGGGAGGAAGCAATGTATATAAATGTTTGATTCTTTTGGTAAAGATGCAAAGCAAAGGATCAGGGACATCGAAAAGCATTTTGGTCATTTGCAGAGAGCCTCTCACCTATCTCCTCTAGAGCTAATGCAGGCTTCCACTGCTGTGCATCCCACAGCTCTAACCTCCTGCCCATCCTAAAATACTCCCTGGAATCACCCTGGTGTCACATTGAGTACCTTGGAAAGGACCAGCCTCAGGTGGAGCATCACTACACTGGCATGAACTCCTAGATCCACGTCCTAAAATTAAAATATCCTATGGCTTTGACTTTTTGACAGTTTCTTTTAAAATCTGGAGTCAGTCTCTTCTCTTTGCCTACCCCTCCTGAGTTTAACACACACAAAAGTGTATCAAAGTTACTACTTTTGTGTAAGAAAAAAGAATCCCACAGCGTTTCTTTGTAATAACTGTTCAGCTACAAAATTTTATTGGTCTCCTTCTATGTTCCCTCTAGAGGATGTAATGCACAAAAGCATTGCCACGGAACATATAAAATTACAAATGAAATTTATTGTAAAAAGTAGAATGTCTTCTAGACTGGTGTCAGTATTTATTTCATTCATAAACCAAAACTGCAGGTATAATATATTCATTGTCAGCAAGTTCATGTGTGTAAATTGCCATCCAACAGTATTGACTGATATAAGACAGATATTGAAAAGACAATTTAAATTTACTCTTCCAAACATAAACTGTTCCACAAAAGCACTGTAAAAACTCCTTCAAAGTTTTGTGTTGTGCTTCACATTTATGGTTAACTACATAATTTGGTTGTGTCATAATCCACTGTGTTTGGCAATTTGGCATTAAAGGCCTGCAAAGCAGATTGGATCCTCACCACTTCACTGGTAGACAGTTTGAGTCTATGACGGAGCAAGCAAGAGAAGAGGTCCAGGCGACGTTGGCCGGGTGGAGAGAGTTTATTTACACGATCCCGAATCTCCAACAGCTGCAAAAGTGCTGAGTCCTGTGAGCCCTGAGTGTAGGGGTAGTCCAGCTGCAAAATCAAGTCTCGAATTGCTTCTGGGTCGAAGTGCATGCTGTAGCCAAACACTTGGATGTTGTTGATTTTCATGTAGCCCAGATTTCTGGAGGGATCAATAAATTCCAGGGGTTCATAGTAGATGCTCTCGTTACCGTTTGGGCCGTTCGACTTTATTCGACTCCTCAAATAGATGTGCACAGTTTCAAAAAATGTCTTCCACTTGTTGCCCAGAGTCAGCGTCCAGTTATAGCACTGAAGGGGTAAGTCCAGCTTAGTCCGCTCCCAGTCTGGGAAATTATTTTCGTTCACAGGCATAAACCAGCTCTCAGAGTGGCTGCCCCCAAAAGGGTTGATATAAACAGCAAGGACGGGCTCCAAGGTGCTGTTCTTAGTCAGGCAAATCTGCAGAGACAGGCCCAGTATCATATGCACCAGGCTGGACTTGTACTTGTTGCTCTTGAGGGTGAGGAGCATGCGCTTCCTCCAGGAGGGGTCGAACCAGCTGTTGAGGCGCATGTCGTTGCTGATGAAGATGGCGTGCACCTCGATCCTCCTGTCCGTCTTCTGCAGCAAGTACCTCATCTCCAGGTCCTGCAGGTCCGTCTCGAAGCCGATGTAGTGCTCGGTGGAGTCGGCCACCTCGGGCTTGCAGAGGCCCTGGCTGAGCATGTAGCCGGCGTTGCAGGCGCCGCAGCGCGTGCGGTTGTCGGGCGCGCAGCTGAGGCAGGCGGGGCCGTCGCCCAGCGTGCAGGGCAGCGGCGCCTGGCACGCCACCTGGTCGTTGGGGCACGCGCACGTGTGCGTCTCCTCCGAGAAGCTGCCCAGCAGCCCGTTCTCGTTGCAGTACAGCAGCGACTGGATGCGGTTCAGCCAGTAGTTGGAAGACCTGAAAGCGTGGAAATGAGTTGGTTTTAATGAGGGTTTTAGCAAATACGACTTTGTGATATTTTATCAATTTTAAATGTAATGTATTTAGAAGATATATGCAAAATATTGTATCATATATATAAATAAAATAATAGAAAGTTTGTTATAGTTGTAGATTTTTATAGACTTTTAATATATAATATATTTAATATAATATATATTATATACTATACAATATGTAATATGTAATATATATATATTATATATAAATATATATTATATATATAAATATATATTATATAAACTTTGCTATATTTTATAGACTTTTTACAGACTTTTTATGTATAACGTATAATATATTACATATTATATTATGTTATATTATAGATGATAGATATAAATACATATAAACTTTGTTATATTTTAAAGACTT
>JAWWEY010000005.1:25801342-25811526 GCA_035582745.1 Loriotus luctuosus
TCTGGCAGCCTTGGGGCTGTGCCCATTCCCTGGGGAGCCTGGGCAGTGCCCAGCACCCTCTGGGGAAGAACCTTTCCTGAGCTCCAGCCCGACCCTGCCCTGGAACAGCTCCAACCATTCCCTGGGTGCTGTCCCTGTCACAGACCAGTGTCTGTCCCTCCTGTCCCACTCCCAAGGAAGCTGTAACTGCTCTGAGGTCTCCCCTCAGTCTCCTCCTCCCCAGTCTGAGCAGACCAAGTGCCCTCAGCTGCTCCTCACAGGGCTTCACCTCGAGGCCCTTCACCATCCCCGTGCCTTCCTTTGGATGCTCTGCAACAGCTTTAGATTGTGGTGATGCTGAGGACAAAGCTCATTTTCACTTAGCTTGTACACATCTCTGTTAATAATCCATAAATGATAAAAGATATGCCCTTATGGTAGGTTTTATAACCTCTCTGTTCAAACATGCTGTTATTACAGAGCAAATCTGGACAATGCTAAAACTTTCTGGACTTGGGACAGCCTGAAGCCCAGGGTGCTCCAAGATCCAACATCTCCCTCTGGTGTCCTTCCCTGACCTCCAGCTGCATTTGCAGAGTACATTATCATGCTGAAGGTGCTGGGGTGCTGTCCAGAGAGGCTCATGGCCACCCTGTCACATGTCATGGCTGCAAACACAGATGGTCACCAGGCCAGGGGCAAACAGGAGCTGCCAAGCCCAGAAATGTGTGCCAGGATCCATCCACGTGTCAAGTAATTATTTTAAAGTGTAGACTTCCAAGCCTTGTGAGTCATCACAGTGCTGGCTCTGATGTTGTCTCTGCAAGTGATTCATGTGGATAGGTGATTAAGATGTCTTTAAATCTGGCCTCAGGAAAAGTCCTTTACAGCACTTTGGTCACAGTAAAAGCCAAAAGGCCAAAAGCAAGATCTTCAGTACTGTGCACCTACACTGGGTATTAAATGTGCTGAATGTTTTATAGCTGAAATTCTTTAGCAGCTTTTTCTTAACCCATGTTTTTCTTTCTTTTTTTAACACCACATATCTATAAAAATAAAGTGTTATTTTAAGCACTTTGTGTTTAATTGTTTTTTTCAAATTTTCAGGTTGGTTGCATCTATTGAATTACAAAATTTGCTGGGGGAAAAAAAAAAAGACAGTTTGGACCTTCGGGTTAGAAACAAGAGATGTTTTGTTAGATGGAAGGGACAGAGGCAATTTGAAGTGGTAGTAAATTTATGTCAGCAGATCTGAAATAAATGAATATTCTAGAAACTGGTTCGTGAGGGAGAAGAGGAAACTGAGCCCAGCTTTCCACTTTCTCAGAACTGGACTGTATAGAGGAAGTTCATGTTCCAACAGAGGAGTGATTTCTGTTCCTATCACCCTGTCACTCACAGAAGTGAGCCCACAAGGAAGCCACTCTCCTTGAACAGATGATTTCCTCCAGTCATGTTCTGCTGCTGCACCTCTGAATAGCGACTCCTTTGAAATGTTGTCTGAAAATCCAGCAGTCACAGCTAACGTGTGGACTTGTGATAACAAGCCACATCTGCTATGTCCTTTTAAAGTATGGGCTGTTTGCCACGTGGTCAGTGATTCAGTAATCATATTTTAGTGCTGCAAGTCTCAGAACAAGGTGTAACTCAGCACCCTGCAACATTAAATCAGTATCATATCATTTATCATATCTTCAATATAATTAAATCATATATCTCCCTGCATTGGTGTAACCAGATGAATCTTTACATCCTCTGACAAAATGTAACCTGTGATTGCCAAAACACTGCTTTCAGGGGACAGTAGCACTGGTAAGTTGTTTGTAGTTGAAAAGGACAAAACACTGGTGTGGAAATGTGATGTCATTGCACATATTGCACATATGGTGTTTCCAAAGCAGGAATATTCCTGCCCTGTAACATTAATCTAAACCCTCTACTCATTTCACTGTATGACATGGTGAAATATCTTCATTCTAATGTTGCTATTCGTCAAAAATACCAGAAGTGGAGCTGAGGGGCAGCTGGAAGAATTTTCCTGGGTAGCAGGTGGTCAAGAGCAGCCCCTATGAATGTGCAATAAAGAGCTGCTCCACTAGAACCCCAGATCTCCTTGAGAGGAAAGGTGTTCCAAGGACAGGTGCCCTGTGTATATAGAGCTCCTAAACCACGTGTGAAAACACATCTGTACACAAGAGTTTATCTCTGCTTCTCCTTGTTATCACACCTATTATTTGCAGGGCTCCAGATCATATTCTCATGTCTGTCACGTTGGTTTTAAATAACTCTAATCCCCAATCCAATTAAAGGTATCACCTCCAAGCAGATCATTTTATTTCCTTTGAGAACAGATGCAGACTTAGTATTCGGGTTAGTAAAGCAGCCACTACCAAACTGACCTTCCTTTTATCTCTCACACTTCATCTCATCACCTTCCTTGTCTGAGGCATGTGACTTTCAGATGTGCACTTGGTGTGTCACATCCAACCTAAATTTCCACTGGACAGGCATTCCTTTACATTAAAATTTGTAAATCAATTTTTGACTCCCATTAGAATTTGTAAAATTAAAACATTAAAATTTGTAAATTGTTTTAAAAATGCTGAAATTTAAAAACTTTAAACATTAGAATTTGTAAATTGTTTTAAAAACATTGAAATTTGTAAACATTAAGATTTGTAAATCAATTTTTGACATCAATTTGACTAAAATGCAATATCTTAATTGAAGCAGATTAAAAAAAATCTTTTCTTTTTTTTTTGTAATGTGCTAATAATGACAACATATTTTTCTTGGAACCACTTTTGTTTAGAAACATCTCTGTGATCCTTTCCTCTATTAAAGAAGATGTTCTGAAAGCAGACAAAATACTGTTTATTTAGCACTTCATGTTCAGAAGAATCATTTATGTTAGACCCAGCCCATCCAGAGGAGCTTTTGCTGTCTTACACTGCCTTTCTAAGACATCCTTTTCTCTAGACTCACTGCTCACCTTCACTCCTGCAGCCTGTTAAGTGATGGATAATTAGATTTTTTTCCCCTTACATCTAGTGCCACAAATGCTCTTTAAGATGAAAAGTCTCTGTGTGATGCACAGAGAAACTTTCATATCTTGAACTCTGTGGCTTCCTTGGTGGAATATTTTATTCCTTAGTAATGTTGTGCCCATGAATCAATTACACTTATAGCAAAGCAAACTCAAGTAGCTGATAAACAACTTTGGGATGTAAGGAACTAATCCTGCATTACATCCTGAGGGAATTGGATTAACCTGCACTACCCCCTTTATTTTTTATGTATTTCATTCTGGAGAGTTCTGAAGGAAAAAGGTTTCCAGGCCTCAGTGTTCTGATGGACTGTGTTCACACATGCTGTAAAAAAAATCACCTATTTTAAATCTGTTTTCCTGCCTATGGACTGAAGAGAAGACCAAAACAAAAATCCCCTTCTCTGAAGTGTTTTTAGAGTATTCAGACCTTGTTGTGCTTCTAGGGCATGCAAATTCAAAAATAATAGAGAAGCAAGAAAATGCAAATTCATGGCTCTTCCTTCTTTCATATCTGCATGTGATGCATTTTGTGGAAAATTCCAGGAAAAAATCTGACTTTAAAAAGCACAATTCTTTTGGAAACTCTTCTGTTTGATGTAACTATTCACTGCCTCTAGTGATGAACACCTTCTAAGTCTACATCAGCTTCAGAGTATGCTTCTTTAAAAAAATAACTTTCATGGAGATAAGGACATGCTTCAAACATAAGGCTGCCAAGAATTACTTTCCTTCCAGAATAGGGGGTTTTATATGTTAAAATATTTTTTAAAGTCATTAAGAAGTTTCATCTGTATTTGTCTTCAGTTTCTGTTACCAGAATAAGATCCTTTTAAAAAGTGTCTGAACTATTGATGTAATTATCACCTTCACTTTAAATTATATGGCAATATTAAGCATCCAGTCTTTTCCAAAATTCAAATACTAACATTCTATTCAAAACTCCATGCTTTTGTGTGCACATGCCATACCTTGGTGTTCTAAGATTGAAATTCTTATTTACTTGAGATGCTGATAATCTTCATTTGCAGCTTATTGCACCAGGTTTCCATTTAGTTATTATGCAAGGAAGATGCAATATTTTCCCACTGACTTATTACTGTATTTACATTGCCTCTCTCCTTTTAATATTTTTGTTTATATCTCTATTAAATCACAGATGGTGCTGATTAAATTAGACCTTAAGTGATGCTTTTTCATTATGAAATTATTTAAAGTGCATACAGATAAGGTTCATACCTACAATAATGTCCTGTACTGAGTGTACTCACTTAAAAGGATGATTAGTGAAGGAACCCATTTGAATGTCACAAAAGGAATGAAACCAAGTTATAAACTGGCACTTCTGAAGGAAGAAATGAAAGCTTCCCCTCTCTTCCATCTCTTTCACAAGTCGTTGGATATTAAAGCAAATCAGAGGAAATCATTGCTGTCCTTCTTTGAAAGTATTTGGGAAAGGGAAGATTCTCCTTCTCCACCCAGCCAGTTAATAGTTCTTTTAATGCTGCCAAGCACAGAGGTTCCAGTCCTCTCACTTTGGTTCCATAATTTGGGTGGATGTGAGTGCCAGCACACCCCTAGCTCTGGTTCACACCAGGGGTTTCACTGGCAGCAGTTCAAAGGTAGAATCAGGTCTTCTGTTCCTGGGATTTTCAGTTTCTCAGCACAGTCATTGCATTTGGGATTAAACCTCACTGCTGTGTCCACCACAACAGAAAGAAAGCCCATTTTCCCTCCCCAGAACACAACTGTATGACCACACCTTTGCTTGCTGCTTCACCTCTCATATGTGAGCTGCAGTGGCCATGTGCAGTACAGCTGATATTTACTAATTCCCTCCACTTGTTTTTTCTTTGAGAAATTAAAAGGTTCAAATGAAAAGGCTCAGCCTGAAGGTGATGTTGGAGTAAGAGATGGCTCACAGATGTCACCCTCCAGTGGGTGTGTGAGCCAGCAGGCTCAGCCTAAGCCTGTGAGGAAACTTGCCCTCACCCCTATGTAGGACATCACTTTCTGTCCTCATTTGAGGAAGATGCTACTGGCATCCAGAGCTGGGACTAAATGCCCAGTTTAGTCCTTTTCTCAGGGTGGATACACACCACAACAAATCCTCTCCAAAGATTAACCACTGCTCCTCACAGCTCATGGTCCTAACCCAGAAATGCACCAGATGAGCTCAGGGCACACACACGTGTTTTACACCTCAGCTTGATTCCTGCAAACCAAATGTGCTGCTCCTTGTGCTGTTCAACCATCCTCCCATCTTTATTTTACACCTCCCGCTGATTCCTGCAAAGCAAAATGTTCTGTGCCATCTCTCAACCACATTTTCCTGCAAAGCAAAATGTACTATGCCATCTCTCAACCACATCCCAGCAAAGCAAAATGTTCTGTGCCATCTCTCAACCACATCCCTGCAAAGCAAAATGTTCTGTGCCATCTCCCAACCACATTTTCCTGAAAAGCAAAATGTTCTGTGCCATTTCTCAACCACATCCCTGCAAAGCAAAATGCACTGTGCCATCTCCCAACCACATTTTCCTGCAAAGCAAAATGTTCTGTGCCATCTCTCAGCCACATCCCGGCAAAGCAAAATGTTCTGTGCCATCTCCCAACCACATTTTCCTGCACAAAGGTTGCAGCAGGAGCTGGCCATCAGGTATAAGAATTGCTGCATGCAGTGGACTCTGCCCAAGAGAACACAAGAATAGTCCCTGTTTTTAAGGCTGATGTGTCAATGCAATGAGAACATACAGGAAAGAATCACTTCAGCCTCTTGAGGCAGCAGAGCCTGAAATTCATGGAGGGAGAAACTCACCTGGTAGTACCACTCTGAAGAACACATTTCTTTTTCAAAGTGCATTGTTTTTTAATCTTGTTTTTCTCTTTACCTCTTGAAATTGAATGTTTTATTAGCCTGTCCTTTAAACAGAACACGGGAGCAGATTACCTACACAGAAATTTCTCTGGCTTTGAATTTTAGTTGGTATTTTTTTTGCTGAACTCAGACAATCAGTAAATACTTCACTGATTACAGACTGATTGATTAATTGTGATGAATCTTAAAAGTTACACTCATCAGCCCCACAATGGAAATCTAGGGGTGTTTGATGTATCTTGGCATGATCTGACTTTCAGAAAAAGGACCAAAAGTCTGTTTCATGCTAATGAAAGCAAGCTTAAAAGCTGGGCAGAACATCTGGAACTTGAAAAGATTTGCAGTGAACAGATAAAATAAAAGTTGTAATCCTGAGCCCACCCTCACTGTACACAAAAGTGCTGCAGTAAATTGTTCTGACCCTGAGTGCAAACTGAAAGAAAACTATTTGTACTTTATTCTAGCTGAAGAATATAAACTATGTCCAAAAAGGAGACATGGAAATTTAGTTTCTTTAACCTGCAAGTTGAGTCTTTTTTTGCTGTGAACAATGATGTTAAAAGAGGATTCAATGGTATTTTGGTTTCAGGATTAGAAAATTAAAATATTAATGTAATTTAGTATTATGATTACTAAGTGGCTTGGTCTTCAGGAAATATGAAAGAAATTGCAAGCAATTCTGTGTAACTCATTAATTAAGTCCCATTTAAGACAATCAGGCATCAATTTGTTTCATGTTCAGGAAAGAAATTTTGTAGCCAGAGAAAAGAGATGATTTTTTTCAGTAATTAATGATAACCTTGACCGTATGCAGGAGCTCCTTCAGGCGTGACCAAATGATTTCTGGCAGACTGCATAGATAAATCCCTATAAAACTCCAGTCTCAGAGAAAGTTTTCATGAATTACATTAAACTTTGAGGACATACCCCCTAGTTTCATGAAAAACCAAGCCTCACTCTTGAGATATCTCTTTAAAAATCTTTATACATATATTCTATTGATTAGTGAAATTCGGTGTGAAATTAAACATTAGCAGAGCTGGTTCTACTCACTGCCAACACCATGACCTTTATTAAAAGTTGAAGCATTGCCTCTTTAATCTGTATCTGAGAGGACACCTGCCCAAAATTATTAAAAATAGTATTTATATCTTCATTAACTCAATCTAATTTCTTTCCAAATAAAATTCACCCAATAGAGCCCAAACACTAACCTGAAGGAGTTGTTTAGAAAGCCCTGGAAAAAATGACATTTTGTTCCAATTCCCCTTCTTGTTTGTTTGAAGCCTAGACTGTGCATGGCACACACAGTCATAGACTGGCTTAGGCTGGAAGAGACCTTAAAGATCACAAAGATGTTTTTTCTGCTTTTATTTCTGCCTTCTCTTGAACATAAAAAAAAATTGTTCTGGGGTTTGGTTCTCTTATTTCACTCACTGTTTGCTGAAATGTTTGATGTTACAGCCTGAGCAACGGTTCCTGTTTCTCCATGGCATTACTCAGCTATTCTTTCTACATTCACATACCTGTTGGCAGGTATCAAAAATTCATTATTTTATCTGGATTAGGTACATTGTCATCATGAGGAATATCTGAAAACTATTCTGTCAAGGTCCTGTTTTCTTTCTCGCTATTGGTCTTTTCACCACTGATAGTCCTTTATCCAGTACTTTATTTTGATCTATCTGATTTTTTTTTTTAATGGGCTTGGACATTAAGCCAGTTTCTTTTGACCTTTTTCCCCTTACTTCTTATTTTAAAGCTCTACTTATCAGCCTTAAAAGCCTGGATGTCAGAAGGCAATTTTCCCAGATAGTCAGATGGAATCCAACCTTTAAAAATTGTCTCTTTTAGCAAATGTATCCCACTGGCAAAGTATTCCCAAGCCTGCTTTAACACTGATATTTGAGTCATCTGTTGCTCATCACTACATCATACGCCCTATCTCCCTCTGTAGTGACAAGAAAAAATTTCAGAGTAGTCACTAAAATGAGACATAATTAACTCAAAAGTAAGTGATGGTATTTCTGAGTTTGAGATGCACTGCAAAATCAGACTGCTGTGAAAGTTTGGTGCAACTCCCTGTAGAACAGGCAGAGTCATTGCTGATAACATTTACTGTCAAAGAATCATGGAATACCTTCAGGTTTTGGAGAGGATCTCAAGGATCATTTGGTTCAACATTTTTGGTAAAAGCATGGCCTTGAAAAGATGGCCCAGGACCCTGTCCTGCTGCATCTTAAAATTGTCCAGCACTGGGAGTTCACTGTTTTACTGGAGAGGTCATTTCAGTGACTGACTGCTCTCATTGTGAAGCATTTTCCTCTTGTGTCCACTCAGAATCTCCCCAGCAGTACCTTGCACCATTTCCTCTCGTCTTTTCCATGTGACTCCTCGTAAAAAAGGAGTCTCTATCTTCTTTGTGTCCCTCTTTAAATACGGAAAATGGAAATAAGGGCTCTCCTCAGCCTTCTTTTCTTACAGTCTCTCATCCTTTCCCAATGGGGCAGCTTCCTGTTTTGGGATCATCTTTATGGCCCTTGTCTGGACATTCCCTGCCTGCCCACATCTCTTTGGCACAGTGTCACATCTTTATATTGAAAAATAAACCATGAAGTTGCAAGTTCTGCATTGAAATTAAAAAATCCTTTTATGACAAGAAAGATGTGTTTTGATCAATCCTTACAACTTTACATATCTCACTTCATCTTTATCACTGCCACTGTTTATGGCAACCAAACGTTGCTCCAAAGCCCTACCAAGGTTATTTTAGAAGACCTGATTATTTAAAATTATTTGAAATCTATTATATTCAGTTTTGGTGAGGCCAAAAGTGAGTCTGGACTGTTTCTTGTGTTTTAAGAAGCTCTGGGCTCCTGCAGAAGTCATTCATGGTGAATTATCTCTTTGCAGGATGCTCATTCAGGTCATGGCCAAGACACACTGAGAGGATACGAGGCTCTGCAGTGATTACATAACCTCTCTTGGCAGAATGTTTTCTAGTCATGAAATGACCCCACAAGTGAATTTTTGGTTTCAACGAACAGGCCAAAGCACAAAGCACAATACGTAGAAGAAAGGGAGCATGAAAGTTACAAGCACAGCCTCCTGAAAGAAGGGGGAGGGCCACTGACAGGCAAAGAGGAATTGATGGTGCTCGAGCTTGCAACAGCAGAGTGGAAAGCAGGGCAGTGTAAAGTATCCCTGGCAGTTCTGGAACACTGAACCTAAACTAGATTTCTTTAAAATCAATGGAGAAACGTGCTAAATGCAGGAGTCACTGGACTATCCTACAACGCTTGTGCTCAGAAGAACAATGTCCTTAAAAGCACATTCATTTCAGATTTACTGTAGTGTCATTCACTAATTTCAACACAGCAATTTTCGACCAGGAATCAAATATACCCACTTTATGCTAATGTAGATTTGATTAGCTGGCTTTCAGGATCTCTCTCTGTTTCTAGGAAGGACTGAAGCTCTTCTATTTTCTTTCCTCAGGCATCCTTTGCAATCTAATTCATATTTGACAAACGAGACGAGAAATCAATTGTGTGTAGTATACATTGTATAATGACCCACAAAATTCCTAAAACAGTTGTGCCTGCTCCAGAGCAGTTATTCAGGATTCTGTACACAACTCTTTGGCACTGTTACACCTGGCCAAGTGCCACGGAAAACATGGCTCTGTAAAACAGGCAAACCAAATGGGATGATGAATCTGTTCTCGTGTCACATCTAAGTTGCCTCCTATCCTACACAGTCACAAACAAATCAGGATTTATTCTGACCTTTCCCATTGTATTTAGGAAAACAGGAATGGAGAGATATTGCAAGCTGGGACTGTTCAACTCCTACAAACACAAGGACTATACCCTGTGGCTGTACCATTCCCACATCCACAACCTTGAGGAGATTTTAGTGCCACGTTTGGATTTCTCAGCATTTCATAGAGCGTTCCTTACTGTCTCAGGTTTAGCTGGGAGTGTATTCTATCCCCATCTGTTAGAGGTGGGGCAGTTCTCCTCTGTTCATTGGGCAGTTTTCTTTATCTCTTCCACAACCAATCCTCCCTCCAGGATATCTCTTCTGTTCATGGGACATTAATTATTAATTATCTTCTGTCCATGGCCAGTGAGCGTCCCTGCATGGCTGATCGAATTCCATCATCCCATGGGGAGATGCTCTGCCCAGGGGAGGAGCCAAGCATTCCTACCTGGATCCAATCTGAGCTTTGGGACACCCCAGCAGCCTTTGCCCACTGCATTGCCAGAGGAGCAGCTT
>JAWWEY010000005.1:25811574-25848152 GCA_035582745.1 Loriotus luctuosus
CTGGAGCTGCAGAGGAAAACTCCCCCCTTGTGCAGGATCCCTGCTGCAGCAGAAGCACAGCTGGCACTGCAGGAGGGTTGAGCCACCATGGGATGGGACTTCTGACAGATGAGTAATGCTATGATTGACTCTCACAATTAATGGACAAATATCATGTATATAGATTAAGAAAAGTTTATAGATTTATGGTTATGTTGGGTATCAAGGGACAAGGGGAGTTGGGACATCTAGGAGTGCTGGCTTGTCACTGTGGTGACATCTGACTGCCAATGAGGATTTGAGGAGGAGATCTCCACCACTGGACAGCAAAGAAGAGGTTGATGGGCAGAACTTTGGGAGGGGTTAAAGGGTTAAAAAGGGTAAAACCTCCATTGTGAGGGGGCTGAGCACATGGCAGGGAGAATCTTTTTGCTCCCAGCGCCGTAACCTTTTTTCTTTATTCAGTCTTCTGTTGTATTTTTGATAAGTCTTAATAAACCTTCCTCAGCTATGAAAAGTGAGTAGCTATTTCTCACAGACTGCTGCCACCACCCTGACCCACGGGGTGTGAGGTTCTATTCTGACTCTGCCAGTGGTTGTTTTTTTTTTGTTTGTTTGTACTATTGCATTTGTATTTTTAATTTTCCTAGTAGAGAACTGTTGTTCTTATTCCCATATTTTTGCCCGAGATCCTTTTAATTTCAAAATTATAATAATCTGGAGGGAGTGGGTTTACATTTTCCATTTCAGGGGAGGCTCCTGCCTTCCTTAGCAGACAGCTCTCTTTTCAAACAAGGCACTTACCTCTGCCTTGGCATGCGGATGAGGGGCTGCTTGTGGCACCTCTTGCTGAGGCTGAAGAGTTTGTGCACCGTTCTCTGGGCCTTGAGGAAGAGCTGCTTCATGCTGCTCTCCAGCTGCTCGTAGCGGCGTTGGAAATTAGAATCCATTGTCCACAAATGCATCACAGCAGATGTGTTCAGGAAATAATTCATGGGCAGCCTCTTCATAAATAATTTGAATTCGTCTGAAAAAACATAATAATAATTAATAGTCTTTAATTATGTGGCTATGGTTATTCTTGCAGCAGAAATTAACTTCTAATTTGTTTTTTTCTCGAAACAATTTTCATAAACTCAATCTTTTGAAATTCTAAAATTGAGCATTTTAACTATTTCAAACTAGAAAGGTGACTACTTTTTTTTGGTAATATTAGAATAAAGCCAGCAAAATCCAATATTTATGTAATTTTTTAATTAATATTAAAGTAAATACAAGCTTTGTCCTCATTTCTCAACCTGGGTAATACAAAGATTAAATAAGAATCAGAGTTTCTTACCTTCAAATCTGGGATCTGAAAGCAAATGTGCATTTAATGATCAATGTTTATTGACTCATTTGAAGAACATCAGAAACTGTCTTAAAAGAAGTATATTCCAATACTTAGGACGTGCAAGTAAATGTGATTTTACAGACCATTGCTCTTATATATATGTTATTTCACCCGACACAGGCCATTAAATTAGACTTTCATAAGTATTTACAATTAAAATGGAGCCTTTCAAAGCATTTTATGGTACTTCAAAATTTTATGACACTTCAAAAATGTTCCCATAATTTCTTTTTTGTCTCTAAAGTGGTGGAAAGAAGTTCTTCAATCACAAGGTCACGTTGTTACTGTGAACACGCCGTGCTTTGTGACTTGTTCTGGTAGCTCAGTCCACACAAGATATGTAGACAGAATCTTTTAAACAGAGTTTTATGAATCAGGAAGTCTGTTTCCATAAGTAGAATGATGTATAACTTCTGAACCTAAATAAACTACAATTAAAAGGGCTCTGAATACTGGGGGAATATGTGAGAGTGAGTGGCACACTTGAATGCACATGTTTATCCTTTATCTTTCTTGTTTTTGTGTATCAGTATGTTTCCCTGCCTGCCCTTCTGCCTGCTGCTATCCTCCCACCCTTCACAATCCTTTTTTTTTTCCTTTCAGCTTGCTCTTGCAATGAAGTCACTCATCCCACAGTTTGGCTTTCACCCTGCCAGATGCTCCTTTTGGAGATTTTACATTTCAGCAGACTATGTGAAAGCAAAGATCCTGCTGCCTGAAGTACCCTCCCTCTTCAAACAAAAATAATCATAATATTTAAAATTGGTGTCCTTTTAGGTTGCTCATGGAAGACTGGGGAAAATGTCCACTCACATCAAAGAATACACCATTATCATCCCTGTTATTAAGTCTTTTGGTTTAGTTTAGTTTACTTAGTTACATTTAGTTTAGGTTTTTTAACGTTTTACACAAAGCAGGCAAAAATATTTTCTTTTTTATGGATAGAGAAAAAAACATATTTTGTAGAAAAGCTGTAGTGATCTTTGACCACATCCTGAAGGACACAGGGCAGTGATGGAATACAACAGTCCCATTTCAGAGTATTTTCTGTGATGGGTGATGACTCATAACAAAACAAAACACATTGAAAGGTCCTCTTGAAGGTAGAAAATTAAAATCAAGGGGAAAATATGATGATTTCATGTTTAACAAAATATTTTTAATAATTCCTGTAGGAATGTGTTGTTCATTTTGCCCTCATGCCTTCGTTTTTGCACAGCCCCTGTGCTGTCCTTAGGGCATGAGGGAAAGGAACTGTTTCTATATCTTAGCAACTATTGGAGCCTTTTATATTTTACTCTTTCCCTTCCTTTTTTTTTTTGTCTAAGTTGGTTTTTATCCTCTGTCCAGCAAGAATGTTCATTCCTGGGTGTACAGCTAGCAATTTGAATTAATGGGAATATTTAATAAATTCTACATTACCACATGAGCATCTCTGTGAATCTTAGTGTAGTTTTGGGATAGACAGTTCTGTTCTCTCCTTCCCAAGTGATAATCATTCCTTCCTTAGGATTAGAGAATAATTTGGGTCAGAAAGGACATTTATAGTCCAACCCCCACTGCAATGAGCAGATGCCCTCTCTAGATTAGGTTGCTCAGAGCCCAGTCCAACTTTGCCAACCTCAGATTCATTGTTGGAAATACCATAACATTCTTTTTATTTTTAAGCAACTTTAGTCATGGGTTTGTTCCCCTTTACCAAGGGGGAAGGGACCTGGGCTCTGCTGTTGGTTTAATCTTCAAACCACCAAGGTTTTGAGTCAGGCTGGGCAGGGCCTGATAAACTCCAACAAATAAAAAGGGACTTTTGGAGGTGTGGGATTTTAAAATTTACATGCTGGGAATCTAGAAGGTATGGAGGAGGTAATCAGACATTAATCAGACATTAATCAGACATTAATCTGATGATTTTCTGCCTGGCAAAGTTGGAGACAGTTTCTCTGAGAGAAGAATGCTAAGGGAACCACAGAGCTGGGCATGAAAGGCAAAGGGATCAATATCCGATAGAAGATCACACACTAACTAATGAAAAGAATTGTGTAGAACCAAAGAATTCTTTGTTTTCTGTAAGTTTATAGAATGTGCAAAGTCTCATAATGGACATGTGTAGTTGGAATGATTTCCAGTGCACATCCTGGCCAGAACAAAGGAATGTCTGACTCACTGGAGCTCAAAGACAGTGCCAGAGAGTTTTGTTCCTTCCTGAGCTCAGTGACATCCTCACACTGCCCTTCCCAGCCCTCAGTCCCGCCCAGGTCTGCACAGAAGGTGTGACAGAAGGTTATGTCTGCCTCGTCCCATTGGCTTGGTAAAGCCTTCCGAGTCTAAAGAATTCAGAATATTAAAAATGGTCATTTAAACAAAAAAAAAAGTAATAGGAAGTAAGGTTAACTGAGCTGATACAAAGTCCTTTTGCAGCTTGTAAAAACCAAATAAATTCTACCAGATTTAGAGAACTGAACTATATTTATTGATTATTTATATGCTATATGTGCAAATATATATATATATATATATATGCATATTTATATATACTATATATATATAAATATATATTCTGGCACCTCTGGGGGGGATGAGATCCCAAAGCCACATTCCTTATTACCTACTTAATTCCTAAGGTCTCTTTTTCCTTTCTGTTCCTCTGAGGCACTGGTAAAGCTCCTTAAAACCAGCTTCATGAAGCCAAAACAAAGGCAGCTCCCTCAGGAAACAACAGGCTCAGAGGATGCTTTTCAGCCCTCACATTGCTCTAACCATGTGTTTAAGGAATGTTGTCACTTTGCTGTCCTCTGCTCGATGGCACTAATCTCTACAGCTAACAACTGCTCCATGCAGTGTTTAGAAGTGATAAGGAAGGTTTACACTCCTCAACTTGCAATGCAACAGCATTCCCATCAGAAAATGGGTTTTTTCTCCCTGTAATAAACATCATCTCTGACTACCCTTGTGCCCTGTCTGATCCTGCTAATGAGCTCCATCATGCAGGTGAAGGAGAGACAGAGATAAAATGAGCATGGTTACACAGTGCCTGCTGCATTAAAAAAAAAATAAATAAATAAAAGAAGATAATGTGCCCATATCTTAAACAGACACATTTCATGATCTGTGAAACTACAACATGAACTCCTAACACTGAGAGATGATTAAACTATTACACTCTAATCAACACACGGTGCCAGCCATTCCTGAGGATTAACAGCCAGTGTTACAGCCCCAGGGGACATAGAAATTGATACTTTAATTCATAAAATCAGGGAATATCCTGAGCTGGGAAGGACCCACATGGATCATTGAGTCCAACCCCTGGCCCTGCACAGGACAACCCAAAAAACCAGATCATGATTTTTGATACCACATAAAATCTAATTATAGCACTTTTTGATTTTCACTTGGGTAGTACATGCAATATGATTTTATATATTCTTAACTAATTGCAAATAAGGTAAAACATTATCTGCAGTGGTGGGTCAAGCAAGTTCAGTTTCTGGCTGTTTCTCTTTTCACTTCTCCTTTCTGCCAATAAATCTTCCTTGTGTCAACAGTGCCTGGAGATGGAAACAGCATCCCATATTTCAGTGGGAAAGCATAAATGAGAACTATCATAATGGGAGCAAACATTCCTGCTGAAACCAGGTGAATATCAGACATATTTAGGGTGTGGGAAATACCTAGAGCTGCAGAGATGTAAATTGGATCCTCGGTGTTGTTTGGTGTCAGAGCAGGGCTCAGTGGTTACCGCTCTGCAGACAGAGCTGGCAAAGGCCAAAAAAATCCAGGAAACCTCACCCAAGGACCTGACAGTGCTCTGCTACAAGGGAAAAAGGTGCCAGGCTTTATGCCTGATTTATTTTCAAAGGAGTTTTGAATGAGTTAGAGATGGGGTTTCTGAGGTGTTTTTGATAATGCAGTTTATTTTCTTATTTTCTACATTATTAGGAAGAGTAAGTTTGGCTTACATCACTACAGCATGGTTCTGAAGGTCACAAGACTCCTGGTTACAAGACTTTTTAAGAATTTGTTGACTAATAAAACACTGGTAGCAAGGATATTTTTGTTTTTGACTTAAACTTTAAATATTTCCTCTTATGGATTCATGTTACAGTGTAAGCTTTCATAGATAATTATGTTATGACACACAAACCTACAGTACTGCATTCTAAACTCCTTGTTTACCTTTGTAACTACTTCTATTTCTATATCTTAAACTCTAAAACTCGAAACTTTATTTAGCTTAACATGTCTCTGCTTTAAACTATAAATCCACATTCTCACTTCTCACCTCAGTTTGGAAACCTTTTCCAAGTTCTCAGATCAAATCCTGTGTTTAATTCTAAGCTTTGGCTTAGAGGCCTAAAGTTCTGAGAGCTCCTTGCATTTCAGATTCCAGCAGCTGCTCTCTGTTGGAAAAGAACAGGAGCCCTGATCTCTCTGCTGTGAATATTTTGATTTTCCCTGGTATTTTGCTACAAGACTGTCCCACCTACACAGCACACTTCTGGTTTTGTTTGTTTGAGTGGTTTGTGGAATTCTCCAGGCTGCCAAAATGTCTTGGATTGGCTTGTTTCCTAAGATCCCTTGTGGAGGGACCCTTGGAAGTCAATGGATTTAGAGCACCAGGTTATTAAAGGTGCTGCAGGCTGACATCTGACAGCAATGTCATGCTGGAAATACAAAAACACCAAATTTTACCACTGCACTTTTGTCTCCTTTTCCTTTAGAGCAAACAGAGCAAGTCCAGGACTGAGCTTTGAAACTGTCATTCCTGAAATTTCCTTTTAAATCATGTAGGCACTGTTTCCCCAGTCAGTGTAACAGGGATTAGCTCAGGACTAAGGACCTTGGAGCAATTTCATCCTCACAACCCAGACAAGCTCTACACAAAGGCAGGGAAGAAAGAGCCTGAGCCTCTGCAGTCAGGGCAGCAGGAGCAGGGGATAAAACAGCAGCTCCTTTAAGCCATGGCTTGTGTCTAGGGAGGTCTCACAGATGTGCTCATGGAACACCAGAACTCCCAAATAAATAGGAAAATTCAATTTGACATGGATTTCTATCAAAGGAAAGAGAATACTGTTTGGTTTTTGTTTTTTTTTTTTTTTTTCCTGCTGGTTCTTATTATGGCTGAAATGGATGACAACACACATGTGACAATAATCGAGGTGAAAGCCTACATGCAATTTAGGAGAACATAAAGCACAGTTTGAAAAGAATCTGCGTTTGGTGATCTGCTAAGGAAAAAATTGTCTCCTTGCAAAATAAGCCACAAGAAATTTCAACCACTTTCTCTCAGTCTCCAGAAATGGCAGTTTCTGCGGAGATGACATTCCATCAAGCATTATTCTGTTGTTTAATTCAATGTCATATTTTCTGATGAGCCATTTTACCCCAAATGAAATAATATAATCTTATGGAAACAAAACTTTTAGCATTGGAAATTACAGCATGGTGCTTCAGTAAATATATAATCTTGTCTAATTGTGGATTACATTGTCTACCCAAAATCAATTTTAATTTTTTTAACACTATTCAGACCCTAAAAAAAGCAATTATGTTTTCTGGGCAAAAGCAGCCTGACAATAACTGAAAAAAAATGTTAGAATCCTTTGTTGACTGAAACATACTATTCACAATTTTATATAGTCTGTGTATTTTCTAATATTAAGAAGGATTTGGGTTTTAGGGGTTTCTTCATTTAAAAAAATTCAGTAAAAATATGTATCAGAGAAAACCCCTTTTTTGTCATTATCATGTCAAAATCTACCATTAGAGAGCAATTGTAATGGGTTGTTTTGTCATTTCTCTAAATGAGGCTCTAAGGAAACGTTTTTCTCCCTTAAAAATCTGTACATCAGTCATTTGTACACGTATCCTCTTTTTTAGTCAAGTTCTTTAACTTGCTCTAGAGGTGTCAAAATTCTGCCATCACAGTCTAGAAGTGAGTAATACCTCATGCAAAAACTGTTCTGCTTTGGCTCTGACAAAATGTTACAGTGGGATTAAGGCAAACTAACAAAAACCAAGTGGTTTTTAGCATGTGAGGGTGTGATGAGTCTGAGCAAGCAATGATATGGACTGATGTGCTGCTCCAAGCCAGAGTGCTCCAGACAGCTTCAAAATTAGCTTTTTGTTCTCCACTGCATTTCCTCTTTTCTCACTCTCACGGTGAGAATTGCAAATGATCGCCCCTCTACACAAAGCACTGCCAGCTCCCTTCTTAAACCAGAGTTCTGGGTTCAGGTGTTAAATCAGACTTGTTGTTTCCTTGGGCAGTCTGTAGTCCAAGGAGAGATGCTCTTGTGCTTCAAGCACGTCAACTCTGACATCAGATTAACTTGCTCAGAGCTTGGTCCTGTCAGGATTTGGAACCTGCTGCAGTCAAGGCCCAAGCGCCCTGATGGAGAATAAATTCCTCCCTATCCCCAGTGTGAATCTCTCTCGTTTCACCTTTTTCCTGTTGTCTCTGCCCACAGAGCCTGGCTCTTTCCCCTCCCTGCAGACAAGGTGGCTGCTCTGAGTTCTCTGAGGTCTCCATGTCCAAGGCTGACCAACCCCTCCTGGGGCCTCTCCTTTCAGGGCAGCTTCTCCAGCTCCCACCTCCTCTCTGAGGACATCCCTGTGATGTGTTTCCTGTACTGCGGAACCCCAAACTGGATGCAGCATCTGAATGTGGTCCTAAAAGCACAGAAACTGATCCCTTCCTTGATCTCCTGGTCCCTCCTTTGTAGCATCCACAATGTGGCCTTGGTTCTATCAGGCCACTTTATCCTCTACCCCAGGAACCTTCCTGGAGAGCTGTTCCTGACCAGGCAGATCCAGCCCCAGCTGATGGATGCACTGACTTCCAGAGAAGGATTTTTCTTTTTCTTGTTGAACTTCACCAGGTCCCTGTTGTCCTGATCCACCAGCTTGTCCAGATCTGACCCTGAAGATTTCTGTCTCACTCCTTCAAACTGGCAACATCTGCAAACCTGATGAGAGGGCCTCACCTCTCAGGGCAGCTTCTCCAGCTCCCATCATTCTGAGGACATCCCTGACCACACCCCAGCTTCCTGATGTCTTTCCTGTGCTGTAGGCCCCAAACTGGGTGCAGCATCAGAATGTGGTCTGAAAAGCACTGAGGTTAATCCCCTCCTCAATCTCCTGGTCCCTCCTCTGTAGCACCCACAACGTGGCCTTGGTTCTGTCAGGTCACTTCATCCTCTGCCCCAGGAACCTTCCTGCAGAGCTGCTCCTGGCCAGGCACATCCCGCCCCAGCTGATGTTCTGCCTGTCCAGAATAGGATTTTTCTTTTTCTTGTTAAACTTCACCAGGTCTCTGTTGTCCTGATCCATCAGCTTGTCCAGATCTGACCCTGAAGATTTCTGTCTCACTCCTTCAAACTGGCAACATCTGCAAACTCAATGCAAGTCATTGCTGAAGAAAGTAAAGAGAACAAGTCCTGGGACAGACCCTGGCTGCATTGAACTTGCCACCAGTTTTCAGATAGGATTTTTTTCCCTTTTCCTCACAGGCCCTGTGTGACTCCTGATGCATTCCAGCTGTGCCATTCCCCCTCTGAGCATCATCCCATCCATGAGATGATATTCCAGAGGCATGTGCCTTTCCACATTACTGCCCAACAGACAAAAATCTACTTAAGGAACTCAAAACTTTACATTAAATTAAAAAAGAAATCAGCTGCAGTTTTAATTCATTCCTGTGGTGTTTTTCCTTCAAAGTAATCTGTCTCCTTGTCTCTGCTAATCATTTGCCTACACCTGGTTTTAATGGGACTCCAGCCTTCCTTTGGCACAATTCCTTCTAACAGCAAGCCAAAATAAACAGATAATATTGCATAGGGGAAAGCGGTGACAATCAGAACCAACAAGAATAGTCAGACCAGAAGCTCTCCTTGAAAAAAAAACCTTAGGAAATATCTCTAGTTGCTCCAGAAGTTTATTTCTCTACAGAAAAGGTGACACAGAGCAGCAAAGTCAGCCAACCCTGCTGTGTGTCCATTGCAGGGCTGGTTGTCTGCTGGTGCTGTAAACCAGACTAATATTTAATATAAATACTGGCTGGTTTTTCTTCCAGATTGAGTTGGAAAGGAGACTGCCAGTTCATCACGCACAACAGCCAAGGAAAGCTGCTAAAGTTACTCATGTCACCACCAAGAGGGCTCTTAAGTAGAACTGTGCAAAGAAAAGAAAAGGGGAAAGGATTTTTAAAATTCCAAAGTTATCTTAAATTTTTATAAGTTTTCTAAAATTTTCCAAATGCCTCAAATTCCTCTGAAATCCTGTAAAAGGAATATTGCAAAGTTTTCCTCTTTTGCTTTGCTTTGAATGAGTCAAAATACCTCACCTTGACGGAATAGAATTTTTTTTGTTCTTATGTCAACTTTTAGTTTCATATTATAACATCGAAGTTATGAAGCAAAAAAACTTTAAAAATTAATCAACATTTCAAAATGAAAGTTCAACACTTTTCTGCAATCCTAAAAAGTAAAACAACAAAAAACAAACCAAACCAAACCAAAAAAAACCAAACCAACAAAAAAAAAAACCACCCCAAAACAACAACAACAGCAACAAATTTTGCACTTAGTCAAATATTATCCCTGGTTGGTTTATTCAAAGTAGCTGTCTCTATATTTTGTAGCATCCTATATATAAATATCAAACTCTGCTACACTTCAACATTTTCTGTTTAGACTGCAAGCTCTTCAGAGAGGCCTGGCTCTTATTACATCTTTATAGGGCAGTCAGCACAACAGATCCCAGATTTAATTGTTGCCATTTATTACAAATAATAAAAATAATTTTGCCCATTGCTCCAGACAACTGCATCTTCCTTGGAGTCTTCAGTGGGAGCTGCAATTCATATAAGGGGTTCTGGAAGGAAAGATCTCCTAATTCCCATTTTATCACACATTTTACTGTATTGTTTGTGCAAACCTGTTGCTGCTCCAACAATGTGACCACCATGTTATCAATCCTACTCAATAACAATATTTTTTTTTAATTATAATCAGGGCAATAAATATGATGGCAAGTCAAATATCATTGTCAGCTGTAAATCAGGACCTGAAAGCACAAAGCTGGAAGTCTGAGAGGATATAAACCATGAGACCCACATTTCAAATGGTTGGATGTGATTGCTGTTCATTAAAGTGCTGCCTCAATATTGTGTAGATGTTATTAAAGAGATTTATAAAAGATAGATGTTTTCTAAAATATCCCACCATGATGCAGAAGCCTGGAGAAAACAAAGTGCTAAAAATGAACATATATTTGTTTTTATGCTGCCATGAATTTTAGTTCTTCGTGATGCATTACTCAATTTGTCAAAGAAGTAGCAGCTGTGTTCCAAGAAATATATGTTTGAAAATAATCCAATTCAAAGAAGCAGAAGACTGCAGCTGGAAACAACCTTATTTCTTCAGAGAAGAGACAGTAAATCTGAATTTTCCTTCCCCTTCTCCCTCCAATTTAGGCTAAATCAGCCAGCTCTCCTGATAATTAAAATATTTCCTTCTCCAAAGCAAAGGATTTCTCCTTTAAACTTTCTGAAGGACAAAGGGAAGGGAGGAAATGTGTATTTTCTGCAAGACATGGTGTCTGCTTTTCAAGGAGGAAAGGAGGTCCACACTTCCTTTTGGACAGACTATTTGAAGTGGAACAATCCAGCTGTTACAAAAACCTCAGGACAACACATCTGGATGATTCTGGCAGTGGGGTAGATTCGGAGGGGTGGGGGCAGTGGTGTGGTTGGTTTCTTTTTGAAGTGAGGAATGCTGCAAGGACAGCTCCTCTCATCCCTGAGGTCTGCAAGAAGGAAAGAACTGGGATTAAGTGTCAGTGTGGAGGTGGAATTGGTGAGGAACAGAGATTCTCTGGTCAGTCATTTATACACATGGTTCTGAGGAACCTCATGTAAATGTCAGAAGTGATGAGAGGAAATGGCCTCAGGCTGCACCAGGGAAGCTTTGGATTGGATATTAAGGAAAATTTCTTCATGGAAAGGGTTGTCAGGTATTGAACAGGCTGCCCAGGGCAGTGGTGGATTCACCAGTCCTGGAGGTGTTTTAAAAATGTTTGGATATTTTGAATGTTTGAACAGGGTGGTGGTGCTGGTTGATGGTTGGGCTTGATCATATTAAAGGTCTTTTCCAACCTCAATAATTCTGTGGTTCTGTGAGAGATATTAGATATATGTATAAATATGCAAATTCACGTGTATGTATGTATGTACACGTGTGTTTGTATGTTTATACACATACCTAACATCTACCATGGAATCACAGAATACATCAGAATCACATAACATACAACATATACATATATTGTGGAGTTAAAGCTAGTAATGACAGCCTGTCATAGGAACACAAAAACAAAAATCCTCCTCTCACAAGCCTGGAAAGTCTCCTGGTGCCACATAAAGGCGAAATAATTTCAGTCCAAATCAATAGTGGAACCAGAATATCATCCTATAAACTGTGGATTAATTCAGAAGTTCTGCTGGGCAGGAGATAACCTTGCCTGGAAGGGCTCACATTTCCTACAGTGAAGCAACGTGGTTTTTATTGCAATCTAAATATGACCTTGAGAGCAAGGTGCCTTTTCAGAACCAAAAATCCAGACTCCACAGCTGTCTCTGCAAGGCCCAGCGTTTGAAGGGCATTCCCTTCATCCTGTCAGGTTTGATTTTGGTTCATTACTCCTTAAAATGTTTCTATCCCTGCCCTTCAAAGGGATGCTCCTTGGAAGTCACAGTAAGCTTTCAAAAAAAAGTCTCAAAAATTTATCTACAGGTTATTTTGGATTTTTTTTTTTGGTCAACATTTTTATGACTTCAGTGTGGTTTAGAAGTAGTCCTGCAATATGGATGTCCCAAAGTCCTTTATTATCTTTCTACAGAGCTATAAATTCATTTAATGCATTAGACATATTCCTTTTGGGCAGATATAGATGTAACCTCTGTCAGTCCAAAATTTGTCTCAGTTGAACATGCTGGCAACTCCTGGAGTTTGAAAACTGTGTAGGGTAAATAAACATGTAATGATTCACAGGAGGATAAAGGAGGGAAGAGAATGAGTGAAACTGAAAAATGTTCTTGGAAAACACATCGAAGTAAATAAGCAGTGTTAAGCTGTTCCAGGAGAAGATTTAAGAAGCTATGAATCAGAACAGACAACACTGCCCTAGAAGAAAAGAGAGGCCACAGAGTGACATCACTCTTAATAAAGCAAGCCCAAAGCTGCCAAGGCAGATTGGAATTCCACCAAGAACGAGAGGATTTTGTCACTAGCTTTGAAGGGAATTACATTATATCCTGTACATGGTGGACATAAGTAGAATTCTATTAGATCAAGCCTTCTGCTCCTCCTCCTATTACAATGTCATCACAGGGTTTGAAGCCTCTCAGAGTGCAGCACCACGTGAAACTTTAGTAAGTTGATTTGCCAGGTGCAGCAGGAGTTGGATAACGCTTTTAGTTTTGGAACGGGGGCAATTATATCAGCTGTACCATCATTTCTGAAGTAGGACAGGAACAATTTAGACACTGACCCTCCAAAGACATTATGCACATCCCACTTGTTCATTTTATTAAAACAGAGACACCTCCACAGGGGTGGAAGAGCTGGGAGGGGAGTGTTGGTCACAGAAGGAACGGCAGCTTGGTGTATCTGCTCATGTTATTGATTAAACTTCCTGACAACCACAGAGGGAAGTTAATTACTGGGAGGCAAATTAACACCCCTGCAAGATAATGGAGAAAACAATAATTGTATTAAGAACTCAGGGGGCTAAGTTTTCCTGGCCCTGAGCCTGAGGCTGTGAGCAGTGCTTGAAAGCAAACCACCGCTCCACTGCTCAGGGGCAAATAGTTTGAACCATATTGATTGAAGTCTTTATTCTCAGTGATTAAAAAGCACCTTCAGCTGCCAGTGAGTCAGTTCAGACTGTTCACAAGGAGTCTTTCAATTAAGATTTCAAATGGGACTCACTTTGCATGGCAATGGCTGTGTCCTGGTCAGCAGAGAAAGACAGACTGTGCACTGTCACCCAGGCACACCAGGGATGGGCTCTGTGCAAGGAGCCTCGTCCCAAACCCACCAAAACAAAGCTTTTCAGACAGCAAGCTTACATTTGTGGCTTCTATAAATTGAAGAAATCCTCCAGCATTCTGTTTGAATTCCAGGTTTCATTTTTAGGCTCATTTTACCTGCATTTTAATTGAATCACCGCAGCTGGAAAAGCAGGAATATGTCACTGGACTAAGAGAGGACTTCCAGTGCAAACTGCCTTCACTGCAAGTGATGGAGTGAATTTAGAGTCTCTCTGTGAAACCTTGTCATCTTGTGACATTATTTAGGATTTGAAATCTCAACACTCAGTCTGAAAATCAGTCTGGGCATCTTTTTTCCATTATAAATGCAATGAGTTTCTTCTGATCGGAGTGTACAACACAACATCTCTGTTTAAACTGACATTTCCAAATTATGCCTGCAGTTACCTTCTGCCCTTTTACTTCCTTTTAGTAATTTGAAGCAGGTATAAATGAGACATTTGGTACATCTGTCTCAGAATGTAGTTCCTCTTTGAGGGATTTTTGTTGGCCTTTTTTGAGGGGCAGCTTTTCTGGGCTTTTTTTGGGAGGGCAGGGTGTGGTTGTTTTCTCTCCTCCTGTAGCAGAAGAACCATAGCAAACACTACAAATGCCAAGGTAATTTTTAGCTAGAGATTAAATGACAGCCTGAATTTTTTTAAGACACCATCACTGTATTTTACACAAGAGTTATTGAGGGCATTTTTTAGCTGTTAGGGTTGTCATTATCACTGCTGGTAAGAAGGAAGAAGTCTGGGACCCAGGTCAGTGTCTCCATGATGTCAATCCACAAGCTTGGCTGCTGGGAAAAATTACCTTTTTTACTTGTCAGCCAGGTGACTTTGATTTGGATGCAGAGAGAGGCAATAAAAAAGGAATCCCACAGTGTCCTCTTCTACTAAAGCAGTTTTAAGAAAGGATTTGTGGCACAGGAATAGCAAAAATCTGCACCTTATTGAGGTGGCAAACAAAATTACACTTGATTTTTCTGACTAGATAGAGGGATTTTAAAGATTAAATTTCACAGGCTGAATGCAGATTTGCTGCAGCTTTTCTGGAGTTGTCCATCAGGGAGAACATGACAGCAATAGTTTAAAATGCCTGTGTGATGGAGAGGAGGAGAAGACTGTTCCACTGGTTGCATTCCTTAATGCACTGCCAGGAAATATTAATATATAATCCATAATTAAGATGATTCTAGAACAATGGTGTATGAAATGGTGAAAAAGCTGCAACTTATCTGATGGTGCAGACTTCTTGCCCCCTGTGCCTTTATGTTGTGATTCACATTTGATCTTAAAGATTGGAATTTGGCTCTCCTCATAATGTATTCTGTGCATCACAGAAGGTTTCTGTCTTCAGCACTGGACAATCTATTCAAATTTATTTACATTACTTTCTTTTCTAGCTTGAAATTTAGTCTATTCAAATCTAAGTTAAAGATATAACTTTATATTTTGTTTAACTGCCTGGCTTTGCACCTGCTTTTTCAAAGCATCAATATATTTTTAGCAAATTAAGTAAGTCCAGCTGTAGCTGTTATTTTTTGATTGCTACAAAAAATGGATGAAAAAGTAACTCAACAGATGTATCACTCTTTATTGCTATGTGCTCAGCATCTAGAAGCATCTACATGCAAGAATTATGACTATAAATCTCTTTTCTAAGAAGTACTAAGAGATTTGTGTAGATTTTGAGATCAAATATGATCACTTGCTATAGCTGGGTGTATTGATTGACTGTTGGACTGTCTCTGATGTTGGGACAATCTCTGAATTTCTATTTTGCAGCCTCTTTACAGCCTCAGCAATCACAAAGGCAGTGCTGTCCATCTGTAGCAAACACATGAGGCTGGCAGGGAGTGTAAGGGATTCTCCCCTGTGTGGTATTTTTGGGGTCCTCAGGATGAAGGAGGAATTGAGAATCTGACTCTATGTTTTTAGAAGGTTAATTTATTATGATATATGATATGATATATGATATGATATGATATGATATGATATGATATGATATGATATGATGATATGATATGATATGATATTATAGAATGTTATACTAAAACTATACTAAAGAACAGAGAAAAGATACTTACAGAAGGTTTAACAAGATACTCACTAAAAACTCATGGCTGCTTCCAGAGTCTCGACACAACTAGACAGTAATTGGTTATTAAGGAAAAACAATTCACATGAAACTAATTAAACAACAGCTCGTTGGATAAACAATCTCCGACCATATTCCAAAGCAACAAAACACAAGAGAAGCAATCAGAAAATTCTCTGAGGCTTGTCAGCTTCCCAAAAGAAAAAATCCTAGCAAAAGGATTTTTCAGAAAATATAACAGTAACACCCCTGAGCACCTGCAATGTTCATTTCCAGCTTTGATTTTGCTGTATTTTACAACAGTTTGCAGCCTGGCTGTTGGAAGCAACTTTTGGTGTGAAAACAGGGATCAGAACACTCCACAAATGGAAAGTTTTGAAGCCAGGAGTGAGGGCAGGGTCCTGTTTTATACAGACAAAGGGTTGGTCAGTGTTCTGTTGTGCTTGCCTTTCCTAAACCAGAGCTTAGTGGAAAGAGTCTTTCTTGTCCCCAAGTTGGTATTTTACAGCATGGGCTTACTGCATTTGGGAAAATATGAGCTGAAGGAGAAGTGAGAGTTAGGAACGTGTATCAGCAAAATATGGTGATTTTCCACATCTTGCAGTTTTGAAAATGGAGATATAAATACCTGGCACTATTAAATGGATAATTCTCTAAATCTCACTGCAGATTATTGAATGCTGAAGATGATCTTTCCTATTACTTTCTGTAGGTTTTGCATAAAAGTAATTATATAGGATGCAAATGCTACCCCCCAAAAAATAATGAAATGGCTGGACTTCCCCATCTTCAGTATTACTGATTTTTAATTCAGTAATAAGCTTAGCATCTCCTCTATTAGAATCCACTTTTTTTCAACCCTTTAAATCCAATTCTTTTATACAAGGGATTTTGGGAACATCATTAATTCAATCACTGTAAAGAAAGGGAAAAATATAATTGAACTGAGGAACAGGACTCCAGAGTCTCCAAAGCAATCTCTGCTGAGCAAACAAAAAAACTTTGTTAACATCTATGCAGTGCTATGTATTAACTGAGGTTCAGACCTCATTTTCAGGTGAACCTTTCCAAACTCTGCATTTTTTCACATAATTTTAAGTCTGTACATGTAAAGGGTAACCAGTGCTCAATAGCAAGACATCCCAGAGTTATTAGGGAATTATGGAATGCATTAGACATGAAATCCAAATCCAATGAAGCCAGGGATTTAAGAATAGCTTGCACCAGCAATTCATTTCTGTTAGTGCTTCGCAATCAAAGCAGTGATGGTGGATGGATGGACAATGAAAAATAGTTTCAGCAAATATTCATGTGGAAGTTAATATCAATTTACTTTGGCTGCACTTTCATCACTCGCACTTTCTGTGATACTGAAATTTACCTTTTGAATTATCTCTGTAAAGCAGATACAGAAGTGACTGAAAAAAAATCAAACTCGACATTTTGAGAAGTTGTTTGTCATTTGAAGCTGTGGATGGATGCACTTCAAAATATTTGCAAGGTGACTTTTGATTAATTCTGTCTGTGTCCAACATGCCAGTTGGAGTGAGCAGTGTTTGTGTTCTGTGGTCAGACCCTTCAGGGGCCTCCATGGCTCTGGCTCTGCTCCTCTAAAGCTTCTGCTGGACATTCAAGTCAAATCCCTGAAGTCAATGGACTACAGATTGTTTAAAAAATGTTATCTGCACTTCCTCAAACACTTCAAACGATTCACACAGGCACATATTTCAGTGTTTCAATGAACCACCTTTGAGCCCAGCTGTGACGGGCAAATTTGTGTCCAGTTTGTGGTGGGTGTGCTCTTTCCTTCCATCTTTGCTGATATTTAAATTAAATGTTTAACAGAATGAGTTTGTTGTTTCAAAGCTACAAAAATAAATATTATGTATCATAATATTTATTATACATCTCCCGATCCCATGCTTTCCAAGGAAATATTCCAAAAGAGATTTTGTTGCCTTCAAGGAGGGAAGAAATCTACTGCTCAGCATATTGTGAAATATGCAGAGAGAAGGCAACAAGCTGCCATTGCATGTCAGATATGTGAAAAGAAATGCTTGATGGAAGATTTTACTTCATATTTCCAGGAGGTCTCATAAATGCTAGTGATAAAAAAAAAATTATGAAAACAAAATTTTGCCATTTTCTATTTTTGAGCAACATTATCATCCATGTCCTTATTTATTTTGATAGCTTTTTTAATTCTGAAAAATGAAATTACACTACAGGAACTGCTACAATTTTTTTTCTCAATGTCAATGACCAGATCACCTTAAAAGAAAATTGTTGTAATTTAAATTGTTTAAATGGAGTTTTCAGATTTCCAAAGATACTCAGCAGCCATCCACACCAAGATTACGGCACAGGCAATGTGTGATCATGTTCTTATCCTGGTTGTCAGAATCCAGAGCCTGTGGATGGTTCTGGGGGGTCTTCTTGACTTTCCTGTGTTTTAGAGCAGATCATGATCTCTGGAACATGCTCAATTGCCATTCAGTGTTGCATGTCAGAATTAGTTTCTTTGTATATTAACTCTTTAACACTCTCAATATTTTCCCAAATGTGTAACACAGCAAATTTTTTATCTGCACCATCTTCATCACTGCTCCAACCATAAGCTGTGGAAGTCCCACCAGCTTCCAAAATGTTAGAATTTTTTTCAAGGAATATTTGACACTCTTTATTGGGGGAAACAAACGACATCCAAGTGCTTAGGTCAAACCTTTTCCTGAAACAGAAAGGTGGAGTTCACTGAGGCAAGGTAGGAGAAACACCTGGACAAGAAGGTGTTGGGGCAGAGGGGGAACAAGAAAATTGGCAATATTAAATAACAATTGGACACTGAAAAGGTGAGGAGGGCTGCAGGGGCACTAGAGAAGATTGCACAGCTTTAATCTAACATGGATGGACTCCACAGCCTGGAATCTCAGGGAGACTGAGTGACCTGTGAAAGCAGCAGGTCAAACAGCATCACCAGTTTGTTTGTTATTTCTAGTTGTCCTTTTAGGCTACAAAATCCAGAGAAAGGCTACTTCCAGGCACATCAGGAAAGCTAAATGGAGCCCTGCTTGATCCCATTACATATTTTTAGTGTTAGTGGTAAGAACACAGCTTCTTGGAATGATGGTCTCAGGGAGCACTTTGCTTACACAGTAATTCAGCCAAACTCCTCAAGAAGTTAATGAAATTTGTTAATAAAGGTTGAACAGCTTTCACATGGATTTTTGATAAAGAAACAGCTGCTCATTTTCCTGGGTAGAAGTAGAGTCTGGAGGCCACAAGATCTGATAAAGGATAAGCAGATGGTTCAGAGTAAACAATTTGAAGGAAGCTCTTGTAATTTTTTTTAAGATCTTGGTACATAACCTGACACTAAGAGGTTATACAAAGCTCATTGAGCTAATAGTGATCAAATATTTATTGCTGGAGGGCAGCTAGAGAAATGAAAAAGGCAGCCAAATTTACTGAGAGATAAATAACATACTGCTGCACGTCTTCCAAAATGGGATTTGAGTAGTTAAAAAGTGCCAGAAGAGCCTGAATGAAATGCAGTCTGGACATGAGGAGAAAGAGCACTTTCTGAGCTGGGCTGTGCTTGGTCGTGTAAACTGCAACAGCCAGAGGGGCTCAAAGAGAATTGTCACTGCCAGCAGGCCCAGAGTGCAGACCAGAGTCTTCCTGTGTGGAAATCAGGACAATTCTTTGAGCAAAGAATGGCTGAGATGGGGAAGAACCCCTGGTCCAAAGCCCTGCTGAGGCAAAGTCACCTAGACCCAACTGCCCAGGACCATGGCCAGTCAACCTTTGGAGAAATCCAAGAATGGAGGCTCCACAACCTCCCTGTGCCAGCACTGGGTCACCCTCAGTGAAAAACTCTTTCCTGGTGATCAGAGGAAACCTTCTGCCTTCCACTTTCTGCCCATTTCCCCTTCTCCTGTTGCTGGCCACCGCTGAAAAGAGCTTTGCTCTGTCCTCTTGGCACCCTCCCTTCAGGTATTCATATATTGTCCCTGAGCCTTCTCTTCTCCAGGCTGAACAACTCCAGCCCTCTCATCCTTTCTTCAAAAAAAAAAAACATTCCTCATTGTTTTATCTTGAACAGACAGGAGGAGAGATAACACAGAGAATAAACAAACCCTCTTAAATAGAATATTTACTTCTTCCCCTTTAAACTAAATCCTGCCCACAGTGAATGGCCTCAAGTGATCCCAGTAAGTTTTACATGTCAGTATTAGGGGACAAGATTTGTAACTATTTTGTAACATCTAGGCTGAGAAAGGGTTTAGCAGCAGAATAGATAAAAAATTAATTCTCTTGTATTTCCCTTTAGTTGAGTTTGGAGTTCACAGTGTCATAGAAGGGAATTCATGAGTTCATTAATTCCTGTGCCATTAATAGCAGCTATTTGGGCCAGCAGTGACTACTCTGGATTATTTTGCCCCTTGCTGCTCAGACTGAAATTACTACATAATCTGGCCTCCCTTCTAGTGAATTTATTTTTTATTATAAATAGATTAGAATAAAACAACATACTGTTATCTAAGAAGCTGACTTCCACTGATTTAGACAAAGACTTAGCAGTTTTCTAGTTTTCCTTAATAAAGGTCACTTTTGTTGCCAGAACGTGCTGCTAACACGGATCAGATCACACTGATATTTGTTAATAATTTTTCATTATGGAAATATTTCTCAAGCTCCAAATGTTTCAGAATATGTCTCAATGGTTATAAATATATATATATATATATATAGATCAGTGTGGCTGGAAATGCTTACAGATCATGTCTGACAGCCCTGGAAGAGCTGCTCAGTGGTAATATATGATTTATATGAGGTTGGCTGCTCAATGACTAAGTTATCAATCAAAAATCCCCATGCCAACTTTTTTCCAAGTGCAGACCCATACAAGGTTACCTATCTCATCTTTCCATGACCATCTTTATGCAAAACACTTCATGAGATAAAAGCAGAAATATTAGAAGCTACCTCTGAGTTGTGGAAGTCATGCTTGGTATATTTATTAGATTAAAAATGATTTCAATATTTCAAGGGCTAAAGAGGGGAGTGTGGCATATGTCTTAATGATGTTAATAACATAAATTTCACACTTCTTAGTAACCACACCTACTAGCAATTACCAAATTGACAGATATATGTGAAGTTGGCATTTTAGTGATTCACCCAGCAGAGCTAAAGAGTCTTTTAAAAGCCCAGAATTTAACTCTTACCAATTTTCCCCTGACATTCGTGTCACAGACCTGAGCATAGGACTAGAAATGTAGCTGACAATGATTCAAACTCATAATTAACTTGATGTCCATTACACAGCTCACTGTAAGAACCCTCCACAGACCCAGATGTGTGTGTTCTTCCAGCTTGACTAAAATTGCTGTTAAGTAGGTGCCTGCAAAGGACATTTTTCAGGCACTGAACAATGTCACAGCCCATTCAGATAAGACAAAATATTGCAAAATATGTACCCCTCTGAAGAGTCAATATATTTGCCCTCGTTTGAAAAGTAGTAGATGATAGCATGGCTCCAGAAAAAATTAAAAGTGTCCAAATAGCCATTGGGAAAATGCACTCAAATGTACACAAAACCATCACATCAATTCATGCTTTTACAGTCAGAGATGTCTGTGGTCCTCCAAGGAGAAATATTGTAAATTCTGATGTCCTCCTGCTAAATGTGGGAATGGGGATAGAAACAGGGCCTCAGATCTTCTAAACAGACTCAGACAAAAAACAGCATCAGGTTAAAAATTGCAACAAATGACATTTTAACTGATACAGGGTCTCTTGAAATTACAGCTCTCTTGAGCTGAGGAATCAGTCTTTAACAATAAAACAAGAAATATAAAAATGGATGTGTATAAAGTACTCATTCATTCACACTCTTTTACTGATATTTATTCTACCCTTGCCTTGACCACTGTGTGACCCTCCTCCTTTTCTCTTCTACTGATTTGTTCTCTTTCTCCAACACAACTCATTACAACCTGTGATTTTTGTATTTTTTCTCACTTTTCCTTATCTCCCTCAATTCTTTTTTTTTTTCCTCAACAATTTTTCCCAGGTCTGCTGAGCTCTCCTTACTTTTCCCACCATCTGGCCAGACAGCTGTTTGTGATAGCACTGAACAAGTGAGTTGTGAAAACACTTGTTCAGAAGCTGATTTTACCTGTAGCTCCCATTCGCTGTGGGGCAGGAAGTTCTGATGATCAGGACAGGTGAAATGGTGTATGAAACTGTGGATTTTTTGTTTTTTGTTTTTTTTTGTTAAGGTTGGGATTAAATTAATGAGATGGTATTTGGTTTGGATCTAGATGCTTATTTGGTTTTATTTATATTATAGTTATAGTTATTATTATATTATATATATAATAGTTATTTATATAGAACTCAGAAGCTGTGAGTTCTACGGTATTTTATTTTAATAAACTAAAAATGGAGTTGTATTTTTCTTTGTAAAAATAGAGAAAAGTTTTTAAGGATAAACTGTTTTTAAGAAATTATACTTAAATTATTTTTACTTGTAGTGTGGATTTTTTTATTTAATTATACAACACTACTTAAATTCATGAAGAAGGTGAAGAAGAAGGACTAGTTACTGTTTTAAAAATACTTTCTTGGTATATATATTACTGTATTCTAAAACTTTAAACTCTAAGGTTTTTTACTGTGTGATACTCTATACTTCTATTTAAACTATACACTTAAAATCTTAGTTCTATTATTTAATTTTTGAAGCTTTCTTTGTGGACTCAGTTTAAATGTAGTGTTTTCTTGGGGGTTATTTTTTGTCAGTATAGAAAGTCTAAAATTATTAGTAATTAGGGTTCTAACATTAAACCAACCTTGATGCTTTAAGGAAAAACTAATGTGGTGTCACCATCATATTTTCTGAAAAATCCTCTTTGCCCAGGATTCTTCTCCCGGGAAGCTGAGAAACCTCAGAGAAAAAGGAAAACAGTATTATCCTGTTTAATTCTCCCTGTTTTGCTGCTTTGGAATGTGGTTTGGAGATGGTTTATCCGACATGTGAATTGTGTTAACTGAATGACCAATTAAACAACCACCTGTTGGATAAGCAATCTCCAAACCACATTCCGAAGCAACAAAACACAGGAGAAGCAAATCAGATAATCATTGTTTTCATTTTTCTCTGAGGCTTCTCAGCTTCCCAGGAGAGAAATCCTGGGCAAAGAGGATTTTTCAGAAAATGTGACAGTGACAACGTGGCACGAGCAAGTTGTGAAAACATGGATGGGACAAATTGAAACCCAAACCATTCTATGAGATACAGCCAAAGATGGGAGAAAAAATGAATTTAAAAAAAAAAAACCTCACCAGATTCTTCAAATTCACTGTTGTATGCATTCCAGGTCTCACTTATGCGGAGCAGGTTCTCTTCCATGGCTTGAATGTCCATGTAGGGACAGTTGCACTCGGGGAATTTGGGGCCACACTGGCACCAGCAGTCATTGTCCTTGCAGATGAACTCCCCCTCTGAATTGCAGGCAATGTAGCTCAGAGCTGCCTGCACGAAGTGCTCCTGCAGGTACTCAGGAAGGATGACCTGAAGACCTGTAGGAAATGGAGGAAATATTTTGGTGTTAAACACAAAGTTCTGGAGCTCAGCAGCTTCACCAGCTCACACAGCAAACTAACAAACAGTTGTGAAAAACAAAAATATATAGGCTTTTTAGGACAATTTGCACATCTGTCCAGCATTTGTACTATGTCATGTATTTCCTTTCTTAATAATTATTTTCAGACATATTCCTCACAGTTCCCTCTCAACATGGAACATCCATCCACTAATGAGTAACCTGTATTCCTCAGACAGAGAGTTTATATTGTTTTAATTTTCCTAGGGGGCTTGGGTAACATCAACTTCTCCTTGCTGAGTGAACAGCAGCCAGAGCCTTGCAGCAGGAAATCACACAGCTGAATCATAATCCTGGTGCCAGCAATAATGCAGATTCTGAAAATGCTGATGAAGGGAAAGCAGCCCTGAGAGACAGAGTGAAGAGACAGCATAATCAGGAAAAGAGGTGTAAACACTTCCATCCTAAATTGGGCTTGTTTTCCATGCTTCTTTTGGCACAACAAGATGTAGCTTGTCTAAACAACTCATTATCTCCTGTGATTCTGTAGGGGCAAACTAAGAAGGAAGGGCAAAATTAGGTTGGAAGAAATCTTTGAAAAATAAAATTTGGCTGATTATTTTTCTAGCATTGGTAGCAAACTGCTGTGGGGCAGTCAATTGGATGTGAAGGGTAGGGCTACAAAACCTTGAGTAAGAACATTTATTCTTAAATCTACTTCAGTTTTAGCATGGAAAGGGTGCAAAGCCCAGTCCCATGGGGCTTCAAAAAACTCCTGCTACACGTGTTCCAAGTAATTTCTCATCATATGAATTGGGTGTTTGGTGATATAATTTTCTTCTCCAGAGGCACTTGGATGATTTCACAGAGATTTATCTTTTATTTTTAAGTATATACAAAACTATAGCTATAACAGGAATTTCAGAACCCTTTCAATTGCTGAAACCTGGTCTGGCTGTGCTTCCTTCTGTCTCCTGTCAAAATTTCGAAAACTCTGCTGCTCTCTTGTGAAAAAGACATTATTTTTTCAACCATAGAGGCTTTCACAAAAGGAAAAAAAAACCCAGTTCAGTCCTTCCATTAAAGAGTTTACACAGTTCTGATAATAAATTTCTCCACAGTCTGAGAGATGCTAAGATTATTTTCCAAATTTTAACTGACAAACATCATGAATATGCTGGAAACCATAAAAAATTTATGTTTTCTAGAAATATTCATGGCATCCCAGTGGAAATGACAAGTTTTTTTGTTTAAAAAAATTCTCTCTGGGAAATAATTTTATTTTTTTATGGATTTAACTGATTCTGGAAAGAAAGGGAAGAGAGAAAACACATATGGATATTTTAAGGAAGAATATCCTGAGACTGAAGGGACCACAGGGATCATCACCCCTGAGAGCTGTTCCTAATAACACCAAGCACCTCACACTGTTTGAGTGATTTACAAACTCATATAGAAAATGTTAAATCTTGAAAATAATTGTATATCTACCTTCAACAGCAAATCAGGAATTGTATGGCTCTCTCATGGCATAGAGTCAGAGGTGTGCACAAATACACACATTAAAGAGAATTTAGTGGGTGTTTTCATAGTCATAATTTGCTCGTGCTTTATTTTTGTAACTGAAAATAAAAATTATTAATGGCCTAATACCATAAAGGGTGTCTTTTCAAAAATTTTATGCCCAAATATGCAGGTCAGGAAATGCTTCTGCTGGAATTTTGAAAGATAATATTATTTAGAAATGATGACTCTCTTCTTCCTTTTGATTCCTCTTTCTGCTTCTTTCTATTTTCATTTTTATTTATACACAATTACTGCCATTTTCCTAATGAGTGAGATTTTAACCTTCCAAGTTTTATTTTTTGTGGGTTTTTTTGGGTTTTTTTTTAGTTTTGTTTTTTTTTTTAATTCCCAAGAGGAGGAGCCCTTTGACTCCTCCTGATTTAGAGTATTTGAAAATGTACATCCTGTTTTTCTGGTGACTCTATTAATTCTTGAGCAACAAGTGCAGGGGGTGTCAGCTACTGCTCAGTATGTGCAAAGCAGGCTGGGCACACCAAATGTCACCCCCAGCCTGGTGGAATCTCTGGGAATTCAGGCTCTTTAAGAAATGTGCCAGTGGATGCTAAACAGGGATGCAAAATGCTAACAGGGCTATTTAAATTATTTTCTGATGGGTGCAGAAATTGTTTCCATTTGAAAGGCACCACGAGGTACTGACATTTCCTTCACTTTGGCAGCAATGCACTCATTGCGCACACGCACCAAAAAAAAAAAAATTAGGAAAATGACCTTTTATGAGGTGGAAGAAAGAAAAAAAAACAAATAGCGCGATAAATGTCACCCCGTTCCAAAAACAAATTAATGAAATTGCACCTACATACCTTGCAACTGAATCTTATTTTCAGGACTCTGAACCAGAACAGAGCTGACAGAATCTAGGTTGTCATAGTTACTGCAGCCGAGGGGACCCGTCCGTGTCTCTGTCACCTGGTGGGAAGGGAGAAGCACTCACTGAGATATCCAAAACAGACTAAACAGTTCAGAGGATTGGTTCATAAAGTTTCCCCTATTTTCAGCCAGAAATACACGTCAGACTTAATTACGGTGGCATAAATAAGAATATGTGAATATACATAATTAATAAATAACAATTTAAGTGCCAAAAGGGTGAGTGCAAATGTTTTAGCAGCAGGGAGTGCTGTTTGTACCACAGAGAATCCTTACAAACACCTCACCATTACAATACTACACAATTACAAGAGTAGTAGTACAACAGTGGTGTAATGCCACACCAACAGTCTAAAGACAATTTATTTTCCATAGCTGTGGGAATTACAATGAGTTTGCTAAATACTCAGTTTATAAAATGAAATAATAATAAATAAAATATTCATAAATAAAATAATAATAAATATTATAAATATACAAATATAAACATATATTTTGTATAATATCTTCTAATATAATTTTATACAGTTAATAATATAATGTATTATATTATCTATATTTATAAATCTTCTTAATTGTAATTATTATATATTAATTATAATTATAATTACTAATACAATATATATTATAGATTATATTAATAATTATATAATAGATAATATAATATATAATTATTTATATAATATATTATATAATACATATAATAAATATAAAAATAATAAAATAATAATAATAAAATATAAATACTAAGTTTATAAAAATGAGGACTCTGATTTTTCCCTCTTGAAAGCTGTGCACATGACAAGTTTTCCTTGAAGTCATGGAAAAAGCTCTGACTTTTCCAATGAAGAAGATCAGGATTTAGAATTAAAAACCCTTTATGAGCTGTATTTATAATGGTGGTAGAGGTGGGATGGTTCTTTTTCATAAGGGAAGGGTCAAATTTTAGGCACAAAATTCTGGGTATTCTGTCTGTTGAAATCACCAAATCTATGGCCACAGAACCAAAATACAGCTCATTTATCCAACCAGCACCTCCACAAGCAGAGCTCTGGCTTAAAAGTGAAGGTTTGAATTTGGAAAGGAGCAGTTATTGATATCATGGAATCATTAGGGTTGGAAAAGCCCTTTCAGACCTTCAAGTCCAAACATTAACCCAGCACTGCCAGATGCACCACTAACTCCTATCCTAAGCACCACATAATGTTATTTTAACACTTCCAGGAATGGGGCTCCCACCTCTCTCCTGGGGACAACCTGTACCAGTGACTGGCCATCCTTTCAGCAAATAAATTTTTCCTAATATCCAATCTAAATGTGTGTCCCTCATGTAACTTGGTGAATAGACACATTCAAATAAATAGAAAAAAAAAGTTTGTAATTTATACGCTTCCTGGAATATTATATATAATTCTTAAGTGTCAACAATTTCTTTTTAAAATAAGAAATACAGCCAATCCCTCTGTCATGCAGCCCGCAAATTGTTCTCAGCCACTCTTCTGGAATTTCCTACTTCTCTTCCTTTGCTTGTTCAGAAATTGTGGCCAGATTTACCCTTATTTTGTACCTGCCCCAGTTTTGAATACAACCACTTCTATTTTCTGTTACTTCAGGTACCATATTTAGTTCTGCATCTCCTGGAGAATCAGCCTAAATTACAGGGTGAGGGAGCAGATTTCCAAAATGCAGACGTGCACTGAGCAAGTGCCAGCCATGCAACCAGAGAACCAATGTGAATTGTAAAAAAACAGAAAGGAGATGGAAATTTGAACAGTCTGATTTGATGGGAATATGAAGGTTTGCTGATATAAACCCTGGTTTTTCATGTTGCTGAGGATTTTTCATGTTTCTCTGGCTCACCCACAGCCTGTGGGTGGCTGCAGCTGGGCCGTGATGTCCTTGAAACCTTCTGAGTTGATGTTCTTCTGAGATTTCACATTCTTCTTGCCCTTTTGTAAAGAATATATGAGATTTCTTGTTGTTCCAAGCTCCTGGCACCTTTCCATCACTTTGAGGGTGGACAACCCATGGAGAGGACACAGAACTGGCCCACACCAAACCTGTGAGCAGAGCTTGAGATGCATGAGGAAAAGGGACCAAGCCAGGTCATGTCCTCTTTGCACATGTTTGACAATTTTTAATATTTATGATAGCAGCAGATTTGCCATGGTTTTTGCTTAATCATCCTGAATCAGCACAAACACACTTGCAGGAGGATAAGGTTTGGATTGGACATGGCTGGAATGAAAATTGGGATTTGATCCTTCAGTCCTCTGCCAGCAAGTAGTCTAAAATTCCATTCTAAAATATGATTTTTTTTTTTGGAAGTACCTACAGTCCACAAATAGAATCCTTATCTTTATACAATAAAAAATAGTGTTACCTAGATTAAATAAGAGGAATAGCCAGAAGACAAAAAAATAAGACAGGTAAATGTTGCAAAGAATTTTATCCTTACTCTGCCATATTGTGCTCATCATTCACCTATGCAATTCTTTATTTAAAGATCCATTTATTTTAATGTTGTTTTCGTTTGCACAATATTATTATGGTTTTCAAGCATTTCTCTATAAGGCAATGCAGCTTCATAAAGTTATATGGAATGTATAAACTATAAAGCAAATATTGCAATTCCTATCCATTCCTATTACTCTTTTATGCCCCCTGAAATCACACAATAAGGAAGGGTGGTAAGTAGCTTTGTAGTTATTGTGCCTCTTTTTGTTCATATTTCTTCACTCTTATCTGAATTATGCCAGACATGGGTAGAGACTGCCACTGTTTTGAGAGATAACATTTATAAATACATTGATTCAAAAAAAAATATATAGGGTAGTTTTGATATGAATTACAGACAATCATTGCAGTGAGGTAGTTAAAAATTGCAGTAGTAGTAGTAATAATAATAATAATTATTATTATTATTATAATAATAGACAATGCTCTATAAATACATCAATAAATAAGGACCTTTTTTAAATGTTCGCTTTTCATTCCAATCTATATATTATATTATTAATTCTTTTACTTTTCCAGGTACCTTCACACCCTCTGTCAGCTGCCTTGCTCTGGTACTCATCTTCTACATAGAAAATACATTGCAAAAAGAAATTTAAAATGAATAATCTCAGTATGTAAAAAAGAAATGCTAAAGAACATAGAAATCATCCAACCTTCAACTTTTGATGGATAACAATTCCAGTCAGAGGTCAGGGCTATGCAGTTACATGTGGTTTTGTATACTCTACACAAATCCTACTCCACAAAGATTGCAAATGAGAAAAAATTGTGAGTGATTGATAAATGAAAGCCTCAAATTTCTATCAAATTTTCAGACCAGATGAAAGGATTCGATTTTTCTAAATTATACAGGTACAGACTGGTTTGGGTTGGAAGGGTCTTTAAAGAATATCAAGTTCCAACCCCTGCCACAGGGACATTTCCACTAGACTGAGTTAATCCAAGCTCCATAAAACCTAGTCTTGGACCTTTTGGGGTAACTTTGGTGATAAAAAGGCAAACTAGAGAAGAAGAAAAAAATCTTTGAAAGGATAAAAAAACATTAATTCTGATTTGAGCCAAGTGTTACTGATGATTTTACGGTTTTTGTTTCAGCAACAATAGGAATGAAACTGGAAAGGCAATGGCACGTCTTTAATTATCTTCCAAGCAGAAAAGTGTGACTGTGCTCAGTCCCAAGATCACAGCTGAAAACTGTTCTGTCAGAAAGTGTATGAAAAAAAGATAGACCAAAAAGAGGAGAGGGACAGGTAATAAAATAGAAATTCAGATTATGCTGGGATGTAGCATGGTCCAGAAGTGACTGACGTTGTGCAAAGAGCACCAGAACCAATGTTTGTTTTGCATGACCTGCAACCCACAAAGAACATTAACTCACAAAGCAAAGCACCACAGAACCAAGTTATTGAATAACCAAAACCCCCTAAGAACCAGTAAAAAAACACCTGTGAAATCACCTGACACGAAGCAGGCAGGATGTTCTCCAGTGCCTTGTTTTCAGAGATTATCACAGAACAGGTGTCCCTGGGCAGCAGAGTTTTCAGTTCCCAGAAATAAACTCTAACATTTGGCATTAATGAGACAAATGCCTACAGTTTTCAGTCAGTTAAGTCTCATAACCATGGTGATAATGACCCGATTATGAGTTCACTGAGAACATACCTCCTAGCACTTAAGCAGGGCTGAATTCTTGTGATATCAGTGGGTAGCATTTCCCTGGGAAACAGCCTGCTTTTTTTTTGTCCATGATAATTAAGCCAACAGAAGACTTTCCTAATAAAAGGGAAATACATTTCTGCAGAGATTTTGCTCCTGGTGAGTCCTTTTAAGCACATGTAGCTAATATTCCTAACGAAGTGCCCATGCAGAGGTGGTGTGTGCCTTGCATAAAGGACTGTCCTCTTCAGCAGGACTCCTTAAAAATGGGTTTGGCTTCTGAGGATGAGAACTGAGCCAGCACAAAGGAGGATGAGGCAATGCTGGTCACTGCAGAAATAGGCAGCTGTGCTCACATTCACATAAACCTCTTTAATGCTTCAAACATTCAAATAAGGATTTAGAGCAAACTCCTCATATCTGCATGAGGGAGTGGGGTCTGTTCTGAGTGGCTGTGCTGGCAGAGATGGGGCAAAAGCCTGGAATGGGGAGAAGTTGGGATTCTCCTGAATGACACCATGGTGGTGCTGGGCTGATGGCTGTACCTGGTGATCTTCGAGGTCTTTTCCAACCATGATGGCCCTGATTCCATCACCCTCCTACCAACCTCACCTTCAGCCCATGCTCCCACCCCCTGTAGTCCCTGCCCATACTCCAGTCAATGCTCATTTCACCTTAATAAAGAGTTGATCAAATAAACAGGCACTAAATGTACTTTCTATTTAGATGTGCATCTCCTGCCAACTCTTTTCTTTCCTTTCCCCCAGGCTTGACAGTTTTTCACAAAAGTACCTTTATTCCAGCACTTCCCCTTGCCACACAATAGTTGCTGCTCCACTGCCCTATTTTTGTCATTGAACATATTAAAAAACTCCTGCTAATGAGTGTGCAATTAAAATAAATCAAATTTTCTGAGTGTTCCAAGCACTGATATTTCTCAGCTAGGGGCTAGATGAACATTTCTGAAGGAGGTGCAGACAAACCAGAAGCATTCACAATGTCAGAGGTTGGATTCATGTTTTCAATATGATTTTTTTAATTGCCAGGAATCTAAAACAATACCTCAAAGGCACGACACATTTTGAACAGATTTTCCAGCAGCATAGGGCTGACACTTTACTTTGAAGAGCCCCCTAACTTGGGAGACCTCGTAACACTCCCATCCTATTTTTCTGTCATCTGTGAAATGGAAGAGGAACTGTAAACTTGAACTTTCTGCAAAAGAGATAATTGCAAAATTTCCATTAACTTCATTAGAAGGGAAATAGGGACTTCTTTCAAGTTTCTGGGCAAGGAGATGACTTTGAATTTTACTGAATGCAGCACTAAAGCTTCCCAAGAGATCAGTCTAATCCTTCAATTCTGCACTGCTTTGTTTCTACACTCCCAGGAATTTACTGTGAACCAGATTGTTACCTTAAAATAACAAGGAAATTGAAATGCATTCTTCTTGCATGAAGCATTAAATACCTCAGAAACCAGAATATTTCAGGAACTGGAAATGAGCTCACACTATTTGAATTCTGCTCTGTTGTGGCTGCTGAAAATGCTATGATTTTTTAAGGCTGTTCAGGTCTGTCTGATAGAGAACAATCCCCTTTCTGCTCAAGTCTATTCCCCACTATCTCAGGGAGCAATATATTGTCTGTGAGCTCCAGGAGAATCCACAATACTGGAACAAGTCTGGCAGCACTGACAGCTCTGGTATCACAGCCACGATTTTCCCTTTTCAAGGACATTTTCAATCCACTGCCTGTCAGGTGCCACATTCCCATGCAGCCTCCTGGATTGCAACAGGGAAGTTTGCAGGAAATGAGGCTGCTGGAAAACCAGGCAGGGCAGCCCTGCCAGAGCCTTTATTTCCTGCACTTTCAGAAATCAAAGGTGCATCAGCCTCATACAGAGAATAAGGACAGGCTTTATCTCCAAAAGAATGGGTTATCTCTTTTAATTAATCTTGAAGAGATGACAGTGAAGTTCTCTTACAGAGAAATAATAGAGTTAGCAAAAATTTAATAAAATTGGAGGATTTTGTTTCAGTCTCCATTTAGCTACTTCTGCTTGCCCGTACCTTACTTAAATTAACACTAATATTATTTTTTCTCAGCTTTTATTGCCTAAAGAGACAGCTGAGAAACAAACAGCAAATGAAATCTATATATTTGCTTTAAAAGCTAAAATTAGAAACAGGGAGAACAGCGCAGATACAAATTAAAATAATATTTCACGTTCATAAAAATCTCAAGGTATCTGCAGAAAGCAAAAGCAAAGATGCCTACTTAAGAAAAACCCATTTCCCAACTTTATATCCTTTTCCAAACAAAATTGCATTACTATATAGAGGACAAAAAGCTCCAAAGAATTTTGGGGGGTCATACTGAACAGATTAAATGTGTTCTTACATTTACCCCAACTGCCAAATCCCATGCAAGGACTTCCCAAGAGTTTTGGGTACAGGATTTGTATCTTCATGGGCCAGCTACAACGGGCAGTGCTGAGGCCACTGGGATTTTTCACTGTGTCCCCATTAGCTTCAAGAAGACAGAATGATTTGCCTGTTTATAAGACTCACAGATATTATTAGTCAGAATAATACTGCAGGTGAATTGATTTTTTTTTATGTTGGGAAAGTATGAATAAAAAAAAACAGTCCATCCTAAATCGGGACTAAAAGTTAAAATTATCCTTTTCTTTTTGAGGTGTCAGGAAAAAGATCCTCTTGGTAAATATAAAAATTATCTTTGGATCATTTGGCAACATTATACCTTTAATGTGATCAGTTTTTTAAATCATGCATATATTATTTTGAAGGGAAAAATAAAATTTTAAAAAACCCCAAACTTGTGCCAAAGAAAAAATGTGACGGGTTAACATTGGCTCCTAAAAAGAACATGAAAGGCATTTAAAGTCTTGAAGCTTAAAAATCAAAATGATAAGGGCAGGTAAATTAAGATTTTAATTTTCCATAGAGAGAATCTAGAGAATTTTACCTTTGATTATACATTTCCGTGCAATTCTAAAACTTGGCTGCAATACTCTTTTCAGCAACATCTCTGACAATTCACTGACTTAGGCTATTTCCAGGTATTAGATTTGCTGCCCAGAAACTCCTGAGTTGTTTGTGCTGCCTGTGGCACTGCAGCACACCCTGCCCCTCCGTGGCAGTCACATCTGCAGCAGGACATTTCTCATGTCCATTTTATTTTGCCATCAAACTCCCCCTCCTGGGGCTGTCATCCAAAACTCTCACAAGGAATCACATTAGTGTCCATAACAGGGGTGTCTGCCTGGCTCACAGAGATGCGTGCATGGATTTATTTTTAGGTTATATCCTCATTACTTCCCACCCATTTATTCCCTCTGGTAAATGATTGTAACACATTTGCCCTTTCTGTCTCATTGGAATGGCCAACTCTCAATTTAGAGTTTTGCTGAACTCTTGCTTTTATGCAACTTGGTTTTTAGAGTGTTTTCCAGCATCTTTGCAGACCTACTAGAGACCAGGCAGCTACAACTGATCTATAATTTAATCATTAAATCCCTATCAGTTGTTCAAGCTAAATGGGACTTAGCTTTGCTAAATTTGTGTTAAAGAAAAGCAACTTAATACTGAAGCTTTAAACTTCATTTCATATGGCTGCTTCATTCATATGGAAAGTTCTGTAAGGGAACCCAGTGACTCTCAATATTGTTATTTCATGAACAAAACTAGACGAGATATTTTAATGTACAGAAGGCTGCTCTTAGAATTAGGCTCTGAGGGTAATGTTACCCAGGCTGACTGCTGAGCCCAGCTGGAAAATCCTTCACATTATCCTGATTCATGGGAACAGAAAGACCTATCAAATACCAAGACCTGTTCATTAAAACATACATGAATGTGTCCTACTATGGGTAGGGAAAAAAATATTTAGAATATAGAATATAGGATCTTATCTAAAGGGTTTTATTAATTCTTTTCTTGTCCTCACACAGATGAGTCAATGGCAAGGGCAAAGAATGTTGTATCATAAGGGCAGGTGCATTTCTTCAATCAAAAAACCAGAAAAAGAGAGACCCAGAGTTCCTATAAGTACAAGAATCTAGAGAAGGAGGGAAGTTCAGAAGAGAAAAGAGGAACCCAATGAAAAGAAAGCAGCAGTTATTATCAGGACTGTGGAGCCCTGGGGAAGTGAAAGGACTTTGTTCTGCTCAGAATTGAAAGCAACCCCACCACCTGCAGGTTTTGCTCTGTTTCTATGCAGATGACCATGTGAGGTGGGACATTCCTGGATATCCAGCTCCTTTCACAGTACTGTAAGTGAAAAACCCTTTTGACAAGAGTTGTTTTCTCAATTAAAGGTCTCGCACATGTAAATATCGGGATTAAAGTCATATATTCCTCTGTTTATTTTCTTTATGCCCTTTTGCTATCAGAATGTTTATCTTGTATGTATGCACAGTTATTTCTAAGCAATTGCACAGTGGTATCAGGGTAGAACTCTCAGGTCACACACTGTAGACTTGTCAGTTTGGGATATCAAGGAAGGATAGATCCTCTCCAGTGTAGACCAATACCAGAGTAAGAAAAGCAAACCAACATTTAATTTCTATGCCTGAAGGAACACGGGCTATTTATTTCATTATGATCTTAGTATTCTTGTGAATGCTGTGTTTCAAACAGGGAATTGGAGTGAGAACAAACTCTACTTAAGTAGACTAAAACATGACAGGAAACATATTTTAATGGTCCTCTTAAAACCATTTTCTCTATTATCATCAAGATCTTTTCATCACCTAATTTTACACATTGAGGATTTCATGAAAAGCTGAAGAGAAAACATGGAATGATTTTTCATGTGCCAGACTCTAGATACACTTGGAGAAGATAAAACTAAATTTCCTTGTAAATTTACATAGTATTTGGGAGACACCCATATCCTCCATTTGGTGGAATTATTATGTGTGTTGGAAAACTATGACCTATTATAACCATGACACAAAATGGCCTTTTTATTATTTCTTTTCATATTACTTTCAATCAAATTCAAAGGAAGAATACCCAAAGCCCATGAAACGCAATAGCTGTTCCCTGGGAATTAAAGGGTTAAATTGGGCTGTCAGGGAGAGATGATGAAGAGAGTTTGATAAATTGGGAAGATGGTAGTTGAGGCTGGCTTGTGGAAACCCTGATCTCAGTGATACCAACATGCATGAGCAGTAACTTCCTTGACTCACTGCTGTTTATTCCTTGCATAAGGTCAGAACCTCACCATGAAAAATTAGAACTATTTTTTAAATTTTGCTCACTGGATTCTGCTACAAAGCCTGTAGAGCAGCTTCCAATCTTTCAGGCATTAAAGATCTGAAAATAATGATCACTCCACAGTGTAGAAATTCTCCTGGATGAATAATGAAACCTTTCTTAAACCCAGCTCTGCTTCAGCATGTAGAGGCGTTATGTGCATTATCTTGTAAGAGATTAAATGATAGTTTTGCTGTCAGACATGCAAATTCTGCTGGAGCTCTGTGAGAAGGTTTACAAGGTAAAAATAACAGTGAAGTGCAGAAGACAGCAATGATATAACTCTCAGTACCAGTTAGCTGTGAAGGATTCCCACACAAGGGGTAATTTTTCACACTAAATGAATAGATCAAAGGGGATCATTGCAGATTGAATCATAAACCGTAATAACAAAACATGCAAAAATGCATTATAGCCAAAAAATTCTCTTGGAAAAAATCATATGAATAATGAAAACTTTCCACAGCCTTTTATTATTCTCTGAGCTGATTTGTTCTGATGCAGAGTCTCTATTGGTCTGAGATATTCTTCCTAATCTGACCTCTGTGCTCATACAAGCTGTTGAGACATGCTATCTCCTATTTCTGAGAGCTCAGAGGCAGGGAAATGTTCTGTGAATTTTATAGTCCTTGCTTGACATTCTCTGACCTGTTGGCAAGCAGTAGCTGCCAATTAGAGGGTGGAGGACAGGCAGAGTGCTGAAGTTTCCCAACCCATACACAAGCCAGCCGGAATAAAGATCAAATTGAAATCTGCACAAACCTCCAAATTCCTGCTGGAATGCTCTGTCTAGCTGCACTGTTCAATATGTTCACTGTGGAGCTCTCAATACTAAAACCCTTCTCCATCTTCTGGGTTTATTTACTTTAGTTTCACTTTTTTAAGGAGGGGGAAAAAAAGAGGGAGAGTATGGAACATTTAAGGAACTGTAGTGTGAATTGTTTATAGGTTTTTGACAACTGTGATGGCAAGTGTTGTGTGAGTGCTGTTAAGGTTTCTACTTTACATATATATATTTATAACCTGCTCAGAGTTTGGCAGTCTTCATCTCCTTGGGTTTTTTTTTTGACTCCTCTCTCTTGACTAAACTCATAACTAATAGAAGAGCCCTTCAATTTGTTTTGTTCTATCACGCATTCTATCTTATTCTGTTATTTGGGTATTTTTTATTAAGTGGAAAACAATTACCCAAAATCTTTCCAAAATGCTTATCCAAGCATCTCTATTATGAGCCATTTTATTGTTCTGAAAGCATCTCATGCTGCATCGCCAGCGAGCTGGAGATGCTGTAACTCCTTGCACTTGTGACTCCTCTGCAAAGGTGACAGAGTGCTGCTGGAGGCTGCTCAGGGTCTTAGGATGGAAATGAGGGTGTGTACTCAATTCCCATCTGTCAGAGGTGGGGCAGTTATCCTCTGTTCATTGGGCAGTTTTCTTTATCTCTTCCACAGCCAATCCTCCCTCCAGGAGATCTCTTCTGTTCATGGG
>JAWWEY010000005.1:25848252-25865481 GCA_035582745.1 Loriotus luctuosus
AGCTGGGGACCAAGGACAAATGATCCAAATCTCAGGCCCAAGAGCACAAACAACGTGGGCTGGAGAGAGAAAAACAAGCAGGATGGGACTGCATGGGCTAAAGCTGGAATTGCACGATTAACTCCAATATGCGAATGGAGCAGAACTTACAAAAGTGCAAGACCCCATGCCCAGTTGTGCATTTTGTGACCATTTTGGTTCATCTTGGCTGCAGCCCTGGCTGGGCTCTTGTGCTGCCCAAGGTGCATCCATGGAGGCCTTTTGATAAATCCCTGCTTTATTCTTTAAGTCTGTCTGGCCTCTGTTCTAGGTCAGCCTTCTCAAGGCATCATCCCCACACCCTGACAGATATATTTGGGTTTTCATTCTCTGTAACCAGACTTTGAATGCTTTCATGGCATCTCACACAAGAGATGTCTGTATCACACATCCTGGCTCAACACTGGCATTCCCAGGCACTGTGCTACCAGCCAGTGCCATCATCTTAAAAACATGTTCAGGAATTATTTAAATTATTATATTCAAGAATATTTACTGCCCAAAAGACTTTTCACAGAGTTTTTCATCTGTCAGAGCTGATTGAGCTTTTCTAAAAAAACTGGATTTCCTCCTACATTGGTGCTTAGACACCCCTGTCCCTGCAGAGCTGTGAAAGGGCTCCCTTCAGCACTCAGAACACCAGGGCTTGGGAAGTAACACTAAGCTAACTTAGATTAAGGGATGACAATTTGAGTTTAAAGTTCATTTGGGAGAATGGGAGAAAATTAAACCCATGCCAAAAGAGATTCTTGTGTCACATTGAAAACATGGAGCAATCTTGTTTTTCACTGGTTCCTGTCTGCCACCATAAAACAGGCTAAGACATCCAAGCATCAGCTAAAAACAAGTGTGATTTAGAAAACAAGGTTATGAATTTTAAGGATTGAAAAGGAGTAACGACAGCGAACATTTATAAAACATGATTATTCAGCATCAAATCCTCCCAGCTGTGCTTTTCACAAGCTCTGAAAGCTGCGCTTGCTCTCCTTCCCAAAATTCAAGAGACACTAAACTTCACTTTCTCAGGTTTAAAGGAAGTAGCATGGAAACACCCAGTTATGCTCACAAAACAATGCCACATATCCCAGTTGGGTGGTTCAAGAAGCTCTCAGTCACTACAGGGATATTTTTTTGCCATGTGGGGGCTGTCCCTGACAGATTGTCACTGCAGGGGCAGGGGACTGATGCTCATGCTCTTCACTAACCTTGCCACAGTGGCCAGTCCTGTCCCCACCAGCCCTGGAATGTGCAAACATCTTACTTAACTTCAATTTTTAATTCTGGCTAAGTTTATAGGAACATATTGTCCATGACATATATTTATAAATTCTACTAGGTCCCAACAACACATGCTGTAAATAAAATAAAATAAAATAAAATAAAATAAGTATATAGAAATTTACCCAGATATACAACTTGTCTGTGGCCATTTAGATGTAAGACTCCTAAATAACAGTTGGTAAGTGGCATTTCAGAAATTAGAAATTAATTTTGCCTTTGTCTTAAAAACATATTCAGGAATAATTTAAATTATTATATTCAGGAATTATTTAAATTATTAATTATTTAAATTTAAAATGTAAATCTCCATCAACATGGTGGAATTGGAATAATGCTGTAACAACTGTAACTAAACATAACCATCTATTGAAGGAGTCAATATATTTTGTTATAACAATACATATTCATATGATTTAAATGCTTAGTGCTATTTTCTGCCTCAGCTGTTGAGAGATTGTTTGCCTGTACCCACATCTTTGGAATAATAAAGGGATTATAGGCCTTGATGTTTCATATTTTCACCTGCAGACTGGGAAGTGGTAGGAAAAGGCAGTGATCCAAGCAGTTCCCCTCACTTGATGTCAGAAAGAGAGGAAACAGGAATAAAAGGACAACACTCCAAGGTAGCTACAGCTGAGCATAACCCACAGATGCCTACTCAGAGCCCTCTCCTCATACACAGAAATGTATCTTACACAGGACTAAAGGTCTGTGAACTCCTCAAAGGCTTCTGATTAAATAAAACAACTCAATAAATAAAATAATAACTAAATAATAAATAAAACAATAATAATATATAAAATCTATATTATAATAATATGATAATATAATATGATAATATAATATATAATATAATAATATATAATACGTATATTATAATATACAAAATTTATATAAAATAATAATAAATAAAGCACCCGATTAAATAAAAGACCTAAATAACTACACCTAAATAAATACACCAGCTACTACCAGCTAGTGGAAAATCTATTCCTGTCTGGATCTCCAAAGGTACCATTAGGGTTTTATCAGGTCATTTTCCCAAACTAAAGCAGATGCTGATGGAAATGCACAGGCTCAGAAACGATATAAATTAATGTCAGGCCAGATGTAGTATCATTTCCATGGTTCAAGTGAATAACAGTGCACGTTAATTCTATACAGACCATCTGTTTAAGGATTTAAATTTTTTCTTCATTAAGTAAACGGGAGAGGAAAGAAAGTTAATGTGTTTTGTGCTTTTTTTTTTTCCCTCCCCTTAGCTTCTATAATCTTAAATTCTGGGGAATTTACATACCCAGACGGGGGGTGTGACTGCTGTATGCAAATCAGATGCAAAATTTCCAAGTTTCTTTCTCACATCACTCATTTGAGGCTGTGCCCTCCTTCCCTTATTTGCCAATAGTTTGTACTTTACCTTGAGAGAGCGCTATGGAAAGCAAAGGTCGCATCAGCAGTTAGTGCAAGTGCTAATAAATCCTTCAGAAGCCATTGAGATTCACTGTTTTACACCACCTGACAATTCACCCATCTCTGCAGGCAGAATAATTCACAGCTCCGGGGGAATATTAATGAGGAGTAGAGAAAAGTAAAGAAAAGTGAAGGTGTAACCATCACTCTCGCAGGGCTGTAATCAGAGCAGAGAGCTTGGGGTCGAGCTGATCTGCCCACTCCTGTTAGGACTGTCTGTTTTAAAGACAAAATTACCTCTTTTCCTTCCGATTCACCAAGCCTTCCACAACATCAAGGGCTATTTCCTGACCCGGAATGCTGAATGGATTGATGGTCTGGTAATGAACACCTTGAGCAAAGATGACTGACAATAGCAGTAAAAATAAATCGACCTGGAACGTTTCAGGTGACCACTTAGGCAGTTGCCTAACGAGGTTCTGGTTTCACAAGAAGCTTTGGGATTGTCCTAAAAATTGGTTTGTTCAGAGCAGTTTCCAGGTGCAAGGAGCTCTTTCTTTCTTGCAAAACCTACTGTCTTCATCTTACAAAGCACCCAAATCAGCCTCACTTCACCCAAATGCCTGGAACAAGGGCCAATCATTGTGCTGTGCTAATTACGCTCATCACCAACTCTATTGCTTTGCTAAATGGCCTTTTCTGCAGGAACAGCATTAAAGGGAATGTCTTTAAAGTGGGAGGTATTCAGTTTTGTCCTCCTACATCCATCCCACATCTTCCCAACATCCTGCAGCTCAGAAGCTTACATCTGGATTTTTGCAGCCCTTTAAAGTGTAGCTCCAGCAAACTGCACCATCCTTGCATGATGTTGTGGACAGGCAGAAGAGGAAAGTATAAAAGCAAAACAAAAAAGTAAAAAAGAAAAGTATAAATGCTAAAAAGGAGGGAAAGTCACACTGAGTGCTCAGTCCACTGGGTCACACAAGGTCCCTCGATCATGCAGCTCGTTATGGACTTTGGGCTTATGGCACAAGGAGATAAAATTTCCATAAGAAATAAAAGCAGTGAGAAATGTCACTTTCCACATTATCTTGTGGCAGCAAGAAATATAGAACTTTTTTCCCTTGGTTCTCATTTCTGGATGCCCTTGAGGAGTGTATTTCTGTGTTTGTGAATAAAGACTAGGGAATGTTTCACAAACAACCATGTGCAAGAGTTCCCTTTATGCTCAAAAAGGGATCTTTATGGAAACCAAATGGTCACAGAGGCACACAAATCTTATCACAGCCTCGTTCATTTGCCAAGTTTTCCTTTCTGTCCATGAATACAGATGATTGGGGATTCATTAAATAAAAGTACCGTGCACATTCCGTTTGGTCTTCTGCTTTTAACAAGCTGCATAAGTGACAAGCTTTCACAATAAAACAACTTGTAATTAAAGGGAAAGTACTAATACATTATTAAAATAATAAAAAAATCTAATTATGTGTTAATCAAATGTGGACCAGCATCTGTGGGAATCCCCATTCAATCCAGGCTGAAAATGAGAACTAACACATCCAGGAAAGTATAGGTTTATTAGCTACCTCATGAAAGCTTTCTTAGAAATTACTAATTCCCTGTAATTATTGTAATTGAACCAATTTTTCAAAGTATTCAGCACCCATCCAGTGATAATGGAAGGCAGCAGGTGTGCCTCAAATCATGCCTAAAAATTGAGACTAGGGACCTAAATGAAACCTCAAGTTAATATGAAAACTCCTTTTGATTTCATTAAGCAGTGACAGAGCCCAGAAACCAACACTGTCTCCCTCTGAGTGAAAATCTGGGCAAGGCTGGGGCAGCTACTGCATTTTAGAGCCTTTCTGAGGTGAGAAAATGGTACCCTACCTCAGCTCCCCTGCAGCAAATCCTGAGACATTGAGGAAAATACTGAAGGTCTAAGCTAGAATTTTCAGATGTCCTCAAAGGAAACACCATTAAGTTTTAGTTTTCCTTAGCTCCAGACCTCCTGAAGGTTGTCAGCTCCGTGGCTCTGTGGTGATCAGTGTGATGCTGCTGCTTTGAATGTAAAGATCAGCTGTGGTCATGTCAGACTGTTTTCCTAGAGCTGCTAGATCCAGCTTCACCTTGACAATGAATTTCATCACATGGCTGAGGAGCTACTGCTATTTGCATTAGTTAATAATTAGCAGATAGGTAGCAATACTGAAAATAATTTTTACCATTGGATGGTCCTTGAAGTGGGATGCATGCTACAGCCAAACGTTTAGTTCTTATGCTTTATATTTTAAGGAGCATTTTCTTTCTCTTCAGTATTTAGTTTTCCTATTCAAATGTGCCATGTGTTCTACACTCAAGAAATCATTCATTTATAAAATGTCCGTATTTGCATGGAAAAATATTCAAAGTAATTAAAAGAAATTCAGGGATTTTTGTTGCAAATTGCTGGTCAACACACAAAAATTGTTCTCCAAATTCTAATGGTAATGCTGCAGAGGTACTAGTTCCCAAAATAATGATAGAAATTGGCTCTTAATTTTTTAAAATAACTAGAGCAAGACAGAAATTCCTCTTGTTTCTAGGATGGCCTCCTTCAAAAGGAAGCCTCTGTGAGCCATTTGGGTTGTTGCAGATCTCAGCTATCAGCCTAGAAGGGCTCTCATTTCCTTTACAAATGGCTAGCATTCAGTTATGAAATGTATTAAAAAGAACCATTCCTCAGGTGAATAAAGGATTTCGACAAGCCTGTCCTGCTGGAAGGACACTCAATCACCAGAATTATCTTTAGTATTATCACCCACGATGGGATAGAGCTGCATTTCTAAAATGTCAGTTCATTGTGTAATGCCTGGATGGGTAATCACAGGTAGTAATTATCTTTCATTCGGAACAATTTATGCTCTCCTTTGAACATTAGGCCTCTTCACTGGATTTCTTCAATCCATCTGGTGACTGGATCCCAATTATCCATGGGGCTACCCTTTCCAGATTAGTCTGGGGGGACTGAAAGATGCAGATTCCATTAAGTTAATGGGAATGACATGGCAAAGCCTCATCATCCCATTTTGAAAATGCAGTCCCACTGGTTAAGTGAAGACTAATTCTAAAAAGGGCAGAGTGACAATATAGGGATTTTCCAACGGACAAAGTAGTTTAAAAGTCTCATAAATTAAAAGATTTGTTGGAAATACTTGCTACTGGTTTTCTGGCTCCATTTCTGCAGGACTGCAATGGACCCAGATATTTCTGTAAGCTGTTATTATGTTAATTGTTACAAGGATCACTTACAGGAAAAAAAAGTCACTCTAATTACCTCAGTGCAGAGAAAGACCCCCAAAAGACATAGGACTAAATGGAGCTCAAGTAAGGTACCTCCATCTTAGCAACTGGATTTCTTCTCTTTTTGTGCACAAAATTTTACACCCAGCACCAATAAAGAGAAGGAGTCCCAAGAGTGGGCAAAATCTGATTCCACAGCGAGCATTGCCCATCCTGGCAGCTTGGAGGAGGAACAGATGTGACCAGCACTTTTAGTCTACTCCCACCAAGCTCGCCCCCAACATTCCCAAGAAATTAACCCTACCTCCCAGGGTAGCTGAGAGCAGGAAATGTGTCCCATATTTCTTGATCAGGTTTTCTGTGATCTGCTGAAGGGTCGGGCGCCGTCCCAGCAGCCTTATGTTACGGAAGAACTCGGGGGCCAGTGGCAATGGGGAGCCAAGGAAATTTCTTCTTTCCACAGCAAGATTGTTTACTTTCCAGCGGCCAAACTCTCTGCAAAAACAGAACAGTTCTCATTGAGAAATGTGTCATTCAGACAAATGTCCTTCATTTGCAAACGACTCTGCTCTGCCGGGTAGCTGGGGGCGACTCGCTGGGAATTACAACGGGCCTTGACACTGATACTCTGTCATGTGTTATAGACAGGACAAGCAACGAGGGTTATTTATTAGAAGTGGGGAAAGTACTCCATAATAAAATAATTGTTGGGAAAGAAATAAATAAAAACGAAGCCACTTAGGTTGTGCTGCTCCTGTTGGTTTTGTGTGGTGTCTGATGTGAATGTAGCTCTAAAACAACCCAGTTTGGTAGAAACTGAAATTAAAGCAATGATTTCCCCAATTATGGACCTGATGCAACAAGTATTTTTGTTAGAACAAGGTAAATTTTAAAACTGTAACAAGAAAGAAATAAACAAATATGAAGCCACTTAAGTTGCTGCTTCTCCCATTGGTGTTGTATGGCCTCTGATGTGAATATAGCTCTAAAACAACCCACTTTCTTAAGAAACTGAAATTAAAACAAAGATTTACCCAAAGATGGACCAAATGCAACAGGTATTTTTGTTAGAACAAGGTAAATTTTAAAATTGTAACAAGAAAGAAATAAATAAAAGGGAAACCACTTAGATCACTGCTGTTCCTGTTGGTTTTGTGTAGCCTCTGATGTGAATATAGCTCTAAAACAACCAAATTTGGTAGAAACTGAAATTAAAGCAATGATTTCCCCAAATACACACCTGATGCAGCAGACATTTTTGTTAGAACAAGGTAAATTTTAAAATCATAACAAGAACAAGCCCATCTTCTTTGCTTTTGGTGTTAAGCCACTTAGGTACATAAACTGGATAACCTAAAGAAACACAGTCACACCACAGTTGACCTTACTGTCATAATTCCAGTTTTCTGTGCTTCTGGCCTCCATTTTGAGAAAATATACAGACAGAAAGACTGATTCCTAAAAAGTGATGATGTTTCAATTGTAAGAGGGATACAAGTGAATTCAAAGACTTGCCTCCTTCCCTCCTCCAAAGTAAATCAATGACAGCAGGGAAAACAAACAAGCTCATTGCACAGCAATAAACACATCTTTTATTAATTTACTTGCCAATTAAGATACCAGATAGAGCTGTTAGTGAGAAGGACTCATTGTCCTCAAATCTAGACAGGACAGGCAGCCTTGGCAGTAACTTGGCTTCTCCCAGATACAGAAATAGCAGTTTTTGTTACAGACTCTGGGAATTAAGTGCAAGGCACCTGAGGACTCAGCCACCACTTTGTTGAGTCTTTTGCACAGCCACATTAATTAGGATTCCTCTTAAGACAGGATTGTGGAAAAGCAGAAAGCTTAGTGACCTTGCAAGATCCTGCTGAAGGTCCCAGGTAAATAGAAAGAAACATCCAGGTACAAAATTAACACTGAAGGAGGAATCAAAGATGCAGCAAAAAAAATGAATATTTGAGGGATGCCCACAGCTGAATGACCAGGGCTGTAACACATACTCAATACTGGGATTTTTTAATACTTTCAAGTCCACAGTTAGCAGCAGAACCCAGATAAATACATTTTTGTGTAGCCCTTCTGCTTTCCAGCACCACCTTCTTTCTCTCCTGGATCCAAACTGCCTTTCCTCTCAGACACATTCTGGCAGATGCCATTTTTAAACAAAAACAAATGTGAAGAATGATTGTAGGTAGAGACTTCTGTAACATAACTGAAATTTAATGTGATTTACCAGTCAAGGGCATGAGGTTAAACAAGACCCCATAGTTAATAAAGACTCTACACATCACCAGTGTGCTGAATTAGTATTTGAGAACTGCTTTCTGATAGGAGATTTTCTATCTTAGTTGTCAGGTGCTTTCCTTTCCTTTTGAGAAACTACAAAACTAGTAAATTCTATTTGCAGCTTTTATGGAACTCCTATGTATGAGTAGAGAGAAATTTTTAAAAATTGCACACAAATATTTTTTGCCTGTAAAGTGAAAAAATCCTCATTTTGTATATTGATCACATTCATGCAGACACTAAAAACAGTGAATTACCCTGCACTGTAAATGTAATTTTCAACTGAAAAACAAACAAAACCACCAAAAAATAGATCCATTAAAAAAAAAACAAAACTTCCATTTCTTCTGTTGTTTAAATTCTCTGCTTTCTGGTCATATTTTTCAGTTGAATATGTCAGAAAATATTGGTTAACTGTAGTTCCAAAACAGACTTGCTTTTACATCAAGAAAATATTACAAGTTTTATGTTGTAAAATATTTATTTTATGCCTTGAGGAAACCTTTTGTTCTAAGCTCTCTATATGAGCTGAGGTTCAAACACAATATAAACAAAAAAGATACAATTCTTATAAAAGACAGTTTGCTGCCACCCTTGATCTGATTTTCATTGTGAGTATTTAAGGACAGAGAAGACCACCCTAATCTCCTCAACCTGTCCCTTTTTTTAGTGAACCTCACCAAATGCCTCTTGCTGTCACACCTTTGGGACTGGGAAGAAACTGTCCCCCAGAAAAACATCTCATCTTGACTTAAATTCTGAGGATTTCTCAGAAATCCTCTGCAATCTGTTGCGGCATTCAACTACGGAGGGTGCATTCTGTTTTCACTTTGAGCATTGCCAATTCCAGTTTCCAATTTTTAGAGCTCTTAATGCACGCTGGGCAACTGAAAAAATTTCTAAATATTAGATACATTCTGTGCAAGTAATTACAGCTGTTGTCCGAATCCCCTCTTAACCTTGGGCTGAGTCCACTGCCATCCTTGGTGTATCTCTGTCAACAGTGGGCTCAGAAATTATGTCTCACAGCCCTTCCCCACAAGCAGCAAATCCTTTCTTGGAAGAGTAAAACTGGAAACAGTGGCCACATCCACAACAAATTCAGAAGAATTTCCAAGTTTGGGTTGCCCTGACCTACTACAAATCATTTATTTACTGAATCCAGAGACTGTGTTAGTCTGGCACTAAGAGAAACTTGCTTGGCTTAAACAAATTTGAGTTCCTTCTACAGTTTTTGCTACAGAAGGATTTTTTTCTTTCTTTCTTTTTGCTGTAGGTTTAGAGAAGAAGTAGGCAAATGCTTTTGTAAAAGTTTTGTCTTTAGTTAATTTTTTTTTTTTTTTGGTTCAGAACGTATCAATGGGAACATTTATTAGTGCCGCAAGTAATCATCCTTTGAAATTCACTGCTGAGGAATCTGGGGGAGTAGAACATGGAAGATGGAGCCCTTTTAAAAAGATGACAGTTTTATAATTGTGGCCCAGACAGAGCTGAAGCTTTTAGAGATTTTAGAAAACAGTTTTTCTCTTTTGCTGGGGTCTTTCTTAAATGAAGTATTTTGGAATATGGAGAGATGAAGACCTAAATTCTCTGTGAGAGACAAGAATAAGTTTCGTCTCTGAAGATAAAATAGGGATGCAGGGCATTAAAAGTGTCTGCCTGTCTGCAGAAGCAGGGATACTTGGATTTGGGCAAGAGAGAAGTGATGAGCAGCTTCCAGAGCTGAGGAAATATTTCAGACTTCAGAAGGAGCTGGGTTTATGAGAGTAAAGTGTAGGAGCAGGGTAAAAGCTGGGATGAAGTTCAGAGTGACGGGTTGTGGAGCATTATTTCTAGCACTTTGAGTGAGGATGTTTTCACAAATGCTTTCTGGGTCACTAGTAGCTCCTAAAATTAGAGCTGATTTCCCTTTTTAGCAATGTCACTTTGAGTAAGATCATATCCTTATCTTCCTTTTCATATGACACATAAATACGTCTATCTATATACCTGTCCATATATAATTTCTGGTTTGAATCTTAATTTCACTTTGCGACCCTTTCTTGTCACCCCTTTCTTTACCTGTTTGTCTTCAGTCTCTCTGACACAAACTTCCCAGCCCCAAACATTTTGTTTTGTGCCCAGTGTGCATTATTCCCCTTTGGAAATGAAGCTCCTGCCCATTGCCACAGGCAGACCAGCAGGTCTGATGGAGTTCATAATCTTGCTCTGAGCAGAGAAAATGCTGCTTTCCAGAGCCACTGAGTTCCATCAATCAGGAGAACACCTCCCATGGAATAGCAGGGCACCTTCACTCTTGGATGGTGAGGACATGACTCCTTTTAACAGGCTGGAATGACAGTGGCAGCCTGAATCCAATGTTTTCCCATGCAGCTGCAAGTTCTGCTGTTGGCAGAACAGTTGATTGACAGAATATATGGTGTTTTTCTCCTCCTATCTTCTTTAAAAGCCTGAGGATTTCAGAGTTAATATTCTTGCTCTGAACAGAGAAAATGCTGCTTTCCAGAGCCACTGAGTTCCATCCATCAGGAGAAAGCTTACATGGAACAGCACGGCCTCTATGCTGGCTGCTGCTCAAGAGAACTGATTTTCCACTGAGAACAAACACTGGGGCTATGATAAGCTTGTCCTTTCTTACTCTCCTCTTCCTCTGCTCTGTAAGAGCGCAGCCCAGCAGCTTCCATGGTTTTCTCAAGGAGAGAATGGCAGGTGGATGTGCTGCCCATCCATTTCCAGGGTGATTCACTGCATGGAGCTCTCCGGTGCTCCAGGCAAAACCTGTTGTGGAGAAGGATGATGGCTCAGAGTTCCCAGGCTTGCACAAGAGAGAGGAAATCAGTCAGGCTGGCTCCTGGGATGAAGCCTATAATGGAATCATGTTATTATCATAAGTAGTGCCCCAGGCCATGGGCAGCACTCTCTCTCCATCTTCCCAGATATCAGAGCCATGGATTTGCATGTGCTGCCCCAAATCTGATCCCTGGCTGCTCCAGGGAGCTCCCATGAAGAATGACCAGCCAGAGAGTCAATGTGGGATGAGAAGAAGCACACTCTAAAATGCAGTTGTCATTTCAACGCTATTTCTTTTATTAATGACATTGAGAGAGATGTTTCATCTCAGGAAACCATTACTGTTCTGACAGGAAAGACCTGTTAGTAAAGCATCATGCAAGTTTTGGACAAGTTTTTCTCTTCAAAGAAGCTTAAATTGCAGGTGGATCTGAAAGGAATCCTAGGGCTGTCAATGTCTCTTTTGAGTTTCAGGCCATAGCTTTTTTCCCCAAATGTGTACATTAATTATACACTTGCTTCTATCACTGTATTCATTTCAATACAGTTTAAATCTTACAGCATGGGGAGCTATGGAAAGCTCTCTATAAAACAAGTAGATAAAGGAAATTTTTAAAATGCCATTGTACTCTAAAATGGTAGTGTGAGGAGATTTGAAATGGGAATATAATCTCCTCCATTGCAGTAACTGAATCAGCCTGTAAAGAGATTTACTGTGAGTGTGATGGATCCTTCCTAAATACCTAAGGTCAACTGCTCACAAAACAGAGCCCAGGCAAAATTAACATGGATCCTTCCTAAGGTCAACCACTCACAAAAACAGAGCCCAGGCAAAATTAACAATGTTAGGCCTCATTTGAAGTAATTTGTTGTGTTTTATAAATCAATATTATTACTGGTGAGCATAAATGCTATTGAAAATTATTGTGGCATAATGTGGAGAACACTCTTGGAAAATGAACTTCATACAATTTCTAATACAAAAGAACTCTTCTGTGTTCCTTTCTCTTAATGTCTTCTAAATGAGGCACCTTCACTCTTGGATGGTGAGAACATGACAGTTTTGAAGGGGCTGGAATGACAGTGGCAGCCTGAATCCAATGTTTTCCCATGCAGCTGCAATTTCTGCTGCTGGCAGAACAGCTCATTGAGGGAATAGATGGTGTTTTTCTCCTCCTACCTTCTTTAAAAGCCTCAGGATTTCAATGCCTGAGACCATGGTTTGAATAAGGCCAAGATGAGATGACAGCAGTTTCATTTTATATTAAGCTTCTACCTGCTAGCAGTTCCAAAACAGGAAGTAGATAAAATATTTGCTATGAAAAAAACCAATTAGTTTTTAAAGAGAGAATTCACCCAGATCTAAAATAAAGTAATATCCAAGACTGTGTTATTCATAGATTGGCAAGTGAAAAAATTTCTCCTTACCAGCACAGGTCGTAGAACTTTTAATGCTTATTACAATCAGTTAAACAATGGACAATCTGCCAAAATCTTTACTAAGTGCTTGTTATGGTTGATTTTTCTATCCAAGGTGAAAAAGAAGGGAATTAGTTACATTGTGGCTGAGCAGCCTCCTGAAAATCTCTAGCTTTGTATAAAGACATGACAATAGAGAAAAACACTGCAATATGAGCAAAGTAAACAGAACAACCTCCCTGGAGGAAAAGAAGCAGATAGTACAGAACACATCTCATCTGTGTCCCTTAACATTTTCAATTATCTACATGTGGTGATCAGAAAAAAAAAGCATTCAGGAAATATTAGGCTCCTTTTAAACATATTTGCCCTCGATGAAATGGAAAGTATTTCTACATCAACTTTATGCTTGTAATTGTCTGACATTTTGCCAAGGTCAAAACAAAGGTTTACTGATCATATGCATTTTTTTTCCATATTATTGCTTTTACCTTACAGTGAATAAGCACTATCAGTAGGATTTCTTTTTATCCTAGTAATTTTTCCTTTCTATGCCTTTTTTGCCTTATCTGCTTCCTAGCATTTGAAATTCTACTTCCAGAACTAGAATCCATCAGTATCAGCTTCACTATCTTCTTGCATTATGCATATGAAACACGTGCACATGTATTAATGAATTTTAATAAAAAAGTACATACATTATACCTAGAATGTACTCAGATATATTTCTTTTTTATGACTCCTGATAGTCAGATTACTGAGTCAGCTACTGGGATATCAATGATTTCCAACTTCTCACCTGTCATGAGCACCAAAAGGGACACAAGAGGGAGGGATGTGGCTTTCATTTTGTGCATGTCTGATTGATATTTAGCCTCTATAACATCTGTACTGAAAAATTTCCTCCCCTGATGAAATCCAAGGGGGAATTATTTCTTTATCGTGTCCCATGGTGTTGTTTGCCTTTTACCCAGAGTTTGTGATTAACTTCCCAATACCCTTGTGAACATTCATTCAGGAACTCACCATCCACATATTTAGCTGGACCTATATTCATACAAAGGTATTTTGTAGCTCCTAATGACTAAATCTAATTTACCTCCTGCCTCAGAGGCAGCTCCATCACCAAGCAGCACAGAATAAAGAAGAAATGCACTTACCAGGAGCATGGTGCAAATGACACAAAGGATAAACAGCAAGTACAGGAGGAGTGAAAACACTTCAGAACTATGTTTGTATGAACCATCTGAGTGAGGAACTGGTCAATTATCCTCGAAGATCTCACCAGTTTGCCCAGGCTCATAAGACAAGTGTTAAATCACAAGTAAATGATTCATGAGCTCTGCATGCCAGGGAGCAAAGGGGAAAGGGAGAATTCCCAGTAAAACCCACCCTTACCTCTGCTACATCAAAAATGGAAGATGAGTGAGATGCTTGGGAGGTGTTTCCTGCAGGCTGAGTAAGCAGGAAACAGATTTTGCATCTCTTTTCTATTTCTGGGGTTTGTTTTCTCGGATGTGCTCTGCCCTGTAGGTATTTGTAAGTGCATCTAATGTGTGGATATACACAAGGGGCCTGATCCAGAAGTAAAAGTTTCTCCCAATAACTAGAAACCTGGTTTTAGTCCAAAGAGCAGATCTGTTGAGCAAAACCAGTACATTTTACACTGGTGCTTTTAAGCATGGACGTGCCCTCTACTCAGAGGTGAGTGCCAAGGGGATGGGGCCAGACCCTTCAGTGGTGCCCAGAGACAGGACAAGGGACAATGAGCACCAGTGAAACACAGAAAATTCCACCCAAATATGAGGAAAAATCTTCTTTTCAGGCTGCCCAGAGGGGCTGTGGATTCTCCTTCTCTGCAGACACCCCAAACCTGCCTGGGTGTGACCCTGTGCTGCTGCTCTGGTGACCCTGCAGGGCTTGGACTGGGTGGTCTCCAGAAGCCCCTTCCAACCCCAGCCAGTCTGGGATCCTGTAAAAATTATAATCAGTACTTGTGCTCACAGCCTGCAGGTAAGATGGTGACATATTTGGAGACAAAAGTAGTTGTCCATCCAAATAACTACAATAATCTGTTCTCAGTGGTTTATATATTTATTTTTCCCTGCAAAAAGTATTGATTTCATGGTTTGTCATATATCCTAGAGGGATTGGAACACTGTTCCTTCTTCCCTTGGCAGTATCAAGAGAGTTTCCAACACCTTGTACTGGCAAGCTCAAAGCATCCTTCTCTCCCAGTTCCCATCTGCTCATAGGAATAATTTATAATCTAAACAGGTAACAGATTTGATAAAATGGTGCCCTTGTTTAGAATGACAGAAGACAAATGAAATCTAAAAAAATCCTCTGACTGGAAGATTCTTGCTTTTTTTTTTCCCATTTTATTTGTGACTGTTATGAAAGCCAATATTGCCTGAAATTCAATGTGAGGAAAAGACATGGATTCATACTTTGGGGTAAAAGGCTGTTTCACTTTCAGAGAAAAAGGCATCTTACCTATAGCTAAAACAGCAGTTAACCTTTGAAATGGAGAAGACTGCCCTGGAAAAGAGTTTTTTGACACAATAAGGAGAAGAGTTATTAGAAAGAGAAGCAAAAAGTCTGCTTGCAGTCTTTTTGTCTAACTTTAAGAGCCAATTGATGTTATGGTCCTGTCTCTGTAGTTAATTGTACAGGAAAAAAAATAATGTTTCTGGATCCTAAGAAAATGAAAGTCAAAAGTCTCTGGAACTCTCATTGGGGCTGGACTTTGGGGATTTGGCTAAACCTTATACTGCTTCAAAATCAGCGTGAAAATCATGTTCTTCTTCAGCCCTTTTTTTTTGTCCTGACTGAAAACAAAAAGAATTGAACCATGTTTCTTGTAGAGATAAGGAAGAAATTTGAATCTGTGGAAGTGTTTTAGTGCATAAATCAACACATGAAAATACAGTTTATGAAGAATGAATCAGCATAAAGATCTGCTGGAGAAAATAAAACAGAGCAGAGGATTCATAGATTCAGTGTTGATGGATACTCGCAGATGAATCACAGGGGAAACACAAACTGCTAAAATTCTTCATCATTATGTGATACAACTCATAGTCTCAAAGTCTTTGAAATGCCTTTTATTACCATTTTTACAACTTCTGTTTCAGGACTTCAAATTGATCTGCAGTACTGGGCAATGGAGAGGCCTACAGACAAACCCACACCGTGATAAATGATTTAAAGTTCCAAGGGAGTGCTCTTGCTCACCTTAGCTCTCACTTGAAAAATGAGGCACAGCCAGGTTAAGAATTCTGGCAGTGCTGTGAGCAGCCATGACCTCCTTCTACCTCATACCCAGAACCAAATTAAAAAAAAAAAATTTATGACCTGGATATTGTGGCAGGGAATATGAGTCCTTAAAGCCTTTGGAAGGCATTTGCTTGCTTGTTTTTGGGATGTTACTGATGCTCAGGATTGGCTTGTGCCTGGTGCCACAGAGACTAAATTGCCTTCTATCCAAAACAAAAGCTGATGTTACTCCTGACTGCCTGCAAGAGGGAAAAGGTACCTAAATTGTTGGCTTCAAACAAAAATATATAGTATCTAATATTTTCTCAAAGAAATGCTGATCCAAAGCCTTATTTATGAAGCTGTATATAAAATCCAGAATTGTTCCTTTTCCAGGAGGAATGTTGTATAAACTTAACCTTCCACAGTGTGCATTATTTGGCTCATTTTCTATTCAATTTATAAGTTTATCCTTCCAAAGTGGAGGCTTTTTGTCTCCAGTTTGATGCCAGCAGTGCTATTTACAGCACTGATGGATGACAGTTACTTAACCTGCACTTGAATTTATAAAGGCAGTTGTTTCTACCAACCCTCTGGGATGATTCTGGCTTCACAAAAGTGTAAATCTCACAAACACATGCATAAATGCTGCCTTGATATTGTGAAATATAACATCTGCACTATTGTTGTCTGTAGCAATTCAAATTATTGAAAGGAGTAGGAGGTAAACCCAAGTATTTCCTGAAAATACTTTGGTGTTTTATTTGTTTGTTTTGGCTTAGCTCTTGGGGGAATGTGCAGATGATCTTCTTTGCATCTAAATGTTCTCTTCCTATGCAAGTGTTGTTTCACTGGTAGCAGGAAATGCTCAGATCTCTACATGCACAGCAAAAAATTAAGTCAAGAATTCTTATTCAGCATATGAAAATGTTTCTACCACAGCAGAGGATGCTTGTCCTTAAAGAAAAACTGTTTGTATTAATTCCAAACTAAATTAGGAATGTTAGTTTATTAAAAATGGTCTTGGTGTTCTTCTTTATTCCAGTGGGCTAAATTGCACCTATCTCTAAAGAAGCAGTGGAATTGCATTGGTGAGCTAAACAGAGAATCAGGGCAAGAAAATTGTCAATATAATTCCAGATTAAAAACACAGAGCTTCCTAATGCTCTTAACTAAATCAAAGCATTGGATGGGAGTTCAGTTATTAATTTCTGCAAGAGCAACGGTGAAGTGTTAAATGTGTTCTGTGAAAGAGAAAAGCCTGTATTTATCTTACTTTATATAGAAACATAGAATACCAGAGTGGTTTGGGTTGGAAGGGACCTCAAAGCCCATCCAGTGCCACACCTGCCATGAGCAGGGACACCTTCCACTGGCCCAGGTGGCTCCAAGCCCCATCCAACCTGGCCTTGGACACTGCCAGGGATCCAGGGGCAGCCACAGCTTCTCTGGGCACCCTGT
>JAWWEY010000005.1:25874140-25898157 GCA_035582745.1 Loriotus luctuosus
GCAGGGACTGTGCCACAACCCAACCTGCTGGACAGATCTCAGCAGGTCAGAGAAAGAATGTAACAGATAAGAGAAAATAAACAACCTTGAAAAGCATAACTGTCGAATCTCCACTTCTTCTTTGGTCATGGGGCTTGGAAAAAAACCTCTCTAATACCTTGGGAGCCATTCCAACCACAGAAACCCAAGACCCAACATTTTTCTACTGCACTTAGTAATAGCTGAGCTCATAAAAAATAAATGTACAGTCCTTGAACAGCCTGGTTTCTGCCTTCTGCCTGTGAGGAGCATGACTGTTCCTCATTTCACAGCATGGGAATTAAATCTCCATAGTACTGTTCCAAACTCCACCATTTGCTATCAGTGAGAAAAACATCATCACTCTTTATATTAGAAAGGAGTTAAATAAATCCCAAATCCTAATCCTTTTGCTGGATTAGTTTCAGCATCAAGTCCACAGTGGACACATTTATACTTTTATATATTTCCCTCTGTATGCCTGTCAACTTACAATGAAGATCAACATATCATTTCATGCTAGTCTAGACCCAGAAATTTCTGTAGTTTGTCAGTTCAGCCCCCCTGCTTTAACTAGAAGTGGATTACTTCATCTGAGACAGAGAGTTTAATACCCCACAAGACTAATTCTCAGGTCATGTCATTTTTGCATAATGTTATTACAGAGATAGAATGATTCCTGATTTTCAAGACCTGGTTAGAGCCAAAGGGCAAATAACACAAGTGTCTTTGCCTGGGGCATTTGTAATGTGAAGTCATTCATTTCACTCCTTTCTTCCTTTTCAGCATTGACTAAAAGGGATTACCAAACCTTGTGACAGGATAATTTAATTCAGCAAGCAGAAAACATAGAGACTGTTTTGATTCTGAGTTATATGTTGTAGAGCACCTTTCAGATTGTTTTGCTAAGACTGAACTTTTCTTTCATTTTAATGTCCTTTGCAACTTTTTAAGTTTAAAAGTTCTTGTTAATTATCTCTAAATTCCAATGAATTACTATAGTTAAAATTCCTTTTTAAGTGATTCACATTTTACCAATTTCATAAAGTGGGAAAATGACCATCACTTTAAAAAAAAATTGAACAGTTTGGTTGTTTATTTAGTGTTTTTGATTGTTTTTGTCTCTCTGAAAGAACAAGTGTCAGGGAGTTTGATGTATTACATTGATTTCTAAGACTCCTCCATGGTTTGGGTGCCAAGGAAACACATACCCAAGTCACACAGAGCTGCTACTTCAGAACGTGTAAACAAGCACACATTTGTGCTCACCCAGGTCAAGGAGCCAGCAGTAAAAATAGATACAACCATTACTTCATCAGGCAGAAACTTAAATAAACAAATGTGCCTTTGAAGTCAACCACACGAGGAATAGTTCTACTTAAAGGAATATCTAATTTTAAAGGCAACTATAGTAAAAATATCTTCCAGACACTACACAAGGCCTGAAACAAAACAACAAAAACAAAAAAATATCTTTTTTTTTTTTAAGTGTAAAGGCAAAAGTATCTAAGGAACAAAGCAGTCCCAGGTACAGAGCTCAACAACTCCTTTCAGACTCTTTGCCAGTTTGGATTTGTGCACCACCTCTAATATTTATCAAACATATATTGATAGCTCTTAGCACCATCAACACATGAGTACATGGTGGACCTAGAAAAGAAGGTACAGGTGGAAAATCTACAGCATATGAATTTCCCATGACATTACCACAGAAGGAATCTATGGAAAGCTGAGATTTAAATGAAGAGCTTCTGTAGTCACATACATACCTAATTTTTTCTGTACCTTCTCAAGGCTAATTTCATTAACTGTATCCAGAATCACATGCAAAGACAGAGAAAAAAATGGAGCAAAGTCATAGTAGCCCCCGTATGAAAAATAAGTTTCATGGTAATGAAAAGGAAAAAGAGGTTTCATGGTAATGTCTTTCAGATTTCAGAAGTCTTCTATTACAGCCACGGCTAAAATTTAACAGGTAAGTTTAAGACATAATCTAGAGTTGACCAAAAGCATGAGAAAATGCAGCAAGATGTGACAGAATGTTTCTGCCATAGGCATTTTAATACAAGGATCTAATCAGGAAAGATCTTTTGGCATTGCCAGGGTTACAAAGATTTTCTGGGTGTATGATTCATGAGCAAATGTCCATAGCAAACTTCATTAATGCCTTGGCCAAAGGCTCCTATTCAGACACCAGACTGCAGAGGATATAAGCTTTTCTTTCTAAACAGTATTCTCTCTACAAAAATGTGAATTGTTAAACTAATTTATTTTACTAATCCTTAATTTATGCATGTATATATCCACATATCTTTGTATTCAGACACGTGCACAAACATACATATATGTGTACAGAAATGTATACTCATGAATATATATAAACACATGAATTCATATTCACACTGATTCATTCTCACAGTAATCACCAATATTTGGGCTCTAGACATCAAGTAGATGGACAAGCACCACATTTTCTATTTATTCTAACTTTTCAAGCCTGGTGATTTGCTACCGAAAGGATCCTTACAGAAACACAGAATCCGCCAGTTTGGAAGGGACCCACAAGGATCTTTGAGTCCAGCTCTGGGCCCTGCACAGAACACCCCAACAATTCCATCCTGTCCCTGAGAAAGTTGTCCAAATGTTCCTGGTGCCAGGCAGCTTTGGGGCTGCACCCATTCACTGAGGAGACTGTTTAATGCCCATCACACTCTAGAGGGAAGAACTATTTCCTAATACCCAACCTAAACCTCCCCTGACACACCTTCAGACCATTCCCATGAGTCCTGTCCCTGGCCATGAGAGACAAGGATCAGTGTCTATCTCTTCTCTTCCCCTCACAAGGAAGTTGTAACTGCAGTGAGGTCTCCCTCAGTCTCCTCCAGGTGAACAGACCTGAAGAAAAGCCCTCTTTTGGGTGCTCTCTAACAATTCAGTGTCTTTTTTCTGTTGGGGCACCCAAAACTGCCCCCAGCACTCGAGGTGAAGCCACCCAAGAGCAGAGGGGGACAATCCCCTGTGCTGGGCCTGGTGTCCCCAGGACAGGGATGTCCCTCCTGGCTGCCAGGGCTCTGCTGACTCAGATCCACCTGGCCACGGAGCGGGACCCCCAGGGCTCTCCAGCCTCTTGCTCCCCACTCCATACACAGAGCCAAGGTTGCCCTTTCCCAGGGGCAGCACCTTCCTTTTCCATATGTTTGGTTATTGTCCATCTCTCTAATGTGTTTATGACTTTCTGCAGCACCTTTCTGAGGGACTCAAACAGCTCCTCCCAGTTTTGTATCATCTGCTGAGTATCCCTTAATGGATACTGTGATTAATGGAGACGTTCAAGAGCACAGGGCTGAGGATGGAGCCCTGTGGGACCCCACTAGTGGCAGGTTGCCAGTCTGGTGTCATCCCAGCCACTAGAACCTTTTGTGCCTGACCTGTGAGCCAGATGCTCACCCACTTCATGATATGTTTATCCAGCTGTGGGACAGACATTTTGTCCAGAAGGATGCTTGAAAAGACAGCCTGGAAAGCTTTACTGAAATCCAACAGGGTTACATCGACAGGATTCCCTTGATCAGCCTGGTGGGTCACCTTGCCACAAAAGGAAATCAGGTTTGATAAGCAGGACTTTCTCCTCATGAAGCCATGCTGGCTGTGACCAATGACTGTGTTGTCCACCAGATGTTTTTCAATACCTCCCAGAATAACCTTCTCTGTAATTTTACCAGGCCCTGAAGAGAGGCTGACAGACCTGTAGTTCCAGGGTCCTCCTTCTTGAATATCAGCAGAACACTTGCCAGATTTCAGGCAGCTGCGACCTCTTTGGATTCCCAAGACTGCTCAAAAATCATCATGAGAGGTTTTGCAATGCATCAGCAGCTCTTTGAGGATTCTTGGATGAAGCCCACCAGGCCTCATAAATTTGTAGGGATCCAGTGGAGCAGGAGATCCCTCACAAGTTCAGGATAGACTGGAGTTGATCATTCTCATGGACAGAGTCCTCCAGCTCACAGCAGTGAAACTCTGTGAGTCCATCACCCATGTCGAAGACAAAGAAGGCATTAAACACCTCCACCTTGTCTCTGTCTCAGTTTGTGAGGCGACCATCCTCATCCTGGCATGTGCCAAAGGTATTTTTACTCTGCCACTTGCCATTACTGTATTTGAAAAAACTCTTTTAATTTTCCTCCACAGTTCCAACAGCCTCAACTTCAGCTGAGCTTTGGCTCCACAGATTTTCTCCCCACACTGGGGAGTAGCATCTCTGTATTCTCCCCACATCATCTGACTGCTTCCATACCTTTTCAGCCTTATTTCCAAGAGAAGATCCCTGTTCAGCCAAGCAGGTCTTCTGCCTCATTCGATTTCCAGCATTTGGGAAATGCTGACCAGCAAAACTGACCAGTGTTGATGGGCTCCAGCACCTTTAAAACATTTTCCCAGGGACCTTTTTCACTAGTCCCCTGATGAGCCTGAGGTTGCTCTCCTCATGGCCAGAGCTGACGTTTTGCTGATGTTTTTCCTCCTGCCACCAGAGATTTTAAACTCAACAACTCCCATGCTTGCTGTAGCCAAGACGGCCCCAACCTCCACTCTGCTCACAAAATCCCAGCTGCAGACAAGCAGCAGATCCAGGAGGGCATCTTTCCAAGCTGGCTCCCACAGCACCAGTTCCAAAAAGCTGTCATCCAGGTGCTTTTAGGGTACAGATGGTGGTAGTCCCACAGGAGGTTTTAGGTTTTTAGGTTTTAGGGGGTCCCACAACAACAGAAGGACTTCTGCCCACCTCATCAGCTGTGTGATCTTCTAGTTCCAGAGCCTCGTGCCTGGTGCACCCCTGCTTGTCAAATTTTGAGGAGGTGAGAAGGAGGAAGAGGATCTTTCTTCCTGTTATGTGCAGGCACTTGCCTCCAGCCTTCATCTTCAATATACCCTTGGCTAGCAGGCCTTGACTAATTACCCTGCAGGGCTGTGAGCCCACCTGCTTCTCCACTACACAGGAGGCCTGAGATTCCTGAGAGTCTTGAAACTGAAGCATCTCTGAAAATAATTGGTCTCTTGCTTGAATCCTAGGTATTCTGTTTTAATCACTTGAACTTATTAATTATTTTTTAAAATAATTTATTTTGCATGGGTAAATACAAGAAATGTAGACAAAAGGTCACATTCTGGTTGTTAATGCAGGTTATCAGATTGCTTATGCTGTGTGAAGTTTAGCCTTCATCATCATCATTATTACTATTATCTGTAGCCAGTATTTTTTGTAAATAGCTAAAGATGTAGTTTAAATAATATACAATTAGATGTGACTTGATAATGAACCAATGTCTTTGTTTACTTTCTATTATTAGAGGATATATATATCAGGAAGAAAAGATGATATTGTATTTGAGTTACTAGTAAAGCATCCAATCCTATCTATATTAGCTATAGTTCAAGAACTGTAAGGATTCTGTAGTTCAGAATTAGCTGAAACACAAATATTTAGTTTAGATTAATCAATTACATTTCCTCAGTACTCAGATTCTGCTTTCTTTCTGAATATTTGGTAGCATCTCTTCTGTTTGGATTTTAAATTATCTTACCCATATAAGTCAAAACCTCTCTATGTGGTTTTCCCTGAAGAAATTAGCATTCACTCCTCAAAGCCAGTTTCTATCTCTTGGATAGAATGGATGCATGTGAGACCTGCATACACAACTTCTAAATTGCTGGTGGGCTCTGCGTGTGCATTTTTCAGAGCTCTGTATATATCAAATTGTCTGGTCAGTAACAATATCTTCTCTTCTCCAGCTGCATAAATAAAGTAGAAATTGAGAGTATCAGAAGATGAATTGAGATACAGAGCCATTAATGACCTTAAGAACACTGTTATCCATAACAATCATATTGGGATTCTAGGCAGAATCGAGCAACAAGACATTATTTTGAAGTATTGCTTTTCTTCACAAGGGTCTCTGCTGGAATGAATCTGCAGCTACCAAAAAAAAAAAAAAATCACAACCAGCATAATGACTGTGAAAACCTGTAGAATCAATCAATCCAAGCTAGAAGACAAGTAAGATTTGGATTCAGAGATATTGACCACAACCTTAACTTAATGATAGTAGAAGAAAATGACAAAAATTCTTGAGTGAGCACATTCAGTGTCAGTTGTTCTTTTTCCTGCATGGAAAAGGCTCAAATGCCCTTCTATACAAAGAATCACACACCCCAATCAATATCACTGGCTTTTTATACAGAGAAGGTTTCTGTGCCACTCAGTCATCTTTCTCTGCATAAGGTACAACGTGCCACCCATATAGACTTAATATATAGTCAAAAAGTAAAACCTAAAAGCCATTCTGTTTGGAGACAGCTACTGCCCTAGCAGTAAGAGAAAACAGCAACATGGGGGTTCAAACAAAAGTACAGAGAATTTGCTTCAAGTTATAAAAAAAAATTTTAAAATCCTTTTTTCTTCAGTAACTAAAAGAAATCTTGGTAATTTTCTCCTTTATGAAAGTCATCAGTGTTTGATACCCTCTACATCTTGAACATCACTGATAGTACCAGCAGGGATACTGAAACAAAAATGAAAAGGAAGGGCAATGAAAGAACAAAGACCAAACTAACGAAATGTCTTCAAAGAATTAATGAAAATGACCTGATTTCATGTGCAAAATCCTGTCAGACTACCCTGCTGACTGAAGAATGTATCTGTTATTAGTGTTAAACAGCTTTTACACTACTTCAGTGATTGCATGAAACCATTAAGTTACAGCCTCTATTATACTAATTTTTTTAGGGCAACTTAAATGATTCATGAACTCACTAACTGAAATGATGACACACCATATTCTCTAAATAAATGTTCTTTGTTCTTGGGAAACAGATCAGTAGGAGGTTTGATCTAATAATTATCCTTAAATATTAGATTTTGAAAGAGAGTATATTCTAGAAATAGATTATAATAATGTTTACAAAAAATAAGATTTGCTCTTCTCCTTGCCATTTGAGTTTCTTTAGGATCTTTGATTAAACACACAGAACAAATAGGGAGAAATACAAAGAGAGATTGTCAAAACACAGACTCCTGCAGCGTATTATGAAAAAAAGATATACAGAAGGCAATCTTGGCATCAATAGTCCCCTTTGTTGCCAAGCTGAAACACGCTCGTGTTCTTGTCAAGCTGACTCCTGAGAACACTCCTAATCCTGCTGGCACAGCCAGCACTGCTCCTCAGCACCCTGCCCAGTGCTGCTCCAGCTCACCAAGAGGAATTCCACCCTTCCTCTGAAACCCAGGAGGCTGATACTGGGTGGAGAGAGGGGATATGGGGCAGGCCTGAGTCTGATCCCTGGCAAAACACCCTCAAGGCCTTTGGGTTCTAGAATTGGGCTCTCTGACCAATAATGTGTTCAATAACTCAATAACTCTCTTGATAAATAACTGAATGTTCTGCAGATACTGTAGGAAGCCAGAATCACTTAAAAATACACTGTGCCTTTAGGGGCTGTCATGATTTCAGAGACTCACAAAATGGTTTGGGTTGGAGGGGACCTTAAAGCCCATCTCATTGCACCCCCTGCCATGGGCAGGGACACCTTCCACTAGCCCAGGCTGCTCCAAACCCTGTCCAACCTGGCCTTGGACACTTCCAGGGATAGGGCCTTTATTCCAAGAACTTCAAATGTGGGCTGATATTGTGGATCAGTCTCAAAAATTAACTTAATTTCTCCTTTTTTCTTGAGTAAAAAAGTGCTTTCCTTTCCTTTGTTCTTGAGTAGAAAGTGCACATGACTTCTTGCCACGCTGGCTTGTAGATATCAGAGAGCTGGAAAAACAGGGTCATTTTGGGAATCAGAACTGCTTGCCTGCCTTCCTGTCCATCTCTGAGCCCTCATTTCTGTCTGTGCTTTTCCTGGGACACAAGTACCCACAAGATCTCAGGCTCTTTCATTATTGCCTGTGGAAATGTCATTTATCCATGCATGGCAGACCCCTTACACAACTGGGATTGTGAGCACAGACCTCAACAAGTGTCCAGCCTTTATCTTCTGCACCTTTCATGTCTCTGATATCCATCTTTGAAGTCCCCTGATTGTCCCAGTGATACTGGAGATAGCCAAACCCTCCTTTACCTTTGTGACAAGTCTAGGGACTTGTCAATCCTTTAATATTCTGGCTAAACCAAACTAGGCTCTGGTTGTAATTAATCTGAAAACATGTTCTAAACTCTTCTGTCATGTATTCATGGCTTCTCAGTTTAAATTTTATCATCCTTTATTTCCACCTTTTCACAAGCACATACCCTCCAGAGAATCCTCCTGAATCAAGAAACTAATATAATATTGATATTGTATAATATTGATAACAGGAATTGCTAATTGTAAAGTATCATGACCTGATATGTTTTTAGGCTCTAAAATTAAATGAAAAATGTTTTCCTACGAAAGGAATTTGTATTTAGAACAGAGATGGAAATTCAATGATTTTGGAGGACATTATCCAGGTATTTCTAGACCTGGAAATATGGTCATGGAAAGTTTTAATTTTGCTCAGGTATGTCCTTATTCAAGCAGTTTCACCACATCAGTTATTTAACTAGTGCCATCTTTTTCTATGCCCAGTTATCTAGAATAAGAGAGGCTGTTGTATCACAATCCAAAATTAAACTCATTGATGTTTTTCATAGCCAGACATTCTTAAAAATGTCTGGATATGTACTGGGCTACAAATATTATTTTTCTAGTGGGAATGTATCAACTCACAATCCCAAAAATTCTCTTCAAGCTCTTCCCTGTTACCAGTCTGTGAGTCCCTGAAATTCTAAAGAGGATTTAATGCATTCCCCAACCTAGCCTTTTGCAAACATTGTGGGAATGATGATTCATCTGATTTCTGTGCATTTTATCCACCACATTGAATGGAATATTCCCTAAAGGAACCAATTACAACACAGACCAGAAGCTATTTACTGATAGAGCCAATTGCTGGAAAAGGCAGAGATTTCTGTTATTCCTGTTATTCCCATTAAAACACCTGTCTTGAAAACCACTGTTGGAAGACCTTTGTTAGTTCTTCTCCACACTTTGAAATTCCAGATTAATCAGGTCAAATCAAGCTCAGGAAGAGCACAAGGAAATGTTATTCCAGACTGTAACTGGAGTGAAAATTGTGATTCAGGGCATATTGTGCACCTGCACAACTGAAGCCCCATGGATTTTATTAACACTGTCTGTCACATGTGTCAAGTCTAGTGAGAACTGTGGGCTAAAATATTTTGATAGGGAGTAAAAAAATGACAAAACCAAATAATGTTGGCCCTGCTTAGGTTCACACACAGTAGTTGAAACATATTAGTGAGTGTCCTGTTACAGTCTTGAGTCTTGCTTACTTTGCCCTATGGGTTCAGAGGATTCAGAACTCAGGAGAGGAACCCAATGTGTTCTCATCTTTAACTTGATAGTATTATTTTCAAATGCTTCTGTTTTTGTAGCTGTTCATGAACACAATCACTTTTAAAACAACCTCTAAGGGAATCTTCTCAAGCTACATGAATACCAGGCTGCCAAGGGCAGCCCACTGCTTCAAGAGATTCCTTTTTTTTACCTTTTGCAGAGCAATATTGGACACTTGTTGGTGTAGTTGTTCCAAAGGATGTCAGTGGTCACTAAAACTTCATCCACTTTTATCTCATCACATCATAAAACCCTTTCCTCCTATTTGTATGATTGGGAAGGTTCTGTAACTTTGTATGTCCCAGAATTTCTTCAATTATTAGGAACCTTTTCTAAAGAACCAACCTAAATTTATTCATAGCCAGTTTATATCAATTTGGTTTTGAGACAGAGATGGCTTTTGGTTTACATAGCTCATCTTACTTTATAATATGCATTCTGTTGGCAGAAATTTTATCTTCTTTCAACTCTTTTTCCCTCCCCCTAAATATTGTTAAGTATTTCCACCTTAAAAGAGTGAGGCTCTTTCTTCCCCTGATTTTTCACATCTGTTTCAGGTTTTAAATCATTTTGCTTCAACAAAACTCCACAGTATCCCCGAGGAGATTTCCTCAAGACCTTATTTGATAGGTTGAATACTTCCCTATCTCTGCAGAAATTACCTCTTCTGATACAATGTAAGTTCTTTGCATAATTTCACAATCACTCTTTCCATCCTGGTAACCTCTCTGTCTCATTCTGTTTGGATTTAAATTCCTTTGTCTGGGTAGCTGATTTACATAAGAGGCACAGCACTCCTTTTGTGTATTAAATAACAAATTATAAACTTGGTTTTCCTTGCCAAAATCCTTATTGATGCTAACTGCAGGAGCCACCTTCCATGAAATATTGACACAGCATTCCCATGACTCTAGAGGTTTTCAGCAGCCATCCAGGTACTTTCTTGGTGGTTTTCTTCATAGATCAGTGATGAAGAATACCACCAAAAACTGTGGCAATTATTAAATTTTCTGCAGGAGGGTATTTCCTTTGAAGCATTAGAAGGAATAGAGCACTGCCATAATAATCACACAATCAACACAACCAGCCCACAATTTCCAACTTATAACAATGTTGATAACACCAGTTTTATGTTATTTAGTGTTCTGCAATATCAGATTAAAACTTATTTCATATTTATTTGTCTCTTTCAGCTCTGTCCTGTAACATTGATTACTCCTGGCCTTGGAGAGAGCCAGCTTGTTTGCCCATGAACACAACTGAACCTTAATGTATAGAATAAAACATGGGTAGCAGATGATTTTTCTGCTGGTGCATTCCCACAATTGGTGCACTAGTTGGTTTTATCACATGATTGTTTGATGCTACAAAAGCCAGACATGAAGATAAGAAAAAGTATAATTTTTATATTTAAAAAAATATTCTGAGGTTAAGACCCCCTATTAGAAATTGGGCTCAGTTAATCTGTGTGTTCCTTGGTGCAAATCTTTGGCTTCATCCCAATAATTTATAGCAGATTCATGGTCAGATGAACACTTGTTTACAGTGACCACAGGGTGTGGATACAAAGCAGTTGCTTTTTGCCTTATTGGCATGCAAACAGGGAGCTTAGCTTTAAGCTGAAAAAGGGTAAATTTAGATTGGATATTTTTCCCTGTGAGAGTGGTGGGGCCCTGGCACAGGGTACCCAGAGAAGCTGTGGCTGCCCCTCGATCCCTGGAAGTGTCCAAGGCCAGGCTGGACAGGGATTGGAGCACCCTGGGATTGTGGAAAGTGTCCCCTAATGATCTTTAAGGTCCCCTCCAACACAAACCAATCTGTGATCCCATGAAAACAGAAATGCTAGCACACAGTCCATAGAGTGATCAATTTTCTTATTTTAGCCTAAAAGTTTGACTGCATGAATTTTAAATGGAAACAGGTTATGTAAAACAAGAACTGAAAAAGTAATCCTACTGAGAATCATTAAAAACAATTGCCATATGTGAAATTAAACTTTAAAATCAGTCTGTCTCCTGCCACGCAAGTGACAGAAGTAAAAGAATTAGCACAACATTGTTTTACTCAATAGCTGAAAAATAATGACAATGTATCCTTCAAGTAAATTCCATTTTAATATTCTTTGTTATTCTCTCTACTGGGTGCTTTTGCAATTTCTCTGTCCTATTATCTGATTTTAATCATTCTGTAACTTCCATGGGCCTGCAGTGCATGACCTTGACCCCATTCAAACCAGTGTCAAACAATGGTTCAAGACAAAGGCCTTTGCACCTGCAATTTTGGTATTTACAGAAAAATGCATTACTTGATATAACCAAGAGCAGAAAAACATTTATTCTCTGGTTTTTAATATGATTTTGATTAAAATAGAGAATGTTTTTAATGACGGAATGAAATAAAATCTTGTGATATTACAGATTCCATCAAGATTTAATTTTTTTCCACATCATTACTGCCTCTCCTGAGACCGCAAATGGAGGGGAAATGAAAATATCATTCTCGTCACTGAATAATTGTTCCACTGTTGGAAAACAAAAATCAGACAGCAGTCTCATGCTGAAATCTCCTGCTACACACCTTGAACTATGACACGGAATATGTGCAACTCACTGCTGGCTTTGTGTTATTTTTATTAAGGCTGTTTCGTTTCTGCTAGTTGTAGACCAACAGTCCCAGTGTGAGGTTGCTCTTCCTAAGCTGGTTCCCATGGGCAGCAGGACTTGATGGGTTTTGGCAGAGAGATACAATTGGTCATCTCTTGTGTCAGCCTGGAGACACAGGAGGTGAGCTGCTATTGCTCAAAGCCCTGTTGGTTTTTCTGGAGCCAATATCTTCTTCCTTATAGAAGAGAGGCATTCCTTTAGGTAGCCTGAAGCCTCTTGCCACATTTGTGCCATTGGAAAAGAAAAGGGGTCTTCAGTCCTTTTCTGTCTGACCCCATCGTGCTGCCAACATCCTGCCAGGAAGGGTTCAGATGGGACACAATCCCCTGGAGTCCCTCACCCTACACATCTCACTCATCCTTCACTACATAGATTTTGAGCTGGCATGGATTTAAAATGAAGGAAGAAGACTTCCCTTCATCCTTAACCTTTACATTTCAGGTCTCAGGTGTGTGGTTCTGTTGCCTTATACATTACAACCATTCTATTAACATGTAAAGATTCCATAACTTCATAGTTCATACCTTCCCATTCTTCTTGTGGGGAGCTCCTCTGAGCAGTGACTCTTCTCAGCCTTTTCAGTAGCCATCTGACTCCTCCTCTTGGTACACCCTTTTATGGCACTCGTTCTTGTTAGGAACATGTGTTCTTAATCTCTAGTAATTGAGTCCCAGCTGCAACTCATGGAGGGGTTAGATTACATTCTACTGTGCCCCCCTACATGGTTCAAGGGGTAAAGAGCTCAGGGATTGGAGGGGCTCTCTCAGCACCTTTCTCCCTGGTTAATTCAGCTGAGTCCCTGCAGGCAGGGGTTCTCCTCCTCCTTACCTCTCCCTTCAAATAAGGACCTGTCCCTGAGGGATCCTTTCCATTAGGTAAAAGACAGGTGAGGGAATGAACAGACAATTAGGCTCCAAGCCCTAGAGCCTGGGAAAGCTCACAGAAAAGCAACAGAGAATAAATTTACAGTGTGTGGCTTCTAACAAGGTCACGGTGTTCTGCACTACTCACTAATGGGACCATATTTCACAAGGAAACTTTACAATAAGATTTGTTTTTGGAGGGCTGAATCAAAAAAGTACAGCTTGTGGCTCTTTTGACTTCCTGGAATAGGCAGAGAATGGAACTAAAGCTGAGGAACATTTTCTGTGGGATTGTGTAAATTAAAGTCAATTGAAACCTATGCACAAACCCAAATAAATATTAGCAGTGTGATTACAGATCTGTGAAACTTAACAATGTTGCTGTAATGATGGCTGAAAGGAGGAAAATTCTCAAGGACCTGATTGTAAGAGCTCAAATGAAATACAATTCCATCTTTCATGTTTTAGCAAGATAATTTTGGTTCAGTTTTGACTAATACAGAATAATGGGAATAAAATATGCTGCCTCAGTCTCTGCAATATTGGCTTTACATTATTGGTCCTGACAGCTGGCTTTTAAAATGCAGTAAATATTGGGCAATGCTGTTCTGTTAAGACAAGCCACTTCATCAAGCATATTTCCAAATCACACTTTATTTTCAAAATGGGTTTAATTTCTCTGTAGATCGCAAAGGAGCCCACTGCAAAATTGACCTGCGACAGAGTGCCCTCTACTGCGTGTATTTGGGAAAGGAAAATAAAGCCAACTCCTTAAAAATAAAATCTTTACATGCTGAGGCCAGTGCTTTTGTCACAGGCTACTGGACACTGAATTAAATATAACATACATATAGGCATATATCACTCTAACCTTCTTCTAAAGGACTAGGGAATAGTATCCAAAAATAGGTATGACATTTGCACAATCTCTTCTGTGCTTTTCAGTGAAACCAGTGTGTGTCTTCCCATACCAGTGTGGTCTGTGTTTGTAGGATGGACAGTTATTAGGGGAGCTGAAAATCTGCCCTGTATTGCCCTGCTGCCCCATTTGCTTTCGGCTGTTGGAAGGAATCCATCACAATTTGGAGTAAAAAGTCTCTCTGCTTATAGATGTATTTTCCCAGTCTTTAATCTCTCCTGATCTCTCATTTGTACTTCTGTCTATTTGCCATTAGGTCCCTCATATTAGACTGAGCTCCCCTTTTCCTGCCCATGTCCTTGATAATATTGGATGCTACTGAGTTACACCCATTGCACTTGATTGAGGAGATATTTCACCAGTGCTGTCTCAAAATAGAGCCTTACAGGTTAAAAACATATCACTGAAGCAATTCCACAGCAAAGCCCAAACCCTCAAGCAGATGTATACTTTTGAAGTCTTCCCATTTATCTTTCTTTTCTTTGGGCCAGCCTAATGCTGAGATTTGTGATGGACCAAACACCTGCAACCTCTGTTAAAATTCAGTGGCTCTTATCAGGGAAGCAAACACCCCTTTTCAAAGCAACGGCATAGATAAACATTAAATGGCATAAACTAACATTAAACATTTTTGAGTCACTTTTGAAATGCCCTCCTTTGTACCGTGAAGTCTCTTCTGTCAGCAGTATATGCAGAGCCACAATTTCATTCTTAAAACCTCAGCTTAAGTCCTGAGGAGCCACACAGAAAGCAACTGATGCATGATCAAAGGTGATCCCTCTGCAACCAAAGGTGGTGTTTGAATCCCTAGCACATTTTTGACCACATCACTAGGACAGAGTAGAGGTAGGTAGTAAACAACAAAGTTTTTCAGAACAACACAATCAATTATCAAAAGTTCTTCAAACAAAACAGAAACAACACAAGCAGCATTCCCATAATACACAGTGGCCTTGCATATATTTCAGCAATGAATTTGGTGTCTATAGATTTGTTCCCACAACTGAACCTTTCCCTTAAAGTAAACCCTTATAGATAATTTACAGCTTCTAATGATGGCATCTGTGTAATTGCTTTCCCTTTGCTTCATACCTGTAAATCTTGTATCTTGTGCTAAATCCCTGTCGACTTCTGTCCACAAAATCAGTGTATTCCTGTGAGCGATGGAAGGGTCCCTTATCAGAGAGGAGCCAGTCGAAGGGGCTTGTGGCATGCTGATCCGAGACAGCAGCAACTGCTAAAACCCAGCAATGAAGACTCAGTGCTATCCACTCCCATAGAGCCATCAGAGAGAACAATTCAGCACCAGCACTGCATCGCCATATCATGCTTCCACTGGGGACTTAGAGCCTTCATTCTCTTAGCTTTCCCTCAACACCTAGACAAAATACACAGTCAATTAGATAAGCGCACACTAGGCATCCCTTGGAAGTAGAAACAAGTTTCCTTTCTTTCAGCTTAAAGAGATAGTGGCCTCTACTTTATTATATTTTACATTAGCATAAACCCCACTAGGCTAGTTAACAGTGGAGTGTTTCAGTACTTCAAATGCTGTGAAACTAATGTCTTCATTAACATCATCAGTGATAATATTTACTGTTGAAGGGAAACCTTCACAAATCATCAGGGGAGGGATTGTTGGGGTTTTTTTCCCATTCATGCTAGTCATTAATGAAAAATACGCAACATCAGAATCTTGTCTGTTAGCAGCAGTAAAAAAATCATTCAGCAATGTCTGTACATAATCATGATGTACAGCAGTACAAAATCATTCAGCAGTGTCTGTACATAAGCTCACAGTTCACACATTGGACAGAAAATAGGTGGGATTCAGAAGACCCAGGTTGCTTTCTTTTTTAATGTCCTTGGGAAAATTGCATTGTGGTTTGTCTTCACTGCAAAGTGTGGCTAACAGAGCCAGTTCCTCTGTCCAAACCAGCATTGCTGGACAGACTGACTGCCCTGATCAAGAGCTCTGGAGCTGCCCACAGTGATGAGCTCAAGTGACTTACACCAACTCCAGATGATGAAATTTTGGGTATCCCTAAGAGCAGCATTTTACTTTCAGTCCAAATTGCCCCAGCTCAGTGGATCAGCCTAGAAATACTTTTTAAAAGGTGCCTAAAGAATTTTTTTGTGTGCTCTGTCACAGATCAAGTATTGATTGCATCATGTAGGAGCTCAGTGAAGACAAGCCACAGCTTCCCTCTGTACCTCAGACCCATATCCTGCAGAGATTTCATTAAAACATCTATGCAAGATCATGAGATGACAAAGGGCATGTAGATTCCTAAATATATAGAAGCAATCAGTTTCAGTTTTCAGTCTAAGTTGAAACAGCACAGAATGAATTCAAATACATGAATGTGAGAGCTTTAATTTTGCTAGCTGATGAGTTTACAGGCAATAAAATGCTGGATTCACATTCACTCAAATCAGCACTCATCATTACATTTTCACCTTGGCTATGGTTTTTGGAACTTGGTGGGAAATTTTTCCTTCCCATCAGTAATTTGGTCTGTAAGTGAACCCTAAAAGATGGATATTTCCAACAGAACAGTCCTGCAACTGAACACTCAGCACCCCCATCCATTATAATGAAAATTGTGTCACAGAATAAATATGCTCTGTGCATGTATGTGAGATATTAATATTCTCAAGAGCCTGCAGGAAGCTGACTGCCTCCAGGAGAGCACAGAGGTTCTTGTGAGCCAACAGGAATTTACAGCCTAAGAATATAATAATCTGTCTATACAACCAGATAAATACTCCAGCTTTATGTGGTGTAATTGTTTGTAACATGATTTGGACATGATTCTGCAAACAATAAATGTATAAAGAAAGACCCAGCTCATATTTCATGCTGAGCATGTACCAAGACACTGAATTATAACCATAAACAGTTACAGCCATGCAGTTGTTTCTGACCATAAAACACAGATTGCATTAATTTTATAAATCCTTTTGAAATTAAATTTCAGGAGTCTACAACAGAGACCTCTCAAACTTTTATTTATGCTCCCAACCCATCCCTTCCATGCGAAAAGAGTCTGCATATTGAGGTTTGAGTATCATATTCCTAGACTGGTGGTGGTTTTTTTCCCCTTCAAATTCATGTATTTGAGGTTACACCACTGCATAACCTTGCTCCCACTGTATGAGAAAGTCTGCACAGATTTGAAGCAAAACTGAAATGCAATAGATTGCTCTACTGGCCCATAAAAGCCATGAGGATCATTTGGTTGCCATTTCCTGTTAAAAATAGATCAGTATAAATAAAGAAAACATTCCAGTCACTTTCAGACAGGCCAGACCAGCCTTTGCATCACAACAGAGTGAAAATCCACAAATGCTTTTGTCTCTTCTTATAATTAATCAGGGGGAAATATATTGCACAGCATATTCATTCCCTTCCATCATCCTTAGCACAGACAGGGAAGATGCTGGGCATAATTTTTTGACATTATATGAAGCTACAGAAAGTGAGTGTCATGAGAATTTCAATTTTCATACCTACTGCTGTATTAAAATTTCTAACTTTTCTATTGAAAAATTCCCATACTGGATTAAATGAGAAGAGATAGGAGTTTACTTTTTCAGTTACTTATTAACACTAAAGTGTTTCAGGCTGTTAAACTGTAATGATGACTAATTGAGTCCCTTTTGAATTCAAAATGATAATATTAGGATTGGAAAATTAATTACTGTGTATATGTAGCATCTTCCTAACACCAGACTAAACCAGCACTTGGAAAGGAATAGTGGAAGAGCCAGGAGTTTATTTTTGGCTTAATGCTGCACCTCTTGGTGTGTCATAAATACTGGCAAAACAACTGCAGAGAACCTGTGCAGGTACTGAAGAAAATAATCTTGGTTTAAAAATCTCCTTGTTTTAAATATCTATGGAGGTATATTCCAAAGGAGCATAAATATACAGGAGAGAAATGAGGAGAGAAAAACCATGTGTGCATCTGTAACTGGTATTTATGCACTTGTGTCTGTTGTCCAGCCATTGTAAAATCATTCTGCATTGCATTAATCCTCATAACACCCCTGAGAAGGAGACTTTTAACAAACAAGGACCAGAAACCTGAAAAGATGACTGCTAAGGGAGGGCTTAAGCTGTTAGAGGGATCTAAATGCCTGTTTCCTATTAAAAGATAATTTAGAAAATTCTATCCAAAGGATTTTTGCAAAGCTTACAGTATCAGAAATATCCTAAAATTTTGAATATTCAAATTCTCTAATTAATGCAAATGCCCTGCAAACATTTTGTAAAGACTGTGCAGGCATATGAACATACAAATTTTGCAGTTACAAAGCCACAATAGAACTCCAGGGAAGAACAATCTGTATTAAATTTGTGGTAGATAAAGGGTGGGGCATGGCAAATAAAAACACCTGTTAAGTAACAGAGCTGGGAGATTTTCAAGCAGAGAAGACATTATACAGAGAGCAAATAATGCAATATTTATTCTGTGATAAAAACTGTCATGTCAACAATGGTCTCTTTGAAGTGCTGGCTTAAAGGACAGTTCTTAGGTATAGATGCTCTGCACATTTATCTTCTGTTATCCCCATGGTTTCACCCAGCTGCCACTTGTAAATACTGCTAAGCTTTTGGTCTTTCTTCTAAATTCAGAGGTTAAGGTGAGTTCAAGAAGCAAAACAGGCTAAATTCTTCTTTGTTAGAAATCTATTGTCTCCTCACTGGCATTAGTGCAGCAGGAATTTGACTCAGCATCTTCTGGGAATACCATAACTAAGTCCTAATTCTCTTGAACATGTAAAAGTTCTGGAGACTGGCAAAATCCGTGTATTTACATCATGTGAGGATGTAGAGCTGGCAAGTGCAATGCAAACATTTTGGCCACTGGGATAAATTTCATCAGGCTTCAGCTGTGAACAAGAGAACAGGACATCTGTGGTCATTTTGTTGTCATCATGTTGTAGGGCAAGCCCCACCAAACTCAGTCTTTTTTAGGTAATTAAAAAAAATATTAAAGTTGTATATAATTACATATGGTATTTTATGAACTCTCTAAGACACTGAGCTAAAATAGTGCAGATTGAAGTGTCTGCTTGATTTGTGGGTTGAGCTTTCTTCCTTACAGAACATTAATTAATGAACCACGTACACTAAGGTACACAGAATAATAGAGAGCCAGCCCAGATGTGTGCACAGCAATGCCCAAGAAAAGAAAAAATCAGTAAGTTTAAATCCTTTCTAAAATGGAAATTGTGGAAAATTTTATGAGGCGAAAAAAAAAACCTCAGTGCATGTAACCTTTTCCTTCCCAAGAGATGACAGTCAAGTATAATACAGATGTGTTAATTTACAGTAGAGATACAGCTACTAAATTGGTCATTACTGGTTCACTAGTGGAGCAGCCTTTTGTGTAAGACTCAATAAAGTTGATGTTAGGCATCACCAGTAACTTTTCTGGGCCCCATCTACCTGCAGTTCTCAAGGATCAAAATAAAATAACTGAACAAATGTACAGACATTTTTTATAAGATCAGGTTTGGGGTTTTTTTCAATATTTCTCTCTACTCTGGAATCAGAAAGATGTATCTGAGACCTTGGTCTGAGATCCCCTGTGTCAGTGGAAATGCAGAATACCAGGGCCTCTCTGAAGCCCTCTGGTTTTTATGTTCACTTGAATTCCAAGAAAATGCTGATACAACCCAGCTCTCCATGGAAAATTGAGAATCCTCTGTGCCAAAGTGGGATTCTGCTGGCTGTAACTTCCCATAATGATGAAATAAAAATTTAGGACTGTTTTCCTCAGACATGTCCTTTCAAAGGAAAGTAAAAAATAACTTCCTATAACATTTAGAAAATTAAAACATCTAAGATGGTGCTTTTTTTATGCAAAACACAAAGCTTGGCTTTCCTTGAACTAATCAAAATATTAAATACTACTTGTATATCCTTTAAAAATAAACATACAAAGAAAAAATATGATAACAGATGGTGGGGAATACATCCAGTTCTGTTTGTAGGCAGTTGGATTTCAGAAAGGTCATAATTTTACCATTTATGAGGGTTTTGGTACTCCATCCCTCCATTACTTACAAGCCTTAGGGATTTCAAAATTACTGCTTTTGATCAAGTACAATACATGGTGTAGCAGAGTACCCTTCATATTTCTTTGAGATTGCACATCATGGAAAACAGGAATGGAGCAAACCTTTTGTTTTCTAGGTATTACACAATATTCTCAGGAATGCTACAACTTTGAATCAACAGCAAGAAGCAACATTTTATTTTCTGCAGGTGGATGGGAAACAGTGAAACTCAGAGAAGGAAAGATAAGTCCAGACCTTTTTTTTTCAAAGGTATTTTGACACTGAAAAATGGAAAGACATTTTACATAAAGAATAAAGAAATAGTCTGTGTCTCAGAGATTGCTCTTATCTGCTGTAAGTCCTTGGGTTTATCACTTCATGTGTCTCTGCTTTCCCTTCCCTGTCTGAAGTGTGATGATCACATTGCCCACCTTTGCAAAGCACCACAAGACCTCCTGTGTTATCATCAGGGATTCTTATTCTTCCTTCAAGAAGCCATTTTTCTCATGCTAACAATTTTTAGTGAATGAGACCTGAGGAGGCACCTGCCCATGGAATTCTCTCACAGCCCAGTGTAAATGAAACAGGTGTGAAGATGATGTTGTGATGTGGGAGAAAAGAGCAGAAAGGGCCAGAGAGGAGAGCAAAAACTATCTCAGTTGTGCTCTGCTCTGGGCTTAGCCACCACACTGGTTCTGTTCTCCAAAGGAAGATACTCAAATCTCTTGGGGAAGATGAAACAGGAAAGCTTTATAGATACAAGTGTTTGACAAAAGATTTTGAAAATATAGAAACTATAAGCAAGATTTTTACAGTTACTTGGTGTGAGTGTATGTCTTTTTAGGGTATTTTTCAGCAGTGGCTTAAAATATGGGGAGCAGATACCACTGTCTTTTATTGCTTTTCACAATTCTTTTATCTAATGAGGTGGGACAGCTACTTATGTTTTAGGACTACTGGTTTCTTGGCTGATTAGCCCAGGCGTAGCTAAAGGATTTAGACATTCTTCTTTGAAAATTTGGCATCTGACTTTATGTTAGTTTGTTAGTTGAACATTATCAAAATAGTTCTGGGAGTGTTCTAATTTTGGGATTAATGCTCAGTATCAGCTAGAGAGGAGAGCAAAAAGTATCTCAGTTGTGCTCTGCTCTGAGCTTAGCCACCACACAGGTTCTGTTCTCCAAAGGAAGGTACTCAAATCCACAGAAAAAAAAACCATCTCCCAAGCTGAATTTCCTGAAGGACAGAAAATGACTTGTGAACTGAGGTGAGCTGCTTGGTCCTGTGGTCACAGTCAGCTGTTGGACAGAGATGAGCTCTGCTTGAATTCCCTCCAGATGTCTGGGACAGGAGCAAGAGACCCAGAGCAGAGAAACAGAGCAGGTTTTTGGGGCATTGGAATCGCTAAATCACAGAGTCACAGTGGTTTGGGTTGGAAGGGATCTCAAAGCACAGCTCCTCCCAATGCCAAGTGGCCCAGGCTGCTCAGAAGGACCAGGGTAGAGGATGGTGAGGCCTCTCTGCCGCCAGATCTGACCCCATGAGCTGCAGGGGACAGTGGGTGACACTACAGAAAAATCAGAAGGCACCTAGATAGACAAGTCGTACTTGTCAACATGGTTTTCCAGAGGGGGATTGAATCAGCTTGTTCTCTGGTGCTCATTCTGAGCTACAATCATCTGGAAAAAAATCTGAAAGGAGACATTAAATCTATGTCTAACAGGCTTAGAAGAGAGTTTCACATTCCAGGCTTAAGAATAAGTCTTCATATCAGTTCCTGGTAGCAGTTTTGATTAAAGGCACCCTAAATCAGCATCTTTCCTTTATTCAAACAGAGCTTCGTGCACGGCCAGATTTTAGCTTTCTTCTCCCCTCTCAAAAGGGAGACATGACCCCTGTAACTATGTCCTCAACAGCCAAAATAAAGAACAAGTAAGGTGTCTGATTTTTAACTTTTTTTTTTTAACAATCCTGCTGGTTTTTCCTCCTCTCTCCCTTCAAAGAAAAGGAGAAAACATCAAATGCATCCACGGAAAGAGAGAATTTATGTCAGCCCAACCTCTGCAGCTGCACTCGGGTCTGTCTGGAATGTGAGGGCTGGTTGCTGAGTGTTACAGCCCTTGCCCACAGAGCCTGCCTTGGTATTTGCTCTGTCCCTGCAGAATTTCACTCCTGCAAGTGCCTGTGAGCCTTCAGCTGATGTCCCCATGTGCTTTTTGTCACTTCCCAGTGCAGCAAGTGCCAGCCTCCTCAGCCCATGAGTATCTGCTGGCTGCCAGGCGTGCTGAGGTAATTGCTTCAATGTCTGATATTTGTAAAAGACCTGATTTTTCCCTTTGCTGTCCGAATCATGATGTATAAACTCCCTCAGGCGCTGTTTAAATCTGTTAATCTAAGTTCATCCTCCTGTGCAAATGGATCCTTATGTGTTTTAGCTGATGATGTCAAGCAGCATCCCCAAAATGCCATTGCAGTCTTTCTGCCTAAATGAGTGAATCTGTTTCTACAAGGAGCTCGTTGAGGGGAAGATATTACCTGTCAAGGCTTTGAGAGCACAAAAAGGCCTCAATAGCCTTGACCAGCCTTATCTGGGTCCTCCACCCACCTCAGGCTGACCAGGGGCTCCAGGACCAGCTTGTGTGGTGCTGATGGGACTGTGTGGGTGAATAACTGAAAGGGAGAAATCATTGAGACACAGAGTGATTTGGGTTGGAAGGGGCCTTAAAGATCACCCAGTGCCAGCCCTGCCATGGCAGGGACACCTTCCACTAGCCCAGTGTGCTCCAAGCCCCATCCAGCCTGGCCTTGGACACTTCCAAGTGCAGCCACAGCTTCTCTGGGCACCCTGTGCCACCCTCACAGGGAAGAGTTCCGTCCAGTCTAAATCCTAAATCTGCTCTCTTTCAGTTTAAAGCCATTCTCCATTTTCCTTTCACTATGTGATCTTGTAAAATCCACTCAAGCCCTCATCGTGTCCCCATTCCTCATCTTTAAATGGGGGCTAGCACAAAAATTCTTGATAGACAACAGGTACCTGTCACACAAAGAGGTAAAATTAAGCTGATTTCTGGAAGCCCTGGGTTTTTGGCCAACACCCAGGGTGCCAAGAGGACACAGAAAACCTGATGCTTCGAGCTTGAAGTCTGCTCCAGGCTGGATGACTGCTCTTCTGCAATCATAAAAATCCATAGGAGTTGAAGTCTGTAGGGATGAAACCTTAATCTTTGCAAGTCCCCAAGTGTACACAGACTATCCTATGTGCAAAATCTCTCTGCATGAAAACTCTGCATGGCATTTCAGTCTTAAACCACTCTTCCATTACACAAGTTAAGCTAAACATTCTCCCAGATTGTCCAAAAATTTTCAGCTAAAGCATCTGATGTAGGAAAAGTGTTAGAAGGGAAACAGAACAAGCTCTCTTGGAAGAAGTTTGGGAGTGGCTCTACAGAAAAACAACAGCTTTGGGAGAGGTTCTGGTCCAGCATTTCCTCAGGCACAGACTGACATGTATTGCTGTGACATACAGTTTTGCATACTGGATCTTTCAAGTTTGAAGAAAATCCCAACAGGAGACATATATTTAGTAGTCTTGATTCCATCTTGGATTTTTTTTTTTAATTAATGCCTAATTTCTGATCATCCAGCAATCTCCACTCTGATAATCTCGTTGGGTGTGTTTTAATGGTAATTGAGCTGTTTCTCAGGATTTGTGAAAACTACTCCGTGAAATTAAGTACCAAATGACCACTGAAAAGTCATGACATGCTAGTTCCAGCAGCATATCTCCCTTTCACTCCTAACTCTCAGTCCCCAGACAAGTTTTCTGACCCAATTTGACAGCTAAGTGTCAGTATGATACAAAGACACTAAGACACATGTAAACTAGGTGTATCTAGTAAACCATTCTGGAGTAACAAACAGCCCTTTCCTCTTTTAATCCATCCTGGTACTAGTTTTTACACACAGGTGTGGCATTCACATTCTCTGAAAAAATCCCTTCACCCAGGATTTTTCTCCTGGGAAGCTGAGAGGCCTCAGAGAAAA
>JAWWEY010000005.1:25898257-25930818 GCA_035582745.1 Loriotus luctuosus
CTCAGCCAATGGGGAAAGAGAGAAGGGAAATGCAGCTGGGAAATTGGGATAAAAAGGGAGGCTGTGTCCTCCAAAAATTGGAGAGACCCCAGGGCAATGCCCCATGGCCTCTCCTTTATTCAAATAAAGTCAGAAAGGACTCCTTTGTCTTCTTTTTGGACGTAAACCTCTGGTGTTTGTGGAATAATTTTCTAACACAAGGATGGTGAAAGCTGCAACATGGAGCTGTACAGAAGAACAGGCTGAGCTTTGTTGCACAGAAACTGGTGAACTCTTTCTGAGGTAAGGCAATTTAGGAGGGGAAGACAGATTTAGATTTTCCTAACTCTGGAGAATGATTTATCTAACCTTTAAGGGCCCCTCCTACATCTTTTTCCCCAACATGTTGCAGTAATTTTCCTGCTTGTAGTGTCTGAAGGAATTTCTAATTCTTCTCGGAATTCTGCAAAAATGTGGGAGCTCAAGATATTGTGAGTTGTTCTAAGAGAACATTTACACTTATCTGTTGTCTCTTAAATATTTTGCTGTCGTTTCTTATCCTTGGTGTATGGAAGGGGGCATACAGGAGTGGTTTGACTTCATTTGCTAAATAATTTATTGGTTTGTGCACCTCTTTTTTATGCTCCACTTCTTCAAAACCAAATATTGTCCACATTAACAAATATAATGACAGCATTTAAGGATTGGAAAGTTCCTCTCATTTCACTTGCCCTTCAAGATTAGCCTAATCATTTTCTAATCCATCCCCTTTTGGCTCTTGATGATTCAGTTGTCCAAATCCAATTGCATTTATTTCCACTTAATCAGTTATTTTATGGTCCTATCCAAGCCTGTCACTTCTCATAGCTGGTTTTCCAAAGTGTTTTAAATCATTTTAATTAATTTCCATTTAATCTCTCCAGGAACTTTCGGGATGTTGCTTTCTACACCAATTAGCCTCCCAAATTACTGGCACGTGCTTGTTAAGAAGTTTCCTCTTATCTCTGAGTTTCTTTGCTGTAGCTCTATGGCCCCTGTGATACCAGAGGGAGGCTGAAATTCCCTTTTCTCCCTTTCTGTTAATGGGCTCTGCTCTGGATGTTGTTTGCCCGACAAAGAGGACCTCAAAGACCTATTTGGCCCCTAATGACTTGGAGATAAATATCTGCTTCGCCCTCACTTTTAGTTTTGCTGGGTGTTAATGCAGGTAACATGCCCTGAAACACATCCTCAGTCTCAACAGGTTCATTTTTCTTTGGATCTTACTTGGATTCTTTGCATGTTAATATATAAAAAAATCAGACAGAAATATATGTACATAAAATATATCTAAATATATATTCTCATCTTTCCCTAATATTTGCAAAACTGTTACTTGCCAACCGTAACTATAAAGTTAAAAATTTCCCATCTGTTTATGATGTCTTGATTTAGAGATTTATTTTGGATTATCGGCCGACCTGAAGAATTCAGTAGAACTCGAGCTTCTTGTTACAATTATTTACGGGGAAAGAGGAGCTCAGCAGAGGACAGAAGAGTGAGAAGGGAGCAGGTTCCAATCCTGCCTGGGGAGGGAAAACATGGAAGGAGAGAAGCCCTCCCAGGCTGTGGGAGCAGCGAGCAGAGCAGAGGTCAGGGTGCTAAGTCAGTGTGGTGACTCAGTGCTGTGCCTGTGCACCTCCAGTGATCCTGTGTGATTAAACACCAACTGCATTTCACTCACTGCTTGCAGGAAATTATTTCACTTTGGTCTTCCGAGAAGTCTTTGGAAGAAAAAGGACAGACACTCCCTCTAGCGTCCTACTATTTAGAGCAAAGTAAATTTCACTTTATTTATTTTTTTGGCCACTGGCTGTAACCTTCCTTGATTTCTCACACACATGCTGATTCCAACCTGGCTTTTAAAATTCCTCCTGCCACAATTGCTCCCAGCTGATTGCACTGAGATGAAAGAAGAACTTTTCTGTGAAAGTCCCTTTGAATCAGGAATGGCAGTAGTGGGAACAATCACCTGCAGTGCTGCAGGAATTGAGCAGCCTGCTCAGAAGCCAGAGGTGCCCAGCACTGTGAAAACCAGGATCAAAAATACCAACCCTGATGGAAGAAACTTGTATTTTATACATGAAGATGAAGGGAAGTTTCCCAAAGTCCAAGAGAAGTAATGTTTGACTACACAGTCATATCAGGCTCTGAAATAAAAACACATTTACAGGCTTCAGTGGGCTTAAGAGGTTCCCTTATTGTTGGTGCCAGTGGGCAGCATGTGCCTGGTGCTTTACCCTGCACAATGTCCTGGCTCAGGAAAAAGTTCTTTTGCCCTGTGTCTTGGAGCTCCAGAGTTGATTTTGGGTTGTTTATTAAACTGCCTGCTTCTGTGGAAAAGCTAAGCAAATCCTTGGGCCATAAATCCAACCCCTGTGTCACTGGAACTGCCTTTGAAACTTCCAGTAAAGCTTGCTTGTGTTTCTCTTTGACACAAAATCTGGGACAAATAGGAGTGTTTTGCATGCCTTGATTGCAAATATCCAACAGAACATTTATTCCTAACAGGTGCTCAGGTCAAACTTGCTTGTTTTTGGTATTCTGCTGTTTCACTTTGTGTAGATGATTGTTTTGTTAAGTCAGGGGGTTAAGGAACAATTGTTCTTCATACAAACACTCCTGTTCAGATGTGGATGGACTGATTTAGCTGGAAAGTCTTTCATTACTATTCACTGTGTTTCCATGTAGAAGTCCATGGAATTGAAACAGGGGACTAACATCCAATTATCCAGGACAGGTGTGTGAAATGCTGCAGCAGTACAATATACGGAATTTGACTCTTCTGCCTTAGTTTGTCTCTGAGTGGGTGACAACGTAGGTGGAGGTTGGAAAGCAGGAAGTCCCTGAACAAATAGATTATTGACACAAATCTACAACTTCAAAAATTATAGAGGAATAAAAGAGGAGTAAGTACAGACACTGTCATGTTAGTGACAACCAACCAGCCCTTTTCTGTAAGATGTGTTCAGAACTCGACTGAAAAATGATAATAAACCTGAAATGCTAAGAGTTTAACTGTCTCCAAAGTGTTAAAAAATCAGCAAGTTTTAACTTTCTTATGATCTTTGTGTCAGGGTCTTTTTCCTTGCTTTCCTGAGGACATTGACATGTTCCTTCTTCCTTTAATACTTTACTTGTGTGACCTGTCAGCTGTGTACAGTCACATTGGGGTGGGGATTGTGTTAAATGATCTTTAAGGTCCTTTCCAACCCAAACCATTCCATGATTCTAAATTGATTCCCTCTCCTGCCTGCTCTGGAATTTGGATGACATTTTCCATTCTCTCTCATCTTTTGCTCATCTGATTGGCCCAGTAGGGAAGAGGGAGAGTGGTGACTTTCAGAGCAGCCTTTAATATCCCTGGGCACCAGCAGAGATGGAGTTGACAGTCTTCAGGAGAGGATCTCAAGTAGCAGCAGCTCTCCAGCCCTTTTCAAACCCTCCTCATGTCTCCACTGGCACAGGACTGGGAGCTGGTCCTGCAAGTGCTGTGGTGATGTTGGGGACACCCAATTCATGGAGACAGGAAATGATCAAATAAGACCCAAAATTGGAAACCAGGATGTTGCATTCACATTTTCTGGAAAAATCCCTTTGCTCAGGATTTTTCTCCTGGGAAGCTGAGAAGCCTCAGAGAAAAGGAAAACAATTCTTATCTCATTTGCTTCTCCTGTGTTGTGCTCATGTGGAATGTGTTTGGAGATTGTTTACCCACAGGTGATTGTTTCATTGGATTCTGCTGTGAGTTGTTTTCACTCTTTGGCCAGTTGGGGCCAAGCTGTCTCAGGACTCTGGAAAGAGTCACGAGTTTTCATTATTATCTTTTTAGCCTTCTGTAAGTATCCTTTCTGTATTTTTTAGTATAGTTCAGTATAGTATTCTTTAATATAATATAGTATCTTAAAATGATAAATTAGCCTTCTGAGAACATGGAGTCAGATTGCTTCCTTTGTTGGGACCCAGTAAATACAATACCAGGATGATGTGAGGAATACCTAGAGCAGATAAGGGGCTTTGTTTCTCAAGAATTTCTGCTCAACAAGTCAGTATGTGATAGAAAACATTGCACACTCCTGGATGATGGATAAAAGAGGCAAGAAAGCAGCAGCAGGATGAATAAAAGGGTAAAAATAGTACAAACTAGGGGCTGCAGGGAAACCAACCACCTGAGGGGGTAAAGGAAGGGGCAAAATGAACACATTGAAATAGAGGAGGAGTGAAGAAATGGAATAGAGCAGAGAAGAGGTGGGTGTTGAGACAGATTAAATATTTAGTTCTATTAAATATTTAAATTTATATCTTCCTGGATGACTTTCCAGGACAGAGAGTACTGGAAGAGGGATTACATTCTGCAGGAATGAGGAGCTTTGCTGCCAGGAGTCAATTGACCTCCCCACTCTTTGGTTTATCAGACACAGAACAGAACAGACACTGGTCTTGTGGGGGCATGGAGAGGTCCAGTGTGCTGAAACCCTTCCAATACCCCCAGGTGAGAACAGCCAGCCCTTGCCAGGAGAAGGAGGCTGATGGATCCTTTCCCTCTCATCTCCCTGGGGAGGATCAGTAGAGCCCAGGGTGCTCAGTGTAGATTCTGCTCCCAGGTTCATCTGCTTTCAGTTTGCTTTGAAGATGAGCTGGCTCAGAGAAGTAGGGCAGTTGTGCTGCCATGAAGCTTTCATCTTCCCATTTCCCTGGCCTTCATTTGTTGCTGTTTTGCTCTCATCTGGCTGTAGCTAATTCTCAGTGCTTTGTTTGCAGCCTTTCTGGATGAAATCCTACAGCGAGAGCACACTCTGGGTACCAGAGTCATAATAAGGGTTTCATTTACTTACCCAAATTATTCAGCAATAATTCTGCTTTGTTTATCAGACATCCACTGCTGCAAAACACTTGAAGCCCATGTCATGCAGAGGCCCAATGATGTGTTATTTTAAAGTGGCACAACCAACTTTTTTGATTTTTCAGTTTAAATTTGCAGTGCCCTTTCTTTCCTGTGCTCCCTCAGGAGGGGCTCTTTGGGCACAGAGCCACTCAGGGGATTTTGCCATGTGGGTACAGCAAAGGGAATCCCATCATATTACCCTTGTGTAATGTGATTAAACTCTGATTTAGAAGTATTTAAAGCTTTTGGGTTGGTAATTTGGAGTTGTATTTAAACAGCCACACACTGACACCCATTTTTTCTCACAAGTCACTGATGTGCAAAATTCTAATTTCCATTTTGGATACTTGTTTTTCTTTTGGATCACCTCCTCAAACACTCCCAACTGTGAACAAGTGGCATCTCCCACATCTTGCTCCTCATCCCAAACCCCCTTCATACATCCCTGCCCACCTGCACTGTGATTTCCCTATCATTTACCACTTATAATTTACCACTTATCATTTTTCAAAGCCTTCCTCAAAGGCTTTGAAAAATATACTAAAGAGAGGCAATTTCCAGCCCAAATTTTAACTTTTCAACAAACACATAGGAAAGAGATTTGCTGGATGGGTTTAAACTGGATGTGTTTAGGTTGGATGAGGCTTTGAGCAAAGTTTGAAAAAAAGTTTTGAGGCTTTCTCCCTGCCATGGTAGAACTGGATGATTTTGAGGTCCCTTCCAACCCAAACCATTCTGTGATTCCATGAAATTTTCTTGTACTGTGTATCTGAACTCTCTGCATAACATCTGAGTAATGGTATCCTCTAGAAATTACTTTCCTTGCCCATGATGAGATAGGAAAATGGAGCAAAAAATACCTGTTGAAACCTCTCAAAGTTTCTCAATTTTTTTCGAAGTGCATTAATATTTCAATCTAAAAATTCCCCATTTTAGTGCTTGGAGGGATAGGAAGAGCCAACTGTGCACATGGGACACTGCCTCTTGTGTCAAGAAATGCACAGGGCCCTAGTGAGAATAACGCTGTGCACAAAATAAATCTCCAGAAAACACTTTTTCTATCTTTCAGCTTTAATGCCTCAGAGATCAGTGTGTGTGACCAAGCCACCTGTTGGCATTGTGTGTTTGCATCTTTCTCACTGTATTGATTATCTCTCCTCACCCCTCAGGAACACATATTCATATTCCCTGGATTGGGAAGAAAGTCAATTTTTGCAAAAATGGTCTGAAGTCCTATCCTCTGAGGGACATTGGGATCTTTAAATAATTTCAAACTTTCCCTGCAGCCTCTCCATTGCTCAGTTTTCAGTCCCTGGCTCAGATGGCCACAGCATAGCTTCTTAATGGCAACAATTTATTATTTTCTAAAATTAGATCTATTTTTTTATTTATATATATATATATATAAATTATATTATCATACATTATTTTATATAGTATATATAAAAATAAATATATCAATCTATTATTTTCTAAATTTTTTTCCTGATAATTATTGGGGTTTTCTCTCCTTTTTCCCCTTTAAATTATGATTTTATGTCCTTTCTGTTTTTCCTTTTGGTGGTTGCATTTTTGATGCTTGACTTAGTGTAAAGATAGTTCTGATGTTGAGCATCTCTTCCTTGCTTCGATTATCCATTGCAGAAGGACTTTGGGAAAACTGGGAAAGGTTTCCACAGCACTGGAATGGGAATGTTAATACCTTTATCTATGACCTAGATTCAGAGGCAAAATGTTGTTATTTCTTATCAGCTGGGGAGACAAGAGGGTTCACACAAATCACGTGTTCAGCTGGAAATTTTGCCCTAGTTTCTGTATTTCTGTGTTATTTTATTTTTGTCCAGAAATTGAAACTGTTAGGCCAAAAATTTAAGGAGTCTCTAGTTAATCTTCCCAGATTTACTGTGTCAGGATTATTTTTTCTACAGTTTTTGTTACAATCTGGAAAGACCACAGTTTGTTGGTGTTTTAGATACAGCAATGGCACCCGAGCCAAGTTTTTATCAGGAGATAAAATGGGTTTATTGCAGGATAACAGAAAACAGAGTTTGGGTCATTTATTTCTAAACAAAAAAAGTTTATTCAAAATACCCCAAGGCATTTTTTATGATCATAAGGCTCCTTCTAGGGGCACTCAGCAATCCCCAGAGAGACACTCATTTTGATTTACTCTGAATGTAAAGTCTTCAGGGCAGGTGCCAGATCTTAATCTGCGGCCTCTTGACATAAATCCACATTTTCCACTTTGAACTGCAGTTCAAGCTTCAGTTTGAAGCCAGCTTGCAACCTTAGGGTCCTTTATTTTTGCTTTATCTCTTCACTTTGGATTTTGATTCCATTAACTGTTGGGTAGATCTTCTGTAGTTTTTTATTTCTTCACATGTCTAACTCGGATATTTCTTTTCATTTTAAAAGTAAACCTTTCTTACAGATTTGGGACAGCACAATTGGGGATTTTTTATTACTATTACTACCATTACTAACAATTTTTTTTGTTCTTTTTTCATCTGGAATCTCATTTCTGTCAGCAAAAACAACAGCCTTTACCAAAACTGAATCTGTTTTCTCTACAAGGCCTTCTGTATTATGTTTACAGCAATCTGTCTTGCAGATTCTCCTGCAATAAAAACAACTAAGAACTTTCTTAATTTGGCTCTGAATACTGGATTGACTTTCTTATGGCTACTGCCTCTGACAGTTCTGTGATATGAAGATTTTCTGCATCAGAAAGTTTTGGGAGAGAAAAAAAGGTGGTTCAGAAAAGAGGCACAAAAATTATTTTAAAGGTCTCACAGTGAGAAGGGGATAAAAATCAGAGTTTATCAGAGGACAAGATGGATATTTGCTTTTTAAAGTGTGTAAGTTCCTGTACTGGGATGTAATATAGGGAAATAAAATACTTTTCGATGAACACGAGAAGGTCTGGACAGAGTAAACTAGAGAAAAATTGAGAGGAGAATTGGAGCACCTATTGTAATAGCAATTGGAGCCAGGAAAACAGCAGCTGTACCAGCCTCAGATGGAGACTGGCTGTTTTGGGAAAGACAGATATTAGTCAAGAACAATACAGGAGAAAAGAGGAAAACCATGGGATCTCTTCATGCAGATGTGTCCAAGGGATATCTCCTGATGGTTTCATGAGGCTTTTGAGCAGATTGAAGCACAGCCCCTGCCCCAGGACTGTCAGATGGATGTTGACAAGTGGCTTTAGGTTAATTGCTTGCTGGGAGAAGGAGACCATTCAGATCCTGGAGGAGCTTCTGGGACAGTAGAAATCCAGACCCACTGACATGCAAGCTTTATCTCTCATGGTCACAGGAAAAATTTATCTGACTTAGATTTTGGCATTTACATTCTCTGAAAAAATTCCTTCACCCAGGGTTTTTCTCCTGGGAAGCTGAAAGGCAGCAAGAGGCCTGAGAGAAAAGGAAAACAATTCTTATCTCATTTGCTTCTCCTGTGTTGTGCTCATGTGGAATGTATTTGGAGATTGTTTACCCACAGGTGATTGTTTCATTGGATTCTGCTGTGAGTTGTTTTCACTCTTTGGCCAATCAGGGCCAAGCTGTGTCGGGACCCTGGAGAGAGTCAGGAGTTTTCATTATTATCTTTTTAGCTTTCTCTAAGCATCCTTTCTGTATTCTTTAGTATAGTATAATATAGTATTCTTTACTATAATATAGTATCATAAAGTAATAAATTAGCCTTCTGAGAACATGGAGTCAGATTCATCATTCCTGCCTTCATCAGGCATTCCCAGCAAATACAATACCCAGGGCTCTTACAGCTGCTACCATCTAGAGCAGGAGCAAGCAGCTATTTACACACTGTACACTCAAGCTTTGCTTCCAGAGGCTTTCAAGCCCGAGGAAAAATCCAAATATAACTGATTAGTAGTACAGAATGGCTAAAAAGGGATGGAGTGGGAGGAAACTTTGCTCGCCAACAGATTGTTGAGCTGAAGACACTTCAGGTTACTGAGGGGAAGGAGAGTACTTGGAGCTGAGTTACCTCAAAGTACAACTTTGATTGTGCTGTATAAACCTTGCCAAGTGCCTTAACCTTCTTTAATGACAGTTTCTATCATGAAGCCTAAACAAGCAATGCTTATAGAATGCTTTCAAATTATTGGATGCTTTCAAATATGTTATAAAATAAAAAGGAAGTTGATTTTTCCACGAACAGAGTGGCTGGCTATTTTTGTTGCTGCTTAAAATTTCTGTTCCTGGAGATTTTGCAAGAAATGCTCAGAAAAAGGATGGAGAGGAAAGGATTTGTCAGTCTCAGGCAAAAATAGAAGTTTCTTTGAAGTTATTGCTAATATTGTTTGTACAACAATGAAGGAAGAAAATAATGGTGCATAGCTGTTCTCTGGACTTAAGAGAGCCGAAATAGCAATGTACTGTACTGATTGCAGTGGGGACATATTCACAAGATCCAGCCTAGTTTCATGTACTTCCATCCCCTCAGATATTACCTGACCTAATCCACAAATTATGTGGTTGGGGGTTCTTTTATTTCTAAGAATGGTTTTCTCAGTTTAGAGGCTCTGACTCAGGCATGGACAGAGCCCTCTAATTTTAGTTAAGGCTGTATCTGGTCAAGAATTTACACTCTTCCTGATTTTATTCTCCATGTGAAAATTAGTGGTTACAACTTAGATCAGTAGTTAAGAATAACATCCATAAAGATCTAATGGCATGAAATTTTTCTTTCAATGCACTTCTCTGGATGCCTTGCAAGAAGAATGGATTATTTTATATATTTTATTTCTTAACAACGATATCTAATAGAGGGATAATGTTTTTATTTTGCCCTTTTATTATATCTTTCAGACAAAAGTGCTCCAGATCTCACAGCATATTTTACAGCTGATTTCACAGATGGCATACATGGTGTTCAGCTGATATAAATGGGTGGTTAAAGCTCCTTTCAGGTTCCTCATCTTCAACCTATTTATTCTAACAGGAAAAAAACAACAAACTCACACCACTTGTTGTGCCAGCTCTCAAGGCAGGACTCATAGAAGCTTCAAGAGACCATTTTTCTAGAGCTGATGCTACTGAAAACTGTTGCAGGATTTTTCCACACTCCCTTTGCTGCAGCATTCCAGGCCTGTAGCCACTGCATGGGCAGTAGCCAGATCCTCTTAAATGTTCATGTTATAGCTATTAATTTTTTATAGCAAGAGTAGGGACTTTATGGCTGACTGAGCAAAGATTCAAGCTCCAGCAAACCAGTCTGGGGCTAATTGCAGCTCAGGATGGATAAAGCTTGATTGTACAAGTAATAATTATGTTATGTGTACTGGGCAGCCTGCTATCTCACATAAATCTAGCACCAAAGCTAGATTTTTGACAAGACTCAAAGCTTAAATAAATAAATAAAGCTGAAATAAATCTAGCTCAAAGACTTGATTTTTGACAAGATTAGAAGAAATTGCAAAATTAGAGAGAGGAAAAAAAGTCTGCCTGCTGAAAGATGTGTTCCTTATGAACATCATGCTACAGGGAGTGAAAGTCTGAGTTTGCATCAGGAATTGCAATCTCTCTACTGTTTTAATTTAGATATGACCCAGTCTGAAACTGCCCAAGTACAAAATGGTCACTATTTCTTGTAGTAGCTCATAGAAAAACACATTCTTATTTAGTAGAAATTTGTTAAGCTAATATTGAGAAGCTTTAAACTTTCAGTAATACCTACACAGTGCTATATGTGAGAGGCAAGTCTATTTATGAGGAATTACAGATCACTGCAGTCTCTCTGAATATGAGGATCATCAGTTTTCTTTATTATAGCCTATTTTTTCCAGAAAGACAGAGAAAATGCTCTAGACTTTGCCTGGCCAAGACAAGCAAGCATGAAGAAGTTAAGCTGGTTTATAAATAAGAGTACTTTAATAAAAAAAAAAGCCACTACCATGTCTTCAAATAATGTGAATCAATCTAATAAACTCAAGCTAACAGAGAGCTTAAAGGCTACTTAGGTAGTAACTAAAGCTTTTACTTTTTAAGCCAATGAGTCAGATTCACATCCCACAGGAGCAGTGACTTAAAAAGAGAACATCACCAACTAATGGCTCTCTGTGAAATAAATCCACAGTCTCCAGAGACTGGCAGCAGGATGAGTCTTGACCTGCATAAACAGTGCTGCTTTCCCTAAACAAGCATCTTCCTTAGAAATGTTGGTACAGACCTAAAGGAATCAGGGGATTCATCCAAGGAATGCTGAGCAGCTACATGTTCTGGAGAAAAAGAGGTGGGTATCATCTGTGCCCTTAACTACAGCAGTTTCAACCTTTAGGGTGGCTCATTAAGTACAAACCATGCAAAATTATTCAATATTAAAATTGTTGTAATATATATGTGCTCTCTCTGTCCAAAAAATTGTTAATGAATAGGGATCAGTAATGTTTTAGGTGAAACAAAAATATACACTTGGGCTGCCACATTTAGCAGTGTTTTTCACCAGTGATGCTAAGCCTCCTCAGAAATGGATTTCAAATAAAGGAAAAAAAGAAAATACTGGGAAGTAACATTTATAACAGATTTTAACAATCCCATTCTACTCCAGTGTGGTTGTCCATGTTCAATTAACCAGGTGTTTTTGTTATTTCTAGTAGATTTATAAGTACTGAAAGAGCTAAATTAGCCCTACAGAATTCTCAGGAGTCGTGAACAATATGGGATTAAGGGTATAGAGCAGTGCTCTGACTCCCCAGATTTACATCCCTTACTTGCCAATGTATAATGAATGCCTTACAAACCACTTTTCTCATTAATCAGTGCTGGTGGATGTGGCAATGAAGGTGTTACTGCAAATCAGCAGAATTTTTCCCCATTAATGTAACTGTTACAGTAAAGGTATCTGACACACGAGCCTTACGATCTCACCTCATTATTAGAGAAACCACTACAGTTTAATGGTGTTAATTTAGCTAACAATATATATTGCTTGGTCAATCTTCTTCCAAAGGTGGAACAAAATCTGTGGCCTTTGTGAGAGGCTCATTAGATAAAGTTGAAAAGCTCTGATGTGGCAGCATCCTTCTTCTCTCTCCTCAGTGCATTATTTTGTGGCACATGGAGCAGGTGAAGACTTTCAGTGGGAGACAGGAAACAGACTGAGCTAAAAAATCATTCCCATGGTATGAGCAAAGGCAAAAAAGTGATTATACAGACCATGGGTGTGGAGGGCTGTGTAGTGCATATCATGCATATTTATATCTATGCATAAACCATATTTGTGTATGCACACAAACTGTGGTACATACAAATTAGTAACTTCAAAGCTGCAAGACCAAATTTATTCACACTACAGTTTTCAGCAAGATGATGACTCCAGTCACAAGGTGCTGATTACCTGCAGCTCAGTGGGGTTTCCTCAACTTCATACAGAAAATGTTGGTTTATCAATGATGAAAAAGTACTGAGGCCTAGACCAATGTAAGATCAGGTCACAAATTCTTAGTTCTTTGCTATTTTAATAATATTTGACTCAAGATATGCAAAGCCTCCCACTGTTCAGTACGCAGCACGTAACTTCATGATGCTCACTTTTTTCACCTTCTAAACCCGAAGTTCATTTGGGTTCCAAAATATTGTTTTGGAAATTGATCTTGCTTTTATTGAAGTTAATAGGGATGTTCTGATCTCCTTGAATTGTCCAAGATCAGGCCCTCACTGAGCACACATATACTGAGCAAAAGGAAAGCAACGGTGTGAAGAAAATATAGTTGCAAATTTATTTTTAAAAAATGTTCTCTTATGCTGATATAGGATGAGATTAGGAAGAAGTTACATTACTTTCCCATGAAATGGCTGGCTGTAGTCTACTAACAGGACAGTGGCTTCAGTGCAACCTTTCTCAAAGAGCACTTGGGCTCTGTTAGTCAAAGTGTATTTCTGCTGATTTTGCTCCCATATGAGGTTACTAGTGTTTCAGGAGAGTAAAAAAATGTCTACTTCTTGTTTTGAGGAGAGGTGAAGCTTTGGGAGGATTAAGAAAGAGCTGCACTAGGTATGCCTGAGAGCTAGAAAATAATGTTTCCAGAAACTATCACCTAATACCTTCCACCACTCTTTTTCTTCTAAGGAAAACTCAGGTGAGTAGTTTGGTCATCCAATTTTCCATTCAGATTTTCAAAAACTGCTGAAGAAGCAAGCTTGATGGTAAAAAGATCTTCCTTTTGTTTTCAGCGGATGTTGCATCTCAAGCAAGAAATGACTTAGACTGATCCCAATCAGATATGATTTTGAATTAATACAAATGAAGTAAAAATATTTGAGTCCCATAAATCATTGTCTGGGACTGAGAGGAGCGACAAGTCACTGCAATCTGTGTGACTAAAAAGTGAAATTTTGGACACGTTGGTGTAAACAATGAATTGACTTCTGGAATTAATTCTTCACAAAGGCATTCAGAGAGGAGTAGAAAAAATAGGAAAGGATAAGACGGGAGGATTGCATCACTTGAATATTCTCAAGTTTTTTTGTTGGCTTGTTGTACAAATGCTGCCTTCTGCACTGAGCTCTGTAAAAACATTCAGCTGCTTGTTTTCATGTTTCTTAGTTCTCGTTTTCACTCACAGGGTTTCAGCACTTCATGAACAAGCACCCCAAACACAACTCCTGTGAACTCAGCATCTGTTGGGGAGGCTTGCTCTCACTGGAGGTGGATCAGCTTACAGAAAATATCACAGATCTTTTTTTTATCCCTCCCCTGCTTAAATTATACACGTCTTAGAGAGAAAAATGCTTGGAGGCAAGAATTTGTAGGTAGTTTCTGGATGGAACTCTGCTGATTAGCACTGCAACAGCATCTGAGACTGAGGGTCTGTTGCTATGCTTAGATACAGAGAGGAAGAGATCCAGTCAAATGTTTCTGCTCCCAAAGCTGGTGCTGTGGTAAAGCTGATAGAGCACCTATTTAAAATGAGTAACTCCTTGTAGGGATGGGGTTGAGCAATGACAGCAGTCTGTGAAGTCTGATATCTAAACGGATTGCTCCTCTGAAGTTATTTCTTATATCCTGTAAATGTTAGCAGGGCCACTCTAGCTTTATCTCTGTACACTTAATGTGTCAGAGTCACTCATCTCTGCACATACAGACTCTGTAGGGTTCTGACTTCACTCCTTTTTATAGCATTCTTTTGTGATGATGTATTTAATAAACATGGGGGTTTTTTTTCTAGGAATGAAGTTATTTTTGGTTTTATCTGACAGACTTGCTTGTCAGATACATGAATCTGAATTACTCTACATTTTCTCAAAATCAGGTCTATCTCCCACCAGCCTTCATTTCATATGGATCCGTAACTGATTTTGCTGCTACAACAGAACATCCTTCTCTTATCACATGCATTACATTTTTCTGCCAGTCATGAATTCACTTCACTTCACATGCATTCACTTGCTCAATCTCTACATGAAATCATTACAACTCCAAGCTGACGTAGCCTTTCCAAACGGCTCCCGAGCAGTAAATCATGCCACATTCCACTTTCTCCCCACTCTGCGCTACACAATTTATCACTAAATGGAAAATGCACTTGAATCCGGCAGTGAATCACGATACAGAGTGTCGGTAACAAAGCCCTTACCTTTTTAAATGCATGATGCTCTCTAAGTCTCTTAGAAATCGCAGCCCAAGAAGCGGGTCCGCCTCGCGGTGTGCGCTGACAGTTTACACCCTATTTTCTTCACCTCCCTCCTTCCAGCATGCTACATCTAGTTCACGCTGCTGTCGCCAGGATTGGCTGGTGCATCTCAGAGGCGCACACAGGACTCCAGCCCGGAGCACCCCGCAGCCCCGCGTTAACCCTTTGCGGTGAAGCCTCTGCTCCCTCTGCCGCACGGGCTGGCGGCACCGCTCCCTGGAGAGGGGGGCGTTTTCTCTTTTCCCCACAAAACGAGCTGCCTTCAGCTGATGAGGATGAGGAGGGGCGAGCCGGGGGTCCCGCAGCCGGGACAGGCGCTGCCGGAGCCGGAGCATCCCCTCCTGCTGCCGGCGTGGTCCCCCCGACCTCCGCCGTGTCACCCTTCCTTCCCCCGGGAGCTGCCCCAGGACACACGGAGGAGCGGGGCAGATGAAGCCCGGGAGGATGAGGAGGCAGGCTGGACGTTTAAAGGTGTTCCCTGTGCCAGGGCCACCTCCCTGGGTGTCCGTCTGCCACCGCCGGTATGGGAAATGGGGACATGAACTCCCGGCCAAAAGGGAGTCCCAGATCCACGCAGCTTCAGGGCAGATGGAGGTAATCCTTGGCAGTGAAGCCAGACACGGGCAAGCAGGGAGTCTGGGCATCTAAATGCAGGGAAGAGAGATGTTTGGGAGCGTTTTGTCGGGAATGGGCCGCGGGGCTCGGGAGGTATTTCCACACCGCCAGTGTATTGTACAAAAAGCAAAAGAACCAACTACGGCAAAGCAAAACCCTCCTGGCTGCTGCCCATTATTCCTGTTTTATTCTGAGTCATCCAACCCCGTGTGAGAAGGAGATATCCCTGGGCTGGGGGTGCGGAATGCTGGACATCAAGGGTAGGGGGAATATTCTCAATTTACCACGCCTGTCTCGCTTGTTGCAATCGCCCATTAAGCCCATGTTACTTGCATTGATTTATTTGGTGCTGTATGCGAAGGGGTTGATGTGCATCCCCTCGCCTTCCACTGAGTATGGAAATGCCACCCGGTCCAACCTGTGTCACTTTTGCTGCCCAGACACCGTTTTACTGTCACCCGTCATAGCTCCTGTGAGCCAAACAACTCCACTGCCCTCATCCTGTGCCTTACCGTCTCCCATCCCCGTCAGCAGAGGGAAAATCGAGCGCTCTTAAACCCGGGAAATATTCTGCTGATGGGCACATAAATCTCTTCTGCAGAGCGGTAACATTTAAGCAGCACGGCAAGGCGATGCTCACTGGCTGAGCTATTCCCACTATAACAGAAATCCCTCAGGACTTGCTGGTTTGTTTTGGGCTTTTTTTTCTTTATTAAAGGTTTAGGGGGGCTGGGGGAAGATTAAAAATCAGGTAGAGGTTTTGAAACGCACTGCCTGCCTAGGGAGGGAAGGGGGGTATGACTGCACGGAAACTTTCCTGAGCAGCCTGGTGCGGGAGGATCCCGGCAGCAGCAGCGCCAGAGGCGGGCAATTCAGGGGAAATGTCTGGGATTTGGTTAATCACACCAGCCACGGAAAGGTCCGAGGCAAGAGGAGGAGGTGAGGGCAGAGAGGAAAGTCAGCAGGAATGGGAAAACCTGCTGGAGGCTCCGGGAGAAGGACACTGAGCTGGAAGGAGATAAGCAGGCATGGGGGCTTCGTGCTGGTGGAAGAGTAGATTTTGGATCCCATGCTTGAAGGGCTTTTTCACTACTCCTTTCCAGACAGCAGCCAGCAATCTGGCGGCCGAAAGGGGAGGCAGCAGGGCGGGGAGGGGGAGGGAAGAACAAGGGGGGAGCACACTCTGGCATTGAATTGGTCTTTCCCGTCTTCTGCATGCCACCAGGCAATAAATTCGGATCTCGTTAGTTCTCCATGGCATCTCTACCTGCCTGCAAGCCTCGAGCACCTTCCTGGTGATCTCTGCAGGTTCTGCTTTGGAGACACGACCGCTCACACACAGACACACACACACACACACTTATCCTGCATCCAAATGCCAGAGTTACACGGAGCCCAGTCAGACATAGCATGTTTCCTCCCTGCCTTCTGCTATTGACCGTGGGAGGATCTCTGCCGCTAATTAGAGACACTAAAATCCTGGAAGTATTAACCACAAATAGCACTGTGAAGGCACTTGCCCTTTTTTTAAACGTAATATGTTTATTTCCCTTGCTTGTTCTCTTTCTTTCAAAGAAACCCCTACTTGATCCAAGAGCCCTACTATCTACCCCTACCTCAGGTACATTATAGATGGGCAGACGTTTCCCTGCGCGCCTCAGGAGCCAATTTTTGGCCAGCAAAAAATACATGTATGCCCGAAAATAGTGATAAATGAAATCAGGTGCGATGGGATTGAGAAGTGAGGAAAGGGCGAGCAGTGAGCGGCTGCAGAGGCTGGACAGAAGCCCTGGCAGCAGCAGGACAGAAGCCCCGGCCGCCGACCCCGCTGCTACCCCGGCCCCCCCGCCTGGCCACTGCCCCCTCCCAGCACATGCGGCAGGACTTGGGGTCTGGAAATCCTTTCCTATCCCTTCTGGAGAATCCTCCCCCACCCCCAATCCTGTGCAAGTTCTTCAGGGGATGGGGAAGAGCGGTGAACTTTTCCAGCTGATCTCCCCCCGCAGGTTCCCAGACATGCCCCAGGATGCTCCCGGCTGTCTCAGCCAGCAGCAATCCCGTCCTCTCCTTCCCTCGGCACACTGAGCCCTTCCAGCGCCCACGTCTGCAGGGGTTAACCGGGGAATGGAGCAGGTACCGTGCCTGATGGAAACATGAATAAAATGTGATGAATAAGCAGCGGAACGGTGGCTCTGGAAGCGGCGCTGCGGTGCGCGCTGCCATCAGCGCCCAGCGCGGTGGCTGGGAATGAACGTGAGCAGAAAACTGGTGCTTCCTAATTCCTTCGAGTTTAGAAAGTGGAGCCAGCCCGTTGGGGAACAAGGGGAAGCAAAACTTTTCTTAATTTATCTTTTCTTTTTATTTCTCCCTGCTGTTTTTAATGTCCTTCCTTGTTGGAGGCACGCCACCTGAACGCGAAATCAAACCTTACTCACCGGGTGAAATTGCAGGAGGCGAAGCGGCTGTGAATAAAACGCATCCCGGCTCCAAGCATATAGTCCATGATCTGCGGCTTCAGGCTAGAGGAAAGCTGAGCAGGCGGGGGGGACTTGGGGAACCAGCAGCGGTTCTGCGTGTGTGACAACCCATTTACACCGTGCGTGCCTGTCTGTGTGTGTGTGTAGGGCAGAGAGAGGTTCCAAACCCGAAACGGGGGGAAGAGGGAGGGGAGAAGGAGGAGGAGAGAGGGAAGCAAACCCGAATAGCAAGAGGAGTTGCGAAGAGGGATGGGATTCGCTGGGGTAGATGTGGGGTTGGTTTTTTGGTTTTTTTTTGGTGGTGATGGAAGCGATTCTCGAGGAAAGAATAACAAACTGTGGGATCTCAGCCGCAGGTAGGAGGAGAGGGGCTTTGCCCACGCAGGTGGAGCCCAGACAAAACCGCACCGAGGATCGGGAAGCCGGAACCAGCGGGGAATGTTGGAGAGCGCCGGGGGCTCATCCCGGCAGCCGCGGCCGGGGGGTGACGCTCCCCTCGGGGCCCAGGGGGCGCGGGGAGCCGGGACCGAGCCGGGACCGAGCTGCGGGAGCGCTGGGGCCGGGGGCAGCTCCCGGGGCACGGCGGGGACAGGGCTCGGCACCGGGGACAGATCCCGGGGACAGCTCCCGGTGTGGGGTACGGCGGGGACACGGCTCGACACGGGGGCAGCTCCCGGGGCCGGGGCTCGCCTGGGGGGCAGCTCCCGGTGTACGATGGGGACAAGGCTCGGCTCGGGGGCAGCTCCCGGTGTACGATGGGGCACGGCGGGGACAAGGCTCGGCGCGGGGGCAGCTCCTGTAGGCTGCGGGTGGCGCAGCACCAGCCTCTCCTCCTCTCTTCCTCCGCCTCCTCCTCCTCCTGCGTCCGCAATCCAGCGAGCCACGGCGGCGATGCAGACCGGGTAAGAACATACCTGGCCGCCACCCTCGGCCAGCCCTTTGTTTCTCATCTTTTTATTTCATCTTTCCCGCAGCCCTGCTCCCCGGCCGGCGCCGCTCTCGCTCGGAAGGGATGCGGAGATCCCTGAGCGGGGAAGCGGATTTTGGGAGCGACCCTGCTGCGGGGAGAGGGCATGGGTGGAAATTCCCCTGCTCATCACCCGAGTCCCTTTCCTGCCCTGGGTAAGCGGAGCTTCTCCCTTCCATTTCCCCCGCTTCTCGATGCTTCCAGGCTCTGGGCATGGAAATAATGACCTGGCTCGGTGGAAAAATCAGCTTTTTCCTCGCATAGGGGCTCCGGAATGCGTGCGGAATTTGAAGGTGTGTGGGGTCCAGCATTTATGGAGCTTGATGTATGCGTCCCCCTCCCCTCTCCTGGTCCCTCTTCTACACCCGTGCTGTGATCACACACGCGTTCGTGGCTAATAAAAACGCTTTTCCCTGGGTACAGTCGGGCTGAGAGCTGAGCACGGGTCAGGGGAAAGGCAGTCCGAGTCAGGAGCAGCGTGCACGGGGCTCTGGCGTCCCTGCAGGGTAGCAGGGGATGGGTGCAGCCCACGCTCAGCAGGATCAATGAGCGCAGCAACCATGAGATTATGTGATGGATGTGCCAGGCAATATGGAGAGTTACAGCAGCACTCATCTGCTGTGCTCTGTGCTGTCTCTAAATGAGATGGCAATTCTGGGGTTTTATTAAGAAGCTTTTTGTCTCCTTTCTATTGTCTCTGTAAGCACCAGTGTGAAGCTTTCGTGTCTGTCTGCCAGCCTGGCAAGTTTACGTTTCCAGAATCTGCTGGGGAAAAATCGGAAACCGCAGGAACCCAAGATTCCTCTGGCATCGCATTGGTTTGTTCCTGTCAGCATATCTAATCATTCTTATGCTAAAGAATCGCGGAGTGAGCTGATCTTAGCAATGATTTACGCGGCTTGGGGCTTTATTGATTTTTTTCTTTTGCGAGGATGTAAGAAAAGGAGTGAAGGAAGGACGATATGGTTTGTAAAGAAAATCATTCAGTGTACATTTCAAGTGTAGTCACTGTTAAATATGTAGATATAGATACGATTCTTTATGCAGTTATAAAAACAAAAGGTCTCTTTGCCTCAGGATAAGATTTCTCTTACAGCAACAGGTAGCAAAGTCTCCTCTGCCCCCTTCTCTCCCCTTATCTCCTCCCTTTCAGCTCCTCCTGACAAAATGAGGTTTAAAAGGTCAGCCTGTTTATGTAAATATTGTGCTTTCCTTAACAAAGACCCCTGCACATCAAGCCTGCAGTGACTGTCAAATAGATTTGGGATTCAAGGCATTCAGTAAGAGTACTGTCCGTTTTCTAAGGCTGATAAAATCTGGCAGAAAACAAAGGACAGCCGTGGTGCGTGCCTGGGATGGATCAACAGCGCCAGGGAGCCCATGGGCAGCAGCACCAGCACGGCAGAGTTCGGTACTGCAGTGTCCATCGGACCTTTCCACCACTTGTGTGTGACAGAGAGACCCAGAAAATGCATAAAAAGATATTTACTGCTATGCTAATGCCTTTCTGCTCTTTTCTTCAGGTTTCTTCTTCTCTCTAGTGCTGTCCTAGGCTGAACTTGCTTTGCAGCTCCTTCACACCAAAGGGAGCTTAAATCAGCCAAGGAGGATTTTGAGTCTGACCTACCCGACCCTCCCAATGAAAGAGATTGACTTCATTAGTCCCTGGCTCAGACACTTCACAATAAGGTGGACTTTCTATTCCATAGCATCCAGAGGTGCAGTGAACATGGTCTGGTTTTTATTTCACTGTGCTCTCTTTCCCTCCCTGCCACCTTCTTTCACCTATGGAGCAGGACAACTTGGTTTCCTCAGGTAGCATCAACTCTTCAAGTTCTTTTCCACTTTAAATTGAATAAGAATATTCTGATACTATTCACTTCACAGAATCACAGAATTATGGGAAGAGACCTTAAAGGTTATTTAATTCCAGCCCCTTTCCCCATTCCACTAGAACAGGCTGCTCAGAAAATATTATGTCCATTACCAAAAGGTTAAAAAAGTTACTTTGGAGTTACAACACAGACCTTTCCCTGCAGTCAACTCCAAGAGCTAATTGCCACCACAATCTGATTTGAGCCCTTAAAATCATTCTAAAGCAGAGTTAAAGGGTTGTAGAGGATTATGATGCCTTTTGTTCAGTGGTGTTGATAATCTGTGGCCTCAAAATCTGGTATTATGAAATCTCATTTTAGGGCAGAGTACTGAAGTCACAAACAATGGAACAAACTGTACCTAGAGACAGAAACTTAGATCCCCACCAAAAATGCTAAATCCAGATTGGGAACTGTCTGCAGCAGAATCGTGTGAGGGAGGAGTGGCACATCAAATTCTCTCTTCCCAAAAGCCTTGTGGCCCTGAATTAGAGGTCATTCGAGTCCTTTGTCCTGTAAATCTGCATTTAACAGCAGTGTATATCTGTGATGGTAAACACATTTTAACAGCTTATTCCAAACATTTTTTTTTCTACTTCATGTGATCAACTTTTTGGTCCTCTTTCTTCCAGAACCTACTAAGTGCTTCTCTTTAACTATTGAAAAATGCAATTTCTTAAGGCAGTTCAGTAGCTAGTCTTAGTTTGCAACAGGCAAACCTATTATGCAAACAATACTGTCACCTTTTTGCAGTGACTTCCTTCTCCCAGCTGTAATGAATTCCCTGCATGCTACTCTGCTGTAAATTCTCCATCTAAAAATTCCATCCACTACGTGATGTGTCAGGGGAAACCACACTTGACTTTTGAAACAGTTGGGAGGAGCAGAATGATAACCTACTAAAGTGCCTTGCCCTTAACAGAAATTATGTCAAGCAATTAAAGTTGGAGCAAAAAGACTTAAGCTTTGGACTGCTTATGTTCTTAGTGCTCTAACTTGGGTGAAATTTTTTTAGAAGTCTGATTTGAATGTCAAATTTGCATATTTATCCAGAAAACATAGGGAGTGCTTAATTGCCTGTGTCCAGCATTCATATTTTGCTTGGGAAGCAATTCTTCACATATTCATGAGTTTCATTTCTAGCTCCTATTTGCACCCATCAATTGCCCTGCGTATCTAAACAAGCCCTGTAGTTGCTCATTACAGAAACAAATGTGCCATATTTAGAATATCTCAGAGACACCTGGTCACAGAGGAGATGCTTCTCCTCGCCTCGTGCAATGGGTCTGGCTGGGCTGTGAAATACGGACAGGAGACCTTTCTCCTTTTTAATGTCTTTATTAAAAGTGATCAGCTCGGGTGAGGAGAACTGACGGGTCTGTGTTCATGCCGCCACTGCTCCCAGGAGCAATTCCCACAAGTGACTCGGAGGAGGAAGAGTGCAGCTTTGTCCACTGGTCTGTGGAACCCCAAGCTGGGCAGAGCTTGGGGTTGATCCTCATGAGAGAATCAAGACATTCCCCAACTTTTCAGTTTAACATTTGAGGTCCTCTGTCCTCTAGCTGACATCTTTTAGGTTAGGGTGAGGAGTAAAAAGGGTCTTGGCGGATACTGGATTCTGTTCCACACGTCTAGACATCACTTTGATCTGTCAATTTTGTGTTGGCTCGTTGTTTTTAGGGGTTTTTGGCTACGTTTGGCGAGGGGTTTCTCCCACCGCATGTTGGATCCAATGTCATTTGCATGCCAACTCCGATGTCCCCTCCTCTTCACCGTCCTGGGTGGCATCCTCCAGGGAGCAGCCCGGTGCCATTCCACAAAAAGGGGAATTCTTAACCATCAATGACAGGTAGTTAACGAAAACGACAGGTGATTACAAAAACAAACAGAACTCTACACTGGCAGCAACTAGCCCAACCTGTGAACTCTGCAACCTTTTAAAAAAATAGGCAGCCTTTCTACTCATAATAGGCTGGGTTCATGCTCCCAGAGCATCCCTCAGTGCTGTGCTTCGCCCTGGGAGCTGGAAGGAGCAGATAACACACCAGCCTTGGCTGCTGCTGGGCAGGGCTGGCACAGCTCCACTCTGTCTCTCAACATTCCCTGCCATGGAGGGGCAGGGAGAGGGCACAGCCAGGCCAGCAGCCCCAGACTGACCAAATGGACGTTCCAGAGCATTCAGAGACAAAAGCTAAGTGCGGGTGGAGGATTAGGGAGGAGGATGTGTTATCTACAACATTTACCTTCCAGAGCAGCAGCTCCATGTGCTGCAGTCCTGCTTCCCAGGAAGAAGCCAGACCTTGCAAGCTGATGGGAAGTAGAATAAAATCTTCAGGCTTTTTCTTTGCTTGAGAAGACACAAAATTCCCTTTTGTTTTAGTAAACTGCCTTATCTCAACCTATGAGTTGCTGACCATCTTATTTTCTCCGCACTGTCCAGCTGGAAGGGGGTAGGGCAGCTTGGTGGGCACCTTGCATTAACAGAGATATGATTCACAGAGTTTTTCCTCCCTTGCAGAGGTGTGACATTGACATTTTCTGAAAAATCCCTTCACCCAGGATTTTTCTCCTGGGAAGCTGAGAGGCCTCAGAGAAAAAGGAAAACAATTCTTATCTCATTTGCTTCTGTGTTGTGCTCGCATGTGGAATGTGTTTGGAGATTGTTTACCCACAGGTGATTGTTTCATTGGATTCTGCTGTGAGTTGTTTTTACTCTTTGGCCAACCAGTGTCAAGCTGTGTCGAGACCCTGGAAAGAGTCACAATTTCATTATTGTCTTTTTAGCATTCAGTAAGTATCACTTCTGCATTCTTTAGCATAGTTTAGTATAGTATTCTTTAATATAATATAGTCTTATAAAGTAATAAATTAGCCTTCTGAGAACATGGAGTCAGATTCATCATTCCTGCCTTCCACCATCCCGTGGGGGACAGAAATACAATAGAGAGGAGATTTTTTAGGATCTCCCAACATTTCACCTACAGAAAAATGAACCAATACTGTATATCTTTTTAATTTTCCCCCCAAAACACCAAAGATATAAAACATGTTTCCTTATTCACTTGCCCTGTCCTTTTGGCAGCAGGGGACAAATTTAAAGGCTGGGGCTTTTTTCAGGCTCTTGCTGTCATTGAAGTGGTTTTCTTAGAGAGAATAACCTCTTTGAAGAGGTGGTATTTCTCTACTAGAAGGTGTTAATTGCAAGACCTGTAAGGTGAACTCAGCAGACATAGCCAGACACATGGAGGAACACAAAAGCACCTGAGATGTGGAGGCACAAACTTCTCCAGGGTCTGCCAGCTTCCTGAGCCCTATTCTTGAAAGATTAAGCTTTAAGATTTAAGATTTATTCTGTTGAACCTTCCCAGCTGCTGTCATCTGTGCCATGTGAGGTTCTCTTCATGGCTGTCCTGGGACAGGCTTGGTTTCCACTTGTTAATTCTTAAGGGATATAAGGCAAAGGATGTCTGCTGTCACACAGTGTGAGAGGGAAAATCAGCACTTTAAAGTGCTCCCAGCCTTGATATTAAAGCTGAAAAGGTCAGCAGGAAATTAGTTGTCTTCAAATCCATGGGACAATGACAACAGCAATGTGCTGCAATACATTACTGACTCTCTTACTATTTTTTTGAGTTCAGGTAAGTCTTGGCCATGTTTCAATGACCAAGAGCCATGCAGGGTTTGTCATATGGGTTTGCCATTTTTCAAATATCTGCTGATGTATTCAGGTATTTCTTCCACCTAACTGGACTTTACAAAATCACACAAAAGTCCCTGTTAATTTCAATAAATATTTGTAGAAAAAAAGGTAAAGGAAGAGATGCATTTGAAATCACGTCAAAATGTTGTGGTGGAGATTCCTGTGCACCAAATGCCTGCTTTTCTTCAGAAAAATGTATTCAGTTACTGAGAAAGCCTATGAAAGTAGTATAATCTGTATTTCTGTAATTGATATGATGGTCAGAGAATGGAGGCACCTCTGCCATAAGCACTGAATTTACAAGCAGTGTGAGGAGCACTGACCTCTGCAGATTTGTAGAGGAATTGAGGAGTAATTTTAGTGTGCTTGTGTTTAAATAAAGGAGTCATGCACCTCCTGTTGGGTTTTAGCCCCATGTGACCTCAGTGTTGACACACAGAGCTAGAAAAAAATCCTACCGTTGGTGCTGGTAGTCAGAAAGCAGTCCCTTCCAGACTAGGCAAGGTATTAACAAAAAATTAACATTTCCTATACATTTTGGATCTGAAATGCATTTGAATTCATGGTGTAGGACAGAAAAAGAGCTGAAATTAATAGAAGACCCCTCAATGAATTTTCTGTGGCATGTTTTTAAAGGAACAAGACCCACATTCAGAAGAAAATGAGTGTTTGGAAGGGTGGTGGAGTCAAGTAAAGTTCACTTGATGCTTTGCAGAGTCGAGGAATTGCACGATAGAAAGGCAGAGTTTTGCAAAGTGGCTGTGCTGTGAAGAAAAACTTGTAGAGAATACGACTTGCATTTAGAAAATAGATTATTTTACAGATATTGGTTCCATTTGATAGTCATTCCCTGAATAACATCTGCTGCATTATCTCAATAAATCTGGTTATCTCCCACAGAAACGAGCTGAGCAAAAGATTCTGTAGTAAGTTTTGAAAATAACCTTTGTTATTATGTGTCATTAGCTCATAAGAATCAAACTACATGGCCACTAATGACACTGAACAAGAACAATACAGTTTCTTGAACATTCTGTTCCATGCATTTCCAGTCACTAGCCTGCACTTAAAATACAGCAATTTTGCAAGCATTTCTCATTTGCCTAGGGTATGGAGTTAATGAGATAGAGAAAGCATGAAGAATTTGTATGGATGAACTCCATTTACCTAATTTCCAACCCAAACATAACAATATGAAAAATAAGTGATATGTGTAGAAAATTGTAGTTGGTTGTTGTTTTTTGGTTTTTGTTTTTTTTTTTTTGCTTTTCTCAGTTCTTGTCTTGCAGCAGTCTGGGTTAACTCATTGTGGCACACAACAGGTATGTGCCTTGTCCATCACCATCTCGACATTTCTTCCAGTTTCTGGGGGGTGAGAGCAGGGAGATATCAGCTTCTCTTCTCAGTCACAATGGAAAGAAAGCAGTAAAAAAACCCAAAATTCCTCTTCCATCACTTATTCGATTACGATCTCCATTTGTCAGAGCAGCAGAGCACAAAGCCCACGTGGATTTTGTGAAGCACCCTGGCTTGTAAGCATACATTTAAAACTTCAGCAGATGAGGATGGCTTCATGTCTTTAGCATGTGTTTTGCTGAATCACATGCCAGCAGGAATTCATTCTTCTGAAGTGTTGCAAAATGCCTTTACCAGAGCCATGCTTCAGTTGCATTTCTTCAAATTAGGTTGGAGAGAAAGTAAATGAAATCTCAGAACCTGGTTCAAAAAAGACATAAGCTCAACTTCGAGTTACCTGTGTTGATTTTGCTCAACCCGAGAAATAACATTCACTTTTTGGCATAACTCTGACACAGCAGAACACTGTCCTGCTCCTAGTAGGACATCAAGAAACCAGACATCCATTCTCTTGCTTGTTTTTCTATCAAATAAAGACATGAAAAGTAACACTGCCAAAGTGTATTAACATGGGATAATGTCAATGTCCCTATTAGGTGTGCACTTTAAATGACAGAGTAAAAAAACCCTACAGGATAACAACAAAACAACCCTAGGGAAACATTCTCACTGAGGGCTGCCTGGAAGAAATGGAAGGTCTTCTCAACCTGGAAGTTATAGGTCAATTAATTGTATACAATTATATAACTACTTATATAAATATTATATATATATATATATATAAATATATATATATAAAATATCTAATATATACATATATATAAATATTATATATATAATGTATTACATATAATAGATATGTTATATATAATAGATGTTATATATAAAATTATATATAACATATATTAAATAGATATATAATATATAATAATAAATGTGTATATAGTTATATACATATATAAAAATATATTATATATTATATATCTATTTTATATATTATCTGTAATATGTAATATGTATAATTACATAGTTTTCAGTATATAAATGGCATTATGTATATATTATATGTTGAGCATATATGTTGGCATTTGCTCTTTTTAGACAATTGAGCATTATTAGAATCTCAATGGAGTTTGGAGCTAGAAGATGGAATGTGTATTAATCCAAATGTAGCTTCTATGGTTTAACCAGTCTGTACCCTACACCTCTACCCTACAGTTAGTGCTCCAATCATTTTCTACTCTTAAGAAATAACCCTAGCCCAATTCTTTTCCCAAATTCAATAGTCAGCACTCTTGTGTTTTTAATGCAAAGACTTGCATAAATAGCAAACAAAAAAAATGCTGCTACAAATAAATGAAGAAAACAATTGCAGTTTCTCTGATTTGTGTATTAGTAAAAAAAACCAATATTTTCTGTATCATTAAAATAAGAAAACCAAAGGCAAGGCTATTCATCTTGTTCTACAATAGCAAAAAAAAAAAAAGGAATTCTCAGAAATTAATTTTCCTTTCACAGTAGGAGGAAAAACGATCAGTGAAGTACAAAAAAATTGCTCTACTGCCACACCTTCAAACCAAGTCACTTCTTACAAAAACAGACATCACCAATTTTCCAAAGCAGCCATTGCTCACAGCCTGGCTTGGCACCAGTCTGACAGGGGGAGGTGGTCAGGGATTGCCTTGGCATCAGCTGGGGGTTCTGGTTTGTTTTGTTGTTATTGTTTAGGGGTGGTTTTTACAGTCATTGAACTCTTTTTGTCTCAATCCATGAGTTTTTCTCACTTTAGCCTTTCCTGTTCTCATCTCCCATCCTGCTTTGGGGTGGGGAGGAAGGGTGAAGAAGCAGCTGGGTGAATTATGAACCAAGGTAGTTAACTCTCCACAGGCTCCAGAATCAGGTTTGGAGATGGAGAAGTTGTTCTGCCTTAGCATTTGGCACAGAATTTTCTTGTCTCCAAAATGCTGCATCTCCATGCAGCTTTCCTTGTTCACTAATCTCAATGTCTGTTAAATAAATAGTTTCCCATGTTCCTAGCATATGTAGTAAAATACAGAAAACAAGAACAAACTCTTGAGAAGGTGGGAGTACATTCTCACACAAAAAGTATTAATATTATTAAGCTGAGGTTTGCTGCAGTGTTTCATTCTCTGAGTACCTGTCAACCACCACCATGTTTCTCTATTTGGTCAGTTCTGATTTTTTTGTATTTGCCCTTTCCTTTGGTCATTTATTTCCTTGATAACTGAGCACAGTTTGTACATCTCCTGTTACTTTGCCCATGCCTTTCACAGAAGCAGGGAGGCCCAGCTGTCCTCATTTGCTGAAGTTTTGCTAAGAAGTCTGTGCATAAGTGTCTTGGTTTGAAAAGACAGGTGTCTGCTAAGGAAGGCAGGAGCCTTCCTTGAAATGGAAAATGTAAACCCTTCCTACGAATTATTACAATTTTGAAATTAAGGGGTTCTCAGGCAAAGATATGGCAGCAGGAATAACACCTCCTTATTAGGGAAGAAAATAAATAAAAAATAAAAAATGCAGTAATACAAAACACCACTGCCAGAGTGAGAGCAGGAGCTGCCCCCTGTGTGTCAGGGGGTGGCACAGCCCCATCCCATGGGGGCTCAGCCCTCTGCAGTGCCAGCTGTGCTTCTGCTGCAGCAGGGATCCTGCACAAGGGGGGAGTTTTCCTCTGCAGCTCCAGGGCTGCTGCAGATGGGCCTGGGCTCCCTCTGGCAATGCAGGGCAGCAGAAAGCTGCTCCTCTGGCAATGCAGGGGGCAAAGGCTGCTGGGGTGTCCCAAAGCTCAGATTGGATCCAGGTAGGAATGCTTGGCTCCTCCCCTGGGCAAAGCATCTCCCCATGGGATGATGGAATTTGGTCATCCATCCAGTTGTGGAAGAGATTTTACAGCAACTTATGTGAGCCAGAGAATATTTTGATGAGAGGATCCTTGTTTACCCCTGAAAGAATTTTCTACCAAGGTCGTTGACATAGAAACCAAGAGAGAAAGAAAGATAAATAAGAGAAACCTGCAACTGCCTGTTCCAATGAGCCCTTTGTTGTCTCTTGTGACCAATGAGTGAAGTGTAAGCTTATGAGTTTTGTAAGAATATATAAAAAGCATCCATGCTGTAATAAAAACAGTTTGAAGCCTTCTGAAAATGGAGTGTGTTGCTTTGGATTGTCTCCATCTCAACTGCGCCACACAGGGACACTCAGTGGCCATGGACAGCACATAATTAATAATTAATGGCCCATGAACAGCAGAGATCTCCTGGAGGGAGGATGGGCTGTGGAAGAGATAAAGAAAAACTGCCCAAGGAACAGAGGAGAACTGCCCCAGCTCTGGCAGATGGGCACAGAACACACAGCCCTGGGCACATCCTGCATTTCCAACTCAAGACATCCAGCCCTCCTCCCCAGCTCCTGCCCTGTCTGAGGGCTCAGCTCAGGAGACAACTTAGACATGAAGGGTTTGGGTACACACAGAGCATTTAAAGATTGAGTTGTAAGTGAGAGCATTGGGGTTCAGACCCTTGCTCCTGCTCAGGAGGCACAAATTCCAGCGGGTGTTTCCTGCAGGATCCTCTCGGGGCTGTGTGGGGTGATCCACAGGCTCCCCTGGGCTCTCACTTCACTGCCAGGTGGCCCTTCCTGAACCAGATCATGGTCAGGGACTGCAAACTCCCTTCTCCTGCAGGGAATTTGGGAGTTATACCATAAAAAAGAAGGAAATTACTTTTCTTTTAGCAGTGGAGGGGGACAAACCCCTCATGGTCTGGCACTGGCACAGAGATGGGTGTCACCATGGATTGGCAGGTGACAAATTCGGCCAGAGCTTGGCCAACATGAGCCCAGGAAGAACAGGAGCCACCAAAGGGTGGTTTGCCAAGAGCTGACTGTCATTTAAGGGCCAGAAAACCTCACTGAAGCTCTCTCTGGAGAGCCTCTGCTCTGGAATTGTTATTTCACCCTCTGTGAGCAAACCCATTGAGGAAAAAGGTTCATTTTCAGCTGGAGCTGCCCCCGACTGCTGGGAACATTCAGCTCCAAGGGGTTGATTTATGGCCCTTTTTGAAGCTTGTAAAATCATTTGTTTCTATTAATACCCCTCACTGCCTCTCTGCCACTTCAGCAGGGACAAATCTGCAGTCACAGATGGAGGAAGATGAATTAGGATAACCTGAGGAGCCTCTCAAACCCAGCTGGAATGAGAGCCCAGGGATTTCTGTGAGGTGAATTTATCCCTGGATATTTGGGGCCAGAGGAAAATCATCCCTGGTAAGGGGGGTGAGACTCAGAACCTTTTTCTGGGGGTGATCATGGACAAGTGAACAGGGATGAAAAGCAGGGGAGAGTTGGGGGCTGTGTGTGCAGAACACTTTGGCTGCTTGGAAAAAAACCCCCAAATTCTGTCCCAAGTGGGATTTAATGTGCTTTGGGTCAGTGTAAAACCAGATCAGCCCGTACCGTGGGGTTTGTCAGAAAGCCTCCAGTGTTCCTTGCACTTAATTTGTTATTCCAGGTGACTTTCAGCAGAATTTCAGTGTCTTTAAACACTCAGGTCCTTCCTAATCCTAATGGAGAAGCCTCAGATATCCCAGAATGAATGAGCTCCATGCAGCTCTATTCCCCACCAGGAAAATGCCCCTCTGCAAACATTTGATTTCAGAGCTGTGGAAATGCAAATCAGCCAAAAAAACCCATTTTCCCCCTGCTTTGTCTGCCCTGCTCTCTGTGCAGAGAGCCAAAACCCTTCATTTTGCTATCAAATTGATCTGCCAAGCCTGCAGCTCTGAGTGGATTTGTTTATCAATTCCAAGTTTGAATCCAGGAGGAAGCAGCACAACAAAGGGAGATGTGACACCCTTCAGCTGGAATGAAAGGAGGCTGAGCCCAATTGCCGTGCCCAGATTGAGTTCATTTGGGTTTCTGAACTAATCTAAAAGGAATAAAGCAGAGAGGCAGTTGCAGCCTCCCCTGTTTGTTTGTTTATTTGTGTGAATGTCACTTTAGTGTGGCTTTTTTTTATCCCCTCTCTTGTCTGGGCTGGTTTAACACCCAAAGTGTTCTGAGGGAGCTGTGAAAGCTTAAAAAAAAAGGTGATTAGAAATGGGCAAGAGAACAAAGGAGGCTCAGAGCATCCATGGACTCCTGACCTTGAGAAAAAAAAGCTGCTCTGGGATTAAAATGTAACTTTTGACTCCAAGATATCTGAAGGATGTTGGTATTTTACAGCAATTCAAAGGTGTCCATATAAAGAGCTTGATTTTCCTTGAGGTTTATTTTGCAAAATCTCTTCACTGCAATCCCATCTCCAACCAAACCTCCCCATTTTTGGCTCTAACCCAGTGTCTGGACAGGTAATTCTGACCCATCCAACCTTCCCACCTGCATTTATCCCTGCCCCTCCTTGCCCCAGGGTGTTTAATCCCTCTGCAGGGGTGGGAGCTCATTTATTTCAGTATTCCTTGGAGCTCTGGGGTTTTTGGGATGCTGCACCACCACTAAGTGTGGTTGGGCTTCTCCAAGGTGATTTCCACTGTTCATGGCCTGGAGCAGCTACAGCACCTTCAGTCAGCCTGGATTTTGGGCAGTGCTGTGCAATTTTGGGTGCAGGGCAGCATCCCTGAGGGCCTGGGGTGTTTTCAGTGGATAATTTTTATAATGTAAATTTTGGAGTCTGGATAAAAGGTTAACCCTGAGCTCCAGCTTGGTGACTCCAGAACCTCGTGGGCTGTCACAGAGGGGGAGCCTTGGGGACAAGGGCAGCCCCTGCTGCAGCAGGGCCCAGGGGTGGCTGAGGGTCATCCCTGGATTCTGGGGCAGAACAGAGAAGGGATTCATGGAGCCATCACCTCCAGGAACAGCTCACCCTGCCCAACACTGCCCTCTTCAACAGCCAAAATTCACCATTCCCAGAGATTTCTCTGGCTTACATGGCTGCTCCAAGACTCCTTCTCCTCTCCACGTTCCCCCTAGAATCCTCCAGCACAAGGGATGTTGGGATCTCCATGGACAGCCACGTTAATTCTGATTTCAGCCCTGCCTCTCAGCTTGCAGCCTGGGTTTGAGGGCTGGAGCTGTTCTGAGAGATGGGAGGGGTTCCCAAGGGTTAATTAAGGTTTTCTTCACAAGTCACTGGGGACACTCTTGCTGCCTGCTTTAACTTGGCTTTTTCTCTCTTTACCAAGACAGAAATCAAACATTAATAAATTAAAAGAGGGTGGAAGAGAGATGCAATAATCAACCAAAGACTTTCCCAGGCTGGGGCGAGTGACTCCAAGGAAAGTTGAGAAAACAAAAGCAACTTCTTTCCTGGATGAAAGGTGAAGGAAAAATACCCTTTTTGTCAGATTTTTAATGAGCTTTTGGCAGAGAGCTGTTGATTTTCATGTGTGCACAGAGCAGAGAAGGGGCTTGGCTTTAACTCAAGCTTCAGTGAGTGGCAGGTAATTAATTAAACAAGGGCTGAGCAAGTGTAAAGTCACTGGATTTGAGCCTGAATCCAAACTTACCCAAAGCTTGGCCTTGCTACTGCCCTGACAGAGCAGCCACAGAGCTGAGCCTGTGTGAAGATTGCTCTCAGCCCCTCCTGCTCACCTGGAGGTTGGATAAAATTGCTTTGATTTACACAAATGCTTTCTTTTCAGCTGCTCTGAATCATCCCACAGTGACTTGTGGGAGCAATTGGCAGTTCCTGGCTCACTATCCTGCAGAGAGAGGAAAAAGCAGCAGTGGGAGATAAGGAGAGAACTCATAGTGTGATCTGAAGCTGGGCCTGCCCAAAATGAGCTCTTATCCAAGAATAAATGATCCCTAAACAGATGCTTGGCACACGCAGGCAACCTGTCTGCCCAGGTGTGGTATTTTCAGGGTCCTCTGTTGGAGGAGGAAGGAATGAATCTGAATCCATGTTCTCAGAAGGGTGATTTATTATTATATTATATTATATTATATTATATTATATTATATTATATTATATTATATTATATTATATTATGCTATACT
>JAWWEY010000005.1:25941428-25957278 GCA_035582745.1 Loriotus luctuosus
TACATTTTGTCCCTGAGGCCTCTCAGCTTCTCAGGAGAAAAAATCCTAAGGAAAGGATTTTTCATAAAAGATGTCTGCAACACCTGAGTTTCTTTTTTCTGAAGATTTAATGTAGCTAAGAGGATGGGGAAGGGTCTGGAGGGGAAGAAGTCTAGGGAGGGGCTGAGGGCACTTGATCTGTTCAGCCTGGAGAAAAAAAATTGAGGACCTCTCTGAGTTCTTCAATAATCCAATTATTAAATAATCAATTATCTCCAATAATAATAAATTACCCTCATGAGGGGAAGAGGAGGGGAAACACTGATCTCCTCTCTGCTGTGACCACTGGACAGGATCAAAGGGAACATCTGGAGCTATGTCAGGGCAGGGTTTGGGCTGATACCAAGAAAAGTTTCTTCCCCAGAGGGTGCTGGGCACTGCCCAGGCTCCCCAGGGAATGGGCACAGCCCCAAGGCTGCCAGAACTCCAGGAAAGTTTGCAAAACGCTCCCAGGGATGCACAGGGTAGGATTGTTGGGATGTCTGGGCAGGGCTCCCTTGCAGCTCAGACTATTCTGTGATTCTGGGCTTCTATGATACTACTACAAATTCCTGCTGCTACAGAACTAACTTACTTTTCTTACTACTATTAAAAAAAGATGTGCCCCCACTTGAAGGGTTAAAAAAAAGTGGACATGTCAAACACGAGGTGGTCAGCAGTAAGTTAAAATATGTGCTCTGTGTTTCCCAGCTGCCAGCTCTGGGTCATGTGCAGGTTCTCTGCTGCTGGGGGCTGAAACAGCAGCCCATGAGAGGGACCTTCAAGCACAAGGCTGGGAGGTCTCAGTGTCTGTACAATCACACAAGAAACAAGGCTGGAGGGCCCACAGTGCTCATCTGACCCCAGCTTCCTGCTCCAGCAGGGCCATCCCAGAGCAGCACAGGACTGTCCAGATGGTTCTGGAATATCCCCAGTGAGGAAGACTTCACCCCCTACCTGATCTCTTTCAGTGCTCTCTCTCACTGCACTGGAAAGTTCTTCCTCATGTCCAGGGGAAAGTTCCTGGGCATAAATGTTATTATTATAGTGCAAGAGTTCCATTGTCATTACATTGCAAAGGTTTCACATTGCCAAAGTTTCATACCTCCTTGATGTTTCTTGTAGGCAGCTCCTCTAGGAACTGACTCTTCCTCGTTCTCACATCAGCCAATTAACTCCAGTTCCCCTCAACCAACCAATCCACTCTTTTATAACACTCTCCTTACTGGCTACAGGTGTGGCCTGTTAACATCAGGCCTGCTCCTAACCCTTAGTAATTGGCTCAGCTGCAACTCTTTAGGGGTAAGATTGCATTCTATGTTCTATCCCCTACTCATAAATTCCTGCCTGTTCCCCTTATCGTGCCATTGCTGGGCCCCACAGAGCAGAACCTGGTTTATCCCCTTGACAGTGACACCAAAGAGCCTCAAGTCTTCCTTTTCCTCCTTGTGTGCACCTTGGATCTCTCCTGTGCTCCAGCAGATTTGTCAATTAGTGCCTTCTGCAGGGAAGGTGATGCTGAGTGAAGCACCTCAGAGCTGAGTGGTTTGAGGGATGTGTGAATGCCTGCAAATTTATTTCTCAGGTTTCTCAGTGTAATGGGCTATAACTCAGTGCAGGTGTGGTATCAAAGCCTGTTTCTCTTGGAGAAAGTGAGAATAAAATCCAGGAGACTAATGGAACATAAAATGCTTGTTTATATCCCTGACAGAGCTGCCTGTGCTGCTCTCCATGTCTGAAGTACATGCAGATATACATTACCCACCTAACCTGCACCAGCTGGGGCAGCCATTTGCTGCTCCAGGAGGAAATAAGGAGCTTTTAGTCAGGTATTAGTGAGCTCTCAGTTCTTTGCTTAGCTACTTATGCAAGACAGGAAACAGGAACAACAAATTCTTACAGCCTCAGCACAATCCCTGGACTAGTCTTTCCATGTTTTTATGGACTGAGTACATGGCAGGTGGCTGATAAAAACAATAATAATACTGTTCTGAGCTGAAATTTGGATTGAAAATTCTTCATCTAACTTGAAATTAAAATTTTGTCTTTTTTTTTTCTCAGAGGAGAAAAACATGATATTTCATAACAGTTTGTATTTTCAAACTTTTACAGGCCTCTTTGCAGTTAAGAAAAATTATGCATGAAATTTGCAATGTAACTTTATGTAATTCCATAAAGAAGTCCAGAGTGGCTGTTCTTTCTTTTGTAGCTTTTTCATGGCATGAGAATTGAGCAAAGGAGACACCTTATATTGGAAATAACCACGAATCACACTTATTTTTTTTCTCAGAGCATGACTAAATTTGCTATCTGATAATGCTCTCCAAATTTACACATTATCAAAAAAATAATGAAGTCCGTGCAGTTTTTCTCAGTGGCATCTCTTAATGAGACTACTTTAAAACAGGCAGAAGTGCCATCTGCTGCTACTCACAAGAATCCCCCTCTCTCTCACCCCTGGGTAAAAGGGACTCATGATGAAGCACCAGCATCTGTGTTTGTAGCAAAACAGTAAATTCGGTGTTCAGTTACTAAACCAGTTAAGTGTAGCCCACTGGTTGGGTTTGCCTTTGTTAGAAATTCAGCCACACACAGGATTCTCCTGTGCTTCTATTAGCATCCAATTTGCTGACAAGAGTTTACAATGTACATTATATAAATGGAAAACTTTACCGTGTCACTACCAGGCTCTCCTGCAGAGAAGTTGTTTTTATATAACATGTTTAGGTGATAAAGAGAATTAACCCTACAAAGGTCCTTTATAGTCTTTTGTGAAGGCATCTAGGAACCAAAGGGAATGGGAAGTACAGCAAAAAAAATGCACAGTACACACAGCAGATTTGCACCACAGAACTTCCAGCAGCTCCAAAGGAAGAGGAGTATAACTTCAGATATTTTCTTGAGTAACTTGCTGGTTTTTGTAAAGACAAAGGTCCTTTATAGTCTTCTGTGAAGGCATCTAGGAGCCAAAGGGAATGAATGGGAAGTACAGAAGAAAAGGAGAATGCACAGTGCACACAGCAGATTTGCACCACAGCACTTCCAGCAGCTCCAAAGGAAGAGCAGTATAATTTTATATTTTCTCTTGAGTGACTTGCTGATTTTGGTAAAGACTTTACTCAGCTATTTTCCTAAATTTACCATGATAAACTCCAAACACATCTCTAGGAAGGAAAATCAGTTATCAGACAAAACTAGGGGAAAATCCAACTAGCCAGCTAAAATAATTTCAGTGAGACATCCATGGAATCAATCTTGCAGTGAGAGAATGACAACATGGAGTACCTAAGCCCAGCTGCTCAGCTCCTTCCTCTGTTGCTGCTGCTTCTGTTTTATTCATGGGAACTCCTACACCTGCTGCCATCTCATCTGTTATCTCACTGGAGTTTCTTCTCAGAGCACAGCCATGAAATCCCAGTCTTCACTGGCACAGAAAGTGTTTGCCTACACACTCTACAGTAACCACCCAGTTAGGAGAGCTCCTGTCTTCTGGTGCCTTTTCATTTGCAAAAGACAGACTGTTCAGAGTTCTTGGATGAACTCACAGAAAAATGTTGTATTTTCTTTTCCTTAGTTAAAATTTCCCTACTGAATAAAAAGCTTTCCAGTACCAGAAGTGGTGAAAAATTCTGTCAATTTTACTTAGCCTTGGTCAGACAATAGCATTGATTTAAGAGTTTGGTATAAGGACAAGTGGTTTACCTGTAATAAGTTGTTTTTCCCTAGCAAATTAATTGATTTTTGTAACTGAAAAGCAGAATATATATTTTGCTGAACACATGAAAATTTCACATATCAACTACATACCACAAGAAAAAGCAAAATTGCTGATAAAGAACTGGATTGAGTTAGATGGTTTAAAGACACAGTTTAAAGACACAGCAGTATTAATCTAGGCCTAAGTTCAGAAGAGATTTTGGGAAAGCACACACCTTGATGAAGATGCCACCTGCACCTGTTTACTCTTCTAAGTGAGCCCTGTGGTCCTTGGTCACTCACACGCAAATCAAAACTAAGGACAAGGAAACAGAATGCAGAGGCACATAGTAATATTGGGAGCAGGAGAGATCAACACAACAAAAATGATCTTGGAAAATGTCGAGTTAATACACCTAGGGAAGAATTATTTCAAAACTTGTGTGATGTGGGAGATTTGAGAGAAAAGCAGAACTCTTAAAAGGCCACAAATAAAACCTGCATCAGTAAGGCAGAATGCCAGGTGAAAGAAAAAGTGAGTAGGGTATCTGTGCTGCATTTGTTAAAGTCATGTCATGATATATATGCAGAAATTACACCAGGTAGCATCATGGTAGCACAACCCACCTGCAACATCATATTTGACTTATTGGCTGTAGGAGGGTGGCAGAAATAGCAAGATACACCACACAAATAAAGGGAAGTTGATCAAGCTCTGCCTGACCAAGAACTCTAAGCTCTCTTCATTCAGGTGAATAACATTTTGAAAATATGTTCTCATCAATTTTTGTGAAGTTAAAAAGGTCTTTAATAAAATCTCTACTTTTTCCTTATGTCTCTGTTTTCCAGTTTTTAGTAATCTGCATGAGTTGGACTGACCTTGGCTGGATTTCTGGTGCCCACCAAGATGCTTTATCATTCCCCCTTTCTCAGTGTGACAGTGGAGAAAAACAATGATTAAAGGCTGGTGGGCGAGGTAAGGACAAAAATATCCCTTGCACATCACCAGCCTGGACAAGATAGACAGCTCTGGAGAATTCATTTATTACCAAATAACAAGGGAGTAGGATAATGAGAAATAACAACGAACTTAAACCAAAATTTTCCTTTCTTCCTGAGCTCAGCTTCACTCCCAGCTCGTATAGCCCCTAAAGCAAGGGACATGAAAAGGGGTTGTAGTCTGTGTGTCCCGTGGTTTTTCTGCTGTTCTTTCCTCAGCAGCCGCTTCCCCTGCTCCAGTGTGGGGTCATACCCATGTGAGAAAACCCTTCATGAATTTCTACAGACTGAGCTCTTCCCATGGGCTGCAGCTCTTCACAAACTGCTCCAGCATGGGTCCCTTCCACAGGGTTAATCCTGCAGGAGAAGCTGCTCCAGCCTTGGTCACGAGTCCTGCAAGAAGACTTGTTCCACTTCATCCTCCTCTCCAGATGACAGCTGTGGAGGTTCTGCCAAGGGTAGGTGGGGATCAACTTCTTCCACATGGCTAACAGTAGATTCATCCCAGAGCTGCCTGGAACTGTGTTGAGCATGAGGGAGCTTCTGGAATTTTCTCCTGAAGCCACCCCTAAGGGCCCCTCTGCATCAAGGCCTTGCCACAAACACCCAGCCCACCTCTGGGTTACTCAGGGAGTGTGAATACAGCAGGGTGTGGCCAGAACACCCAAAACTCTCTCCTCTGAGCCCAAACACTGATGATCAAGAGCAAATTTAAAATAGCAAGGTTTCCTTTTATGGTGACGACCAGCCAAATTAAGATCTATGCAGAGCATGATCAAGAGACTTTGGGTAGAAGAAGGAGCCAGCTTGAAAAGGTATAAAATTAAGGATGGGAAAGATATGATGCAGGGATTGAGAGGGCTCCCCTAAGAGCCCCTCTGCATCAAGCCCTTGCCACAAACACCCAGCCCACCTCCTGGGACCCTGACCTGGGTAATTCAGGGAGTGTGAATATAACAGGCTGTGGCCAGAATACCCAAAACTCTCTCCTCTGAGAGGTTTCTTGCCCAAACACTGGTTATGATCAAGAGCAAATTGAAAATAACAAGGTTTTTGTATGGCGATGACCAGCCAAGTGAAGATCTACACAGAGCATGATCAAGAGACTTTGGATGAAAGAAGGAGTCAGCTTGAAAAGGTGTAAAATTAAGGATGGGAAATATATGATGCAGGGATTGAGAGGAAGGTAACAGACAGCAGAAAACATGGGTTTGACACCCCAGGAGTCAACTTTCCAAAACCCTCCCATGTCATGGACATATTTTTTAAAAAATACCTTTGCCAGGATTTTTCTCCTGAGAAGCTGAGAGCCCTCAGAAACTAAATGTAAACATTGATTATCTGATTGCTTGGAATGTGGTTTGGAGGTTGCTGACCAACAGGCACATCTTTGATTGGTTCTGTGTGGATTGTTTTTACTTATGACCAATCATGGTCCAGCTGTGTCAGGACTCTGGTCAGTCTCAGGTTTTTTGTTATCATTCCTTTCTGGCTTTCTGATGTCTCCTTTCTCTTTCTTAAGTATAGTTTTAGTATAGCATTTTAAATATAATATAATGTCATAAAATAATAAATCAGCCTTCTGAAACATGGAGTCAAGATTCTCATTTCTTCCCTCACCCTGGGGACCCTCAAACACTACCACACTCCCAGGGCAGCGTTTATGCCTCACAAACCAGACTGGGAAGGGCACAGGGCCCCAGCCTGGTGGGGCAGCTCTGGCTCTCCAGGGTGTTGGTGGCTCTGTGGGTGTGAGGAGCAGCAGGAGGACACTGAGTCTTGGAATCTCTGCTGGTCAGAGTGGCTCTGAGATATGTACGAGCCTCTTTTCCCAGCCCGGCAGACTCCCTCAAAGAAGGAGTCAGAACTCTTCTGTTCTCATTCTCAAGGTTGTTTGTTGTTTTTTATCTATAACATTCTTTCTCTGACCCACTGAGATCTGTCTGGCAGGTTGGGTTGAGGCACACTGCCCATCCTTGGGGCAGTGTTATCTTTTTATACTAAAAACTACATGTACACTATTTACCATAACTTCCCATTACCTATCACCTATGTTAGACAGTGAGCTTCTACTCTAAACCAATTTAAAAATGCCAACATCACCCAGAAGATGGAGGCCAAGAACAAGAAGGAGAAAAGGACAAGGCACACCCAAATTCCTCCATCTTGGGACCCCAAGCCCCCATTTTAAAAACTTCAAAAATCTATTTTTCACCCCATGACTAATTATTGTTCTGCTTAAACTCTTTTTTACTTGTAATTCTTCATATAAAGGTTGGTAATTATTTTTCTATGGGTCAAAATCAAAGGCACAGGGGTCTTGGGTTCTGTGCTAAGGTCTCTGAGCCCCCTGGACAGGGGCTTGAGCCCTCTAGGGGAACCAGAGGGATTTCCTGGGTTCTGACATCAGAGCTGGACCACCTCTCTGCCAAGGAGGGCGTGCAGGGAGGAGAACCCTGAGCCAGGAGAGGGGATGTGTGATGCCAGCACACACGGTGTGGGGGAGGATCAGCAGGAGTGTGTGAACGACACCCTGTGGGAGTGCGTGCTCAGAACATTTTGCAAAAAGGTAATAAAGGGTTCTAGAAATTTATAAGGTTTTATTAACAGCTGTTGAGTGTGCAGTAATACCATTTAGGTGTCATATTGCTGCTGTTGATTATGAATGTATAGCTCTGGGATTGCCATTTCATTACTTGTTGTTCAAATAAAAACCCATAAACAATTTTGATCCTGACTTGAGTTAAAATACATAACCAGAGCAATCTTTTCTTGTGTCATTCCCTAAGTCTCATATTATGTCTGCCTATGTGGCTGGCATGGTCACCAATTCCATCCTGGTAGCATCCCAGAAAGCTCAGTGAGGGATCATTTTCTTCATTTCTTGTCACTTCTGATTTTATATGCACATTATTCCTGTCTTTGATTTCATTTCTTCATTATGAAGGAGTGATGACAATACACCCGAATTCCCCAAAATTGGTTTGAAGGATTTACCACTGGACTGCTGCCTGTTGGAGAAAAATATTTGAAAAATCCACATTTTCTTTTTCTCCCAGTGCAGAGAGTGAGTTTGATTGAACTCTTCTACAGGCCAGAAATGGCCCCATTCTTTCTGTCAGGATATATAATTCAACTTGCTTATTTAATAACTGTGACTTTGTGATGTTTTTTATCACTTCACGCTTGAGTGTGGACACAGACACAAACATATCAAGCTACACCGTGCTGGTAACTATGACACAAATGTGAATTTCATCATTGGACTTACAAAACAAATTCCTTAGGTCTTGGCAATCAATTCCTGCCCAGATGTTGGGTATGTTCATGTCTCTGGTTCCTTCATAGGAGCGACTGATCTTGTGGCCATGACACATCAGGGAATCATGGAATTCCAGATTGTTTGGCTTGGAAGGGACCTTAATGATCACCCAGTTCCATCCCTCATCATGGGCAGGGTCACCTTCCACTATCCCAGGTTGCTCCAAGCCCATCCAGCCTGGCCTTGGACACTGCTGGAGATCCAGAGAATCTTCTCTGGGCACCCTGTGCCAGGGCCTCATCACCCTCACAGGGAAGAATTCCTTCCCAATATCCCATCTAAACATGCCCTCTCTCAGAGTCCTGTGGTTCAAGAACAGGATGAGAAAGTATGTCAGACAAAATTAATTATCTGGACCAGGGGATTCTGCTGAACCATCATGGCCCTGAAGACAGAAACTAAAGTATCCCCAGATACTTTTACCTCTGGAAGCTTGCAGAATTTTTTTTTCGCATAAGCAATAGGCTGCATGGATGCTCGCTGTGTTTTGTTCTATGTATCTACTTCTAGAGAAGAATAAACCACTTAAATTTAAAGCCATGGGCTCTTTAATTCAGATCAGTTCTGTCTAAATAATTTTTTTTCTTTTTTGTTCATCATTAAGAAATATATTAACATTAAAACACCCACCAAACACACAGTCAGAACTCCCATTAAAAACACACATCGTAGGATGATTTTCTGTTTGCCTAGATTCAGCTCCACGTGTCCCACAATCATTCCTCAGATGATGGAAAACATCATCTGAGTCCCTTGGAGACCTGGGTAAAAGCAGGATTAACAATTTCCTTCCAGCTGCCTTTTTCAGAGCAGGGAGCACAGGAGGATGAGTTCAAGTGCAAGAAGAGAGATTTTTAGGGCCATTAGGAAGGAGCCCACTTGTTCCTCTGGGAACAGATCTGCCTCTTCTACACTTCTTCAGGGTGGAGGTTGCTGTAATTTACCTGTGGAACAACAGGAAAAGGGAAGGAGATAAAAAACTAAACCAAGCTCATTTTATCACACTGAGCAATCAGCAGATTTGCCTTTTGTTTCCTTGTTTTCCCATGAATTCTTTGATTACCAGGAGCAGGTCCTCTACGTTAATTTAAAATGGATAAATAACAGAGGTTATACATTCTGTGTTGGGTGTACTTTTTATTTTGTGCTTCAGAAGTGGGTAAATAAAGACAGTTAATTGCTTCAGTTGTTTCTTTATAAAAATAGACTGTTTTTTTCAAATGAACCATATTAGTGAAGCATAAGAAATGGTGATAAAAGATTGTTGGGGTTTATTTCTAATTAGGGCCACTGAGAATAGGATTGTATTTATTACTGTGTTGAATTAATATTTCATATTTAGCTGCAGGTGTCCATTTTAGTGATTTATTCTGGTTTAACCACTGAAAAAATATAAAAAGGAAATCCCTCCTTCTCACAGACACACCACAGCATTTCTTGCCAAAAATCTTTTTCCTGCAGAATAAGAAATTATGTGCACTGATTTCCATAACTAATTAGGATGAAAAAAATCCAAAAATATCTTTAAAAAATAGTCTAATTTTTTAAACATTTTTTGTTCAAAGTTATTGAGAAATGCAGAGTTTCTCTCCAGCCTGGGAATCCAAAGATGAAAAGGATAAATTAGGCAGGGAATTTTTAAGGATAATTTAAAATTCAGTGGAGATTACCAACTTCATGAAAGTCGATTTCAAGAGATTTTATGCTGTAAATAATACATTTTTGGAAGTGTTTTGCCTTAAATTGAGTGCCTTAAGCTGGAGAAATGCTTATCTCTGAGGTGTTTTTCAGAGATCTTGGATCCTTGCATAACACAAGTAGGATTTAGGCAGTTCCCCTTTCCTATGCACATGGTTTTGTTGTTTATTTGCCCCTCTTGCTCTTGTCCATAGCTCTCACTTTCTCCTTGCTCCTCCTTCCTTCCTCTTCACAATACCCAGATCAGCCAACAGCAGGTCACACACCTAGGAAAATATTTCTGATTTAAACCAATGAAAAATATACATAATCCAGTCCCAAGCGACATTTTTACGCTTATTAATCATGGACTCATGGAGTCCCAGACTCTTTTGGATGGCAAGAGACCTTAAAGCCCATCCAGTGTCACCCCTGCCATGGGCAGGGACACCTTCCACTGTCCCAGGTTCCTCCAGCCCTGTCCAGCCTGGTCTTGGACACTGCCAGGGATCCTGGGGCAGCCACAGGGGACAATTCCTTCCCAATATCCCATTTAACCCTGCCATCCCTCAATCTAAAGGATTTATCTTTATCTTGTCAGTCTATGCCTTCTTAAAAAGTCTCTTAAAAATTTGCCTCCTTCATCAGCCATTGGGTTGGGTACTCTCAACCTTATATTTTCTGTGGGTCAGGAGGATTAATTCACAGCCTGAAGTATTTTGGTGGTGTGGTTTGCTTTGTTTTAAAGAAAAATAAGCAACTATTATGTGAACTCTTTGTAGATAGCAAAGTATTTATTTTAGGGTGAATATTTACAACGTTTTCAAACCCAATACTGTTCAGATGAAAGCTGATTTAAATTAAATTTTCTGTTAAATTTTTGAGACTTGGTAACAAAAGCATTGGTAATATTCAAATCTAATAAATATACTATATTTACTTTTAGATAATCGTAATGTTTTTTACTTTAGTCCATGGTGCAAAAATGATCTTACAGCCACACAGGACTAGGCAGAAACTGACTGGGATGGATGGATGGATGGATGGATGGATGGATGGATGGATGGATGGATGGATGGATGGATGGATGGATGGACGGACTGACAGTGCCAAAGGGGTCAGGAGCTGCACAGAATGGAGCACACACACACAGCTTGGTGTCACCCCATGCAAAAAACACACAACTGGAATAAAAGTGGAGAATATGGGGGCCAGAGAAAGCTCCGTGCCAACCCTGAGCCCTTCCCGGGGACACCGGGGTGGCTCTGGGGACGCCGAGGTGGTTCAGGGGGCACCGGGGTGGCTCTGGGGGCACCGGGGTGGCTCTGGGGGTAGCGTGTGCCAGGGCTGCAGCGAGGGCACGGCCGGGAGCTGCAGAGGTCAGCGGGAGCTGCTGCCAGCCAGCAGCACGGGCCGGCCAAGAGGGAGCTTTGGCTGCCGGCCCCGCTGCGGTGGAGCCCGGCCAGCCCCGGCACTCGGATTGTGGTTTCCTCCTCTGGCACCTACCCTGGGGATCGTCCTCCCTTGGGATGGTGGCTTTGGGGCACTGCCGGGGGAAGCCCTGAGTGCTGCAGACCCTACAATAACAGCCCAAGGGCTGTGCCAGGGACAGGAATGCTGCTGGGATCACACCACGCTCTGGGAGCACCACCAGAGCCCCAGAGATGGGAAAGCCCTTCCCAATCCCAATCCCTCCACAGCCCCCAGCTGCGGGGAGGAGGGGAGAGGCACAGGAAGGGAAAGAGGAAGCAGAAGAGGGAAGTGGAAGGGGAATATGGGGAAGGAGATGAGAGGAAGGAGATGAAGGGGAAGGAGAAGCGGGAGGCAGGCCGCAGAGGAGCAGATGACCTAAATCCAACTTGCCGCCCCTGAAAAGGGGAATTCAGGGAAACGTGGGAAGGCCGAGGGCTGAGTGAGAGCAGTGAGAGCCCCCGGGTCCCCCCGTCCCCCCTGGTGGCCGGGTACCCGCCCTGGTCCCGCCCCTCTCCCGCCCTGTTTCCCGAGCTGTTTCCGTGGCCCCGGCTGACCCCGCGCCGGGGCTGAGCCGCTCACTCCTGTCCTCATTTAGCCCGGAGAAAAGCCGGAGTATCCCAGGGAGCTGAGCTGATCTCCCCTGCAGGAAACCCGGCTCTGCTCTGCTCCAGTCCCAGGAGCACTTCTGGGGACCCCCATGGGCACGAGCCCTTCCACCCCAGCAACCAGTGTACCCCCTTTTCCTCTTCCTGTGGGTTATGACGAGTGGGACGAATCGGATACAGTCCCACTCCCCACCCCACCAGCACCAGGGGCTTCCCAGGGAGATGGAGGATTTGTTTCCACCTCCAACCACCTCCAGGAAAAGTGTTTTTCCATTTTGGAAGGGAAGCTTGAGGTGGGGATGTTCAGGGTCAGGATGGTTGGGGAATGGAGGCTCAGGGTGGGAGTACCCCAAGAGTGGGGATGCTTGGGGTTGGGGTGAGGATTTTGGGATCAGGAACGCTCAGCAAGGGGATGTTTGAAGCAGGAAGGCTTGGGGTTGGAATGTTTGGGGAGGGGGATGCTCGGAGTGAAGATGTTTGGGGTCAGGACATGGAGCAGGGACAAGGAGCAGGAAAACTCAGGGCAGGGACACAGAGCAGGGGCACAGAGCAGGGGCGCAGAACAGGGACACAGAGCAGAAGCACCTGTATCAGGGACACCTGGAGCAGGACACTCAGGGCAGGGACACTCAGGGCAGTGACAGGGAGCAGGAAATCTCAGAGCAGGGACACAGCGCAGGGATGGAGCAGGGCCATGGAGCAGGGGCATGGAGCAGGGACACCCGGGCCGGGGACACCCGGGGATGCTCAGCGCTGCCTCAGCAGCTGCTCCCAGTGGCCGCTCCCAGCAGAGCAGTTTTTGGGAGGCCGAATGCCCACGCCGTGTGCTCCCAGCACGCTGCCGAGCCTGCCCGGGAGCTGCCAGCTGGCACAGGCACGGGGAAAGGCTTGGCACGGCACAGCTGCCGGCCCCGGCCCGGAGCCCAGCTCTTGAAAGGGAAAAAAAGGAGAAAAAACAAAACAACAAAAAAAAAAAAACCGCCCCACGGGACTATTTTTGTTTCTCGAAGCGGTTTTTTCCTTAAACACAGCTGGCTGCCCTTGTGCCGGCTCCCAGATTGGCACGGCTGAATCACCGAGCCTGGGGAAGGGATGGAGAGCAGGGGAGAAAGGAAAGGGGAAGGGGAGGAGGAAGAGGAAGGGAAAGAGGAAGAGGAAGAGGGAAGTGGAAGGAGAATATGAGGAAGGAGATGCAGGCAAAGAGGAAGGAGATGAAGAAGAAAGGCAAGGGGAAGGAGAAGGAAAAGAAGGGGATGAAGAGAAAAGGGGGAAAATGAAAAAGGGAAGGAAGGGGAAGAAGGAACGGGAGAAAGGGAATGGGCAAGGAGGGGAATGGAGGATAGAAAAGGAAGATGGGGATGGGGAGGAAGGGAAACAAGGGGAAGAATGGGAAGGGGACAGGAGGAAGGTGACAGTGGCAGGGAAGGACGAGGACACACACGGGAAGGAAGTGGAAGCACATGAGCTGTGTGGGAGAGGCCTGGGCCCTCTCCTCACCTGCCACCCGGCCCAGCTGCACTTCCCATCCCACTCCAGCCCAATTTCACAGCCCTCAATGCCAGCATTCCCTGCAGGACCAGGCTCCATCCCCTGCCAGCCACTCCAGCCCCCACAGCCCCCAGCGGGAGCATTTCCACCCCAACTGCTTTGCACTGCAAATCAAGGGGAAAAGCCAGGTTTGGAGGAGTGACGAGGAAAGGTTTTCCACAGCCAAACTGCACCCCAGTTTCCAAGGCTTTGAACAAGGGAGGAGTCCCTGCACCCTCCTGGTCCCCAGGTGCAAGTCAGGGATGTGCCAGCCAGCGCCCATGGGTGCCCAGCTCCCCTCCAGGTCATCCCCATCTCATCATACCTGGGGGATGCTGCTGTGCCAGCCAGCACCCATGGGTGCCCAGCTCCCCTCCAGGTCATCCACATCTCATCATACCTGGGGGATGCTGCTGTGCCAGCCAGCACCCATGGGTGCCCAGCTCCCCTCCAGGTCATCCCCATCCCATCATACCTGGGGGATGCTGCTGTGCCCCCCCTCCCCGGGACGTGGGGCTCCTCACGCCGTGCACAGCCCGACCTTCAGCAGAGGAGGAGGAGGAAGAGGAGGAGGAGGAGGAGGAGGAGCACCGTGTGTGCTGCCTGGCAAGCACGGGCACGCTGCTGGCGCGACGGACGGCGGGCAGGAGCCGGGAGATGAGTGGGAGCCGGGCCCTGCCCAGCCTGGGAGCAGGAAAACGCCTCCCCTGCCAAACCCACAGCTGGTTTCGCCGCCACGACCCGTTCCCCATGGGGAAAAGCATCTCGTGGCAGGTGGAGATGCAGCCCCTTTGGATGAAATCCCTTTCCCCAGAGCTGGAGGAAGGTGCACGGCGAGGAAAATGTGTTGGCAGCACGGCATGGGCAAAGTGCAGCACGCTGTACAAAGAATTCCCTTTTTCTACCCAAAAATTTCAAGCTCTCCCGCTATCCCGCTGCCTCCAGGGGGCTGGGGCCGCTGAGTCAGCGCCGGCTCTGCTGAGTCACCGGGGCCACCTCAGCCGATGAGCTCAGCGCGGGGGTTTGGCATCTCCACGCTCCTCGGGGCCTTCGCCAACACCTCTGCCAACATTTCGGGGTCTCACCAGCTTCTCCTCAGCCATCCCCAAAACCACAGCGCAAATCCAACACCACAGAAACGCAACCAACAAAGGGTGAGGACGCCGGGGAAGCCAGTGACGTTTCAAGCCTTCCCACCCGCCAACCACGCCGTGGTCCTCTCCAAAAACACCTCAGCACAGACCACCCACGAGCCGGGACGGCAGCCACCCTCATCCTCCCCACCTCGCTCGCCAAAAGAGGAAATGGAACAGTGAAAGGACAGAGAAATGAAATCTGGTTTTGCCTTTTTTCCCTGCCCTCCTCACTGGGGTCAGCAGCACCACAGGGGAAAGCACCTAACGGTGAAAGAACAGAAAAATGAAATCTGGTTTTGCCTTTTCTTTTCCCCCACCTTGTTGAGGTCAGCAGCACCATGGGGGAAAGTGCTAAACAGTGAAAGAACAGAAAAATTAAATCTAGTTTTGCCTTTTTCCCCTGCTCCTAGTTGGGGTCAGCAGCACCATGGGGAAAAGTGCCAAATGGTGAAAGAACAGAAAAAGGTTTTGCTTTTTTTTCTTTTCCCCTCGGTGGGGTCAGCAGCAGCACGGGGACAGCGCCGCTGCCGCCTCCGGTGTCCCCAGCCCGGTGGTGCCGGTGGTGCCGGGGCTGACGATGACTCACGGGGAAGGCGGGAGGAAGGAGGAGGGGAAGCGGCGCGTGCACGGGGCCGTGGTGTTTGTAAACCTAAAAAAAGCCATGTGCGGGCAGGCAGCGTGCTGGGCCGGCGGGGAGGCGGGGAGGGAGAGCCACGGGGCAGGCGGCGTGATCCCAGTGGGATCCCAGTGTGATCCCAGGGTGATCCCAGTGTGATCCCAGCATGATCCCAGTGCAATCCCAATGCAATCCCAGTGTGATCCCAGTGCAATCCCAGTCTGATCCCAGTGCAATCCCAGTCTGATCCCAGGGGGATCCCAGTGCAATCCCAGCGCAACCCCAGGGTGATTCCAGTGTGCTCCCAGTGCACTCCAGCTGGCAGACAGGCTGTTCCCAGTGTGCTCCAACACCAAACATCCCAACCAGGGAGGCTCACAGAGACACCTGGCACAGCTGGGAGAAACAAGCACTGCCACCAGGGCTGGTGCAGCCATGGCGTTAATTAAGTGCTGAGCCTTTAATTGCAACGGCGTTAATTGGTGAGGGTTTAGGTGCCTGAGCTTTAACTGCAGTGACTTCAATGCAACGGCCTTAAGTGCAGAGGCTTTAATTGCAACACCAGTGGCTTCCTCTGGAGCCCCTCACTATCCTGCCCCACCTCTGGAGCCCCTCACTCACCCTGTCCCACCTTTGGAGCCCCTCACTCACCCTGCCCCACCTCTGGAGCCCCTCACTCATGCTGCCCCACCTCTGGAGCCCCTCACTCACCCTGCCCCACCTCAGGAGCCCCTCACTCATCCTGCCTCACCTCTGGAGCCCCTCCCACACCCCGCCCCAC
>JAWWEY010000005.1:25957378-25986828 GCA_035582745.1 Loriotus luctuosus
GGATGGATGGATGGATGGATGGATGGATGGATGGATGGATGGATGGATGGATGGATGGATGGATGGATGGACGGACAGACAGATGTCTTGAAAAGCTAGAATAATTCTCTGAAAAGATGCAAAACAGGATCTTTTCTTTCCAACCATGAAAATTATATTCATATTATCTGTGGGGAAGCTTTTCTTTTTTTAATGAAGTTCACATTGTTTGTTTTTAAATGCTGTGTCACTACCTAGTATTTCACCACTTGCCTTGCTCCTTTCTCATTCCAGATATCAAAAGACTTGAGTTAAATCTAAAATCTGGCTTTAAACATGCAAGAATAACTTGTTTTCCATCTTTGTGCTCCTGAAGCAGGCTAAACAGAAATTGGAAATCTAGAAAAGCTCCATGAACATGTACCCATTTTGATCTGAGTGTGTTGTTTGATGTAGTTTTCCCCTTGTTCTCTATGTTTGTTTTGAAGCAATATGAGGCAATATCACCCTCATTTAAATAGGTCCAAGAACTAGTGAAATTGCATTCTGAAATTAAACAATATATATTACATATATTAAACAATATATAAATTATAAAAGAATAAAAAATTATAAAAATAATATCTAAATATATAAAGAATATATATACTAAAGAATATATATTAAAGAATATATGGAAATCCTGCTATAATGAGTTCTGAAAAACAAGCAATCTGAGCTCCACATTTTGTTCTGAGAAAACACTGTGAAAATTTCATTTTTCACTGAAAAAAACCAACCTTAACCAAAAAATTGTCACATTTCACTGTCACATTACAGCAGTAGTGTGCTATTTTCATAAAATTGCATTTTCTAGTTTATTTTATAGTAATGGATAATTTTTAAAAATTCTTTGTGTGCTGGTTCTGGCCAGGACAAGGTTAATTTCTGCAGTAGCTGGGAGGGGCATGGCCAGGACCCAGACATTCTATACCCACTCACAGCTCTGCTGGAGGTGCAGAGATCTAGAAAACGTGGTTTCAAGGATTGAAATTCTGCTTTTGCAATTGCTGTGTAACTCAGCATGTATGGATTGATAAATCTGCACATTTCTAACCAAAGAATTATTCTATCAATCACAATTCAGATCCTCAGCAGGCAAAAACCAAAACAGTTTCTGATCAGATCATCTTGAATTTCATGTCTCGTAAAAACATGAAATGTGGCCTTTTTCTTATAAGGAGTCAGTGCTGTGTGTTACCCTCAATGAATTTTAGTGATTGTTAAGAACCCTCAGCAATTGCATTTATTTCAAGAGTTTAAAATCAAGCTAAATATTCAGCATTAAAATGGGACATTTCTGATGAAATTCAGATTACTACCTCTTAAAAATTGGAAGCCTTCTATCATATGATAGGAATCTTAAGTCAGGAGGAACATGCAACAGTCTTCGCTCATCTGTGTAAATGCACCCTGTTAATAGCTGTAAAATGTTCTATCTGTGTTGTTCACACTTCTTTTCCTCTATGTGCTTTGCACCATAAATCAGCTTGTTGGCCTGGTAGCTCTGTACCAGACTGGCACAAAACAATTCTGCACGTGCCTGCACAGTTAATATTTGAGTTACAAATAATAAAACTGGCACAAAGACACGTTGAATGAGGTTTCTGTGTGTGAAAACACCAGTTCCTTCTAGCAAGGACAAGATATACCCACACACAAGATTTGGTGGCACCGAATTAGCAGGTTATCGAGATTAGAGCATGCTATTGGACATTCTCAAGGCACTTAGTGAAGGTCTTGGACATCTTAAAATACAAGTTAGACTTGACTAAAACTATTGCTTTGGAAATTTTGGACTATTGCTTTGGAAATTTTGGACTATTGCTTTGGAAATATTCTGCCAGCACAGCGGCACTTTTAGGTAAGAAAACTTGAAGTATTATGCAGGGTGATTTCAAACTGTAATACAGCGTTGAATTATTTACTTAACTTGAGATTAAATGAGGTCAAATGAGGACAGGACATGAGTAGATTCTTGTATACCAGTAAGCAATTATCTTTTTTTTGTGTAATCCCTGTCTGATCCCTTTATGCACAACAATATTCTTGCACTTTACATCTTGCATTTTTACTAAGAAATAAACTCAGCTTATAGAAAGGAGCATGGTTTCCCTGCACTGTGACAGCTTTGTGAGATCTGATGCTGTGGTTTATGTTGAATATGAGATGGATTAAGGTTTGGGGTACTTGATCCCAGGTGGTTTCAGCCTGGCATGCATCCAGGGCCAGAATAAGTGGGTGTGTGTGTTTGTAAAGGAGTGTTTCCCCAAATTGGACAAACTTAACTCTCCTGCTTCAATTGCTGCTCTCAGCAGAGCTTAACTGGTGGTCACTTCGTTACTTTTTTGAATAACAGGAGAATAACTGCAAGGTCATCCCCTGGTGCCCTGGAGGTTGTGGATGCACCACCTCTGGCAGTGTCCAAGGCCAGGTTGGATGGGGTTCTGAGCAACCTGGGCTCGTGGAAGGTGTCCTGCCCATGGTAGGGGATGGACCTGGATGAGCTTTGAGGTCTCTTCCAAGCCAAACCGTCCTGTTTGGTTCCTTTATTCCTGATATATTCCTATGATCCTTGACAAAACAGTGGTTGTCTTCATAGAACAAATGGAATCAGAGCTGTTCTGTGTGTGGCTGTCACACACAAACCCTGAATCAACAAAACCACTCTAGTCACAAAGACCAAAAATAGTATGAAATAATCAAGTCAGTCTCTTCTGAGTGTATTTACCTTTGTTCAGACACCTCCATGTAACTTCCTAGCATGACACAAAGAGTCAAATACTAAGATATTTTTATTGAAATTAAAAACCAAGGCAGTGGGAAGGTAGAGAAAGCAACAAAGTCTCGCTCCTGTTTTCTTTAAACATTTCCCTTGATTTGCCTCAGAAATCAACTGTGACTCTCCTTGTCTTCCTCAGGAACTCTCAAAATCTGCTGTCCCCTAGTGACCTGACTCCCATCAGCCACAGCCAGAGATGGGGCACATTTCTCCCACACATGGGCCCCTCCAGAAAATCAAGATGCTCCTAAACTCTCAGTGCTTTCCCTAGGCCTGAAGGGCTACAATAAGCAAATCAAGATGTCTGTTACTAAATTACACTCCTCAAATGCAGAATCATAAAATCACAGCCCACTTTAGTCTGGTACTCTACTGGTCAAATCCCCTGCTAGAAGCAAGTCTGAGCCTTTAGCTCGTGTTGCTCAGATCCTTGTTCTGTTGAATAATCAACATCGAAAAACATGGGGATTCCACAGTGATTTCTAATGTCACTTGACATTTTATATTTTAAAAAAAATTTTGGAAGGATGTTTGCAGGTTATCTTCCTAGGTTTCTGCAGGGGGATTGATGTTTTATTTGCATATGGTATATTACAGGGACATTTCAAGAAATGAAGAGTAAAGGAGAATCTTCAGACACCTTTTCTTTGAATGTTTTGTTTGATCAGTCTTGTGTTTTTGGAAAGAGACAGCTCCCTCACTCTAAAGAAAGTTCCTTTACCAGTCTGTCCTAAGCAGGAGTGCACTTGGTGCTAAAATCTGTCAGTGGCTTAGAGAAGCCAGTGACAGAAGTAATTAGTGCCAGCAGGATGGAGCTTCCTAAGTGGGAAAAATCAAGTAAAAGAGATCTGCATGAGAGCTCATTTCTTTCTTCAGAAGTGGAAATTGGTGAGGAAGGAAGACTGGGCTGCACTGCACGTTTGGCATTGAACTGCTCAGCCTACAGAGACCTCAAAATAATAAGGGAAGGACTAGTTCAGCCTGAAATATTTAATAGGATTGACTGAATTTTTTTGTTCAGAATTATTTCACCACCAAATGGATTTAACTTTCATTTCTTGCTGAACATATGAGACAGAATCGTTGCCATCCCTGCAGAAAAAACAGTGTACTTATAATTTTTCCACATCATGAAGCACCAGTGTTTCCTTCTTGCCTCTCATAATCTTTGCAACTAAAAAGGGAAAATAATTTTTAAGCACTTGACCAGTGTTGTTGGAATGCTCCCATATAAGTATATATGTGGAGTGTGTGACTGAAGGATCCCACAGGTCTCCTGTCAGGCACCATTTATTTGATTTGAAGGAGTTAACATCTAATTTCTTTAAATTGCTCTGAAAATCTAGTTTCCTAACTCCCTTTTCTCTTGAGTAAGGAGAAATCTTAAAAGAGTGGACAATTACACTATAATTATGTACTCATAAAATTGCATAACTATATAAGCATGTATAATTATATGAGCATCTAATTTTAAAATATTAGAGACCAGGTGAAATTTAGGAAGTAATTTCAGAGTGGCTTTGCAGTGCCCATCTGCAATGGAGGAGTCCTTTTAGAGGACATTATTTGGGTCAGAAGATTTTGGGTAAAGGAGACGGAGGGAAAAAGAAAGAGTGTCAATGCACTGAGAGCCTGTGTAGCCCACCCTGTTTTGGTAGGGTGATGGGGATGGGCTTTCTGCATCCTCATTTGTCCCTCCTTTAAGTTAAAAATTGAACTTTGAGATCAAGAATTTTCCTGATAACTTAAGGCAAATCTTTCCAATGTTACCTTTTACCAGTATTAGAATATTGGGGGTTACAGGTTAAAAGAGGACTATCTCATCCTTATTCATTTAATTACTTTTTTCTAATTACATTTTTTTCTAATTTATTCTCCTTTGCACACTAAAACAACACAATGTTTTTCTTTACTTTTGAACTCAATGGTTATGTGGTTTTCCAAATTCCATCTTCCAGTGATTCATGGGAAGCATGTAAAAGAAGTGTTTAACTACATAGTAGAATGAAATCTTTCAACAACATATCTAATACCGACAGCATTTAATGTATAAATAAATAAAGACATCTTTGAATGTGGTTCAATTTGTCATTTTGCAAGGAAATTTTGGCTTTTTCTTATTTCCTTGCAATTACCCATTAATAAATTGTATTATGCAGTATTTTACATAGATAAAGGTTTTATATATTAAAATTAGCCAGTAGTTACTCATTTTTCCACTACTTAATAGACATCAGTGCTCTTTCCCAGGCAAAAGTAAATTTTGAAGGAGAAGAAGAAAATTTTGAAGAAGAGCCTGATCCTGTTCCATCTAAGGCATTGGGAGATTTTCAATTGCCTCTTGTGGGATTTGGATCAAAACTGAAAGAATAATTGCAGCATTGCTATACTTTTATTAACAAATCTAATATTATTTTCAAAAAATCTGTTTAGTGAATAAAGTAAGTGTAATGTTTTTATTATATTTGAATATTAGCAATGCTTTTATTACCAAGTCTCACACTCTTAACCAAAAAGTTTATTTAAATTAGCTGTCATCTGAATGACTGGCTAGAGATTTGAAAATGTACTAAATAACTATCTTCATTTCTAAATTCTGCTTTTTCTCAGAAAGCTCCATCAATGTTTGGAGTGCACTAGAAACCCATATGAAGTGCACTGTACTGAGCTCTGCCATGAAAGTATCATATCATCAGGGACTTGCCACTTAGTTGCACATAATTGTGCAGCAAATTCATTTATTTTCACTTGTCTGCAAGCACATGTGTCACTTTTCCATAAACTTCATTAGTTTTCATGACACAGAGGTCTGATAAAACCTGATGGCCATTCTTACCTCTGTATTGATCAGTAATGCTACATCATTCTGAAGCACTAACAATTAAGGGTCTTGCTGTGAGAGCTCATGAGTGTATTGAGTTAGAATGTTTCCCATTAATTTTTTTTTCCAGTAATAACCTTGGTCCGTTTGAGACATTGTTTAATAGCCCATAACTCCTACTTTAATAGGAAACAATAATTGATTTCTACTTGTACTTGAATACTGTAGGCTATAAATTTTAACACATTTAATACCCAGTTAACGATACACCTTTGGATATAGTGATGGAAGCAAAGTCTGGGCCTTCATTGTTTGCATATGCAACCTCAAAGATTTACAGGGTGTTTATTCAAATCATGTAGAGTGCAAAGGAACTAATCACTTTCCTACAAGGGAAAACAACCCCAAACATAACAAAATAAAACCCAAGAATGCAGTTTAGCAACAGCACTGCATCGTGATTTGCTAACATTTCTATCATCAAGTGCTTTGTAGCACATCTAACCACAAATGTGTAAATAATAAGTACCTGCAGGAGATCAAACTGCACAAATGGGATTCAGGAAGTCATCTGCAAGGAATAAAACCAGCAAGATATAAAGTGTGCTGACTGACCAATAAGATCATCCCCTTTTGCAGAGCAAGGCAGGAAGACAACCTGTTATCACCCATTGTTTAAGCAGGTAACTGCTAAGCAAGAGCCAGCCCTTGGCTGCGTGTATTGATAATAATCATCCATCTGCTAGAATCCTTGCTTTTGGAGTTGGTTTATCAGCATTTCTGTCCCACTGGTCGCTGATTCCCTAGGTGATGTACAGGTGTACATACATTCATGAGCCACAGTAAGTTTGAGGTGAGAAGGAACCTTTTCAGGATGTTGCCCACCTCCTCTACTCAAAGTGCCCATCTAGAGTATTGATTGCAGGGAATGCCGCAACGAAGGCAGGAATGATGAATCTGACTTCATATTCTCAGAAGGCTAATTTATTATTTTATAATACTATACTACATTAAAGAACACTATACTGAACTAAAGAATACAGAAAAAATACTCAGTGCTAGAAAGATAATAATGAAAACTCATGACTCTTTCCAGAGTCCCGACACAGCCTGGCCCTGATTGGCCAGAGAGTCCAAACAACTCACAGCAGAATCCAATCAAACAATCACCTATAGGTAAACAATCTCCAAACACATTCCAAAGGAACAAAACACAGGAGAAGCAAATGAGATAAGAATTGTTTTGCTTTTCTCGAGGCCTCTCAACTTCCCAGGAGAAAAATCCTGGGCGAAGGGATTTTTTCAGAGAATGTTAATGCCACACTAGAGCATCTTGCTAAGGACAGAACATTGTTTCAGTTGTGTTCTTCTGCAATAAATATATGTGCAAGCAAAATATGGGAAATTATATAGAAATTTCACTATTTGTTTGCTTGGAACATCTTGATTTTTTCTTGCATACCTCACTGCTCTACAGGAGGAATTCACTGGGATATGCAAGAAGCTGCTATTCCAGATGATTTAAATGAGTGGAGAATTGAGCTCCAAATACATTGATTCTGTATCTTTCTGCTGATTGACTAATGACATGTAAGTGCAAAAGTTCTGTTTCTTAGGGATCCAAGTGATAGATTTGAATACTACAGAACTCAAGCTTCACTCTTTCTTAATTGAAAGAAAATTTACTGCAACATAATCTTGTAATTCTGCTTCCTCTATGGCAGGCAAAGAGAAGAGATTAAAAATATCGCATGAGTAGGGCTAATTTGCAAAGTCACCCTTTCCCTGGGAGACAGCCACTTGTGTGAGTTTTCTGGTCTAAATACCTGACAGAAGAAACAATTTCACTATTTTCAGAAACTTATTTGCTTTGTATTTTATCAATATCACTCTCCGGAACAAAGGGGAAGGAGGGCAAAGAAGACAGGGAGGAAAAAAAAAAAAAAGAAAGAATGAACAATCCTCCCTAACAGTTTGCAATTTAGTAACTATATATAATTGAGCATCCAGTGTCATAGAAATTACTGATTGCATGTGAATCTGCAGGTCAGTGCTTGTTTTTAAATAAGATTTGAGGAAGCACCAGGGCAGCAGGCAGAAGGAAAATGACCCACCTTCTCTGCTAGCACTCCAGATCAATAGGCTGAGCTCAAGATACAGCAGTCAATCCAGTGCTCTGGTGAGGGGTGGGTAATGGGACACACAGAAGACATTGTTTATGTGATTTTTCCTTAGATTTATAAACGTTTCAGATTTGGAAAGCAGCCCCTTTTAGTGTGCATTGACATTCTGGTCACAATGTGAACAGAATGAGTGGCATGGTGGCTCTGCCCCTAAACATTTTAGGCGAATGGAACAGGCTGCAGTGGGGGAAGCAGAGATAGCTGATAAATTTGTAATAAAAACAGCATCTAGTGCCTGTAGAACTCTCAAGATTTCAACTTTGCACCCTAACAAATCACATATATCTGAACTGGATATTTTATCCAAGTTTAGGCAAGCCCATAGCATTAGAGCTATATAAATGAATCTTTACAGAAGTTGTGTCCATTGTTATACAAGATTTTTGGAACTGGCATTCTGTTCAGGTTTTGATAGGATCATGCTCAAATCCCCAGAAAACTCATGGGAAAATTAATATTTTAGTGGTTTTGTCATTATATTTGTTTTAAGATTGGGTTTTCTACTTTTTGTAATATATTATAGCACTGAATTATTAAATAGATGAAAAATTATGTGCTATACTAGGGTGGCAGATTTTATTGATTAGGCCTTTTTACTACTTAAAATTTTTTGATAGAATCTTTGATCTTTTTTTGTAATAAATAGGGACAAAAATATTCACTGCATTTTATATACAAGTCCTACTTTGGGACAAGGACGCAGCATGATGATTTTTTTGAGATTTCTCCCTAGTTAATTTCATATCTATTTCTTTCAGCCAAATTTAGTTACATCAGTTTCTCTGGACATCTATACAATCAGACTTATCATTCGATTTTTTAATTGTGTTTTTCTGTTGAATTTAAAGTGTGCTCTTTAGTGATGCTTGACATATTGGTGCTGACAATGGCAGCTTAAAGAACCTGCAGCACATCTCCAGTCACAAGGTGCTTTTCCTGACATCACCTTGGAACATGGTATAAGTGCCAGAATTTTTTAATAATCACTCATTTATGTAACTGAGGAAATAAATAGCTGTAATCCTGAGAAGCTGCTGTTTCACAGTTGCATTTTAGTTTTCTTCAGAAGTTTAAAAGGGAGAAGTACATTATCTTTACACTAGGAGTTAATGGCTAATTAATAGGTTTTGTGTCACACATGATGACTGCAACTCCTCAAGTCTAGAGAGATTTGTTGCTTGTAAAAAAGTACATACCAAACATTTGTGGAGATTAACCATCAAAACACATACTTTCCTTTCCTTCTGAGTATGATTTACCTTTACTTTTTAACTAAACTGAAAAGCTAAGACCATCCAAACAATAAGCTGAGACGTGGTTTGGCCTTATTTCCTTTCAAATTTGATACCATTCAATTAAGACCATTGTTTATTTCAATTCTAAAGTGTAAAAAAAGGTCATTATGGAATCTCAGACAGTTAAAATTAAGCAACAACAACCAGAATACATGGAGAAAAAAGGATTATGAAACATAATGAATGGACTGCATGTTGTGAGATGCAAATTCAACTTTATTAGATTTGATTTTCATTTTTATTTGAGTTTTTCACTTTTTTATTTAAAACTTTTTCTTTTTTTTATTAGACTTGTTTTTTAAGATGTTCTCAGATAAGGCACAAATGATGGTAATTAAAAGGGAAGGGAGAATAGGAAAGGTAAGAAACTATAGACACTGAAAAAAAAAATCACTCTATTGTCTTGCTGTCTCTCTCTGAAATAACATATAAATACTACATAGAATAAAGCTGGACTCTGCTAAGAACACTGTGTTTGATAAGAAAGGCATTATTACCCTTTCTCAGTCACCAAGAAAAAATCTGAAACACTTGATTCCCTGTGCTCAGGGACCTCTCCTCTACGGACAGCATTGATCTACTTCTGAATTATTGCATGAAATGTCTTTCTTTTGGACAAGAACAAACAAACATGTTGCTCTAGAGTGGGTAGAATAATTTATTGGCTTTAACAGTACATTTTTCATTTCCTGGCTGGCCTGAAAACTGCAGTGGAAAACCTGCAACATGGTAGTTGCAGGCAGATAGGCTTGAAGGAGCCCTTTGTACACATTTCAGTCTTACTAAGAGGGAGGACAAAGTTCAGGTGTGTTAGCAGTTTAGCTTTATATAGCTTAGCTTGTTTATTCACTCCTAAAAAGACTTAAAATAAAAGCAAAGGAAATTGAGTTCTGTAGAGATATCTTTGCCAACTCTTGTTACAATGGCTTTTTAAAAGAATGAAATAGGAAAATCTAGAGATAACATGTGCTGAAGTATGGATAGATTTCACGTTATTTACCATCTCTTGTTTTCAGTATCTTCTCCCAAAAGGGAAGGGGGAAGAGGGTGAGCATATAGAATAATTCCTGTGATTTTGCAGGTCAAATTTCCTTTAATTTTTTTCAGGCCAAGGCCCTCAGCAGTTTGCTTAATGGAAGACATTGAACTGGATGACCTCCAAAAAAGGTTTCTTCCATTCTTAAACTTCCATGATTTTTTTTCTAAGATAAGAATGGACAAAGTTGCAAACTGAGTGAGAGGAAGAAAGGAAACAGTCACACCTGGAAACAAAATGTGGTGTAAACCAAAGGCAGCTATACACCATTCCATCCTTTGAAAGTAGCATACAATTAAAACAGGAAGGAATTCAAACAGGCTAAAAATCAGTTGGTTTTTATGCAGATTTAGCACTTAAGCCTCTTGACATTTTTCAGTTTGTTAGAACATGTTTGTTAATAGCTAATAGTGTTCCAAGCAAAAGTAATGCTTTTATAAAACTTGCCTCTAAGTTTTCCTATTTACTTGGCACTCATGATTCTTTCTGTGAATAAATAGATTTACTACTCTAATTATGTATTGCATGTGGGAGTTGTAAATAATGTCCTCGATATGGAAACAGGAAATAGCTTTCCTGGAAGCTGTCCATGTTTGATTTGGTCTCTAGTTAGGGCTAACATTAATTCTTAAAGTACAGACTGAGAGCAGATTTGTCCAAGGGATGCAGTGAGGATGGTTAGGCTGATATCATAATACCAATGGTGCAGAAACACCAAGAAGCTGACCAACCTGAGAGGGTAGAGCTTCCACCAGCTTCTCCAACACTTCAATACCTGGGAAATACACCATGTAATGACAAAAAGCTCTGATTCTTCTTGTTTAGTTCTCTAGTAAATTAATCAATTAAGCCATTGCTCTAAGGTGAAGTAATTGCAGATACTAGAGGAGAAAAACTGGACACGAGCTGGCAATGGGAGCTCTCACAGCCCTGAACCCCTCATGTGAGACCCCACCTGCAGAGCTGCTGCAGCTCAGGGGATCTGGTTCAAGGAAGATATGGATCTGCTGGGAAGGGACTAAGAGGAGGCTGTAAACATGATTTAAGGGCTGTCTGCCTGCATACACAGTCAGGGGATCCTGACTTCCTTCACAAATATTGCAGGCACTTTGGAAAACTTCATCTGCTTCTTGGATCATGAAGAATTCTTTGAAATTTATTGGCCAGAACTTTCTCAGTCTGAGGCGTACTTAAGTATATTTATGTTTTTAAAATCGTACTCAGACATTCTTCAAAGGTCTACATTTTCTATCTAAATTGAATGGAAGAAATAGCTTTCAATAGATACAATTCCCACAATGTAATGGTGAAGAGAAGTATTCCTAAACCAGTTCCATATATTTGTTGTCATTTCCTTTGAGAAAAGTCCTGAGACAAAAGCATGCAGTGGTCATGAGACTGATGCAATCCCAAAACTCCATCAGGAAGCTCAGCAGAGATATTAATCTTGTTCTAACTAAACAGAAATAATTTACTGCATCCCCAAACGTGGCTCAGCAACATGTGTTTATAAAATAATAGATATAAATATTGAAAAAAACCAAAACCTGGAATTAGATTAGACTAGCAGGATTGTGAAATTGTGAGGCAAATCAGGTTAATTTTCTCAAGATGATCACTACGCTAGCTATGAGATCAATGTCATAGGCAACTTTGTGATAATTTATATTATGGACGTATGCTTTTGAAAATATTTAGGTTTTGTTTATTGTTGTGTTTTGGGTAGAAGCCACTAAAAATGAGAGCTGGATGTTGCTGGATTAAATTTTGAACTCAGTTATGAAAGAAAAGGCTCAAGACCAAAGGTCTCTAATGTTTTCTAAAGCTGAGATAGTGCTTTTAATCTGAAGTTAGACTAATGAATAGCTAATTTTTGATTACCATTCAGTTTACTGGTGGCCCCATTAAAGTTACAAGAATATTCATAATTTTCAGTTTAGATGCGCCTGTACAATTTATATTACTGGCGCCTTTGTAGCTGACTTTGATTTCAGAAATAAAAGTAAAACCAGTAAAGGTTTTAAGACCTGCATGACAGCCCCAATGTAGATGCTGGTTTTAATAGCTGAGGCCCTCATGCACTTGAAAGATATATTCTATTATCTATTCTGCTCCTAAATTTTTAGATAAATTATTCTTTCCTTTGGCTATATTAAAGATTATGGAAATTGACAGATATTTGAATAGTGATTTATTTTTAAATGCCATTTTTATTGTAGCTTTAAAGAACTCCAAATCACAAGGCATCCAGTAATTATATTAAAAAGTTTATGATGTCTCTCTATTCCACTGCTTGAAATATAAATTTTCCTTTGAGCAATTTGTAGCTGTTTTTTAATAAGAATATATCAACCCATGGTGCAATATATCAGCACTTTCAGACCTGTTCGGGTCACTTTACTTTATATAGATCAGCCTGAGAGGTTTTATAAGGGAATTTTAAAATTTGAACTTGTTAATCTAATGATATATCTTTTAAAAATTCATCTGGTGTTCTCCTTTACGATTATAAACAAAAATATTCATGTTAAAAGTGTTGAAAAAGGAAAACTTCTAATTCTATGTATGTGTCCATGCAAGAAGGACTAAATGGTCAAATGGTCAAAACTTCACCATCACTGTTAATTTTGGCCTCTCTCTCCCAGTGCAAGAGCTGCATCAGCCTTTTACTCACCCATTGGGTACCAAATTTAAATATTTGTGGCTAAAAACATCTAAAATGGAACCATACCCCTCTAGGATGTCCCTTGATGCTCCTTTCTCTGAGAGAGGGTTCTTTCCTTTTGGAGCGTGATCACAATATGACTCAAAGATAAAGTATTAGCACTACCATTTTAATTTCCTTTTTTATATTGTGTAGAAAAGTGATTTTTCTAAAAAACACATGGCCCAGCTAAAGGAATATGAGTGTTGTACATTGAGTAGATGGCTTATTTTCTGCTTTTCATAGGATGAATTTATAAATTGTTACTTCTTCCACACAGAAATAAGGTCCTAATATTTTTCTAGACCGGTACATGGCAGTGCTGCTCATTATTAGCATCTTCTATTGATAGTGTAGAGATGGGATTTTAACAACCCTTGAATTTATTTATATGAACTGTAGAATTCTTATTCTACCCTCATCTCCAACTTTCATGTCCTGTGTTGCCACCTTATAGAATACATGAAACCACATGAAAAAATACCTGAAAGATCTAAAACTGCTAATTCTTTTCTATTGCAACTGACACATTGAAGGCTGAATAGTACATTTTTAAAGTTATACATTTGGAATTGATTTCTCTATCCACCTTCCATTTAAGGTGCTTTTTCCTTTATCCAAAACAGTGAACAAAAGTAAATCAGGCAGTGTATTAAATGGCTGGAGACTGAATATCATCTACTGTGCAGAACTGAAGAATTATAGGCAGAATTTGGCATAAGGCTTACCTCTAATTCCCGTATACAATATTTTGTTAACATATATATATACTACTCTCAGCATAATTCATTCTGAATTAGAAAAGTGAAGGAAACTTATCCAAACCTAAATGGGAAGAGTAGCAAGTCAGAAGGGAATCATCTGGATTGCTGACAAACTGGGACAAGTAATGACTGTGGCATGGTCACTAATGCAAGCTGAAATAAGGTACTTGTCCTCCCTTTATGCAAGAGGGACAATTAATGATAAGATCTGGAGCCAGGACAGTCTGTGCATCTGTTCAGTGCTTCAAGGCAGAAGAAACTGATTAGAGAACAATATATTCTTAAAAGGAGAAAAGGCCCTGAGGCAACTCAGTGAGTCCTCAAAATGAGCCTGACAACAGATGACACTGAACCTCCAATTTAAACCGGAGGGTCCAGAGAACCATTATCTGGTGAGCTTCTAGTCCAGTTCAGCCTGTCATGTCCTCCCTGAAATCCTTCAGAAAAGCACCCAAGAGCCAAATTCCTGTCTAATAGTCATACCTACACCTTTTTCAGTGATCGTCTGCTCATCTGTGTCTAGGATTTGCTGTTGACCTTAGGTTGCTTTTTTTGCTTCCCAAAGTTAAACCTGAAATAGTAACAACAGGAAGAGAAAAGAGAATGCTAAGGATAATTGGGTGATGTGACTTGTAAGGATAATTGGATGATGTGACTTGTGCTGTATCCAAGATCTCAGGAAAGAGTGGAGATTTGGGTTTGCCATTCCCAAAGCAAATCTCTAGAGATTCAAGCAGAGCCAGACATCCACCTCAGGGTATGAACTGCTTGTGCTGGATGGAGTCAGAACTCACAGATTATCCTGTTGCATCAAAGCCTATATAAACTTTCCACTAGATCAGGTTACTCCAAGCCCCACCCAAACCTGGCCTTGAACACTTCTGGGGAAGAGGCAGCCAGTTTCTCTGGGAAGAGTTGGTTCTCAGATGAAATTTCTGGGTGGCCCTGACTACTACAAAAAAATGCCATAAACAAATGTACAACACCATCAATAACCACTATTTTCCTAATCACAAAACTTTATTTCAGTTCCTTTTGATTGCTATCATTATAAATTATTCAGAGCTTGAAAACATCAATTAATTGTGAAAAACTAGAAATTTAAAAATGCTTATTTTTAAACTTTGGATTTTTGTAAGCTCTCATCGTCTCCATGAACTTTAGAGTTTGCCTTTCAAAAAAAGGAAGTTGAAAAATATCTGAAACATTAGGGCTTTCCAAGTATTCTCAATCATATTTAGACATGCTGTAAATTAAAATTCACCCATGGCTTACTGGAATTAGGCAGTGTTGTAGCTAATTTAGGCATGTAGACTTATTTCTTGTGATTAATAAAGAGGTCAGACTAGTCTGTTTGCATTGCATATCTAATGTCTTGGGATTTTCCTAGTATTTTCTTTTGTTTCTGGTACTGGATTATCATTATCAATTTGAAGGATTAAATGCATCAAAGATATAGTTCTCCATTTTTGTGTTTTGCTTATACTTTCCCTTATCTACCTTTTCTATGCTGCAGAGAAGATCTCTATAGCTCAAAACTGACGTATTTAAACTACTTTTCCCTTTAAAAATATAACAACATTTGTATATTTAATGAAAGGTTTTGAGAGGTCCCTGACTGTTGCATTCAATGACATGGAGACATAAATACAATGTGCAGAAGGCTGGGAGGAGGCAAAGCACTATTTCCAGCCAAAGTGCTGAAAAATTGTTAGCTGCCAAACATCAAGAGTTTTTTGAAGTGTATTTTAAAAGTTATCTCTTATTTTTCACTGTGCCTGTGTGTGTAAGTTTATGGTGGCACTCCCAGGCTCACCTTGACAAACCTGCCTTCATTTTCAATAAAAGTTTGCCAACATCTTCTTGATCACTTTCGTAGGCTGCAACCAACATCTGTAGGACTGTGGTGAACTGTTTCTCCTCCTTCTATCCAGATCCTGGGCTTATTCTCTTTCTGTTCTTGGATCTGGCAAGAAAATGGAAGACAATATCCATCTCTAGATGGTGAAGAATCCACATATTGGTCATGCAAGGTAGGAACTGTTTCTTTACTATGTATGGAACTGGTTTTCTGTGGACTATTGAAGATGTTGCTGCTTCTATCTACAGCCACTGGTCACATGTAAAATGGACAAGTGGGCTGCTGACTGCAGGCAGAGATTTCTGTCTCAAAGAGAGCTGAAACTACATGGGAATGTGCAAGATAGGTTTGTGTTAGCCAACACCATGGCATTCACTTGCCAAGGAATTGGCAGGATAAACAAAGCAATCAAAACAAGAAAACATCATTACAGATAGGTCAGCATCCTCATCTCTTACCCAATAGCTCTACAACCTTTAGGGAGGCTTCTTTCTCCTCTTAATTATTCTTCACTTTGCAGTCTCATGGCTGCTGCAGCCAATAATACCTTTGACCTTCACAAGAAGGTCCTCATTGTTGGTGTGTATGAGGTACTACAAAGTACATCTCCATGTTTTCTACTCTGCCATTTGGGTGAGGAAATTGTCCTTGCTGGTGTCCAGGAATCTTCTGGATTGCTCATGCCCTGCTATGCTGTCTCTCCAGAGGATATCAGGGTGGTTGAAGAACCCCATGAGGACCAGAGCTGCTCCTATCTGTCTACAGAAGTCCTCATCCAGTCAGGCAGCCTGGAGCAGACCTTTACCTTTCTCCTCTAACCCCTAAACTCTCACTTGTCTCCTCATCCATCCTCTGGCACACCTTCATGCACCCTCAATGTTTTCTCACATGAAGGGCAAGACCCATTTCCCCTTTTTGCATCTTCTCATTCCCACAGGGCCTGGATCTCTCCATTGCAATGCTCTGACCATGGCAGCCTTTCCACCTCGTCTCCATGATCCCAAGACCAGATCCCTACAGTTGCACAGGCTGAGAAAATAGGGAGGGTAGCTTACCTGGGTTTGTTTCTGTACACTCATCTGGCCTTCAATCACACATATAAAATAATTCTGGGGTTTTTTTTTAATTTCATCCCGTTATATTTTAACACAAATCATCTCAGTACAGTCATTGAGACATATAACACACTTTTGATTTAATCTCACTCTGCTCTCTCCTTTTTAGTACTTTTTTCTATTAGTGGGTCACTCCAGCTCAGGATAGTCTGTGATTCAATGGTTTCTTTTTCTATGTTACTGAATTGTTACAATTGTAAAAGCATGTTTCACGAAGATTCCGTTTCCTGCACTTGAATTGAGGGAAAACCTATTGAATACCCCTAAATTTGTGTTCTTGCTATTGATCTAAGGTACACAGTTTCACAACAAGCAGCTGAAAAAACCTCACATTCATCTCTTCTGGGGTAAAGAAACTCATCAGCTTCTTAACGCAACGAAGCAGTGACAGATTTGGGTTGTTTGGCTCATCTTCTCTGTTTACCATACAGTTTAAGATATTGAACTATGTAATTAATGATTTGCTAAAATATAATCTCCTTGGATTACCTTTCATTGTCAGTGCAGCAGAAAACATGATCATTCCTCTTAAGGGCTTAGTAAGAGAATTATCTGTACTTTAAAGAGAGTTAAATTCATAGCTTCCTGAAAAGAATTTTATTTTCCCAATTACCTTTTATCTTTCTGCAGTTTTCCATTAGAAGGTAAAATAACATCATCTATCTCTGTTAGGCACCACAGTCCAGAAAAATATTGCTGAACCTTGGATGTCATTAGGATTAAATATTTTTTCTCTTCTTGTTTCAGGAAAACTGATACTTACTTTTGAAAAGATAGATACAAGCTGGGTGTCACTTTGATTAATTAGACCCTGACCTCTTCTCTTTCCTGTCTTATAAAGAAATATGAATTACATTTAGAACAAGGATTACCAAAATTAATCCAATGCACATTTTAGAGAGAGAAAGCTGAGATGATACTTAATAACATAACAATGCAGAAATCAAATGATAAAATAAGTTTTCCCTCCTAGTTTTAGTATAAACTCTACCCAGCTAAGGATTTGAGATTTTAAAAGATGGGATAAAAGTTATTTGTCCTCTTTTCTCTTCTGGCAAAAGCCTATGTGCACTAGATGGTATAGCTGAAAGCACCAACCCAGAGACACCCTTACAAATCATTTGGCTCAACAAAGAGGTTTAAAAGGATTCTTTCAGGATGTAGAATTCCATAGCAACAAGTCCTCATTGCTTTCAGTAGATTCTGGCTGCATGACAAGCTGAGTTTTACGTCTGTATGTATGCTGTATGACTATGTAGATTACACAATGTTTGTGTGTATATATGTGTGTGTGCAAAGAATTTGCAGAAAAACTTTAAAAACATGTCTGCTCTCTTCCTCACTGTGATGCAACCATAGCTTTGATGCTCCAATATTGCAAATGCAGGCAACCCAGATGAGGGGAGAGAATGATGCATCTGATTTTATCTTATCAGAAGGCTAATTTATTACTTTATTATACTATAATATATTAAAGAATACTATACTAAACTATACTAAAGAATACAGAAAGGATACTTACTGAATGCTACAAAGATAATAATGAAAACTCCTGACTCTCTCCAGAATCAGGTTGGCCCTGATTGGCCAATGAATCAAAAAACCTCACACCAGAGTCCAATCAAGCAATCACCTGTGGGTAAACAATCTCCAAACACATTCCACATGAGCACAACACAGGAAAAGCAAATGAGATAAGAATTGTTTTATTTTTCTCTGAGGCTTCTCACTGCCTTTCAGCTTCCCAGGAGAAAAATCCTGGGCAAAGAAATCATGACCATAGAATGTGAATGCCACACTCCAAAACATCAGAAGACGTTGTTATAGTAACTGACAGAATTTTGCATTCCTCTAGCATAATGCCAGAGTAGTTCTCTTGGTCAGAGCAGGGTGCTGACAGCACCAAGGTTTTGGAATCAATCCTCACATGGGCCATTCACTTCAGAGTTGGACTTGAAGATCCTTGTGGGTCTTTCCCAGCCCAGAATATTCTGTGATTCTTCAGAGGTCTCAAATTCTCACCTCTGTCCAAAAGAGAAGTCCCTTTCCCTCAGCTAATGCCAGTAAATTGTGTGCTGTCTATCCACAGAGTGCAGTTATTTAACAGAACACCTGGGGATCCCTCGAGAGCTGGTGTAGCACTCTTCCTTAAATTATGTGTGCCAGGATTTCATCATGGCTGGTTTCCAGTAGCTTTAGTACCAGACTTTTGTTACTCCCCTTGGGAAATGCTTCAGCAGTTAAAATCTCTCTATTAGGAAAACTTTCTTTGATAACTTCAGTCTGGATTCACTAAACTCAGGGAGAGAAAGAGAAGTGTCTAAGCCATGAAGTCTTCAGTTCAGGATATGAAGGTTAGAGTTCAGCAAATGTTCCCAGCCTTTTTGAAAAGTTTCACTAAAATCTATGTACATGGCACAGTTTTTGTGCTCCTCTGAATGTAGGTGGCCTTGAAAGTGTGAGCCTGAACAGAGATTTCTTTTTTGGCTGGGGAAAGGAAACCTATATCCTTTTAAAAACAGACCTTTGTGTGATGAACAGAATTTTTTTGTCTGGTGCATAAAAATACATCCACATATTTTTGCTCATGTTCTCAGTGAAGGTTTATACATCTTATATAACATACAAAATTAGGGATGCAGTGCACTGAGAGCTTAGAACTACCCTACACAAACTATACATCAACTGGTACTAATTAATTAATTCTGCTCTCTCAGGTCATCAAGTTCAAGCTCTGTCTAGCATATTTCTCAGTATTTCTAAATTTGATATGCTTTCACATAACTATTGACATTCTTAGCAGGCAAGTCAAAACAGTTCTCCAGTCACACTCAATTTTGCATTTTTCAAGGCTGTAATGGTTTTTAGAAATATTTATTAAAAAGGAAAAACACAGTTAATGTGAAATTTACAGCAAGCAGTTATTTAGTTGTTTTCAAAACCCAAGCTGTCTCTGTTAATCTTGCAGAAAGTAAAGAGCTTGAGATATATGTATATTTATCATAACATGCTACTATATTTGGTAGAAATATATATATATAAAATTTAAAGGCATGTATATAAAAAGATTCTTTGAGGTTCCTTTTCAAATTGCCTCCAGTTCATTTTCTCCCACTGCAAAAGTACACAGCTTAAAGATTGTGTTCTTTTAAAGCATCAAAAAGTCAGATTCAGAATTTCTAAGTTAAATAAAACTGAAATTCTTCTAAGACTCATTACCAAGCAACATTAACTCTTTTTTTAGTTATTAACTTACTTCCTTAAAAGTATTTCTGTGATAGCAAAAAACATTAATGATTCTGTATCTATGGTACTAACTACTGTAACATTTATGCCAAATCCCAGTAATACACAGAGCTTATCCTGGATAGAAAAACCACTGAGTTAAATAGCAGCAGCATATGACTAAATATTTTTCCAGCACAAAGATGTCATATAATTAAATATCTCTGGTCCAGCATGCAAGTTTTGTTACATCTTGTTGTGAAATTCCTACATGTTAAATCAGTGCTGATTCATTTTCCAATGTATGAATGAGCAAGCAGACACAGGAAGCTTAGTCAACTTTAATCAATTTTTAAAAACCATTTAGCATCTCTAGTAAAGCATATTGCACAGTGGAGTAATGGCAAGCAAAATGCAAACAGGGAACATATTAGGCAATTAAAGGTTGTCTTGGCCACAAAATTTTTGAAATTGCCACATGATGTGTTTTAAAATAGTTGGGGGGGTTCCATTAAAGCCCTGCCTTGACTTCTGTAACTCCAAGGGGCATTTCTTGTTCTTCTGTAATCAAAATGTGCTATGAAAATGTAAATTGTTAGAAAGGGCAGGAAAAACAGGCATTGAAAGAAATTCTCTTTCCATCTCTAGTAATTTTCAACAAAGCCCCTCATTTTCAACAAATTCCCTGCTTATTTCTGGGAATTGTATGCCTGACTACTTTTGCCTTTAAATTCTTCCACTGCTGCTTTGTTACCGTTTCTGTGCATCCTGCAAGCAGCAGCTATGGATTTTTTCAGAGGCACGATGCTTGAAAATAGGACAGGCATGAAGCAGAACAGATTGCACAGAGTCTGTGCAAGCTCTATCCTTGGAGGTTTTTGAGCCCTGACTGGACAAAACCTTGAGCAACCTCATCTGAACTGCAGCAGAGACCTTCTGAGGCCCCTTCCAAGCTCAGTGATTGTATGATTCATCTGAAAACAGGGGAGGGAGGTGATGGAGGGAAGGGTGGTCTAATGAAATGGGATAATCACCACATCAAATTTGGCTGTCAGAAGCAGAGGAGTTTTGGGTGGTTTGTGTCATGATGTCTCTCAGCTGGCATGTTATCCCCTAATATGTAAGAGTGATATACCAGAATGGCTGCAATGAGATCATAGAAGGCAAAAACAGGTGGCAGAGAATGATTCCCCAATGGAATGAATACAAAAAGATCATTAAAAATACTTCTGGCTTGAGACCTGATGTTTTGGGAACATTTATAACAAATCATTCTAAAGATCTGGGATTTGATGCCCAAAGGGACCTTTGGAGATACTTGTCAAAGCTTGGCAGTGAGTAGAGGATAAGTGGTTGATGTTGCAGTTGAGCTTGAGACAAGATCAGCTTTGAGACAAGGAAAGTGCCTCAAGAGTGCTGCTCCTCCCATGCCAGAGATCAAGGTCATTGGGACAACAACAGGTTAATAAACCTTGTCAGAAAAGATAAAAATTTAGGGAAAATATGCAGAAACTGCTTTTTTTTTTTCCAGCACATTTCCTTAGCTCATTTTGTGCCTTTTGGAATGAAATAATAAAAATAATCCAGTTTGTAGAAAATGACTGTTAATCACTTTAAGCAGCTCACTGTCTACCAACTCTGAAAAAATACTTCATGTAGTGTTAAGCTCACAGAGCCTGTTGCATTGTGATATTGGGAGACAGAGGGAGCTTGTGCTCAGGAAAATCTAAGCCTGATTGTAAGTCTGTCTCTTCTTGAGGAAGGTGAGACCAGCTACCTAAGTAGCTCATTGAGACAATGGAGAGTTTTGTCTTGTGGTAGTGTAAGTTATTACCATTCCAGCTAGACTGATTTTACTGAGACACTCTTTAGGAGCTGTGGTTGTAGCTCTTCTAGTATTGTGTCTTATTGAACAACAAAATGTATTCACGAGTCCCCAGGCAAGGTGAGACAAACCTTACAGAGAGCTGAGAGAGATTTAACATCAAATGGTTGGCATGGCCTTTGAATGCCTAAGCTGTAATGTGCTGGTTCCCCTTGGGTGATGCTTTTCTTGGAACTGAAAAATACCCTTGTATAGATCCACCAGGTTGAAAAATAACCTATCATTTGTGGAAGCACTTCTGTATTCCAGGTGAATATTTGCAGGAAATTTTTAGAGGGAAATAGGGCAAAACCAAACAGGAATCAAGTTAAATGTGAGAAATATTGCTTTTTCTGTTCTGCTTTTGTGAAATTGTCTTTTTAATTTGAGATAGTTTTGTAGTTGTCCTGCAGATGAGATCCTGCCATTAGGAAATCTTACTGGTACTTTATTTTCCTTGTCAAAGTATGCTGAAGTTCAAAGAATGAATAGCACTTTCTATTACCCATCTTCTTGGGAATGGGTTGCCTGGGACTGCCAGGACTGTGTCAAGGGCTCATTAGAAGAATTAGAAAAGAGAATTGGAAAAGAGAATATGGATTTGGACCATACACTAGAAAGGAACTGGAGAAGAGATCAGAAGGTGCAGTTCTGCTGCTGCTGAGGAAGATACCAGCTTTTCTAATGCTGAGGAAGATGCTGAGAAGATTGCTGTTCTCTTATCTGTTCTTATGCTGCATGGGGTAGTAGATAGAGCTTTGTTCCCACAGTGGCACCCACATTACTTGTTTGTCCTTTGATTCTTACCCAGAGGCTTTAAATGTGCTCCAGATATCCCAACCCTTCCATTACACACCCTCTGGCACCTCTCTGCCTCTGCTTATCCCTCCTGAAGAACTTGGAACCTTCCATCAGGGCACTCCAGTCACTGGACTCATCCCAGCAGGTTTCACTTATGCCAAGGATGTTGAACCTCTGGCGCTGGGCCAAAGCCTTGACCTCCTCTTGTTGGTTCCTTGTGCTGTGTGTGCTGATTCAGAAACGTTTCAGGTGAGGTTCATTACAGCCAGCACCTCGTGGAGCAGATTGAGGGATCCCATCCATGCTCATTTCCTCCAGTTTTGGCACTCCATCCCACTGCTCATCAAAACCAGCCTGGCTTTCTCCCCTTTCCCCTCCCAAGCTCTGTCAATGAGCCCTGCTGGTTCCTGTGCTAGAGCTATTTTCCCCTCTGAGAAAGGTGCATCCCATCAGTAGACCAGGTAGGAGATCCTCCCATGGTCAACAAACCCAAAATTTGCATGGTTTGAGATCCTAAAATTATAGGGGCAGTGTTGTATTTTCAGACATCTATGAAGAGCTGCTGGAACACTGAAAGCCTGGTCTGGCCTAAACAAATAAACATAAAATGATGATTTATTTTAATGCGATGTAAAAATAATACTTTAATAATTTATTTCTCATTGAACAGATGATTTTTTTCTGTGATGGAATTTGAGTCTTAAATTCTACTGCACAATCTATTTCTTAAACTAATTCACACAAAAACCAGAAAACTTTATTGTTAGTAAAACCCAACTATTTTTACATAATATGGAAAACAGATTTTAAGTCACTTCTAGTAGTTTTATGCTCATTTTTAGAGTCGAAAAGACAAAGTTTTAATTAAATAAGAAATTTGGCAGGCAATTCTTTAGTCATTAATCTGGTCTGGCGCCTTCTGCTATTTGTATAAAAAATGGATTTGTACAATTTTAAAATTCATGCCTAATAAATGACCAATACTTATGTAGGTTTAATAGACTCAAGCCTCTAGCGCATGGAAAGCAGTCAAAGGCTTTTGAATTAATTGTGTTCTTCACTGCATTACAATAAGGTCCAGTATGGTAACAGATGAGCAGCCTAACCCTGGGATTTTTATGGTTATTCATCCAGACTTTTTCCATAGCCCACTATAAATCACCTTAGCTCCATCAAAGAATACTGCAATGTGGGGAACTAAATACCTTATCATCTCAGATGTTCAGTGTCCTTAAGATAATGCTTTATCCAAACCAGATGAAGCCAATGAAGTTGAACAGCTAACCAGCAGGACTCTGAAGGAGGAAAAATACCTTCCAAGAAGATTTTAGTATGCTTTATGAATACTTTATGGAAAAATTCCTTCCAAGAAGTCTTCAGGATGCTTTATGAAGTCACAGCCGTACTGCAGCCTACCCGCTGGGTTTTGCAAGCATTACTTCAGAGTGTGGATCTCAGCATGAACTAATTTGCTATTTTTTTTTCTATTTTAATACCTAGCAGTGCTTATGGCAGTTTAACAGACTGATGGAGGAGAATGAGCATATTAGTCTTCTGAACTCTATGCTTGACACATAAAGTGGTTCTGTTACCTAAAATAACTCTAATTAATCCCATTCAGCATTTTCCTACAATACAGCACTTGATGCTGTAGTTTTAGCCTAAGTAGTCTGAGCTTTACAGAACAGGTTTCTTGTTGTGTCATGGTGGTAGAGGCTCTCCTCAAAATCAGCACAGAATATTAGTGTGGCCACAATTAATCTCACAAAGAATAAAAAGACAAGAAACAAGGAATGAGGCATAAAACACAAGAAATGAGGAATGAGGTGCCTGCATTTCTGATGGATATAAATCTAATTTTAAATTTCTCAAGGTTTGCAACAAGTTCTGTTCTTCTACTCTGTGAAGGGTTATAGGAAATAATAGAATAAAGAGACAGTAGAGCTGGGGGAGTGGTTGGACTTGGTGGTCTTAAAGGTCTTTTTCATCCTAAAAAATTCTAGTATTTATTGACTACATCCTCTTTAAGTAAGTAAGTTCTTCTGGACATCTTAGGATCCTTGCCTATGCATTCAGCCCATGATCTTTTTCCAGTTGTTAAGGAAGCAGATATTTCCAATACAGGAAATGCACAGGGAACACAAAGTGGGGTATGTTAGAGTGTTTATTTATCTATGGCTCCTTTCAGAATGGCAAGGCCTTTCTAGAAAACTGAGTGACAAAAGTTTTCCTTTGTGTTAAAGAAAATTGAATGAAAACTGGGTGATAGATGAAGGATGCCATGTATAAACCACACTGGAATTTCATTCAGAAGCTGAGCTCTAATCCATGAGGGAAATACAGATGATAGCATTGCCAGATACAGCTCTGTAGGTGTTTACTTTTTTATTCTTATTAAACTCTTGCAGGGAAAAAATATACATTCATCCCCCATGGAGATATTTTAAATATACATAACTTTTTTTTTCCTGTGTTGGAAATCTCTTTCTGCTTTTTTACTTTTTTTTCCCCCAAAGGAAAAAAAATTACATGTTAGAAGAAACAGTGAATGAGTAATTCACTTCAGCTAAAGTCTGAAGGTTTGGCTTGATGGAGCATCTCAAAAAAGCAAAAACCCAAAGGACAAACTCCTTGAAACCCTCTAGTTAATGTTTGCCCCCAGGTCTAATTGATCATTAACCTTTCAAATTACTTTACATTATGATTTTCAACTGCCTGGGCAAGGAAATTCTTCAGGGAACTACATATCCATTATGCTGTAAATGCCTTTAAGAAAGAACCTCTGGTATGTTTGCTCTAGCCTGGGGTTTTCTGGTCCTTGGGAGATTCCCTCCAGCTTTGGGCCCTACCATTGCGTATTTATTAAGGGCAGGTGAAAAGGAATGACAACAGGAAGAAAATCTGGTTTATTTACATAATATTTTTTTCTCATGTGTAATAAAAAAAGATACATTTTGTAGACTGTGTATTTTGCTTTGTTTTGTTATTTATGTTGTGTTCTGTCAAGCAGGGTGACTGGATCAGGTGAAAGAGCAACTGAGCATGAAAAATTGCAGCAAATGTGGTGGAGTGGTGGAGTCACCATCCCTGAAAGTGTTTAAGAAATGACTGAATGTGGTAATTAGTGCTATGATTTAGTTGGCAAGGTGGTGTTCAGTCACAGGTTGGACTCAATGATCTTGGAGGTCTTTTCCAACCTCAATGATTCTGGGATCTGTGAGAAGAAATGGTATCATATTGCCATCAAGTGTCATCCAGGCCTAAGGGGCAATGGAAGGGAGTTCCCAAGGCTCAGCAAGCAATGGGAATCTTTCATCAGCACCCAGAAGATTGCTGAGTGATGGAAATTAAACCTGGAAGCAAGAACTCACCTGCAAATCAACCTGGGGGCCAGAAGAACAAGGAGAGAGTTGGTTGTTGAGAAGAAGGTTTTTAGTAATATTAGTGTTGTGATTTTCTTAGATATATACAATGAAGCTCAATAAAATTTCCCATGTCTGTAAACCTCACAGAAGTCACTTCCCCTTGTTTCCACATGACTGGGCATGCAGGAGTGATCACAACTGGGGGCTACAGAAGGGCTGTTCAGGGAGACTTGATAGTGCCTTATCTCTTGAGTAAGAAAAGGAGCCAGAGCTGCAAGGCCTCTGACAGTGAGGATAAAGTATAGGCAGCTCCTCCTCCCTTGTTTTCTGCTGGGTTCTTCTGAAAAAAAGCCTGTTCCATGTGAAGAGTATTAACAAATACTTTCTCATACCAACTGTGTCATAATTTCAGTCAATATGAAGACTTTCCTATTGTTGCAGGCAAAAGCTGCTTAGTTCACAAAGTTTGCTCTAAATCAGAATTAAAGTGGTTTATTGATTTAGGAGCGACATATCATTAACCAGCAGCAAGAAACTCTGAAACTGTGATCATTCTTAGCAACACAACAGGTAAACAAAAAGTCTAGACACACAAAGTCAATGAACACCTACGGAGTTCCCAATACCCTTCTATAAGCAGCACCTAAAAGATTCAGCTTCCCTTTCCTCTTCCACATATTCCTCTTCCTCATAAATGAGATCATTTTTGGAACAAGACCCTCTTCAGACATCTCTGTATTCTCAGTTCAGACACTGCTGACACTGGGATTCTTATCTGACGTGTTGTTATCCAGACCTTTTGCCAAGGCTGTGCCATGGGACTGACCACCTCACAGGTGTCAATAACCCCATATGAGTCATTTAACCTGAAATGGGTTAATTCATCTTAATCCATTTTTTCCCCTACAGGCTCTTTTCCTTTAATAACAAAGCTTCAGCTATTTTTGCAAATTTTTGTTGATATTCTCCAAATTCTGTATGTTTTTTCCTGTCAGTCTGTCCCTTCTTATATTTCTAATATATTTTCCCAGATAATTCTCAGAGCAACAGCAGCAGTGCAGTCAAGGAGTTGGCCTTCAATGAGCTACTGTTCAAAACAAAGGAATAAAATGTATTATTTACTGTTGTATAGGTTTCTTTGTCCATCCCACATATTATGTGAGGGATGGAAGATTAAGAGGAAGAGAAAGAGGGTCAATCTCTAAGGTGCTGAGTTTTCTCTCAGGGCATGGAGAAATAGAGTGTTCCTGTAGAAATATTGGCAGATCAGCAGAAGCAGTTCAATGGAGTATTGAGTGTTAAAGACAAATTCTATTGATCTATAATTAGTACTGGACTCGCACATGCATCCTATTAGGTTATTGGACACATCTCTAATATTAAAAAAAAGCTCACGTTGCTGTGCAAGGTCCCAAGTGTTCAGCAATTAACAGCATGTTGTTCTCAAAATTTGGTCAGTCTCATCTCTACAGCTCAAAGCTGAGATGCATTTCAAAGCATTAAATCTCTTCTGAAATACTTGTGGATGGGCTGTTTTCACTCTTGATACTAAGAAAGAGATTTACCAGGCCTCAAAACTCATTTTCTCCTCAAAAAAACCCAAAAAAACAACAAAACAAAAACAACCAAAAAAGAAAAAAGGGAAAAAAACCCCAAAACATTTTAAAATGTCCTTCTAATTGACCCTTATGAGGGTCAAATACAAACTAGTGAAGTAATTCTGCATTCATTCATGCAAAGTTTTGAAGTGAAGCCATTGTTATCCATCAAAATAGTGGTTGAGGAAGAGAATGAGACTAAATCCCTGACACTGGGAGGCACCACTGGATACTGTCAAGTCCCATCCTCCTGCTCAAGCGGGATAAGTTAGATATAAATACTTGGAAAAATATGATAAATAAAATTTTAGAAATTAGAAATGTCTTTTAAATATCTTTTTCATTTTTTAAAATATTTTTTCTAGAAAATATTTTTTTCTGACTAGGAAGCTGATTTAACTTTATTTCTAGTTTTATTGAAATGGGCTTACTTTCACACAATTCTATAAGGGAAAAGACTTGAAAGAATTTTTTCTAGATCTTAATATTTCAAGTTCTCTACAATAAATTAAGCTTTTGTTTAAAAATCTTTGTATTATCCCAGAGACACTATTATGTGGAGTTATTCCTGTAATATCCTAATATGGGAATTGAAATATTTTATTCTCATTTCGTTGGTAAAGCTCTTCCACAATATCAGTAAACTCAATAAATTCTCCATCCTGATTTAAAAGTCTTATTTGTTGTCTTTTCAGTGTGTCTTTGCAGGTTGGAACTCGTAATGAATAGGTTTGAAATTTTGACACTGATGGGTAAAATGTGTCAAACAGTTCATGAGCTTGGACTGCTGACATGACATGCCATAATGAAAAAAATACTAAACTGGCAAATCATATTTTGAATGAAGATTTATATTCTCAAATGAAGCCCTTCTAACTCTCATCTTTGCAAAATTAAAAAAGCCAGAAGAAAAGTAAAACAAATATAAAAATATTGATCTCCCACAAAACAGAGAGTGATTTTCAACCTGTTGTATCTTATATATCAATCAATGGGATGAGACAAAATGGTTATGTGTCTGTCAGTGGTTTCTGGGATAGTTATTGTTATTATTTATGAATTTGTGGGTTTTGGGTTTTTGTTGTTGTTGTTTTGTTGTTGTTGTTTGGAGGGTTTTTTTGTTAAAGAAAAGACATGCAAGAGACACAAATCTATTTCTCACACCAGTTACCTCACAGGTTTATGTGAAAATATATCATTTTAAACTCACAGCTGGAGAGGATGTGACCATCATCAGTGCAGGGGGACCTGTGGAGGATGGGGAAGGGTCCAGGCAGAGCAGGACAGAAAAGCCTAATTCCAGAGTAGACAGAGATGCTGAAACTGTGTGGGCAAGATCTACCTGTGGCTGGTGAATTTGCTGTCCTGGGGAAAGAGGGGGAACCATAAGGATGGGGTGCGTTTTACAGGATGCCGTAAAGGGATTTCTTTTATGGTGTGCTTTTTTATTCACATGCTGCTGCTCCCTGCTGAGGAAAGGCTGAGGGAGCTGGGGCTGCCCAGCCTGGAGAGGAGCTCCAGCAGAGAGGGGACTCAGCCCTGGGCGTCCCTGGGTGCCCTGGGTGTCCCTGTGTGTCCTAGTCTGTCCCTGTGTCCCCCTGTCTGTCCCAGTCTGTCCCTGTCTGTTGCAGTCTGTCCCTGTGTCCTCCTTTCTGTCCCTGTCTGTCCCCCAGTCTGTCCCTGTGTCCCTCTCTGTCCCTGTGTCCCCAGTCTGTCCCTGTCTGTCCCTGTGTCCCAGTCTGTCCCTGTGTCCTGCCGTCTGTCCCTTTGTCCCTGTGTGCAGAGGTCAGAGCAGGCCCAGGCTCTGCCCCAGGCCCAGCCATGGCCCCAGAGCCCCGGGCAGGGCCTGAGCCCAGCAATTCCCCCCACAGGAGGCAGAACTTGTGCCCTGGGGAGGGCCAGCCCTGAGCAGAGCCCAGAGGGGCTCTGGGGGCTCCTCCCTGGGGATGTTCCAGAGCCACACGGACCCTCTGCTGTGCCCTGAGCTCTGGGGGCTCCCCCCTGGGGATGTTCCAGAG
>JAWWEY010000005.1:25991430-26006753 GCA_035582745.1 Loriotus luctuosus
CTCTAGATTTTCTTGATTGTATCTTTAAAAGCAAAGTGAGAGAATTCTACACCAATCAGTAGCAAAGGTATGTATGACTAGAGTCACTCAAGGTCCAACTAAATATAGGGAAATCAAATAAAAACAAAGAGAGAATGGGGAAAATTGAAGGAAGACTCCATTGTAACTGCTGGGAACAGCTGACAGGCTGAACCTGTCTTCTCCCCTCTAGGGATGCCTATTGAGTGAGAATCACACTGTCTGCCCTGAGCACTTTTGTTGGGGATCACAGCTTGTCTATGTATTGCTTTGAATACATTTTTGCAGTCAGACGCTATCACCAAGAACCCTTGAACCTTAACCTGTCACAATTTGATATTAATAAAGAGTGTTTCTCTGTAAACTGTCACTGTGAATCCTTCCTGGGCACTGGCAGGCACTTGCAGCAGGGAACACACTCAAATAAAGGGGGACAGCTGCTGAGGGCCCTCCCTTGTGCTTTTGGCAGAGTTGAGGAAATCTCCCTTTTTCACATGACCTCACATATGTGGTGTGACATGCAGAAAATTGTCCAGAAAAATATTTTTTTGACCATGTTAGTGTTTAAAATTGATTGGTCTGTTAGACTGATGACACAAAGAAATTGATTGGCACTGCCAGCACCCCTCATTAAACTGGTACACAGTTAATTATATATATGATACATATAATGATAATAAAACAGTCTTTCTACAGTATATTCAGAAAAATCTTCTAAGTAAAAAAATACATTTTGATGATTGCTGTTAATTAAATGTTAGCAATGCTTTAGCATTCCATGCACTGGTTTAAATATGCACATTCAATTCTATTTTTATCAGTTCTGCAAAATGTTGTCATTGCTTTTATTTTCCATGATTTAATTTCAACTTCTGTGTCCTCTCTTAATATTTCTATGGCATAGTGCCATCTTGGGGATGCTGTGAGCATCTGAAAGGACATGAAACAGACTGAAAGAAAATCAAAATATTTTTGCTGCACTATGTTGGTGGATGCTAGGACACTAAAAATAAATGTGACTGAAATCCAGAACTCTCTAGAGTACCAAGAGTATCACAGCTAATGCCATGTCTATAGAAATTACCACAAATTCTTGAATGCAGAAAGTAAGCTGGCATTTTAAACTTGGGAATTCTAGTGTGTGTGACAATAGAGAATCTAAGCTTTTCCTTTCAAAGTACATTTCTCCTCTAATTAAAAAGAAACACTGATGTAATCCTAAAAGATTTGGAAGCTGGAAGAGAAAAAGTATTCTCCTAAGGACAACGACAATATTTTGGGGAATCTTCATCCTGATTTCCAGTAATTGATAGATTTATAAAGACACGATTTCTTCTTAGTGTGTAAAGGAGGAGCAAAAATACAGCAACACTGTTTTAGTCACATTCTTGTCATTTTTAGCTCGACCTTTATTAGTAGCTGGCAGAAGTTCAGAGCATAGTTTGAGCTTTCAGGACTGCCTCTGCTTCCTTGATTTCCCAAAGCAAAACCAGACAGATCTGCTGACACAGTGCGGTACATGCACACCATTGTCCTCAAGCTATTTCAGGGTTTTTTGTCCTGTGGTGCAACCACACCAAGGGACCACTGCTCCATCACCCAAAGCAAACACCAGATTTTCCTCTACATTTACTTGCATAACATTAAGAAATGTCCAACTTATGGAGAGTGTTTCTAAGTTCTCTGGAGAGAGCTTTCCCAGCACAGCTCCCTGCACACTAACACAGAGCCATATCCTACAGCTCAACAGGTGCTTGAGAAATTCCAGCCTGAAACACTGCTGCTGCTGGGGCTGAGATTGCTCCTGAGTGAAGGGCTGGGATATGTACAGGAGATGGTCCTCATTTCAGGAATTACCCCTTTAATCAGCAGCTGTGGGGAATATTCTCATGTCCTGCCCAGGTGCAGCTTCTGCTTTTTCCTCTTAGCTGTTGAGTTTGTGAGATCTCCAGGACGAGGTGAGAGATGAGAATCTGACTCTGTGTTCTCAGAAGGCTGATCTATTATTATATTATATTATATTATATTATATTATATTACATTACATTATATTATATTATATTACATTACATTATATTATATTATATTACATTACATTATATTGCTATGCTAAAACTTCACTAAAGAAAGATAAAGGATACAGACAGAAGGCTCAACAAGAATGATAATGAAAGGTCCTGACTGACTCCTCAGAGTCCAACACAGCTGATGGTGATTGGTTATTAAGTAAAAAAAATTCACATGGAAGCAATCAAACATACACCTGATGTTAAACAATCTCCAGACCACATTCCAAAACAGCAAGCACAGGAGAAGCAATCAGATAATTATTATTTAAATTTTTCTCTGAGACTTCTCAGCTTCCCAGGAGAAGAAATCCTGGCAAAGGGATTTTTCAGAAGATATGACAGTGACACTTAGCAGCTCAGCAATGTGGCCTTGTGCCAGAAGGTGCTACACTGGGTCCATGTTCACCACCTCACCCACAATTCCTTCTCTGTTTGCAAAGAACGGCCCAGCAAGGCCCCTTCCCTCACCAGCTGTGTCACGATGTTCTCTTTCACACACTCCAGGAACCTCCTAAATTATTTTTTTCTGCACTGTGTTATGTTTCCAACAGACACCTGGTAAGTTGAAGCCCCCCATGGGAACAAGTGTCAGCAATAGCAAGACTTCTTACAGCAACCTCACAGAGTGTTCTATCCTGGTTTGGTGGTCTTTTACAAAATCCCACCAGGATCTCTGCCTTGCTAGCCTTCCCCCTGATTCTCACCCATAAACACAACCCTCTCCTCACCATCATCAAGCTCCAGAGCATCAAAACCCTCCCTCACACCCAGGGCTGCATGACCATCTCTCCTTCTCCATGTGGCTCTTCTGGAGAGTTTGCAACCATCCATTGTACCATGCCAGTTGTGCCAATCATTCCACCATGTCTCTGTGACAACAACTGCACCACAGCTTTCCTGCTGAAGGAAAGTATTGATTAGAAATGCTCCAGGGAAAATGAGAAAATGTGCTTTAACTGCTGATTTATGATAAATGACTTGGGGAAGGGTTGCAACAAAACCTGTGTGCTAAAATGGCTAATGTGGTGAGCAGCAACTAAATGTTTAGAAAGAGAAGAGGATACCTCACTGCATGACCTGTCAAAGGCGAACAAAAACAGCCTCAATCTGTTAAAAAATTTGTGTTGGTTCATTAGCCACATAAGGTTAATGGTGAGGATGCACAGGCAAATGGAACAATGAGAATTAACCATTTAGCTTACACAGAAATAAACATATATATATATATATATCGGATGTCTAGGGGAGATGGAAGAGGCAGATGTGAAAGAGAAAACAGAGCAACACCAAGGGGTTGGGACAAGAAGAAAGGAAAAGCTCAAAAAGCTACTCCTGAACCCTGTTGCAGTTATCTAACTATCTTGTAGTCATCTGCTTAATTTAAAACTATGACAGACAATTTTCTCCTTCAAATTATGAAAGCTGTCATATTTATAGATAAGGCTTTTCAAATGCTTTGGATATCAGAAAAGATGTGACTCTTAAAGGTGGCTGTGAAATACCCATTGAAACTGTCACATATCAGTATCCAAAATGCAATGACAACTCAGGAAATTCCACAAGATAAGCATCTGAATTAGTTAGGGATCTGAACAACTTGCTTTTTGATAGATCCTTTAAAATTATATTGTCTTACAAAACAACATAAATTAAACTCTAATTGTATGGAAGCAAATCTTCTTTTCCTTTCTAATTTATAGCACTATTTCAACCATGATGTCTCTATTTTCACAGTTCAGGAGATTATTCTTCCATATTAACAAATATTGAATCATTTTAAGCTGGAGTTTGTTCTCAAAAAAAAAAAAAAAAGAAAAATTATTAAAATTAAACAAGGCTTTTGCAATTGCCATTATTTAAAATTGCTTGGAGGGTCTCATCAGGCATTGTGTGCATGGCATTTCCCAGGTGGTGGTGACAGCCTAGGGTGGTACACACTGCCCAACTCAGGTGCTCTGTGATTCCCCTGCTACCAAAAACCAGGTCCTGCAAAACCAGCACACTTCCCCATCTTTCCTCCTCATCACTGACATAACCTCTTTAGCAACCTTCTGAAAAGAAAATATGTGGTTCCATCTGGTCCCAGCATTGTTTCTTGTACTCTGAGGACCACAAACAATACTGATCTTGTTTTGCTAAGCTTCTTTCTTGCTAATTCTGGTTTCATTAGCTGCCTTGCTTGCTTGTGTGCCACTCCTGTGCTTGCCATGGAGGTTTTACCACTTGCATGTGTATTTTAAATATCTCATTTGGCTGACTCATTGGATGTTCTTCCCATGTTTATGCTTATCTGTGTAATAAAGTTATTCCATAGGAATCTAATCTGCCAGTTACAGGGTGACAAAATATATACTATAAATATATATATATTGCTATTTTCGTGTGCTCATATCTGTTTTAAGGCAAGGAAATATGAGATGAGAGCAATTTTATGTTTCTATGATTCTGTGATTTGACAGCGCTTCAGAGTACTGAAAACATGAGGCATTTGCAACATGCAACAAGCATATGAAGATTTCTTGCAAGAGAACACTGGTTGTGGGTCAGAAATTCATCTTTCCTTACTGATTTGTAGTGCTCAACAAAGGAATGTCCACTCTTCCTACCTAAAGTGGTGTATTTTAGAAATACTCATATTGGCAAAAAATTAAATCGTGTCTTGTAATAAAGAGGAGTAAATGATCTTTGAGAATGGACCAAGGACAGGAAAAAAAAATCTACATGTCCTCTCTACTTACTTTGCTGGCTGGTATCTGGGGCATTCCCTGCTGACTGACTTCTTCCCAGCCATGTATTTTTAATTATCCAACAGCTCCTGAGCTAGCACAGCCCTGCTGCTGATTAACGTGACTATAGACAGGGCAAGGGGACCTCACTTGAATAATTATCAGCTTTCCATGTAGTCTAGAGAGGTTTGTAATCCTTGAATTAACTTTTAGGAAAATTCAATGTCCAATGCCAGGAACACATCAGATTGTGTATGACCTTTAGTGCTAATCAGGGAGTTGTATACTAACGAGAGGTGCTTATGTTTGCTTTTTTTCACAGAATCAATAACAGCTTGTTATGCTTAAAGTGCTGCTTTATATGAGGCTCTGATCAGCTGAGAAACACTGTGAATCAGATCTTGTTCATAAATTTGCCAGATATATTACATTATTCTAGAATTCCTTGATAATTGTAGAGCTGGGTCCACCAGAGCAGTCATAAACCTTTACTGAATTTTGTAATTTTAAGTAAAAGTAAAGCAAACAAAAGCCCTAAATATTAGGAACACTATCCATTTTCCACTTTTCCCTTAATTCATGTGTGTCAGTGGAAATTATCTTTTCTTCAGGCCTTCAAATCTTTAACTTTCTCTCTTTATTTTACCTTATTTTGCAGTAGACATACAGGAACACAGAAAGCTTTTCTGCTCTATTTTGAAGTAGGCATACAGGAACACAGAAAGCTTTTCTGCTCTATTTTGAAGTAGACATACAGGAACACTGAAGGTTTTTCTGCTGTTTTCCTAAAGGCAGTTTGGTGTTTCCACAGGAACAGCCTCAGCTTCTTTTTCTTTCCCCCAGGTTGTCACAGCATGAGGATGGAGTAAAGCAAAGCCTTTAAAACCTGCTGCTCACTATCATCACAGGTCTGTCCAGCTGGTTCCTGGGGATCTGGAGTTATGCCACACAATCAGGGGAGTCTATGCTTAATTCAAATACTTATTGACTGAATTCAAGGACACAATAGCAAAACAACTCCAATAAACCAACAACATTAAATACACAGCAAAGGCAAATAATAACACAGCAGGGCTCACACCTGACTCATCACTATTTCCAGCCCACAACCCTGGAAGATATGGCACCACTCAGAAAACACCACCTGGGCACCTGGAGAGGAACCTGCCTGACACAAACCACTGAGAAAATAGGTTGTTCTGGTTGCTCACTCGAAGTAGGTGCAGCACTTGATTTATTCCATGACATTCCACTTGATTTATTCCATGGCTTCCTTTCTGTGTGCAGTGAAGACAAGGCTCCAGTGCTTTCCTGTACCAGTCAGGCATGTGTTGGCTCTTTCTGGAAATGTCTCAGAATGTTTTCTCCAATTTATTTTACCATACTACATTTACACCATGAAGTCTCCTGACATACCTGTTTTGTGGATCACCCTGTAAAATACTACTTTTTACTATTTCATTCAACCATTATCTTTTCATAATCATTATATTTTATTTGCTGTTTTTAATTCCTTTCTAAAATTATTTAGGGGGCTGATACGTTTCTTTATTTTCATCTGGATTTGCATCACTAATCCCCACTCTATGCATTCTTCCATCTATATTCTTTTATTCTTTTTTTCTTGTAGCTCTGAGGGCTACAGCTGTAAAGATTATGTGCATATTTGTCTCCTGCAAGGTCACAGCATCAAGAGAAGGCCACTCAGAGCACATCCACAACTCTTTGAAGGACTAATGTCAGAAAGAGCAATACTAATTAACTTTCTTTTATTTCTCAAATAGCTGAGATAACTCTCTATGTGGTACATTTGTGCAAGTTAGTGTGGTGTATTTGCTTTTATAATTAACAAAAGCAAGGACACAGAAGATGCTGTAGCCTGGAAACAGCAATTTTGTATTCATGCAAATGACTGGAAGGGTGCAGTTAAAAAAAACAAAGCAATAAATAGAGAGTCTTGGTAGTGAAAATAACTCATTCAATTGCTACTTAGGGCAAATTATATAGCAAAGCCAGAGCCTGGAGTACTGTGAATAGTTTGAAACTTGCATTTACTGGTCACTGCAGCTTTCCAAGCTAAAGGTTCCTTTTCTAAATATGTCTGTTACTAATTACCCTTCTAGAAATTCATATTCAGCAAAAATGAAGCAGCTGCAAGGACAGTCAAAGAGCACAGTTGTTCCAATCCTGCTTACATTGATCTGTGCAGCATTTTGGTGTCCAACATAGGCATTTAGGTTAGACTCATTCCATTTTGCCTTTCACAGTGGAGGTTTGTAGGTCCTCCAGATTGGTTTATGGGTTGTAGAGGGTTTTTTTTGTGACAGAAACCATTCTGTTCCCCTATTAGACAGATGTTTTACAACGTGGTATCTTTTGTCCACACAGAGTATGAGAAAAAGGCATTCTGAAAGCTTCTGTTATGTCCCTGACAAGCAGAATCACAGGATGGTTAAGGCTGGAAATTACCTCTGGAGGGTCTCAAGCAGGTTCAGCTGGAGCAGGTCACACAGCACCATGAGCACTTGGGTTCTCATCTCCAAGGATGGAGATTCCACAGCCTTTCTGGCCAAACAGGTCTTCTGCTCCCTCACAGAACAACAAATACAGCTGCTTTATCTCCATTTTGCAGAGGTGATTTCAGAAGATATCAAGACATCAAAACATTTATTAAGATATATGATTTTTTTAATATCTTTCTTTTATTTCCGGAGTACTTTTTGTTGGTTGATGTTATGGCCTTTCCAATTTGTTTATTGCAAAGAGGGAATTCATGTCAATTTTCATTACTGCACACAGAATTACTAGGAGTGGTACTTGCAAGTAAAATTGTGCAACTGATTTTTATTTTTTTTAATCTCCAGATAATACACCGTGCAGGCTACTCTTGGTTTTGATGCAGTATAAGCAGTATTTTTAAAAATGGGTTTTACTCCGATCAATATGAGAAGCAAACACATTCCAGACAATGTGAACAGCAAACCCCATGAACAATTCAAGGACATCACAACAATTTAGAATTTCTGCGCTACAAGTTAATTATTTAGATAGAATGTGAATATGACTGACTAATAGTCTCTGCACCAAGATACTACTTTGATTGAATGGCCTACTCTTGGCATTCTTCCAGCATAATTTTTCCCTTTTTTATTTCTTTTGCCAAAAGTGTAGAAGCAAAACAAAGACCTGCAAAAGTTCCAAGTCCTTTGGGGCACCCTAATGAATTATATGTATTAAAAAATAGCTAATTTTCTGTAGGAAAGATTTAAGATGGGGCATAATAGGTTAGAGCATCAAGGGGAAGAAGCTCAAATAACATCTGAACACAGTGATTGGGGAAAGTCAAACTCTGTTAGTGAACTTATAACATATAACTTGATGTTTTCCAGGAGGCTTTGACACTGCCTTGGAAGCAAAAAGACAATAATATCCATTTACCAAGGAGCTATGTTTGGATTCAGCTGTGCTGTGAAGATCAATGGGAGTGGCAGACTTTAGCTCATACTCATATTTAGCTCACATTTACAGCATAAAAAAATAAATCTGCTAAAACTGAAAAAGACTACCTGCTCTGATTTTTTCAAATGTAACTTCTTGTTTGATGTAGAAAGATAATTGGTGCTTGGTATCAGGTGGACACTTGGCAATAAAGACCTAGACAGCAATTATGAGACCTAAAGCCTACTCAGAAATATATTTTTTTCTGTCTTTGTCCAATATAGCTCTTTTGCATATATGTTATAGCATCAGACATTTATTCCTAGGTTTTCCAGTCATTCCGCTAAATTTCTCTTTTGTTTGGGTTTTGGTTGTTTCTAGATTTTGCGTTTATTTTGTGTTTGTAGAACATATCAATTGTACCAGATGTCACCAGGCTCCTGTTCCTGTCCCACTGCAGTAGGAAATTATAATATTAATAATCCCTGCTAATAATTCCCTGACAGAGATTGTTAGGCAGAGTAGGGAGATTTCTCATGCATTTTTTTTCTCATGCCTTTTTTATAGGTAAGTTGAATTCATCAAAATAAAGAAACTAAAAATGATACATATTGAGAGAGGCACAGTTTTAAATCATGTTTTGGTATTGCCATTGTTTGTGTGGCCTTGGCCTTGTGAGGCTTCTGATTTATTGGGGGAATTCTGCCTGTATTCCTAAATTTCTCACATTTCCTATACTACAGGGCTATTGGTAGGTAAGAGAGATATCTTGTAGGGAATCCAAGCCTTAATGGACTTCTGTGCATGTGTGAAATGAATCTGAGAGCTCAAAGGAACTCTCAGCAGAGCCAACAGGAGCCAATGGCCTCATCCTTGATGGCTTCCACCCAATATTCCCTGCGGAACTGTGACATTTGAAGTTCTGAATCCCAGTTATTTTACTGTGAAAAGAGAGCAGCTTTTGCTCCTTTTTGTGGGGGAAACAGAGTACAAGAACACTGAGAGGAAGAAAAAGCAAAACGGTAGAAAATCTAAGAGGTCAATGTTCCTGTATTTCAGCTTATTCACTTGCAATTACATTGGCCCATGATCCATGGATATAATTCACAGCTGAACATCTACCACAGAATCTGTTTTAGTTTGTTTTTTAAAAGACATGGTATTTTAAAAATTAAATTAATAATTTAAAAAATCAGGGCCATTCTTCCATACATTCTTTGGTTGGTTGGTTGGTTGGTTGGTTGATTTGTTTTTTTCAGCAACATGTGTTCATATCTTGCTTGTTTCATGCCTGTGCCCAAAAGAATACATAATAACCATGGAGTTTCTCCTGTATAGGAGTTAGTACAAATTCTAGGATTAAAATTATGACAAAGCAGGTGAACAGTGGAAGAACCCAATAAACATGTCATGGAAGATAGTGTAACTATGAGGGAAGTTTATAGAACAAGTTATAGTACATAATAAAGAAAAATAAACCTGAATTCATGAAAACTAGAACATGAGAAAAAAGACTGAAACCATTAAACTGTACAAGACAATAGAAAAATGTCCCTTAGATCAATGATACTTTGAAGGAAAAAACAACAGCAATTACACCAGAAAAGTTGGAGAGATTATCAGTTTGGGGGCATTTCTGGGGACAAAATAAAAAAGACCTGGCAGGAGACTGGTCGCATTCTAAATGAGTGTACTGAATATGACAGGAGATGTGAGTAAAGAAAATAAACACGATTTTCTGTGATAACTACAATAAAACATAATGATAGGGGTACTCCTGTTTCTACTATAGTGGACTGTAAAGACTATTCTGCTGGAAAAAATGTTGAGATCATCACTCAAGGAAGTACCAGAAAAATAAAACCACTCCTGCTTTAGCAGGTGTTAGCACCTGCTAAATACACCTGTATTACAATTCTTTTTTCTTGAGAATATCTTCAGACATAAATATTAAAAACACATTACATTTCCAAATACACCTAACAATAAGGAAACAAAAAGAAATTTCAGCATTTACATGAAAAACTTAGTGTTTGGATAGAACAATTGGTGAGTTAATGACTAATGAATAATTAAACATCTCTGACAACATATTAATGGTCCATGACTTTGCCGTAGGCCACACTTCAATCCTTAGATTGCAAATGATTTAGAGGTGCTGATCTAATATTTTAATTTCTTCTAACTTCTTAAGGCACAGATGTTCTTGGGAGCTCTTGCTGTATAAAACATTCTACAGGAAAATTAACAGTTGTAATTCATGATGTGCTTGACATTCCTGAGTTTTGAAGAAAGTCTGACTTAGCAAAGGGTTGAATGTAACTTTTCCTCTTTAATACAGTGAGGCCCTGGCCCAGGGTGTTCAGTGAAGATGTTGAATGTAACTTTTCTTCTTTAATGCAGTGGAGCCTTGGCACAGGGTGCCAAGAGAAACTGTGGCTGCCCCTGGATCCCTGGCAGTGTCCAAGGCCAGGTTGGATGGAGCTTGGAGAAACCTGGGCTGATGGAAGGTGTCCCTGCCCATGGCAGGGGTGGGACGGGATGGGCTTTGAGGTCCCTTCCAGCCCAGACCATTCTGGGATTTAATGACTCTGATATTAATTAGATCACAGTCTTTTTGAAACAGTTTGTTCAAAATATACACGTATTACGTCATTGTTTTATTACTCGGATTGCTGAAATTGTGATTTAAATTCTAATGTCAGGACTTGCAAGACATCATCTGACAGTGGGCACGTCCACACCAATAAAATCCAAGCACACAAAATCCCAAACCATTCCCCTAAAATACTAATTTTCTAAATTAATAGGTAAAGGTCACTGTCTTCTGAGAACATACTTGACATCTATTCACTACTTTAAGTTTCTTCTAGTTTAGCCCTGTGTTTCATCTAAAAGTTGTATTTTTAATTCTCCAGTTCTCTGTAACTGCAGCCTAGGTTGTGTCTTCCACCATTAAGGATTAAATAAAATGTTAGTAATTAAATAGCTGCTTTATATTCTTATTTTGATCCAAATAATCAATACCAGTTTTCAAGGATGAACACGTGAGGCAATAAAGAATGAATACCTAAGTATGAATACAAATTCCTATTATTTAAGAATCTGCTAAAATGGTTGCCAAAATATTTGTTTAGGACTGTAGGTTTATACAGAAAAAGAATGTATGTAATTCTCTGTCACAACTTGTTAGTCAGCCTGATCCTCTAATTGCATAAATAAGAAGAGGAACAAAACAGCGGAGTATTTACATTCCAATGTGTACATATCTGAAATGATTACTTGATTTTCTGTGAGCATCCTGTGAAAATTAAAGCACAGCTGTTGCATGATGAGAATTACAGACAAAAAAAATATTTCCTTCAGTGGGAGCTGAAATCAGTCATTATTTGACAGAAAGAATTCATTGCCTCACTGATTTGTTCTTCCCCTACACTTAATAGCACCCTTCTAACTTAAATCACTTCCAAGCAATAAATTTATGGATTGAATCCCATCTCAGTGCAAACTGAGCTGGTTCTTCTGAATTCAAAGATTTTTAAGTTTATGCAAACAGAAAATCAGATTGTGATTCATCAGTTAGTTTACATATGCAGGATGTACCCTCTTTCATCCCTAACAACGAGTTCAAGCCTTTTATGTAATTTATAAGTTTTCAAAGGTGGCTGATCTTTGAAATCATTTCTTAATCAGCGTTCAGCTATGAGGAGGAGGCAGGCTCCACATTCTCCAAGTGGTAATTCCCAGCTGCAAAGTGGGAAAACTTTAAAGACCACAAAATAAGACAAAGTTTAATGAACATATCCTGCCTGTTGCGTCTCTTACGACTATTTACAACTATCCATATAGTCAGTGCACAGAGCTGAATAACAGATAAATGATACAGCTTACCCTGGGGAGGGAAATGGAATATAAAAGAGAGAATAACCTGTAATTTTGGTATCATTGCTTCTACAGTCAAACAACCCTGCCTCACACTTCACCCAGTGGGGAAAACAGGCCAGCTGAAGTAAGAATAATCAGGCAGAAAATGCTAGAAGGAGGAAAAATCCAATCCAAGCTTCTGCTGGCTCAACTTTTTAAGAAGAAATTGCACAGCTCATAAAGTTTCACAGGGAATCAATTAACAAATCAAGAAGCAAAGAAAATAAAATCCCACTAAAATGAAAAAAAAAGGATTTTCTTGGCTTTTATTTCTTTTCAGGCTTTGTGTTATTCCTTAATAAAGACCTGAGATTCAGAATTTTATAGGGTTTCTGAGAGAGGAGAACTAAGCCTTGGGAACAAATCACTGAAGTTGTACAACTGTGATAATTTCCTCCTGCTCTCAGCTACCTCTGGGGAAAATCATAGAAGGACAGACAAAATAACCACCTCTTTTACTTCTATTCTTAGTTTCCATTGCTTCTTGGTCTTGATTTCCACCAGATCCCTTTTAATGAGGTCTACACTTTGACTAAGCTTTTCTTGGAATGCACTTTTGATATTACTGTAGACTTAATCAAATCTTTTTTCAATTATGATTTTCACAGTGAACTCATCATTTGTTCAAAGGCCTGTTGCAACCAGATGTTTTTCTTGCCTCTTTTGTTAATAACTTCAGTAGGTTTTGATTAAGGATTTTGGGGAATAGGGAAGACAATAAAATTAGGGATTTAGCCTGAGCTGCAGTTCTGTGAAATCAGGGCGTCCTCTAAATATTCCAACAAGGAGAGAGGATTAAGCTCAATTTTAGTTTGCAGAAGAGCATTACACTTCCACTTTGGTAAGTTTTGCTTAGACAAAACAGAAACTGGCTGAATGATCATTGATAGAAAATAGTTTAGATTTATATGAATAATAATGTCACACCTTAAAAAATGTTAGAATAATTTATGCACGGAATAACATTAGATCCATGGAAAGCAATACACCTAGTATTTGGAAAATGCAGGGTGTAGTTTCTTTAATTCAACATCTACAGAATGTAATTATTATCTCTTGTTCTTAGAATCAGTTTTTTCACAAACTAGAGTGTAAATTCAGTATGTGTTCCTCCTGCAGGTTAAGGCAATTCTGATAGATTTGTGATGTTTACATTACAATGATGGAGATCAAATCCATCCAGACAACAGTGATGGAGATCAAATCCATCCAGACAACAGTGAACTCATTTACTGCCTCATGCAACACTCAAGTGAAATGTGAACCTTGGCTGAGTTGTGTTCTCTCTCATTTTCTAGCAATTTCGAATACATTTGAAATTGCAGAAATCCCCAGGACAGAGTAGAAAGGGGATCTTTCTTATCCCCAAAGTCAGATTTTTTCCATTCTGCAGAAAATGCAATGTACTAAACACACAAAGCGTATAAATACACATCTTTGATAATATACAATTTATAAAAACATAAGTTTTATAAATACATAATGAAAATAAATATCTATATCATATATAGTAATATAATACAATATAATAGATAATAATATAATAAAATATACTATATAAAGAAAATAGCATATATGCATACATATGTATTTTCATATATAAGTATCTAAAGAAAAATTCTAAATATACATAATACTAAAAAAACCTAAAATATGTTTATGCACAGTGGCTAGACACATACTGTGGGTGAAAGACATATGGCAGAGCAATAAAAAAAGAGCTAACAGACTTCTTGGTAAAATGAAAATTTCTACCTCCTCTAACAGCCAATCCTTGGGATACATTTTTGCAATTATCTTTTCTCCTTGTGAAGTCAAGCTTTTTCTATCCTGAAGCTCCAAACCAGCACAGGGAATATAACTTGAAATAATGACAAGGGGTTAAAAATTCAGATTTTAATATCATTTGACATAATTATAACATTTATTATAATACAATGTAATGTGTAAAGAATTATAATGTATGATTTAATACTTTTTTTATTGAAGTAATGGATGGAATAATATCCTTCCCAGATATTGCTTTAGTGCAACAATTATATATTCCTTTTAGTATGCTGTTCTGTACCTCTAAAATATCAGAAAGAATGGATCAGAGATCACAGAGAAAATTGATCATGTAAATAAGATAATGACTTGAGGAAGGCCAGAAGAGGGAGGTGTAAACTTTAATTTCGTTTAAGTGCATATAAATGAGTAAATAATCAGGATGTGAGCGATTACCTTGCACAGAATATATATATAAATAAATATATAAATATAACATATAATATATATATAAATACATAATTATATATAATTATATAAAATCTATAAATATATAGGTAAATATATATAGGTAGATAGATAGATAGATATGTGCTGCTACCATTCTGTGTAAAGATTTTGAGTTTAGGCTGCTGCCATCACTTCTGTTTCTGCTCTCTGTTTCCTGTGACTGACATCCCTGGCAGCATCTCCCTGATTTTCATGGCACTGGAACCTCTCCATCTCAGGAGACTTGGCTCCAGTGCTTCCCACTGCTTGTTCATTCATTAAAAAGGATGTGTACAACTTCAAATTCAAGGAAGCTTGCATTAGCAATTAATGGGAAAAAAATCAATGGGATTTTAAGTAAATTAAAAGTCTTCTAAAAGTCCATGGAATGACGTGCTTGGATTAATCATTGTTAATAAAAGAGCTGTGTTTGTGTTATCAGTTTGAGGTAATGTGATCTTGTTATGAAGTTAAAAACAAATTGTAACAAGGTTCCTGTTCCATTATTAGAGAAGAAATGTTTGTTTTTTCAAATGAATTCGGGAAAAATATTCAAAACCAACTAATTAATGACATAATTATTTAAATTATGCATTTTTCCTTTTAAAAATGTATACAAGGAGACTAATTTGTCTGCTGCTGTGGAATGAAGCTGAAACCTTCTGAACCTTTTTGAAAGCAATTATCTACAGTTGTTGAAATTTTCAGTCTTAGGAAGAGCTACATAAATGGGGATAAAGGACTCAACTTCAAATTTCAAATGTCTGCATGGTGCAGGAAGAGATATTTGGTATGAAAAAGGAAGGAAGGAAGGAAGGAAGGAAGTGGCGGAAGGAAGGAAGTGGCGGAAGGAAGTGGCGGAAGGAAGGAAGTGGCGGAAGGAAGGAAGTGG
>JAWWEY010000005.1:26011250-26022407 GCA_035582745.1 Loriotus luctuosus
GAAGGAAGGAAGGAAGGAAGGAAGGAAGGAAGGAAGGAAGGAAGTAAGGAAGGAAGGAAGGAAGGAAGGAAGGAAGGCAGGAAGGAAGGAAGGAAGGAAGGAGGGAAGGAAGGAAAAGACGGGCTGAAAATGTTGTCCCTTCTCTATAAACAGTGAAAAAAAACCCCCAAAAAAACATAAACAACATCAACTGTCTATAAACAGCAAAAAAGAAACCAACAAAAACAAACTCTAAACTGTTTATAAACAGTAAAACACCATTCCCTAGCTCTAATCCCTTCCCTGGACACTCTCCAGCCTGTCATTGTCTTCCTTGTCATGAGGTCTGAAAACTGAACATGGAATTTGAGGTGCAAAATCTCTGGGACATGCACAAGCATGGGACTGACAGAATTCTGTGAGTTGCTGGTTGAACAATATATTTTAAAGTTTTATTTTTTTGAACACACTCTTAATCTCAAAATTGAATCTAAATGAGTGATTAAGGGTGATATATATTTATGACATATGTCTGTAGACACGTATGTATAAGGATTTGGTGTAAAATGACTGCATGCAAAGCTCTGAAACAAAATTGCCATCCTAAGAACAATGTCTCAATTTAATTCTAAATACAAAATTTTGTCTCACTTCTCAAAGTTGGTGCCACTAAATCAGTTTATTTCTTATGCACTCCATAGCTTAGCTTTTTAAAGTCATAAATGAGAGGTCAGCCTACCTAGTTATCTAATTTACACTTACATACAAAAGAAAGAAAAATTATACTCTTTCTTCCTGGTAGTTTAATTCAAAAACTATTTTCAAAGCCAGAAATATATCTTTTAACAGTACCTATACTTTTTTTTCCCTTTTATGTCAAAAAATCATAGGTTGGAGGAGTGAATTAATCTAGGTATTTTTAAATATTTTATATTCAAGATGGTGTTCATCAAAGTTTGGAGGAGAAAGATCCACCCCTCACTTATCATTAGAAGATTTTATGCCTGTCATATCTAACCTAAATCTTGCACCTTCTTCACTCTTTGTTACCATTCAACATCCCAGATACCTCAAATCTGATTTATTCCATCATTTTAAAGCACTGATACATCTTATCTATATTGAGATTGTTTGTCTTTGATCAATCCTTATCTGAAGCAACTACTTTCAATTTCTTCTAATAAGAGGGCACTCTTACATTATGTTAAATTGTAGAAGGATAAATACAACAGCCAGGAAGCACCCAGGGATTACCTATTTCAATGTAGCTTGCCTAAAACACCTCGAGTTTGTTAAAAATTTAATGTGGAGAAGCTCTGACTCCTTAGTACCCTGTTGGTCAAATTACTGTGCCATGTTGGCCTTGCTTTGGCAAGACCACTCTGCATTTTCCTTGGGGCTGCTTTGGAATAGCTACAGTGGGAAGAAATGGATGAGTTAAGTTTGTTTCTTACTCAGATTTTAGCCAGATTCAGCAATATTTGGTTTTTGTTCCCCAGCTATTCTCTAGTTGCATCAAATCCATGTAAAACCCCTTGTACATGGCATTATTTATGATGGAATGTTACTTTACCTATTTTTACATGAAGATATTAGTTATGAAAAGCTACCTAAAAATCAGAGGCTCAAAGCCAAGGCATTGTTCCTGAAAGTGGGTTCAACTGTCCTGAAATTGCTATTCCTGTATTAGTGGGGCTATAAATAGTATAATTAATTATAAATGGCCAGAAATCTTCAGTGACCTTGCTCTATGCATTTGACAGAGAATGATAAAGAGATAAAAGGAAACTTCCTACAACAGCAATTAGCCCAAACTTGTCAATGCTGACTAGCAGAAAAACAGCTTAAGCTCATAAAAATCAGTTGATCAAGCACAATTTCACCATCAGGTTATGAGTTTTCCTGGGATGCTGAAGACAGGGGAACAAACAAACATAAATCTTTCAATCCAAACTTATACTGAAAGGAAATTTGGTTTTCTTTTCAGAATATCTCAGGCTTCACCAAAAATGAGGTTACATATTCAGAATCACTTTGGCTGCTGTACCCAGACATTCAGTGAGGCAGAAGCCCAGCTCTGACAAAAATCATGCTGGAAATAAGACATGGAGGATTTTGTTTGAAAGAAGAAGGGGCACAAGCCAAGAAGGAATTAGAGTTACAGGGCAGTATTGTAGATGTTCATTGTCTTTTTAAAAGACATGTGTAGTCTTTTTTTATTATCATAATTTTTTAATTATTTCTCTGATAAAACTTGGGGTTCTAAATGAATGCAGTACTTATTTGCCTTTAACTAGGTTTTACCTCTCCTTTTCTGCCACAAGATCAACCTTACAGAAAGCACAATTATCCTTCTATTATTCAGTTCTTACACCCATTTATAGAGAGCTACTGCATGGCTGGATTTTTCCTCCATAAATACATATATTTGTCTCGAAACTCCTAAGGAGGATTTAACACCTTAGCAGTATTTTCAAGTAAATAGTCCTTTGAGAGCAATGGCAGGGAAAGGATTGTCAGACTTGACTAATGAAATCTGAAAAGTGAGCCTGCATTTGATGGATTTCCAAGGGGTAAAAAGTACAGGCCTTTTGTGTGTCCCAGTGAAATGTTACAGCAATAGAGCTGAATGAGTTGGTGATAAGGAAATAATGTAATAATTCTTGCAGGCTGTGCTCAGCTCTGTCCAGAAATGTAAGTATCAAGGTGATAAGATCCCAGGCTGAAAGAACTGACTTGTAAATGACAACCTGAGAGAGTGCTGGAGATGGTAGATCCAAATTATCTGGCTCCCTAAAAACTTCATTGAGCTAGGATCCAACTATATGTGAACATCTAAGTCTGACTTTTAAATGTGGATAATTTAAAAAAAAAAGTTTAATTACCAGGTATAAACATAAATTATATGTGGCATTAATGGTACGACCAGAAGATCTGAAGTCCCTTGCTGGACATTCAGGACTTTTCCTGTGGCCTAAGGGTTCTGTCAACTAATGAAAACTCAACACTCATTTAGATCACTGTACAAAGGGATGAATGCATTTCTGTTGCTGTTATATTTTCTGAAAAATCCTTTCACTAAGATTTCTTCTCCTGAGAAGATAAGAAGCCTCAAAGAAAAAACAATATTATCTCACTTGCTTCTCTGTGTTTTGCTGCTTTGGAATGGAGTCTGGAGATTGTTTACTAACTGGTCATTGTTTGATTGGTTTCATGTGAATTGTTTTTACTTAATAACCAATCACCATGAGCTGTGTCAGACTCTGAGGAGTCAGTCACAAGGCTTTCATTATCATTCTTGTTCTTGTTAAGCCTTCTGTCTATATCCTTTCTCTATTTTTAATATAGTTTTAGTATAGCATTCTTTAATATAATATAATATCATAAAATAATAAATTAACCTTCTAAAAACATAGAGTCAAACTCACTCATCTCTCACCTCATCCTAGAAACCCCTGCAAATACCACACATTTCAGAAAGATATTTTCTTATAAAATTATGTCTGTCTTTTTTGCTGACATTCTACTTCTGTTCTCACTTCATGTTTTAGCCAATATTTGACAACATCAAACAGAGCCTTTTGCTCCCATCTGTATCATGGCTATTGTTATGTAAAATCGTCTGTACAAAAGATATTTTACTTTTTGCCCTCAAAAAAATGTACTTTAACATTTTTATTTTTCTTTTGAATTCTTCTCTTTAAAAAAAAAATCAGAGACCAGATAAAATACTTGAACAATTACCTCGCCTGCTGTGTCTTTGAAGCCTTAGTTATTATCTGAATATATTTTCCTTGTAAATCTACCTTCTACTTGCCAATGGATCTAATGAATAGAACATCAAAGTACATTTTATCATTCCCAAGGTGGTTGGTGTTTGGATTCATATAGGTTTGCATGAGTAATTTTTTTATGATGTTTTATGCCAGAACTAATATAAATACAGCCTTTTTTCAGAAAGAAAACTTTTTTTCTGGAATGTTATGGCCTCTGAGCTGCTAGATATTTTGAAAATGCCACACAAACTTGAAATTATCTTGAGGTACTTAAGAGAAATTCACCTTCCTGTTAATATGGTGTATCGACTGCCTGCAGATCAATTTATGTTTAATAGATTTCATAGTTTTCATTGTTTTAACCCAGATTATCAGGTTTGATTGTGCCCTTATGCATCAGTAAAATGTTTTGGAGGCCACAAGGATATATTCAGTTGCTTTGTCATTATTTTAAATATGAAATAATAAAAGTTTTGCAGGTCTGCTGCTTAAATCCACATCTCATCCTGGCCTTGTTTCACCAAACACTCACTTGAGGGAATTCTTATTGACTGCAAAAATTGAGATTAAATTAAATAGAAGCCTGCCACTCTTGTCCAGGGTCCCTTGATGAGAGTTCATCATAGTTGTGATTCCTTGGAGAGCCACATAGTACTAAATCTTGATTTGATATGGAAAGATATAAATATTTTTCTTCTTAAACACTAATTATGGGCTGCCCTTTATATTCCTGGGGCATCTTGTTCAACTATGAGCTACAAAACATGCAGAACTTTGTCTTTTCTGTCTGTTCAGTGCTTTGGAACGAAATTATTATGCACAACAATAAAAATGCAATGGCAAGCTGTCATAGGAGGCACAACAATTCTCAGTGTTGCTTCAATTTGCACCTTATGGCTAGGCTAGAAGTTAAAATAAAGCTAAAGTAAGACTGCAATGCAGAAAAGTCTGTTGGATATTCACTTTTATTTAACACCACGAAGATGCTCTCTTCTAAATTAAAATTTTGTTTCTAAACAGTAAACTTTGAAGAACAGTATGAAAGGGAGCTTAAGCAATCTGTGGTGTGATTAATTACAAGATGTCTAAGCAGTTTTAAGTGGCTTTCCACCCATGGGAAGGTTATTGTATCTTAAAATTGATTTGTATTGACTCTAATGGAAGACCTACCAGAAGTCAATGTAATATAATACAAAAAATATATCCCAAAATCACGGGGTTTGGTTAATGACCCTTCTTAAATATGACCATACTTTCTTAACAGAAATATTCAGCATATAAACAGTGAAAAAGCAGAATTTATATTTGTAGGCAGAAAAAATTCAGAAGATGTAAATTTAGCATTTAAACATACCTTTCCAAAAGTGCACAGAGAATCTGGAGAATCTAACAGAGAGTGATGCTGTGGAGAGATTTAAGGAACTGTTGGGCTTTATTTCTGTGAATCTCCTGGGAAATTGTCAGTTGTGGCTCCAACTACCAATATAAGTCGTTGTCTTGACACGTTTGAAATTTTTTGAGATCCCTCATATTGACAAATTGCACATCCAAAGATTTAACTGTATTCTGTTCTCCAGATCTCCTCTCAGTTCTGGCTCACAGCACCTGCTTTAGATTTCTACCATCTGATATTTCTGATATTTCTGCATGATATGCAAGTCATTTAAGCTTAAATCTGACTCTGCCAGTTGAAGAAATTCTCAGCTAAATGTGACTCTATCAAGTGATGATTCAATGTCCTCACACAGATTACAACCACTGCAGGGTTTGAGTAAATTGTTCACTAAATGAACCATTTTAAATGAAACATTTTACTTTTGCTATTACTTTAATGCATCTTTTTATACCTAGCCAGGGTTATATATTACTAATTGCTTGACCCAACACTGCCAACTATATTATTATATACTGGAAGCATATAGCTTTCCTTAATTCTTTCCAATTATTTATAATAAATGATCTGTGATAAAAATCCCTAAAAGGCAAATCTCAATGAAAATTTTAAGACAGTAATTTGGATAACACTGAAATTAATCTCTGGAGGTGTTTTTCTGCCTAAGATATCTCCTAAAACCACCATCAAGTCAGCCTGGGCAGAAATTTTGCCTCAAGAAAACGTAGATGAGTGGGGTTTGGAATATAAGATTAACATTTAGTGTATATTCACATTAATGTAACACCTAATTAAAATTCCAGTAGGTCCAGCATGAGCCGCAGTATCATAAAAGACAAGAAAGAAAAGAGCAGCAGTCTGAACTGAAAGGAAAGAAGATCTCTGGGTAAAATAACTCTGCTGGTCAGTAACACACAGAACTTGATGTAAAATTCTCTTTATGCTGAGGGGCTGCACAGTTGGCACAGCTTTATTCTCACTTGATCATAAATATGTTGGACATAATGAAACAGTTCAGCGTGGATTGTCATTGCTTACCTAATTTCTAAAGAAAAGCTCAGATGTCACAGTAGATAACGGGTAAATTATGTACATAATTTTATTTTTTTCTGATTTAGCTCTGTGACAGTGAATTTCACTGTGAATATGCCACAGCTTTCCTCTCAGAGATTTTTCTTTTTGGGAGAAACTGCATTCTGGTTACACATCAGGCATTATCTCTCAGATATGTTCATGTAGCATTTATGACTCTGCTTATTTATTAAAATATTTCCATAATGTGTGTTAAACCAGTACTGTTCATAATTTGTGTTTTACACCACAATCCAAAAAAAAAAAATTAGGACACTTTTAGTAACATCTCAGAAATACATGGGGTTTCAGGTATAATATGAATGTATTCCATCACCTCTGTAGAAAAAACTGCATATCTAACAGAATTTTATGGTTTCATGTGGTCTAAGGCTCAGAAAATGCTAAAAGCAGTCCTTTCCATTTTGTTCACTCAAATAATATTGTTATCATTCCAAAAACACTTTAAGATCAATTCGAAAGCAAATACCTTGTTCATTCATCATTAAAACATTGAAAAGTATATTTTAAAACTTTTTTGAAGTGACTGCTTTATTCTCAAATTCACCATCAGTGTCTACAAAATGCAAAGATTCTTGAATTGCCACATATGATTTTCTAACGTATTTTATCCATACAGAGACGAACATAGGTAATATTTTTTTTTTAGTTTCTTATGGCCAAAAATATTAACAGAGGCAAAAAGGAATTATCTTTGGATTCTTAGATGCTCCTGCCAGAACTCACAAGTGCAAAAACATCTGAAAATTCAAAATTATGGATTGGAAGAGTGCGAGCTAAATTGTTTCAAGACTGAAAAGTAATTATTTAAAACAAAAAAAAAACCAAAAACAAACCCCCCAAAAAACTAAACCCTAAAGCTCTGTTTCATATTTGTAAAAAATCCTCTAAAAATAGCTTTATTTTGTATAATTTCTTCTTCCTTATGAAGTTGTTTGAAAAATTATATGTGTATGTATGTATAATTAAATGTATGTGTATATTATATGTATATGTAGGAAAATTTCTTCCTCCTGATAGAAGCAGGGAGACACAGTCCACTCAGTATAAAAATTTATACATGGGATTACACTAAATATGATTTTAAAATGCTTAAATGTTTAGCAGTTAAGTACAAAACGTTTAGCAGCTTAAATGTTTAAAATTTTTAGCAGTTTTGAGACTGTGTGTATTATCTATGGAATACAAATATTTTGTGTATACCTTGAAATAATTTTTACAAAACAACCGGCCTTAACAAGAGTTTATTATTAAAAAAATGTGTCTTAGAGCACATCTTTATGGCTAAAATTCTAAAATCCTCACTGGTGACATTTTTTAACAACAAATTAAACAGGGCACTGGGGAAAATGATGGAATGTTCCTGCAGAAGGAGGATGGGACAACTGTAATATTGGGAAAGGAGCATTTTGGGAAGAGTTGCAGTGGGGTGTTTAGAGGAGGAACAAAAGGCAGAGGAAGAAAGTGACCTGAGGAGGTCATTGGAGGAAAAAACTCCATAAAGTTGGAGGAAAAAACTCCCTAAAGTTGGAGGAAAAACTCCAATAAAGTTGGAGGAAAAAGAGGAGCCAGTGTGGGCCAGGCAGGATGGCTGCTGGCAGCACTCAGGGCAGTGCAGCTCAGTGCAGGATTGGGCTGCAAGGAGCCAGGGAAGAAGAAAATTATGGAAACAGGGGCACAAGGACCCTACACCTTCATTTTCTTGCTGTTTAGTTATATAAAACCCTTATCTGAAGGATGTTGGTCTAGTCTTTCTTCATGGTTTTTGGCATATTCTGCCTTTGCAATCTATTCCCAACTATATGATGATGGTAAATTATCTCTAAGAAATACATATTCTGATGATAAAAATAATGAAAGTGTGAGGCTTTAGTAAGAGGCTACATTTTAAGTTTTATTTCAGCAGTTTTAGCACATAGGAGTCCATCTCAACATCATCTTTTCAAATAGAGTTATGTTTTGTTGACAGGCTTGCTGTGTAGGTTAAGGCATAAAACATCTCAAAAACCTTTCCTGTCTGTACTGAAAATCTGATTCTTGTAAATGAATGAGATTTTAGGGGAATTACCAGCAATGTGATCCCAGTGGCTTTGTGTAATTACACTTTATTATCATTAATGCACAGGTGGGTCCTGTGCTCACTGGTGCTGTCTTCCCCTGATGAAACACTTGAAATTCCTGTTAGTGAGACCTTGTTCAATCAATCTGTAGCACTGAGGTGACCTGCAGTGTCAAGTTGTTCAGGGCAGTTTTTAGACAAGCATTTTGCTGGAGTGTCCAGCGTCAGAGCACAAAAATCATACATCAAATTTTTAAATCCCTTACTATCTCAAAAGGGAATAATTTTAACTTTGTGGAAGGATAATTACCTGCTTGGCTTACAGACATTTTCCAGATTCTTACTGTATTCTTCCAACAAAAGTTGAGGGAGTGGGCCCCTCTTCAATGGATAATTTCTGACAGAAACTCAGCAGCAGGTATCCAGCAAATCAGTTCTATCAATGTAAGCAAGCTGTTCTATGCCTAAATTTAATATTCACTATTCCTAAATGAAGATGAGTCATATGTCTTTGATGTGCCCCCAGAATTTCCTACATTCTTTTAAATAAATGTAAAACAAACGAACAAAAAAATCCTGAATTTCCAAAATATCCTTTTTCTGCTTCCCACCTGTCAGTAACTAATCTGGCAGGTCAGTAAAAATCCATGTAGAGGCAAGATTTATTTCATACCTAGGAGAACAAGCCTTGTTTGGCTCCCTGAACTCCCAGCCGGCGTTAGGACAAAAGTGATTTCTCTTTCTTGGTTCCTAAGAGCATTTTAGGAGCTGGAAATGAAAATTGCTGCTGGGGGCCTTGCACTGTTGTTACAGGAGCAGAGTTTTTCATGTCTTTCAGAAACTTCTTCCACCCTTTTTTCAATTGCTTGGTTTTTGATCCCATTTATATTTTTTTGACTAAAGCTGTATTGGTATGATTTTTTAATGATCCAAATTCCATTCCCAATATTAACAAAAACCAAGGCTACTGAAAAGGAAACTGTTTTCCATTATTTAAATTTCTGTTGATCTCATTCTTAATGACTTTGGAGAATGTGGTTAAAATTTGATGGAGGAGTAGCACTTATGACACCTCTGTGCCTCTTAACAAGCCTATAAAATTTGACATAGTCTAGATTTAATTCTTAACAGGATTAAACAGGAAAATTACCTGTTTTGCAATGTACCTTTTTCACTTTTGACAAGGAGAAATGGTTAAAAAGTTGGCTGATGTGAATGCAGAGGTAGCAATAAATGGTGAAACAGGAGAGAAACATGCAAAGGAAAGTTGAGATTAGGTCAAGAAAACTTATAGGAAGAAGAAGCTCGTCCAGTAGTTGGTTGGGTGGGGACAACCATATTAAAAATATTAAAATTAAATAGTAATATTAAATATAAAAAATTAATATTAATATAAAATAGCAATATTAAATATTAAAATATTTAATGGTGAAGATTCAAAAGCAAAAGGTAACTAGGACTTGAGATCCTGGCAGGTAGAGTACAAAGGGCAGAAATATTTTAATTTGGGAGGATGATTTCTGGCATTGCAACATGGGTTGCAATGAACATTTAATTTGGGATTTATTTGCATGCTGATGTCTTTTGTGATTCAAGAAAATCTGAGCTTTCTTTTCATTTGTTCAGTACCAAGGAGAAAAAACCAAGAATCTAAAGGAAGTTATTAATAGAATAATGGCAAAAAAATGAGACAGTTAAAATTAATAGGAACTTTCCTAGAAAATTGGTTTCATTCTATTCTCAGCAATAAATTACTGCAAACTCTCCAATTTTAAAAAAATCTTCTCAGTAAAGTATTTGTACATAATTATTTTAATTAATTCTTATTAGAATCCCCTTAGGCTTAGGTTTTACTGGGTTATTATAGAAAATATGGAAGTTTACACTGGATTTATTTGTTGTGGAATATGCTTAAGTAAGTTTAAAGAAGGAAAAATTTTTCAATACCTCCTGGATAAATATTGAGATACATAGAATGTATATCAGAAAGGCTATTCTGTAGCATTCTTTTTCGTACTGGAAATGTAGGCTAACTCTTTTCAATCTATAAAGTTCCTCCTTTCAATCTTTTTACAATTTAACCATTCATCACAGCATGAGGATATGATGAATACACCAAATGTGCAATATGTTCAGCTCATCTGAGGGAAATTTTACTTTTTCAGCATGAAACTGAAGTTAATTTACAGTTCTGAGAATTCTTAGAAGTAAATTCTTATACAAAATCATATGTTGCTACACTAAAACATAAAGCCTTGAAACATGAAGCAATGCAAGAAAAGCCAGGGTTGGTGTGAGGAATCTTTTCCTCCATTGCACAGAAATGATTAAAAAGTAATTAAATTAAAAACAACAACTCTCAGAGCATTTCCAGTTTTTCCTGCATGGTACATACAGGGAGGAGCTCACCAGTGCTGGATATCTCTGTGCTCCTCATCATCACTGAATTCTGACTGCTGCTCTGTCTCCCTCACAATGCTTTTTTGTGTCAAAGCCTAAATTTTAACTAAACTTCCACATGTTAACGATGAGCAGATGCTTCAAAAGGTGAGGTAATTCTTTGATGGCAGGTCAGAAACAGGTGCAGCTCTGAGATCTTGGTGGGGAGGGTTTTATTTACTGTGCTTGATGAACTCTAAGGGCAGCAGAAATTCCTTTTGTCCCTGAGACTTTGCCTCCTCTGAGTGATTCCAGTGGGTGAATGGCAGGAGGTGGAACTGATGGCCTTGAGAAGTCTGACCTAGAACAGAGGCTGGACAGAGTTAAAGAATAAAGCAGGGGTTTATTAAAAGGCCTCAATGGATCCACCTTGGGCAGCACAAGAGCCCAGCCAGGGCTGCACCCAAGATGAACCAAAA
>JAWWEY010000005.1:26022507-26061220 GCA_035582745.1 Loriotus luctuosus
TTGTTTTTCTCTCTCCAGCCCACGTTGTTTGTGCTCTTGGGCCTGAGATTTGGATCATTTGTCCTTGGTCCCCAGCTGGAGAAGGAATTGTTTTGTCTTTCTACTCTATGAACAGAGCTCACCATCCCTTAATATGAAGTTCAGAACTACACACTAAAGCAGCACAGAATCTGAAAAATATAAAAGCTCAAACCTGAGGCGTCATTATGAAATGTGCTTTAAATTCCCTTCCAACCCAAAGCATCCTGTGATGCTCTGGCTCTGTGAAGTGACAGGAGATGTGTGTTTCCTACCCCAACAGCAAGATGTCTGACACAAGTGAATTACCAGTCACACGTTTCCACTCAGCTCAGCCCTTTGTGAGCCAGGACAGCAGCCCTGGTGTCCCCAAACTGGCTGTGCAGACATCACAGGACCCCATGAGCACCTTGTGCAGGGACATCCCTGTGCATCTGAGCTGGGGCTGCCTCTGGGCAACAACGTTGATGCAGAAACAAAAATGCTGTTCAGTGCAGCATCTGGATTTGTGCCCAGCCCAGGTAACAGCCAAACAACTCTGGTCACCTCAGGGTAGTGCTTAAGCTGTCAAGATAATTATGCATTGCAAAAAACCATAAAATCATAGAAAGGTTTGAGTTGGAAAGGAGCTTAAAGATCATCTCTTTCAACACCCAACCAACGATTAAAAGAAATCAAGGCTTTTGGTAGTGCTCCAACAGCAGACATAGAATTTGATATGGATTTGGGGTTGCTATTTATCCCTGAGGGCTCGAGAGACCAGAATTTCATCCGTCTTGGCCAGTTTTTCGACCCCTGGCCAAAGAAGGGAATCTAGAATGCCTTTCCTCTTTTTACTCATGCTTGCCCTAGTTCCCAGGGATTTTTACAGCAAGAACGTAATCTGTGCAGTCTTCTGCTCATTAGAGCTGTGTCTCACTTGGACCTACAGAACACTGTTCCTTTTTTTCTCTTGCTTTGAAACCCCTGCAGCCTCAGAAGTTGGTGTTCATGGGGTTGCTGCAGGGGCATCACACAGGAGCCTCACTGGGGGCTGGGAGCGAGAAAGGTCTCTTGATTATTTTCTGAGTGATGGCAGAGAGGAACACAGCTCCTTTTCCTAAAGCAGAGACCTGGGGTGAGAAGGGAAATTTCAGCAAAATAGAGAAAAAGTTTCATCCCTGGATGAAAGACTGGGCGTAAACTAAGGGAAAGTTCCATCGGACAAACCAGGTTACCTTGTAGTTATTTCCTACCTTATTATTTTTTTATTGTGACATGAACCTCTGCCTTGGAGTCCTGTTGCAATGTGTTCACTTATAATGTGTGAAAGAAGAGCCCTTTTTGATAAGTTTCAAAGCTCAGAACTTTCTCATCCAGAAGCTGAGGGTACTTTGTGTCCTGCAGGATGTTGGAGCAGATGTGTGTCACTGTGATGGGCCAAGCACCCACTTTCTAGATTTGTTTTGCATGTAAATAGAAAAGGGAAATTTTTGAATGGAAAATTAAATAGATTTTTATCGGCAATGCTTCATAAATGGCTAATTAGGCTAATTTTTACAGTAGGATTAATTAACAATGCAAATCAAGAAATTAACCCAGCTGAAGCATGGATGACTGAAGCAGTTGCAGAAACCTATATATTGAGTTTTCTTGACTAAATTTTCTTCCACTAGAGTTCAATCCATTTATGGAGCAAATGAAAAGCAGTGCACCATTTATATTCTGAAAATAAGACTTAAATGTGCAAAGAAGCCTTTCTTGGCATTTTGATATGAGATTTCACATACCTTATGCAACATCGTGCAACATCAGGTTATTTGAAGGACATCTACTTATTAATTAAAAAAAAAAGGAAAAATATCAAAATAAAATTCATCAGGTAAGAAAGCTGAAAATCTTTGAGGATATAAACCTCACTCATTCAGTTTGAAAATAGATATCACATGTTTATGAGCACAAGCTACCAAAATCCAGAAAGTGTGAAATTGGTTACTCTGTCATGTGAGTTCATGTCATGCTGAATTTCTGACTGTTTCACAGGTTCCTGCAGCCACAAGGAGCCAGTACAGAAACACTGAAAGCCCAACCGTAGAAGTTTCAATACAGAGAAAGTACCAGAAATTTATGATATTAAAGTTCATTTGATGGGAAGGATATTGAAAATACCAAGTGTTTTATAATAGTTTGTTTTGTTGTTATCATGAATGCATCACCTACTATTTCTGCAGGGAAATCGTCTTGTTACTCTTCTGGAAGATGCCACTATTTTAATTTTTTTTAAATAGTCCCTTCCTCAAGCTCAGAGATGAATTAGAATACTTCATTTACTATTTATCCAATTTGTTTTACATCCATGATAATGGAGTCCAAGCAAGAAACCTTTTGTGTTCCGTCACCTCAAACAAACACCAAAAGACTTTGGATTCCTGAAACGAGTTTCTTAGAGAATTAGAAATGCCAAAAAAAAACCAAATAAAAGGCTTTGTCTCCCTTCAGTCCTTGAAGCAGAGTCCCTGCTGTGCTTTTTGTTGTCTCCTGTGAGGTTCACAGCAGCTGGACAGGTAATTCATCCCATTACCATCCCCTTCTCCTGCCAGTAGAAGAAGTGCTCCCTAACTGGAAGTGATAATAGCAGTTTGGGAGGACTCTCCACCATAAAAAAAAATTATTTTATTTATATTCTTTCAATCTTATTGCCAAGGAAAGAAACATGCCCAAAATTTGGTAAGATGGAGCACTTAAGTGACATTTAGAATTATTTAGAGGAAGATCTATGAAATAACTGCACAGTTCATCAAGCAGATGAATATAAATAGTAGTTCCAACGTTTTAAGTTGGCATAAAACTAACAAAAGGTGTCAAAAACAGCTGAGTTAAGAAAGAAATAATGCAAACATCATTCTAAGTTGGAATTACAGTGGCTGTGGAATTCTTAAATTGTTCCTCTGTGAGCAAAACATTAAGATGCCATAAATGAGGAAAAAAAAAAAGAAAAATCTTCCATATTCATTAGAAAGCAACAGTTTCTAAAAACAACATCAAAGCTGAAACAAACAACAAAAAATTACTGTTTGAAATGGATGGGGGTGGGAGCTTCTCTTTTTTACAATTACAGTATTTGCAGTGTGTAAATGTTAAACTCTTCTTGAACAAAACTTAACTTTTTATTTCATTCTGTTCTGGGAAAAGCTTATTTTGAAAATATGTACTAGAAGCTGATAGGAACCTCTTTATGCCTTTTTCATGGTTTTCAGTTCTTTACTATAAATGCAATCATAAAATCATCATGGCATCACAGACAGCCCTGAATTAGAGCACATATTAAAGATCATCTAGTTCCACCTACCTGGCACAGGCAGGGACACTTTTTGTGAATTAAAAGGAATAAAAAAAATATGTGATACCTTAAGGAAATGCTGATTTTTCACTGGTCTGAATTCAGGTTTTGCAGAATATGGATTTCTGTGCCATGAGGTTTTTTTACTTCCACACGGTGCTTGTGGAATAAAGATTCTTTATCATTTTGGCTAGGTTTGAGACTGTGAGTAATTATTCTCCTTTTATCTTTGGCTAAAATTCTTAGCAGGAAGTGCAGGTGCAGATCTGAATAAACACATAGAATGTATATTTGATGACTGTGTAAATGAGATTTCAAAACGCAAAGCCATTCTTAGGCATGGTGAACAAATAGGAAAGTTATTTTAAATATTGCTTCCTTACTGCTTCATGAGTCATTTATGTCTTCATGTATCAATGCAGCATAAAAAACTCCAGACCTGCCCAACCAGGTCTTGAACAATTCCAGGGATTCTGACTCTATGAATTGGGCATAAAATTACCAGTGCCTTTCTCATCTAAGAGCCATCAGTAAATTTTGGCTCTGTACTGTTGAATTCATGAAATTGCTTCAAGAAAATATTTGTATTTTCCCTGCTTTAAAGTAGTGAGAAAGGAAATACGAGGAGCAAGTCAAAATCTAATGTCAGCAATAATAATAATATATTTTTATCTATAAGGAACCTCACTGCTGAAGCATGTAAAAATAGAATACAGGTATATCTGTAGCATTAAAGAACAAGAGTTTTATCAGAATGGGGTGTTAGGATGGCCTTTATTCCAGGGCACTTGGATAAAGCATTAAAAAGCAGCAATATGAAGATGAGGCCTCCCACAACTGCAGATGTAAAAGTTTGTGCCCCTCAGACCTTACAGAATTAAATTACACAGACAATTTCAAGCCCAGTAAGACATGTATGCCGATGCATTCAGAATAGGCCAGGGAATTTAGATATTTTGATTCATTTGGGTTGCTAAATACACATCTGCTACACAAATTTCTTTGAAAATCTCACAGTTCTTTTTCAAAGGTGTGATAATATCTATTTTATGCTGTTGAAAAACTAAAACTAATTCAATAGCCGAAAGAGATTATAAAGAAGAAACATAAAAAAGAGCAGTCTAAGACTGTGACTTTAAAAACTATTCTATTATAGATGATAATTTGATCTTTTCATACCAATATTTAAAGTACTTGATCTATCTTTTTAAAGTTTTTCTTTAAATGGTATATGTTGTTTTTTGATTATTGCAGCACTTTTTGCTTTTAATGAAAATAATTATTTTAAAATTTGAAGCATTTATCTGACTTGCAGTTTATTGCTTTTTACATTTTGAATATTTCTGTTAATTTTATTGTATTTCATAGAATCATAGTAATTTTTGGGTTGGAAGAAATCTTAAAGCCCATTCCACCCCAGTCTCTAGGAATTAGGAGTGTCTGATGGCAGCTCCAAAATATAAACAGAAAACTTCTGCATGCTCATGGTAATGGCAGTCTCTGTCTCCATATGATTTTTTGCGGTTTAATAACATGCTTGTCACTAAATCTTAGATTCTCAAATTCTAAGCTAAAGGGCAAAATAAATTTAAATTGCAGTTCTGCAAATAGAGGACATGGCAAATGCAGCTTTTTAGAGGGTAGTGGAAAGGAGACTCCGCTACAACCTGAAATGTTCCACGTGCACTTTGCTCTTTTTGCCTTGCTAGGGTGAGAAATATGGAGAATGTGTGGTTTTGACACACATTCTCTGTATTTCATTTGACATTTCATCTCCATATTTCCATTTGAAAGAGGTATTTACCCATTTCAGAACAGAAACACGTACAGGCGAAACTCTTCTTTCCTTTGGTGATCGAGTAATTTGAGATAATAGTGAAAATCCTTTTCTTCTCCTGCTAGTAGGAGAATACTTCTGCTTTTGTCCTTCAGCTCATAAATGTTCCTCAGAGCAAGGAACTCTTCTCTCCTCAGATCTCCTTGTAAGCAGTAACCTAACCAGTATTGTACATCTGCTCTCTCCTCCTCTGGCTCCAAGATCCTTGATTTTGCAAATTTTCACCCCTGGGGATTTTAAAGCCACGCAGATGTGGCACTGGGGTTGTGGGTTAGTGATGGCCTTGGCAGGGCTGGGGGAATGGCTGGACTTGATGGTATTAGAGGTCTTTGTCAGCCTAAATGGTTCTGTGATTCTATTGAATATCTGGGTACATTACACAAGTCTTTCTCCAATTTTTCCTTCCTTACTTTATTGAGGGCAAAATCATCCACTCTGAAATCCATTACATATTTTTTTTCCTTTTCATCATGTCTTCACTGTATATTTTATATCTATTTCATGCAAGGAAATTCAAGTAAGTTGATGGGGTTACAGTGCACAAAGGTTTTTTTTATTCCTGACATCAAGTTTGAAATCAGTCCTGACTTTAACAGATTAATTAAAAAGGAAAAAAAGCAGTGACAAAAGCCTTTGTCACCAGGACAAGGTCACCAAGCAATCAATTCTCTGCTGCATATTTGACCAACTTCAACTTTTGCTCATCTAAATTTCTCTCACTTTTCATTGTAAGGGCAGACTTTCAGATTAGCAGTCAGTACGAAATCACGTCTGAAAAATAAGTGCTTGCAGTAACTTACCAACCCTGATTAAGGACCTCTGATTTTTCTAGTTTGAAAATACTTCTCAGCCCCTTGATTACACCACAGCTTAAGAGCTGAGCATAGCCAGTCCCTAAATAAGATAAAAGAGTGGAGAGACCATAATTCTGTCCAATTTAAAGAGGAAGAGAAAACCCCTTTATTTCCATAATCTATTATTTCCCTGTCTGGGTGTTTTTATTGACATACCTTGTAAACAATGCTGATGTGACAGTGCAGGGACTCAGGCCTTGTCAGCATAATTTAGCTTGCTTTCACTTTTGTCCAGTGGTCAATTAAAAATTGTCTGACTCACTTTGGCTGTCTCAACAGCAGATGGTGGTAAGAGTCTGACAAACCTACTAAATCCTGTGAAACCAACAATAGACTCTGGTGTCAAATGCTGCTGGGGGAGGCATGTATGCATGAAATTTAAGTTTCAACAGAGGGAAAGACATAGGTAAGGAATAATATCCTGCACCAGCACACACCTGGGTCTGAGCAGCTTGGAAAGCAGCATGGCAGAGAAATCTCTGAGCTGGACATAATAAAATGTCAGTGTTTCAAATAAAGCCAAGAACATCCCAGGCTGCTCTAGAAGAACATTCCTTCCTCAGTTTCCCACAGGTGAGAGCACACCTGCAGTGCTGTGTCCAGTTCTGTGCTCCCCAGCACCACAGAGCTCCTGGAGAGAGCTGATCCTGATCCCTTCACCCAGGAATTTTCTCCTGGGAAGCTGAGAAGCCTCAGAGAAAAAGAAACCAATGATTATCTGGTTTGCTTCTCCTGTGTTGTGCTTACATGTGGAATGTGTTTGGAGATTGTTTACTCACAGGTGGTTGTTTAATTGGATTCTGCTGTGAATTATTTTGACTTATTGGCCAACAAGGGTCAAGCTGTGTGGAAAAAGTCACAAGTTTTCATTATTATCTTTTTAGCCTTCTGTAAGTACCCTTTCTGTATTCTTTAGAATAGTTTAGTATAGCACCATATAACATAACATAACAACATAACATAACATAACATAACATAACATAACATAACATAACATAACATAACATAATATATATCATATCATATCAATCATATCATATCATATAATATATTATAATATCATATCATATCATATCATATCATATCATATCATATCATATCATATCATATCATATCATATCATATCATGTCAGCCTTCTGAGAACATGGAGTCAGATTCATCATTGCCCCCTGCCACGGAGGACCCAGCAAATACAATACCCAGCCATGGCCTCAGGAGGGATGGACAGTGACCCATGTCTGTACAAAGTAGAGGCAGGGAGGGGAAGTGTCTGCTGTAATGTGGAGCCTGGGAAAAAAAGCATAAAGTTGTTTTGCCTCTCTTGTTTAAATATTTGTCCTCTTTGCTTCCCAACACCCAAATCAGTAATTGAATGTTTATGTTAATTGGCAATAAATGAACCTAAATTCCCCCAGTCAAGTGTGCTTTGCCTGGAACAGTGCTACAAATAACTCACAGAAAATTGAAAAAAAAACTCCACTATTTTTAGTTTAACTTATGGACAAGATGCCTGTGTTGAAGTGGCTTCTACTTGCAAGCAATATTTCCTTCAGGTCTCACAAGGAAAGGCAGGGAATCCAGGCTGTGAGTTTTACTTTGTGCTAAGGTTGTTTTAGATGCACTCTATATATAAATCAAGAAGAACTATAGAAAGCAGTGAAGAAAAAGGAAAAAAAAAAGCAAATACTCTTGCAATCACAGAAATAGGCAGGACAGTGTTTTGTTGGAGATTAATTTGAACTAAATTACCTGATTTCCAGATTGGAGGTTAATTAAGTATTTTTGGAAGAAATAAAACCAGCACAGAAGAGGTTGATTCGGAGATCTCAGAGCAGGCAGAAGTTGTGTGTAGCAGAAAAATTATATAGGTACACGTCCCTTTTGTTGACACTGTCAATGTGAAAACAAAAGTTATTTGTGTTTTAGCAACATTTATTTAATAATTTACTGCTACTAATGGGAGGCCCCCCTTCTGCATGCATTCAGAGGCTGGACTTTTGGTTTGATAGTTAAAAACCTTTATCCAAAACAACTTTCTTCAAAACATAGTGATTTTTTTTTAAAGTACAGTTCTCAGAATTTGCTAGAAAACAAATACTGATCCTTTCATTTGTCTACAAATTGTCTACACTCTGCCAGCTTTTTTTCCTATTAGCGAAAGACATACTCTGATTTATCCCATCAGAGTGGGTCTTTCTGATTTATTATTTTTACCTAAGGGGTGATTCAAATGGAATATATATATTTAGACTTGATAAAAATATATTTAGGCTTGATAAAATACTTTTCAGGTTTGTGGAAGGGCTGTTAGTATTATTTTGGTTGATGTTTTAAATGTTACACATGTCTCATGGTTCCACAGGCTTTAGATAGCTGGATATTTCTAAAAAGCTGTTATGTATGGTCCTGCCAGATTTCTAGAACAGGAAATTAGTAATATCTGTATTGTGATAGGTAGTAATGGTTCCCATCTGTTTCTGACATCAGAGAAAGTTTTGTCTTCTGCATGCTAAAAAGACACACAGCTAAAACTTTAGCTTCCATCTGCTCTCACAGCTAAACATAAGCTTGTCTTTACACAAACCCAAGAGTTTCAGAACAACACAGGGTAAACAATGAGTGCAATGATTACAAACAGTGGCAGCACATCCCCTTCTGGTGCTTGGGGGATATTTTCAGGTTGTAGCTTGTGTCCTTTCTTCCTGCACATCATTCTACACAATGCTGAGAAACATCTCTGCAGTCATTGCTGCATATTAATCAAACCAAATGGCATCACTGGGACAGGAACATTTATGACTACACCTCATAAAGGCCATCAGAGAGTTAAACAAGTGTCTGTCACTGGTTCAGTTGGAAAGGGCTAGGAACCGTTAATGGATTGCACAGACGAAATTGCAGCAGTTAAGAACACTGTTTAAAGAATGCAGTGCTGAAAAGCCTGGTTTTAAATCTCATTAAAATTGTAGCACAAACTGTCAGAACCAGAAAACTCAAAGCTGAGGTCATCACCCTGTTGTTAATGAAAGCTACTTCTGTAAAACCAAATGGCAGGAGTGTCACGACCTTAATGTGATGAATTCTGATTTAAGTGCATTTGAAGAAATGTATATTAATCAAAAGACTGCATATGAGCAACATAATTCAGTTTAACAAATTATTGGAATGACAATACTTAGTGAAGTTGAGGGATTTCTATGATTTTGAACCTGATGTGACCATTTTGGTTAATTTTCCATCACAATGTAAAGCACTGCACCAGAGTGGCACCAGCCATAAGAAAGAAGGAAGAAAATTTTACCAATTGCTGCCCATTTATGAAATGATAAAAGTAGAAGAAGGATGTAATGGATAAACTTTCTATGCTTTCATAAAAATGCATTTATGCTTTTTATGCTTTATTTTCTTATGAAGCAGTTGTTCTTTATTTGCAAAGTAACCTATAATATTAGCAGTTGACATTATGGTTAATGCCACATTTCAGCTGACTACCAGATGACAGAATTATTCATGACTGAAAATTGCATTTGGAAGACTATATTTGAGCAAGGGTACCAATACACAGCATGGAAACTGAACATGTAATAGCTCTGTTGTAATTTAAAACAGACTTGGCAGAACACTTAAATCAATGTTTCTCTCAGGTTTTTGTCCCTATTGCCTTCTCCTTGTCTTCCTACACATAGAGAAAATTAAAAATATCTTGTACATTTGCATAGGTTTTTGATACTAGTTTACAATTATCATGAAAGCTTTCTAGATCTGCAGAAAGCATTGCAAATTTGTCATCCAAAAATAACACCCTGTCTTGGAGACTCTCTCAGTTCTTTGTGTTCATGTTTATGATGGCTGCTGAGAATTCTGTGTGCAATATTGATGAAGATGTGCCAGGCAATTTATATACGCTGGAGGAAATCAAGAACAGCTGTCTCTCACTTTGTGCTGTCTGACTGGAAAGGCAGCTCTGCTCAAGCTCTATTTTAATGTGAACTTGGAGAATCAGGGGACAAAGATCAGGTTTAAGTGATTAGAAAAATGTGATCACTCAGGCCTGGTGCTGAAGCTGGAATTTGGAGTGTGATTGCAAAACATCACCTCTTTAGCAAAAACTTACTTATTTTTACAAACAAGATATGTTCTCCCCACCCCAAATAAAAACAGGAAGATAAAAGATTGATGGTAACATGGAAGTCATATTACTCAGCCTTTACAGGCACAAATTGTACCTGATTTTCTGGGGACCAAGAGGTTTTTACACACTTGCCAGTAGGATATGCCCCAGTGTATGCTGGGCAGATCGTGAGGTGGAAAGGTTCTTCTTCTGTGCAACTTTACTTTTATTTCCTTTTCATTTTCCTAAAGCACTTCCAACCTGTTCTCCTGCTGATATATCCCTTTTAATGATCTATTTTCTCTTTCCAAGTAACAGTAAGTGCTGACCTACAAAGCGGATAACTCCAAATTAATTTTTGTCCTTTGATTAGAACTTGTGTAAGTAGAAATGGAGAAACTTTGGTGCCTGCAAAGGAAGTGGGTAACATCTTTAAATCTTGCATGCTTTTGTCACTCTAAAGGCTTCATCAGGTTCCTGTGAGTCTGCCTTTGTCTATGTCTTTTGCTTAATAATTATCCCCAGGTTAATGTAGGAATTGCCAGAAATTTTAGGGGGCCAATGAAGGAAAAAAAATATGATTCATGTATATGAGTCATATTTTAAACTTGCAGGATAAATGGATGGAATAGGATGTATTTGATGCTGTATTTGAAAAAAATTGCAGCAGCCGATGATGTATAATTGGCTCCAATCTTTTATTTCTTTAACAAACTATTCTTTTGTGTTAGTAAGAATTCTTTCAAAGCTTTTCTTACTGTTAGGTGCTCAATATGTTGTGTACATATAAAAGTGAAAAAGGCCAATTTCAGCTTCATTACAATGAAATTGAAATGCAAGAAGAGTTCCTGACATGAAGAAAGCACAGACAGACTTGCGTATAAAAATGAAAAATAATTTGGCCCTTTCTAAATGAAAATTTGATTCAGCACAGCTCCTCTAGGACTGAATTTTATAATATTTAAAAAGGGATTACAATCAGTAACATTGATATCCAGCAGAAAATATCTGATACTCTCTACTGAAGTTTGGGCTTTGATAGAGTTTTGTTTTTTCTTGACATTTTTTCTTTTTTCCAGAAGGAAAGCTGCATGCAACACATAAAAAGGTGTCATGGTGTTTTTGTGGGATGACCACTGGCTCATAGCTAGGAAAATTGCTATGGCTAAACTTTCAGTCTGCTTGAATACAGCTGTAGTGGTCTGTTAGTGCTAAATCTTCTTTTAATGTGTCATAGTTTTACTCAGAGATCCTCAGATTGGCACCTGAGATCTAAGAGTAAATAGATGATATTCTCTGAATTCATCAGTTTTTGTTTCAGGGAGGTTTTTAAAGTTTGTTAACGTATCGTAGTTTTACTCAGATATCCTCAGATTGGCATCTGAGATCTAAGAGGAAATAGATTATATTCTCTGAATTGTTCTGTTTTGGTTTCAGGGAGGTTTTTTAAGTTTGATTTTCTAATGGTAAAGAGCTGCAGGAATTTGTGTCAGCACTAGAAACCACCCCAGGCATCTGTGCCACCTCATTTATGGTTTAACCGTCAGAAACCCTGAGAATCTTTAAATCTCGTGGGATTTTCACATCCTTTTACATTTTTCAGTGTTCATTGGTGTTCCTCTTGAAACATTGAGAGGATTCAAACAACAGATGAGTCAGAAGGCACCAACCACGTGCATCACATGTTGCACACACTCACACGGAGTGGGCTCTCCGTGGTCAGCAGCACCACTCCCAGTGGGATGGAGGAGAGATTTGGAACAGCAGAGGTGAGAAAACCCATGAGCTGAGATAAAGATAGTTTAATAAGCAAATAAAAGAGAAGAAGGGGTGGAGGGGAGAACCCACACACGAGTGATGACAATGATGCAATCACTTGCACGTTCCAGAAGTCACTGAGTAATGGTTGCCTGCCCCAAATCTCCCTCTGTGTTTGTCTCCCACAGTTTCTTCCCTCCCACTTTCTTGCCCATCCCCAGCCTACCTGCTGCAAGGACAGAGTGGAAAAAAGAGACTTCCTTGATGTTTTCAAAGTTCTGCTCAGCAATGCCCAGCACTGCTTTAGTCACAAACCCAAAAAGGGCACTCTATGGTCGTCTGGGATTAAAGGTATTTACACCTCAGACAGACCCATCACAGTAAAAGAAAGCAGTCATCAATTTTGACTGAGAACCTTGCAGATTTATGTAATACTAAGTGATTTTTCAAACTATGGGGCCAAGTCCTTCAAGTTTGACTTGCAGCAAGTCTTAAGATCAGAGCATGACTAATGTTTCTGAAATACTGGAGAGAAAAGAAGACAAGGGCTCTGACTGTTATTACAGATCACAGAATCAGAGAATCACTGGTTAGAATCAAGACTGGAAAACACCTGCAAGATCATCAAGTGCAACCTGTGATGTTTATAACCACATGCCAGTCTTGGGGATGATTGAAATCTCCTACAACCCAACAACAATTCCAACTAGAAGCACAGTTGGATTCTATCTAGGATTCAGTTCTGGGTGAAGATTTTAGTAATTTCACAAGCTATCTGTATTTTTATGTAAAAGAGTTTATCAGAAAGTACATGACAAGCAAACCCAACATATCAGCTGTATAAGATTGTTTCTACTTACTTTCAGCAGCAGTTGCTTCAGAAATGCAAGCTGATTAGCACTTGGAGACAGGAACCAAATAAATTGATTTCAGACTGCACCAGAAATCTGACAGGTGGAATACAGTTGTCAGAACTGACATTTAGCTCATGCCACTCATTTGACTGTTTCTTCTGAGCTGAAATAACAGGATTCCAGTAAAAAACAATCAGTACTTCAGGGGACAGTTTATTAAGAAATCACAGAGTAATTTCTCCACATGCTGGGATACCAGCTGACATTAGCCTGCCAAATGACCACCTCTTGTTGAGGGCTGTGAATGACCTTTGAACATGTGCCTGTCAATGTTTTGCCCACAATAAACATAAATTAAGGATTACTCTTTTTCCTCCTACATATTTTCATGGTACTTGAATCAGGAAACCAATCCCACAACTATTTTTTAATTGGTGGCTATACTTTTAGTATGGGATTTTTAAAAACCTGGCCACTGTCTAGAGGTAGGAGTCTCAAAATGCATTTCCGACAGAGATTTTAATTATTAAGGCAGCATCTCTACAAACTCAGCTTCTTTTCATGACCCACAATGTTAGCAGACTTTTGTGGTTCAAGTCTGCCTACACAAAACAATCAACTAAAGCTTATGAGGACATTGACTCTCCTCATTACTGTGGCTACAACCATTAAACATTTTAACAATAAAAAAAAATTATCTTGAGTACCTCTGCTAAATTGCTACATTACTTTTTTTTAAAGTCACAGACAGATGTACTTTATATTCAAAGGGATATTTTATATATATTTTATATTCAACCCAAACACAGTAAGGGTTTTACCCATTGCTTTGCAAACACCATATGCACCAAACCCAAGAGTCTGTCTGCAGATTTATGTAGGACTGATCTAGAAATCCAAGCAGTTAAAAAATGACTGTATTTTTAAGCCATGAGTAGCAAAATAATTATTATTTTTCCAGTGAGTAGTGCCTTTTTAAGAAGCAGCTGCGTATAAAGACTTAGCTACTAAAATCTTTACCAGAAGAAATGTAGAACATAAATCCAACCTACACAGAGCTGTGTGGTAATTGCAGGCCTCCTGACCTTTCATATGGAGATCTTTACATTGGTTTTGACTCACTACATCTGCTGGTATGGAAAATTTGGAGCAACCGCTTCAGAAAGTGCAAAGTTGTCTTGAGGGTTTGTTTTTGCCACAACCTGTCTGCAAAAAAAAAATTGCTCTGAGATTTGAATGTTTTGAATGCTGGCCAGACTCATTCTTGTTTTGTTTTCTTGGCAAAACTGCTGTTCTTTTCAAAAGACACAACACATTGTCACTTGTGAAACTCGCCTGAGGGGCATGACAGGGCTCTGCGCGAGAGCTCTGCTCTCTCTGACTGCTGCTACACAGCAAATTGCAAATATTAACTGGCATTAGTAACAACAGGATAAAAATTTTGTCGTGATACAAAGAGATTTTTAGTTTTTTTAAGGACCACAATGCTCATAATCTGGCTGGCAATACACACAGAACTGAATCTGACATTTCTTCCCTGCCTTCATTACATCAGCTAGAAAGATCATGGTTCACTCTGGCGTATACTGCACTTGCAATGTGGGTAAAAACACCCAAGGAATCAAAGGCAGTGGTGGCACATAGAGAAGGACCATTAAAGAAAAGGCTCCCAAGGAAAAGAACATTTTTTACTGTGGAGAATTGACCTTGACATGCTCTTGGTTCCCACCCAGCTGCTCTCCTCAGCAGGACAGGCAGGCAAAGAAAGCCAAAAAAAAATCTTCTGGGTCGAAATAAAGACAGGGACATCACAGGGACATCACTTACCAACTATGATCATGGTCAAAACAGACCTGATTTGGGAAAAACTAACCCAATTAATGAAAACCCTGGCTCTGACACTTGCATTCGTTTCTCACCTTGGTGTTGTCTTTTTAATATTTTTTTCCTTTTTCTCCCCATTCCTGGGCACAGTTTTGCTCATGGAGCCAGGAGGAAGCAGCTGGGAGTGGCTGCCACTGTCTGTGTCCTTGCCAAGGCTATCCCTGGCATTTCTGCCCAAATCTCTCCCCCCACTCACCTCCCCTGCTGCCAAAACCTTGCCACCTACACCCAGCACTTTGGCTTTCTTGATCTGCTGTGAATATTGCAAAGATATAATTAACACTCTCAGTAAAGCAAACCCTTCTCATTTGTTCCCACATTTTATTTGCTGATACACCTTTTAACCTTTTAATAATTTTCTTGCAAAAACCCCACAAATCATGGAAATGGAAGCTCCTAGACCTTTTCAATGGATTCTAAGAAAATGAACATGTCTGCCAAAATGACTCAACAGAGTCAGATTCCCAGGTGTAGTGTAAACTTTTGAAAATGTTTACAGATACTGACAGTTTTCCAGTCTTGGATAAGTGTCTAATCCTTCTGTGGAACAGCTTGTCCTAGTTTTCATTATTTCTGGCATAGGAGGGTAAATTGCATGCAAGATTCATCATTTCCTCCTGCTGTCTAAAATCACTTTCTTTGAAAAATAATCTATGGAAATTACTTTCCACTCACAGCCACCCCTAAACCTGTTCAGGTTGAAAGCAGTCCAGTAAAACAGCAGCTGGAAAAGGGATAGATGTTTTGGTTTTTTTTTTATTTCATTGATGCCTTTCTCAAAAAGTTACCTGTACCACCGAAAGTACCATTCCAGTGGCAATACCAGTCAGGAATGATGCCAGAAGGTGGGAAAATGAGGGAGAAGAAAGAAATTCTGTCTCTGTGATGCTGGAGCTTTATGAACTGAGTGCAGATTGAATTCTCTGTGCTTTGCTAGAGCTGGATAAATGAGTAATTTAAGGCCAGCAGGAGGAAAGTTCTATGTCAGCAGATGGAACATGGTTGAGCCCCGTCTAATATATCGGAGACAAGGTTTTGGTTTATGATTTCAAACATTTTCATTTCTAGACCTTTCATATTTTTGAAAGAGCTCTCACCTGTTAGCAAACATCTGTTCTTGCTTGGAAATTCACTATTTCCAATTTGGAAAGGGTGATTTCCATGTCCTTTTCAGAAGCCCTTCAAGTTGTTTCATTGTTCTGTTTCCTTGCCTCTTGGAATAATAAAGGGATGTCTCTGACTTCATTCACCTGTATTTTACACAGTTTACAATGCACAGAGTCCCCTGCATTTCAGTAAGTATTTCCACAGCCTTTCTGTGTTTGTGCACCTTCCCTTCACACCCTCCATAGAGGCAGCAGGAAAACAGAGAAAGAAAGAGAAAAAATGTCTTGCTCTTCCCGGCTCCACACTTCTGAACTGAGCCAGGGTGCCAGCAGGGAAGAAGAGAAATGCCACTTCATTGCGCTTGGATTCCTCCAAAAATCTCTGTTGCAAGGAATAGTAGATGCTCAATTCAATTACTCAAAGATAATACAATGAAATGTGCTCCAAGGTCCCAAAGCCATCTGTCTCCGGGTCTTCCCGGCTACTGAGGTTGTTACTGTACTGAAATAATTTCTAAATGCTCTTGAGCACCCTTCAAAAATTAGGTTTTTCATTTGTGGATGCCTCCATGTCTCTGTGACTGTTCTGACAAGCTGTGCAATAAAAATATGTCAATTAGCATGAAACACAGGCCTCAAATTTATTGCTTTTGAGTGGTCATCCATGCATCTGGTGGCTTGAGATTTTTATCTGTCCTTTCATGTAAATCACTGTCCATTGCAGCCCACAGCTCAAGTAATTATTTTCCTGTTTATTAGGTTATTGTCTGAAATGTGACATGATTTCAATTTCAGAAATGACATATTTTCTGGTTCTGTGTTGTAGTTTTTCAGCTGAATGCTCTCAATAATGCCAGTAAATAAACCTTATTTTGCCACAATTTATCCTATAAAGAGTTGGAAGAATAAAAGCTGCAAAATGGCCAGTGTTCATGCAGAATTATTCTCCTTTTCCTTTACTTGTGGCAAACAATCCATCTGGGTACTTCTTGCCAACTGACTGCATTCAGCAGGTATAAAAATAATTTATTTTGATGGCACTTGGTTCTTAACTTGCAGAAATGCATGTGGGGAGTGCTCACTATAATTAACATTACTTACCAAACACACCTATTCACATTTGTAACAGAGATGCAGTATTTGTGTGTTTGAACTGAAGTGCCTGTTTTACACCACCCCAAAGCCAGGAATCAGTATGTAAAAGATAAATGTGCCATCAGCAGTGCTGGCTCAAAAAAGGAGTTTGAAACTCTTTGCTCACATGCCATTTACAGAAAAGAGTATGTGGACTGTTGAGATGTTTTAGTATTCCTGCATTTTCCATGTTATTTTTGAAAAATACAGGAATTTCTCTTTTTTGCCAAAATTATTTTGTTGATGATTTCCTGTTTGTTTAAGACTGCTTTCTTTTAAATTGATTTAATAATATTAATTGTAATTTGTCATTAACTAACATTCTGTCTCCATCTATGCAATTCTGTAGATAGTCTCTGGGAATAGGATTAGCATGAATTAGTTTTGTTGAGGATTCCAGGGCTCAGCTGCTTTAAACAAGATCCTATTTTGTGTTCTTGCTTGAAGAGATATAACACTAAAGTATCACAGTGCTCCATGATCAAGAATTTTTACATTGAATTTCCTTCAATTTAGCCTGGTGCAGGTTAAGAGGTGTGGGTGAATTGCAGTGAGCTCTAGTGCCAAGGTAGTGTGGCACTGACAGTGAATTTGGAGTTCACATTACATCAGGGAACTTTGGATAAGATAGGGATAAACTTAAGTTTTGGATTTGTTTGTTTTGTATTGTCTTATCTTTGTTTGCCTTTCTTTGCATTGGTTGGTTTTGGTGTTTTGTTTTTTTTCAAGTCTCTTATTTATGGTGCACTCTAGTTATTTTGTATAAAATAATGTGGTTTTGCAGCACTAGATGGAGAAATAGTCTCTCTGAATTGCAAAGTCAATATTTTCACAACATAAAGTCAGTGAGTGAGCCAGTCTCAAATAGGTAGTGGTTAAATATGTGATTGAGATAAAAGAATAGCCCAAGGATGAAATAAAAATTAAAATGTGTCTTAGCTTGGCATGTAATAGAGAATTGTTGTAGAAAGTGAAGCCTTCAACAATTTCTGAGACATTTTGATTGTGTTTACAAAAAAATCAAATATACAATATACACCTCAAGAATTTCTCAGTTCTCTAAAATTTACTTTTTAAGGGTGGCCAAAGTAGAAAGGGATATGTCAACAAATATTATCTAAAAACTCATGTTAAATTATATAGTGTCATTTTCTAGTAATCCATACCCCCATTGCTAAGTACTGCTTCTTGACAAGCCATAAATAAATATTACAGGTCTTCAAATGTACACATATAGAATAAAGATTAAAATGATTTTTTTCATTCTTTTTCTACCAAAAAAATTACAGGCAATGTTTCTATCAACATCAGAATTAATATCAATTTGAGTGGATGTCAGAAGCAGCTAAAATTCAAGAAAGTGGAAAATTCTTTTAAGGTAGTTTCATGACCAGCAAATCTCATAATCATGAGATTATTTGCAATCCAGGGGGAAAGTGTAATGCATAAACTGATGGTATTTTTGGCATATGGAATACAAGTAGCATGGTTATCCTTAGCTAGTATTTTCAGTCTTTGGGCCTAGTTTTCATACAAATTTGTCCCAAATAATCTGAATTATAAGTATTTGTGATATGTACCTAGAGGGAGAGATCTTATAAACTCTTAAAAACAGCCTGCAGGTTAGCTTTAAGAAAAAGATACTCTTTTTATGGTATGAAAAAATAAAGAAATCCAATTTTTCATAGAAGTAAAATATATCATTCCATCTAAGTATGTGATCCAGATCAATTTTTAAGATGAATGTAAAAAGTCTAGATTTACATGCTATTGACAGATATTTAGGGCTGAAGGAAAGTCCTTTTTCTCCCTCTTAAGCAGGACTTAATCTTGTTGTATTTACACAATTTGTTATTTTAAGTTGCATTGGCTGAGCTAACGTGAGCTCACTGTGTGTATCACTGGGGATTGATGATCACCATGGTTAGAATATTAAATTAAAATTAAATTTTAATTTAATATTTTCTGGTGGCAGCTCCCCCAAGGTGGGATGCAGGGCTTGGGGCACCACATCAGCCCCTCCATGGAAACCTCATCCCCCAGGGAGGCTGGGAGGGAACCAGGCACTGCAGAGGCACAGCTAGGCTGTGGAATAAACATTTAGCTTCCAAAATCATGAAGCTGTAACATTTTTAACACCATCCCATCAGCTGAATGAACACACTTTGGTCACCCAGCAGAAATCTGGCTGGATTTAGTGAGCAGGGTCTATTTCAAACACCTGTTAAGCATAAAATGTGGTCATTTTGAGACCTCATCAAGTCCTCAATTTCCGTTCTTTTTTTTTTTTTTTTTTGTTGCTTAGCTACCATGGTTTTGTGTGCACTAAAAATATCATATTGGGTGATGGACTAATCTGAGGAATAGCAGTAACAAATTACAAAATTCACTGCAAATGATGGCAAAATTACAAAATGTGGCTGCAGTAGGTACAGAATTGAGAAATAGTCATAAAAGATGGAAATTGTTTTTTCACAGTTATTCCTGAATCCGGGGTTATATTTCCATACCTGGAGGTCTTGTTAAAGAAACAGATCATGATTATCTATCTAATTAATATGATAGCAACACTTCATCTGTGGTTTGCCTGCACCTGCAATTAATATTAGAGTCAAGTTGCTGTGCTCATTCATCACTTAGTTCACAGTGTCTTTCATCTGATACAGTAGAGGGAAAATGTTTACCTGGGAAATTTCATGCTATACTTCATACTGGCTATCGTTGCAATCAATATAATTTATCTATTTAAATAGAATTTAAATGGAACATTTCCATGGAGGAGGCAGCCACAACTTTTCTAGGCAAAGATCTTGATGGTTTCTTGAAATGTTATGCTGTCTCTCAAGTCAGGAAGACAGAATTTTAAATTTATGGGTATTTTGGCCAATTCTCACTTGTATCAATGGAATTTTTCCTGTAATTAAAATTTCTCTGTAATTCATAGGAAAGTTCTACTCATGCTTTCATAATCTATTTTCTTCTCTTCATTTTTTATGTCCCATATTGAAGAAGTACTTTTCAGAACATAATTATCATCTTCATTCTGAATCCTTCAGTATTAACTGAACAGGTTTTGAGATTATTTTATGGATGTTGTAACCCTGGACTTCCTTTTACCATGTGAGAGAGAGTGGCCATTAATACCCAAACATAGGAATTAACATTTCCAGATCAAACATTGTTCTCAAACTGAGGGTGCCCAACACCTGCATTTGTCAGACCTTGCCACTGCTCTGCACAGCACAGTTGGACTTTTATATCTGTGTTATTTTAATGTGACATTTTTCCTCTGCCTTAAGCATCATCAGTTACTTCAGGTTTCCATACTTCTTGCAAAGTCAACTTTCTGACTTAAAGGAAAAGTCAATAAACTAAGATCATATACTGGAAAGTTTTGTAGCACATAAAGGTTCATTGAAATGTTGAAGAATATTTAGAAAAATCTATCAGTGTGGGAATTTGGGGCTCCTCTTATCATGGAAACACTATAAACTTGTAAACCTGATTTGTACTGTAAAATCTGTGTTTGCAAACAAAATAATAGAAGACATTTTTCCTTTGCTCAGACAACAGCATTTGAACCTGCTATTTTCCAACCACTAACTGACTTTGCTGAAAAATTGAATTATTGAAGACAGAAAATCTTGTGAGGCTTTTGATGTCTCCTTTTTGTCATTGCTGTCCATATTCATGAAGCAATCTGAATATTTATTCTCATTCGTGGGTACATCCTTTTTATTTTTATCCTGGAGACTGATCTCAAAAAGCCAAGCGTGTGAGATGATAACATGAAAACCAGAATTAAATATTTGTGTTTCACTCTGTGAAGATAAAGACCTTAATCCATTTCCTTGCCAGAATTGAAATGAGAGGATTTGCCCTTGTGTGACCAAGTAATATCCTCATTGACTCCAGGTAACAAATGTTCTGTGTAATCTTGTTTTTCTAGCAAGTCAGGAGATGTAAAAAATGTTAATGCCAGGCAAGATTAGGCATAAACTTTCCAAATCAGCACAGAATTGCTGGCTATGTGCAGCATCTGGGATCAGAATTCCTTTGGATGCCCTGGAGAGAGGAAGGGTGTGCTGGAAATTCCCCAGAGTGCTGCTTTGGGATTTGCTTCGGATGCCCTTAATTCCAGTTCATTTTTCCCTGTTCCTCTTCTGGGGGGAAACAGAGAAGGGCACTGAGCTGTTTGACTGAGAGGAGATAATAAGAAACTAAGACTACCTGAACAGTTAGTGAAGCTTGAGAAAGTATATTTCTTCCACTAGTGACACAGTCAGAAATACAAAGTAAGTAACAATTTCTACTCTCAGAATAGTCAAAGGGATATCTCAATGCAGGGGTTTGCTCATAATCTCCTTCACCACAGTTTGCTGGTCAAATATTAGTTATGTCCCATGTAGTGTCCCATTATTTTAGCAGGTTTATTTGTCAGATGTTTTCTTGGGAAACAGTCACTCTAGGGTTTCTCCCTTTTCCACCTTTCTTTTTCTTTTTAAAGAAGAGACAGGACACATTTATTTTGGAAAAAATAACAATTATGCACAATTATTTTGGAAGAAATAACAATTAGCTCACTGTTCTTATAAACATACTTGGTTTGTGTTTTGTCTTGATTACATACATACTCACAATCTTAATCACGTTTTTCACTGAATTTTGTATAAATCTTGAATTATACCACTGTGGTACAAAAAAAGCTCTCCTTCAGCCTTGTTCATTCCTTGCATGGCTCCCTAAAATATTTTTTTTTTCTGAATGCTACTTGCTTTTTCAGTTGCATTTAGTTGTAAATTATGTTAATTTTCAATGAGCTATCAAAGCACATAAGGTTATATTTTCTGACTCTCATATTTCAGGTTGGTTGCTAAGTCAAAACAATTTAACAGAACCACTGAAATTTTGGTAGTGGACATGACATTTGGGGGAAAAAGACACGGAAGCAGCAGTGTATGGGTGTAAAAAAACTCTGCTGAAAAGCTGCATGGGATAAGTTGAAAGAAAGCAACATCCTGAAGTGGCCATTGAATACATTAAGTTTGGTAGCGTCCCCTTCCTGTAACTCCTGTGATGCCATGCCTGCCCTCATGATACTAAATACTTATAAAAAGATTACTAATACTTATAAAAAGATTAAAGAGGGTCTGAAAGCACTTTCTTCCCAAGATTTGTTTGACATGTGAAGCAGGAGAAAAGGAAGTGAAGGAGTTTGTGTCAGTGATGAGCTGAAAGCTGCAGTGAAGGTGCTCAGGCAAGGAAGTTCAGTGCATTTAACAAAAAGGAGAAGTGAGGAGAAGGCAAAGAAATTATAGGATTATTAAGGCTCAAAAACACCTCCAAGATGATAAAGTCCAATGTTATAGGCCTGTAATTAATTCATCCTTCTGACAAAAATTAGCACAGACTCAATGGTCTTTTTCCTGCTACATTCTTTGTTGTGGAACTGTTGATTTTTTCTTCTGGTAAAAGGCAGGGTGGTGTCGTGGCTTGCCTGCTTCCCTGTCCAGAAACAGCACAGGCAGGGGGAATTTCAAAATTGCTATTTTCACCAGTCAGCAATTCTCTCTTTAAAAAAAAAGAAATTATTATGATAATTATTATAATGACAACAACCATAACCAAAAATAAATGGATATTATAACACAGCTCCATCACCTGTGTACAAAAGTGTTGCTGATTCCCAGGGGCAGTACCAGAGGTTTTTAATGTGATGTTGCTAGCTTTTGAACTGAATCCAGGGGCAAAGCCACCATTGTGCCACAGATCTCCCTTTATTCCCACACCAGTAGCAGAGTTTTTCTTATCCAACATTGTTGTTGATTGCTTCAGCTCCCAGGAATCTGCTATTTAACTTATGTAAATTCTGTATAATAAGACCTACACCACCCTAATCCTCATCTCAGGCAGTGCCAAGTGTGTCCTTCAATGTCTGTGAAGATCATAAAACTTCTTCTAATATTTAAGTTTATTAAATACACATAAATACACATTTTATAAACTATAAATTTAAAAAATACACAAAAATCCCATACTTTCACTCATCTTTGTAAAAGCCCTGGAGTTCTTCAAACATTCAATTTTCTGACTTTGCTGGAACATATTAAATGCATGAAAAGAAATACTCTGAAGCAGAGAAAGAAACAAAAATTAATAGTTTTGGTTACCATTAAAATCAAGTTAAAGAAATTTCCTAATAGGTCACCAACCAAGCTGTCAAAAACCTGGTTCATCATGAAGCAGTCAGTAGGAAGTAGCTAAGTGCTGCCCAGAGGGTATGTATTATTCCAACATTTATTCTACTTATTCTAAAGGCTAAAATAGGCTCTAAATTGTACATAAGGTGTGTCTTTAATTTAAACATGAAACACTTGCAGTTAATGTAAACCTGAAATATTAACCTTGGCACTTACAATAGGACAATCAAAGTAAAATATGAGCAATGAGTACATCCACAAAAAAGCTGCAAAAGGCATAATTAGCAATTGGAATAACAATTTTTTTAAACCAAAATAAGAATTTAGTTAATGGAATCCATATCAAAAGAGTCATTACCATTTTCCAGCTGTGTTTCACAAGAGAAAAAGTGAGTAATTCACTCTAGTTCTTCAAAATGGCTGTGAAAGTCTCATTAGAGGAGACCTGACTACATAAAAATCTTTGAACTTGGAACACAGTTTGTCAAGGTGACAGTCCTAAGTGGAGATTTTAAAAGCCTCCTTGAGCAAATGATGTCTGATTCTCATTCATTTCTCTTAAGTGCTATTGTCCTTTGTATGTGTGCCTTACACTGGGTCTTTTTTTTGCAAGGAAATGTTCATTTTTTCCTTGATTGCAATCTAAAGCAGAGTAATCAGAAAAGATGAGTATCAATGTGAGCCCCAAAAAAATCTTTTGAAGACTTTAAAAATGGAAAGACAAAGCTGCCTGTGGAAATGTTTTAAAATTGGTGTCACAGGGAATAAGGATCAGGGTGAGACACCTTGAAATAAGATTGCAGCTATTTTTCACAGTCACAAGTCAATTCCTGCACATATTCATGTCATCAACCTGTGCTTCTGGTTAGAAGCAATTCTCTACCCATTTTGGCAAGCCAGATATAAATAAAGCTGACCTTGTGTCTCTCTAAATGAAAACACTGCACTAGATTGGAAAAGACTACTTAGCATTCTCAATAATTATTCCTGCACAAATTCCTTTGGTTTTTCCTTTTTTCTTCTCTTACCCTCTAAATGAGATGTTTTTCCTTTTTCATTTTGTTTCATCTTTGGTATATCTTTTAGAAAATACAGAAATGGAAAGAAGTATATTAGATTTCCTAAATTAAATATTGAGTTGGTCATTTCTACAATGACAACATTCTGGAACTTTCAAATCCAAGTTTGGACTCTTGAATAATCCTTTTTAATCTCTCTCACTCTGTGATTTTGTTATAGAACTTTTCATTAAACAGGGTAATATGAACATGGATTTGAAAAACCTTAATCATTATTTTCATCATGCTTTTTATAATCAAATATTTCAGATTTAAAAAAAAAAAGAGAGAGAAAGCAGAGAATAAACACTTCAAATGGTCAAAAGAATGTAAAAGGAAAAAAAGGTAACAAAAATACCTTTGAAAATTACCCCCAATGTTATATTGCCATTAGGGCTTTTTTTTTATCATTAAAGAACCAGGCAGATTACATAAGGAGAAAAGAAATAGCATTGATACCAATAATTGGCTACCATTTCCTTTCATGCAGAATTTCACCCTTTTCCTTTAATCAAAACATGGTTTGGCTGTTTTGGTTGGGTGTTTGTCATCTCCAGTACTACACAAGCTTCAGATCTCACTTTCACCAATATTACATTGTGTGTAATAAAAATGTTACAGTTTGTGAAGTATGTCAGACTTTGGGCTCACATGAGGATGTTGAAGTCCAGGTTCTAATATAAACCAGGTAATAAAACTTTTTTTTGCAAAAGTTAGTTTAGTTTGGTAAGTAAGGTGACATTTGAGGCCTTGTTTTATGCCCATGTTGTCTTTGACACTGATTTAAACAGATCTGTTATAAATCAGATCTATTATATAATGTGGATTTCATAGGAAAGAGGGAATTTAAAATTTATTCTTTCTCTTTTTCTTGTGTCCTTCATCCATTTAAAGAGATGGAGTGGGAAGACAAGCCAGATATGCATTTCATCAATTTCAGTTTCATAATTATTTACGACAGCAAAAATTGATGTTTTCCCTTTTGCTACAGTGTTCAGTCCACTACATCAATGGCACGTGCAAATAAACAAGCAAGTAAAATTACATTTTGAACCCAGAATGTTGGGAGGGAAGAAATTCTTGTGGTGTGAATTTCCATGTTCATTCTTCAGTGTTTTTCACTTTCAGCTTTGACAAATACACTGGCAACTCAAGATATTCAGAAGTTTAGGGTGTTCCCTTTCTCAAGCCCCTCTCAGAGCATGGGTATCTTGTAGCAGGGTCAGAAGGAATGAACAAGTTGCTGATAAAACCCTGAACCTTAAAACCTAACAATTCTTTAATGAAGACAGGTGAATATGCATTGGATTCATTGCATGAAATTGAATGTCATTCATTGCATGAGATTGACTGTGGTCCCTTCAGTCATACATTTTGTGTCATGCCCAGTTTAAGATGTTTGGAAATGCAATATGAAGGCCAGAAGTGCAAATACTGGAAATGAAGGCAGAGTTGCTGATATTTATAAAATATATATAATTTTTTTAATTACTTTTAAAGTGGTATACTTCATTAAAATACAACAATGAAGTGATTAAACTCTTGCCTCCACTCACTAAGCAGGAAGTGAGCTGGCTGGAAAGTCAGTCTTTACACAATTGAATCTATTTGTGTGAGGTCACATTTGGATGTGGAAATGGAAACCCCTGTAAGACATTTTATGAGTGTCTTGAAAGACTAAGAGCAAAATATTATAGCAATGATGATCTTGATACTTTTAATATCTTCCAAATGAAAGTGGTTTTTTAGTGAACCTAACAAACATCTGGAATGGAGTACAGTTTTTGCATATTCAGGATACAAGAAATACCTGAGGATTCTTTTAAATGTATATTAGATGTTGCTTTCACTATTATTATGAGGGCAAAATAATAATTTAATTATACAGAACAGAGCTTGTCCTTTATATAATGCACTTGGAAGTACTGTGTGATGAGGAAAATAATTATTAAATCATGATCTCACTGATAATATTAAAAACTATTTTTGAAAATCCTGTTTGTTTGAATTTGCTCCTGGAAGTAACAGTTTGCAGAGGAATGTTTTAGGTCCCTGTGAGGAGGTTCCAAATTCTATATCAGCATTTTCTATACTGTGTATAGCCTTGCAAATGTCATCAAAGAAGGACAATTCACCTTCATGGAATTATTCCTGAAACAAAACACCAAATATAAGAAAGGTGTTTGTAACTTTTCTATTAGTTCTGCGTCTTTGCTGGAAGAAACAAGAAATCCTCTCATTATTCAAGAATCAGCCTGAGATTTGTTGCATAGGAAAATCCTGGCTTGAAGACACAGAATCCAACAAATAGAGTACAAGTGAAAGAGAAGCCCTTGAAAACAAAATGCCTGTAGCAGGGATTTGCAAGACTCTAAAAAAAATTTGCATTATTACACCTTTTTTTCCCCTCCTACTTCCTGCAGAGGGATCTCCCAGAACAATCCCACCTCTCTGAGCTCACCACTTCAACTTTCAAAAGTCCTGTTCCAAGCTGCTGTTCCAAGATTAATCACTCAGAAAAGGAATTTCACAACAGCTGATGCCTGCTGCCTGCAACAAATGACACACTGCTCGTCATCTCAGGATGTGAAGGAATTTTTGATGGAAGCTACTCAGCAAATACTGGCTCAGGGACTGTTCTGCACATTATTAATTTGTGCATAATTTATTCTAATGGGAGAAGTTTGATGTTGTTGTTGATGTATTGTTTCAATCAGTCCCCCTTGCCATAAATCTCACACTGTTCCATGAAGTTTCAGCTCATTTAGGCTCAGGGAATGGCTGCTGGGAAATTGCCCTCAAAGCTTTATCTGAAGCCGTGAGAACCTGAGTAATTAATTGTTTAATTGTGAAAGTCATGCCTAACGTGTGGATTCTTGTCCTAAGATACATTGCTGAAGAATATTCTGCATTTAGTTACCTGCCTGACAAGTGGTGTATTTAACAGGAAAAAGTCATTCTGACTGTGATTGATGGTGCAGTTCTCCCTCTGCAGTGATGGAGAAAATAAGCTGAGTCAAAGCAGATCTGGCTACAGCACAGCACTTCTCTCTTTGCTGTTGCTTCCTCATTTCTCTTCATTTGGATAAGAAGCCGTTGCTTTGAACACACTTATTCCCTATCTACCAAACTCTGTTCTCATTCCTTTCTTCTTTTTTACTTTGAAATTACTTTAGATATATTACTCTGTACTGGCTGACATTAAAAAAAAGCGGGGTTTAATAATTTAATTTTTTAAAAACTGTTCTGTGCCCTTCACTTCAAGCACAAAACTTTAAAAATAGGAGCTCCTGGTGGGGACTGAGTAGTGTCATTCACCCTTCAGCTTCATTTTCCTTGTGTGTGGTGACATTTTGTTTCAAGCTCTGTTTTTCCTGGGCTGATTTCTCTGGCATTTGGGCACCTGTCAAACCATCACAGGGAGACCATGGGCACATTGAGGGAGCACAACATTTGTGGAGAAGTTTAAATGCATTTAACAATGTGACTTTTAGACCAAAGGGGCACGGACACACACCTGGGAGCTCACCTTCTGCCTAGAAGGCTTATGGGGTGCACCTGCATGGCCATCACTGCCTGTCCACTGCCTGATAAGGAATTCCACAGCTGCTTTTCACCTGTCATTCTGGCAGGGAAAAGGATGAGCTTACAAGGAATCCAGCAATGCAACCCATTCAGTCACAAGGGATATAAAAAAAAGATATTAAGTAGGGCACCTGCTGGAAGAAGAGGGAAAGTTTGTATATAAAATATTTCACAACTTGGTCTGCAGTTTATCTGACATTTATATGCAAGCACAATATACAGAAGACACAGAGTTTATATCAATATGATCACATGCCCAGCTCATCTCTTCTTTCATTTGGTAGAAGTTTGAGACAAGCCAAATACTAAATTTAGAGGCTTAAAAAGTATCACATCTATTTTCATATTTTCTATAGATGCCAACATATCAGAGAACAGACAACTTCACCTGCTTTCTTATCCAAGGCACCCCTAAATTCTGCATTTGCTGGAACCTGCATCATTGCTCTAGATGAAGAGGTGCATCTGAGAAATAGGAAAGAGTTCCTAAAAAATGGGTGTTGTTTATTGTCTGGGAACAGCTGCCACTTTGCTTTTGTCCCTGTGGGCCAGGTGATATCTTTTGGTGGTGAATAATCTTTTCATGGCAAACCATTCATTCTTTATACAATTTTTCATTAATATCATTGTGTTTATTGCAATTTTTTCAATAAATTGTGACCACAAGTCATAATCTCTCCTGGTATTTTTCCTCCACTATCAAAATGGGACAGTTCAAGCAGGCTTAATTTTCCTGCTGAGTTTTAAAAATACCCAGTACACTTATAAATTATCTTGTTTGTGTTTCCCTCTGGGGCAAATATTGGCTGACAGTATTATCCTGAAGCTTTTGGCTTTAGGGAAAATTTTGCTTTGCAGACAAAAAGAATTGTGCATGAGTAAACTACTGTATTTTTATCTTAAGCTGGAAAAGTTTATTAAAGAAAGAGCAAGTAGAAATTGCCTAAGCCTGCTTTCTTTTGCATTTTTCTAATTGCAGCAGGGTCTTCAGAGCTTAATAATGTCATCCCACTATGAAAACTTTGGATGATGTGGGATCAAAAATAATAAAGCCACACATGAGTATTTGTGAGCCAGTTGCTGTGCCATTTAAATATTGATGAAGAACTTTGCATCCTTGACAATTTGTGGTCATCAAAGACATTGTGTTGGATACATTGTCTCCCAGTGATTCAGAAATTCAGTCATGTATATTCAGAGTTATGTATATTTCACTGTTTTCATTAATTTCCTCTGGTCTACAAGGAAGGAGGTTCTACATGAACCTCCAAATACAAAGGACATTATGGAGCACTTGACTGAAATGTTTCTGTCTTTTAAAAATTGCAGTGCTTCTTGGCAAACAGGTGAAGGAACAATATTGCTGGAGAATATTTGTGTTCAATATATGTAGAAATAATTAAATTTAATGTATCCTTTTTGGTGAGAAATGATTGCTGTTATGGGATTTGGAAACATCCCACAGTATGGGATGGTACAACTCATTGTCTTTGTTGAGAAATTCCCCTGTCCAAAGGGAACGTGAGCAGCTGGCCAGGCCCCTTTTCAGTTGAAAAAGGAACATAACACACAGCATTCCTGCACATTTCCATTCCTAGATGTGACGGGAATTAAAATTAAAAAATCTTATTAAACAGGATTTCAGAATTAAAATCTGAATTCTAAGAAATGGCACTCAGGTGCTGAAAATTGTGCTAGCAATGCAGCGAGGCTGACCATCAATACTCACCATGATCATGGCTAAAGGTTGACTTTTCCCTTTGTTCCTTGGGCACAGCATGCTCTGGAGGGTTTCAGTTTATTCTCCCTGCTGACCTGTCCTTTGAGTGAGCAAGGATTTTATTCTGTCTTGGAAACAGACCCAAGGTACCACCTGTAAATTCCCTCATGCATAAAGGGCTTTTAAAAAGTTGAGCTAGAGAGAAGCTGTAGACTCAGTCTCACATTTTTCCTCCTTTTTCAGAACACAATCTGGACTCTTCCCTCTTTTGGTGGCAAAACACATGGCAGATATACATCATGATCCTACAGTTCTGCAAAATCATATGGAAAGGTTAGAAGGAACGGGCAGATGGGCAATGAGAGAAGAAGAAGAAATAGCAAATTTAAAAGGTTGAAAAAAATTGAAATTTTTTTTAACACTAAAGGATTTAATCTGCTTAAGATAACATTACCTAATGCTGAAGAGTTAACGGTTTTTTTAATTATATCTGTTTTCTCTTCAGGATTTCTCAAACACCTACAGATTTATTCTAATGTTGTTCTGATACCATTATCCACTGCCTTCTATCTCACTGGGATACTTGGCTCTGTCTGTGTGTAAAGTTTTTCTAAGTAATTAAACATTACCATAATCAAACATTTCCATCAATTAGGGCATTCACATCATGAAGAAGATGAGAGAACTTAACAAGACTGACTTCTTTGTTTTCAAATGCCAGAACACTGTGATGTTTTCCTGGTTTGTAATGATCTCACTTGCATTTTTTACATTACCAGTTAGTATTGTAAGACCAGATAAAAGAGGAATCAAGAACAAAAGAAAAATTATAATCACCCTCAAAACATAAATGCTTACAAAGAGTGCTGGTATTTTCAACAAAAGAAATGAAACTCAGGTCTCTCCACATATAAAGGGTGTAGAGAACTTTGAAGAATATAATGAATTTTCACAAATTATCCTGGAAGATTACCAAAACTGCTTGAGCAACTTCCATGCAAGGAGAGAATAAATAAGCAAGATTTCTTTATTTTGGAATACATCTCTGGACAACCAGGACTACTTTCCCTGACAAAACATGTACTTAAAAATAATTCATAGAGTTTTATAATAAACTACTAAAAAAGCAACTAATAGAAGAAGTAACTATGCAGAAGAATTTTGTACAGGCAACAGTTATTATGTCCGAGAAAAGAAGCATAAATATACTTGTGCCTCATCTACTTTTAAAACACCCAAGCCTGCTGGCAATTTTTGAACTGGAACTTCTGTCATTTGCAACAGCTGTTAAGTAAAGACAGAAAGATGGTGAGTGGGGTGAAGAGGAGGTATTTTTGGATCTCCATACAAATAGCTTGAATCAACAGTGGAGCTAGTTTGGAAACGCTTGACACGAATCATAATTGTATACTTCAGTCTGTCAATAACCAGGAATGAGTTAATGAGCTCAACTTGCTCATTTGAACTTGAGAACACTTCACTTGACAAAACAACAGTCACCCTTCCCCTGACAACTTCTCAAATGGGAAAATTATTTCCCATTCCCAATGAAAGGAAGAAAGAGGAGGAAAACCTTTAACTGATATTTGCTGTAATGAAAAGCAGTGTGTCTGGTGCATGATGTGCTTGATTCACACCATTTCCAAAGCTTTTAAGCAACTTGCATGTTTTTGTGCTGCCTTTTGCAAAATGTAAAGGAAAAAAGAGGTAATTCCAATGTTATTTTCAAGTTCCTAAATTCAGATGGATGATATTGCATTGTTCTGAGCAGTACAGCAGTTCAGGGCACTGACAGATCCTGGAAAAAAAAAAAAAGTAAAGGGCTGTGTTAGTTTTGCTGTAGAGCATGTTGTCTAAATCTGTTATCTATTACCTAAATAAAATCTTAGTCAAGTAAACTTTAGCGTCCTATCTGCATATTTATGGAGTATATCAACAAATCTGACAAGTCCCTGGGATCATCATTATTGGAAGTATGAGTATGGACCCATCTTTATTTTTAAACTGTTTGAAAAGTAATCCAAGAAATAAAATCTAGTTGCAGTTTAAAAGCTATCCTTGTACTGACATCCTTGTCAAAATGTACATTTGGCTGTTAATCATGTCCTAGAATAAATATCTGACTAAAACCTGTCAATCAATGTCTCTCTTGTTTAATTTTGTCGCATCAACACCGTTTGGGTAATTTATAATGTCCCAGTAATTTTATTGTTCCTCAATATTATTCTGTTTTCCATTAGTCTCTGCTCTTGTAGAACACACAGCAGAGCTGTTAACTAATTTACACACAGGAATAGATATGCCTGTAATGATGCCAGAGAAGACAAACCACTGCCATGTCTGATTCTGTTTCCATATTAGCTGTAAAGAGAGAAAACTCAGTGGAGAATATAGAGGTCTATAGTAACAATTAAATGTAATTTAGGTGCTTATTTCCTTTGGGAAAGGAGTAACTTGCTGTGGGCCCCACAGTCCTGGTAGTGCTAGAACAATCTCCCTTTTGTGGTCTTTCTTTGCTCTTCTGCTACATCAATTCACCCAAAACCTGCCAGATAGAGAGCCTAAAATATTTATATAAATCTCTCAAGCTGGGAAACACTCAGCTTGTCCTAATTAATTTTAAAATGTGCATTTGCTACTTTTGGAGAGAGATACTGAGAATTGTTTGTTTCCCTTTAAGTCCTATGAACAGCAAGCTGCTTTATTAGGGATAGGGAGTAGCAGGGTCCCTCATGATTATCAGGTGGGCCTGGGGTGCTCAGCCCTTCTGCTCAGCAGCTATAATTATCCCAAAGAATTAGGAATAATTCCCTGACACATATTCTTCATGTATTACTATCTTTCGCTGCTTTGTTTATTCATCAGTGACTCTCCTTTGTTTCTGTGTTTTCCACTGCAGTTACTCTTTAGGAACTGTCATGCTGCTTTGTGTTAGACCTTCTTGACACAGATGAAAACATTGGTTAGACTGGCTTTTGTCAAACTAAATTTTTTTTAGGATCAACACCTATCCATAAAGCCTTTTTTTTGCTAATGAAACCCCATCACCATAAGTGAACCTCATGCTCTGATGCAAATATTGACTCCTAACACTGGATGTAAAGAGAGCCTGAAAGAGTTAAGCAAATAAGAGTTTCTCCCCCACCTTTTTATTTTATGTGCTTGAACTATTAAATTTTTAACATTTTTTAAAACTCCTGGCTTGTGCTGGGTGCATCTACTGCTAGTGGAAAATTTGCATTTCATTAACCATTTTGAACAGCCTTTTCTGTGCCTTCGTATAAAACAATCTTCACATGTTTTAGAAATTGCTGTGCACTTGCTCAAAGCTGTATGAGATGCCAGAAAACACACACAAAAGGAAGACAACAAATTATTTTAATAACTCTTTGGTCAATATAAACAGTGTATCTGAGCTGAATAGATTTGCCTTGCAGTGGTTGGTCAAATCTCAGCCTCAGTGAAAGTCATTGCTATTTTGCCTTTTCAGAATATTGTAGAATAATCATTAAGAACAACAGTGATGCTCATATAATGCATTGTGTGTTTCTCTGTCTGATAGAAATGCCTTACTTATTGTGTATCAAGTTAATGCTTCCCATTTCTGCCTGAAATTGCTTAGTGCAAACATTGCATGAGAACAGTATACATTAATTTCATACAACTATCCAATATGTGGTTTGAACGAGGTTGTGAAGTCACTAAAATTGCAGACAGCTTCCCTGAAGTGGCGTAGAATGAGCTCTCCTTATGACAAAATTGTATTAAATCAGTACCTTTGATTGTGGACTTCTGCAAAACCCTTCTGAAACCTGGTGGGTGACGTGGAAACCCAATGGAAAATGGGAAAGTTGGCACTCCATGGCAAAAGTACTGACTATGATGGTGGGTTGGCTTTAAATGTTTGAGAATTTTAGAAAATTAAAGTAAGACAAGGTGCTGAAAGATTCCTGCTTTTGAAGAAGGAACATGAAGCTGAAATGAGAACCAACAGGGTTTAGAGTGGATAGAAGAAATCTTCTTGTTATCAATCAATGCAGAGATTGCTGCATCTTAGAGACACAGGGAGTTAACAGAAAAAAAACCTGTCTAAGGAAAGCTCTGCTTTCTATGGACTAAGTTCACAGGAAAAAAAAGTTATTTGTAAGCCCTTCTCATTGCTGTCCTTTCTTGCCTAATGCCTGTGAATTTTTCCTGCAAGATTCAAACTGTTCAACTTGGTTTCCGTAAGTGAAAAAGAATTTCGGTCACCTTTGAGGCAGAAGTTCTAGAAAGTGTTCTGGGAAGTTTCCACCACAGTAATTTAGTTTAAATACCATTACAATAATGGTGAAAATTAAGAGTATTGTTATTGTTGGATTGGCAATCTATTTATTTTAATAACCTATTTTTTATAATCTATTTTATCTGTGACATAATTCATATGTTCCATGTTGGTATTTTATTCACATGCAGAGTTTTCTAGGTGACTATAAGCAGTGTCAGTCATGGCCCAGTTTCATATTTAAAAAATAGTCAATTTTGTACTGCCTACTTCACTATTTATATATGTAACCACCTTGGAGATGAGGCAGAGTGCCCATCATGTCTGTAAATGGGTGATGATCCCTATTCAAAATGCAGGGAAATCATGCCTTTGGAAATAGCAGTGGCAATGCAAATTGTAGGAGACTTCAGGCCCTTCCAAGGAGTTCTGTAGAAGTTGAGATTCTCTACCTTGTTTGAGTTCCTGGTTGAAATTATTCTTTGGTCACCTGGAGAATTATTTCTGTATTCTTGGCCAGGAAGGCTGGAGATTATCCTGTGCAATCTGTCACCTCATTAAATTCCTTTTTGGCAGAAGCATTATTCCCCAGAAACATGATCTTGCTGAGGATTAGTCTTAGGATATTGCAGTGTTATCTGTATTGCCTCTTCTCTAACAACACAGTAAGAAGTAAATAATGCAGCAGCCCTCAGAGAGGCCATACAGTCCCTGACACTTATTGAGAGAGAATTCAAAATAAATATCTGTAAATTATGTTTTTCCCAGCTTAAAAACTTCAGCTGTGAAGACAGAGTTGCTTTCAGAGTTGTTACTTGGTGACCTTGGTGTCCTGTGTTTGAGTATTTTGTGTGAATTATGTCTGCATGTTTTCCAGCATCAATATGAAAAGGGTGTTTTGCACAGACTGATGTTTCATCCTGCTCCTTTCATTATTCAGCCAGTTACTTCACATCCCCATTCACCTCTGAATGCTAGGCATGAGGGAAAGAGAATAATAGTAATTCCCTACCAGTATTTGGATCAATAGATCATATTTTTCAGAATCATGGCAATTTGGCAATTATATATTCAACATAATATTCAATGTCCCTTACCAAATTACATTATATTTTTCCCTTTTACAATTTTTTCCCCACAACAATAGGATTTTTTTGTCATTTTCTCTGATTTTCTTATTCTTAACAGTGGAAGCAGATTGTATAGTGTTCAATTCTGTTTTATTACAGTTAAGTTATAAAGAGTGATAAAAGGGGTCTCATTTTCTGCCTTAGTAACCTAAGTGTTTCAAAGTGAGTTCAGCTCTGCTGTTGCACTCCAAGAAGCCCTACCTTAGTACTTCACTTCCCTGGAAACGAATTCTACTTCTTTTCTGATACTACAGTTCTTCACTTAACAAATGCCTCAGGGGGAAAAAGGTGATGACAGTGGTTGAATTTGATACGGTATTACTAACACAGAATAAAAGCGGGTGTGCTCTTTCTTCCTTCCATGAATGTGGTGATTTATTTGCAAGAGAGAAAAACTGTGTGCTCAGGTCAGCAATCCATATGTCTCAGGTTGCTGTTGGTCTTCCCAGATACTGTACTATCATTTAGGATGTGGTTGTGGACTATTTCTGTGTCGAAGAAAGTAATTTTGGACACAAATGGTTGGTGTAAGTCTACATGCCTATTTTAAGTGCTCTTAAATAGAATTAACACCTGGTAGTATCTCTCTGACTGAATGGAAAATTATGCCTACAACATCTTATCAACAGTGCCCAAGATTTCTGACAGAGGTGGTGTGAGTGCCCTCTCTGTGCAAATAATCCATATTCTACCTGCTAAAGTGGCCTTCAAGTTTCTACAAGCTCCTGTCTGCCATCTACACACTTTTGTTTGCGCTACACTGTTTTAAATACACTGACCTGAACATCTATAATCTCCACTCGGTTCTTGACTGGAGTTATATTTTTAAAAATGCCTGTTCTTAATCTTATTTTGCATCCAAACAAATCCAAGACCTCTCAAAGGTTGTTAAAGCAACAAAATTTTAAAAAAGCCTCCAGAGAAAGTGGAAAATGAGTGTATGTACTCATCCATACATACTGGGCCACTGGCTACACCCTCATCAAGTCTTAGCATCATTCAGAAATATTTAAAGTTGGAAAAGGCCTCTAAGGCCATTGAGTCCAAGCATAAAGTTTTTTATGCCACCTGCATACAAAATGCTTGCTCAGTCTAATTCTGGGCAGGGAGTCAGGTGTCACAGCTCAGGTGAGAGCTGTTTAGAGCACCATTGCTGACAAAGGGCCACACTCGTCTTTCTACTTCCAACAGGAAATTCTACCCTAGAAAATAAATTCTCTTGAAGAAACCTCTTGACAGTGCTTCAGGGAAAGACAGTGCCCAAAATCTCTTGAAGAAGTAATATTATACCTTATTGTAAAATAGCAAGCATTTTCTGAACTTTAACTTGAATTTCCTGTATTAAGAACTTCTGGAACAAACTCTCATTTTGTAGAGATTAGGCAAATAAGTATTGGCTTATATGTTTTCACAGTGATAACTGTGAAAATGAGATTATTCTCCTGAGTGTTTAAACAACTTCCCAAAAAAGTTGTGGTTCATTCTGGGAGTGTAAGTTTTGAGAGTTACAGGATATTCAGCTCTGCAGATGACATCTGGGAGAAGTGGCACATCCTGCACACAACACCTTTATGAATAAATATCTACAAGTGAGGACACTTCAGAAACAGAAAAAACCTGACAAAATGAGATTTGTGTGGAACCTCCTTTTCTATGCTGTACTTCTTAATTTGCATAATGGCCTGATGTGCTAGCATAGAACCCTGTAAGAAACTTGAAGGAATGAAAAGCCCTTTAGAAACATTGGATTATTTATTCAGTGTAATTTTGGCTGGTGCTTCATATTTGAAGAACAGCTGGGAGGCAGAACACTCAAAATGCAGATAATTTCTGGAAATTTCTTATGCAGTGTATCATCGAACATGTTGCTTTTTCCTTACTTCATCTATTGTCCTTTAAGAAATACCATCTTAGTGAACCTCTTGGCAAAATGTTTGAATTTAAATTTTCAATATACAGTCATATTATAGACATGCATACATTAAATTAGAATGTCTGTTGGAGAACCAATCATTCATACATAATGGAAACTATTTCATTTCCTATGCTATTCATTCAATTATTTACATCCCAAGATAGGAACTTGCTCATAAAACTTGTCCATCTTTATATTCCACTCCCCAAGAAGTGAAATTCATGAGTTTAGGAGGTAGTGCAAGAATTATGATAACAAAACTTCCTTAAATTTCAATGCAATCATTTAAAATGTCTAATCCTTAGATGAACTGAAGACAAGACACAACTCTTGCAGTTCAGTTTAAGAGCTTGACAGAGGCACTGTATGAACTGGGAAATCCCTGGGAAATTACAGAGAATTCATAGTTTTATCTTACAGAGTTTATTTAGAGAAGTTTGGAAACATCAAGATGGGTTGGGAAGGTATCAAAGAAAGAGAAATTTGGTGAAATTAGCCCATGCAGGAACAGTACAGAATCCAAATGTCTCAGGACACCTAGAGTTGCACTGCACAGTGTCCAGGTGGCTTTTGAATATCTCTGAGGAGGAAGGCCCCACAAGGTCTCTGGGGGAACTGTGCCAGTGTTTACCTTCACAGTACAACCAGGTTTCTGTGTTCCTGATGTTTAACAGAATAATCTGTGTTTGTGTGAGCTCATTCACTGGACACCACTGAAAAGAGCCTGGCTCCACCTTTGAACCCTGCCTTTAAAAGTTCAAATACCTTAACTGCATGATGTCCAGGTTGCCCAGTCCCAGTTTGATTTTAGGAAGTATTTCTTTACAACAAGAATGGTTAAATACAGTAACAGACTTCCTGGAGAGATGGACAGTGCCCCAAGCCAGCTGGTCTGGATGTACAGCCAGGACTCCATCACGCCAGGTGCCAAATCTGCCATTTGTACTTGTTGAATTTTATAGTGTCAGTGGATGCCCAGTATTCTAATTTATGGCAACCCCTCTTAAGGCCTCTCTACCCCTGAGGGAATCAACTGTTTCTCTTAATTTAGTCAACAAAGTTAGTTTCACTTGATTCCCATGCCCAGGTTTGGTAAGAACATTGAAGAAAAACTAAGTTACTATAATTTCAACCTTTACTGGTTTCTCCCATGACAAATAAAATATAAGAAGGAATAGATGAAGATGAAAATACTGAAAGAATTCTGCCATTAATGTTCACTCTGGTGCACAAGAAACAAGGCTGAATCCCTGTCTCCAAATCCTTGGATAGTTACAGTCCTTGATCCCACAAAATTTTCCTTTTCCTCTCCATCTCTTAATTAATTTTTCACCCAACCTTTCTAAAAGCTTTAAAGTACTGAAGAGTATCTTCTGCAAAACTGATGTTCAGTTGAGTTTAGTTGATGTTCAACTACATTTAGTGCATCGCATCCCATAAAATTCCTGCTCCAGAATGATAACTTCCCCTTTCTTCTTACTACTTAGGAGGAGAAATACTTAAATATAGTACAATTTCTGAATACACAATAAAGCCCTAACTGAAGAATATTTTTTCAGTGACAGTGTTCTTGACTCTTTTGTTTCCTGAGGCTGGGGAGTAGTACATAAAATGTATGAACTGCCAGGAAAACCCTGCAGATATGAGTTTATTTTTAATCTGGATGATGGCCATTTCATTGTTTATGCATTTCAGACAAAGGCTTTAAACTACCGCTCAGGAAAACATTTCACATTTTCAAGACTTCTCTTCTACTTGCAATTTTGTAATGTACAACTTTCTTAGGTTGTTATTCAAATAAATGCTGTTGAGGAAGTCACTAGCTGCAGTAAACTCTGTGATGGTGTTGGTGATGCTTTGAGAAGGCTGCCCTAGAACAGAGGCTGGACAGAGTTAAAGAATAAAGCAGGGATTTATTAAAAGGCCTCAATGGATCCACCTTGGGCAGCACAAGAGCCCAGCCAG
>JAWWEY010000005.1:26061402-26081341 GCA_035582745.1 Loriotus luctuosus
ATTTGGATCATTTGTCCTTGGTCCCCAGCTAGAGCAGGAATTGTTTTGTCTCCCTGCTCTGTGCAGAGAGCTCACCATCCCCTCATATGAAGCTCAGACCCAGACACTAAAGCAGCACAGAATCTGCAAAATATAAAAGCTAAAACCTGAGGCATCATTGGAAGCCCCTTGAAAGATAATTCTGTAAACTCTGTGATGAGTGCTACAAGTGGTCTGAACACCTCTATACAGCTTGATTTTAAATAAGCAAACCCTGAAATTCTTACTATGGAGTTCTTGTTTTACGTGGAAATGTACTTTGGGCAAGGTAAAAAAGGGAAAAGCAGGTGTGAGTATATTCCCATAAAATAACATACAGGATATAAAGTATGTTAAATCCACAAGATTAGAAGCAGTGTGCTTTGGTCCCTACTCCACTCTATGCCATAACCTTTTCTCAGCCACCAGCACTCAGTGCAAAGCAAAACCTTCACCCAAATCTTCACCCAGCACAATGGGGGTGCAGAAAACCAAGGGAAAACTAAAATCACCTTCCAAGACTTGGCAGAATTGGTTTGTGAAATATGCACTCAATCACCGTTTGGCTTCTTGGACCAAGGAAGAAAAACTGAAACTGTCTGAGATATTTCTCTCAGTAAAATACAAGGAAAACTGAAAGAAGCCATCTCTAAAAATAGCAGAATGCATTTAAACTAGTATATTGAGGCCCTTGTCATATGAAAGCACAGAGTATAAAGAACTATCACACCTTGCAATTATCAGTATAAGAAGATTAAACAGCTCAATTCTTTCTTTTCTTTCCACAACTGAGTTTATCTTCATTCTCATAGCAGAAATAAAACAAGACTGGCAGACTTCAAAGGCAAATGGAAGAGTTTTAGGTTTCATCATTAATGTTATTTGATTGTTTTATCACTTTTCCTCCTTATCTTTCATATGGTAAACAAATTTTTTGTAGGGGGATACAGTATGGGTAAATGAAGGTGGTATAGAATGTAATCTTATCCTCTAAAAGAGTTGCAGCTGCACCAATTACTAAAGATTAGGAGCAACCTGATGTTGTCTACAGGCCACACCTGTAGACAATAAGAACAATGGTATAGAAGAGTGGATTGGTGGGATCTGGAGTCAGATGTCTACTGCAGTGACCAGGAAGAGTCAGTGCTTAGAGCAGCTGCCTGTGAGAAACATCAAGGAGGTGTGAAACTCTGGAGATATGGAATCCTTGCACTATAATGATAATAGAACTCTTGATGTACAAGATAACAATTTTTCACATATAATAAATAGGAGTTCAAAAGATGTCTCAGGGAAGTGAAAGAAATAAAGTGGGGGGGGTATTATCGAAGAAACTAGAAATTTTTCTTTCTAGATTTTCTAAATTGAAGATTTGTTCTGACTTCTTAACTCTTTCCTTAGCTGGTGAATGGTTTCTGTGGCATTCTAGCCTAAGACTCAGATTCTTGTATACCCTGCAGAGCATTTGACTTCTAAATTGTGACTTGGAAGCTAATTACTCACTGATCTCAGGCTCTGAAGCCCATACAAGTTAAAAACAATAAAACTGAAAAATAAGTCAAAATATCTTTCAGCTCATCATCTTGACACCACCTTAGGCTCTCTTACATTTCTTCTCTCGTTAGCTGGGATAGTATCTCTAATTTAGTTCCTCTGGAAGATAAGTGGATATAGCTACCCAGAAATAGTTGATATTTGTATCTTTAACAGATGCATCCCCAACCTCTCTGACACCATTCATTGCCCTGCTCTTCACAAACAGTGCTTTTTTAATGTCCTTGTGCCTTTGGGGAAGGTTACAGTGTAAGGTGGTTTGTAGTCATGTGTTTACAAGGACCTCACTTGTAACATGGGTTGAAAAGTCAAAGCTAACAAAACTTGTTTTGTGGTGAAGTTCACCCATTTTATTTTAAATTTCTTCTGTTATCTCAGGGTGTCCTCAGCTCCCCATGTCTCCTCTAAGAATGAGTTGTGTTATTCAGATTTGTGATTTAATTGAGGTCACCAGGTCTCATGTAGAAAGGATGGATTATGAATAGGAGGAACTGCAAGATCCACATTTGAGTTGGAAATGAGAAAAGAGTAAAGAAGTCTATCTTCTGATGAAGGATCCTCTTTGTGTTGAGCTGGAAATTCTAGTGGCATCAGAAAAATTTTTACTCCAGTGGAATAATCAATTCTTGGAATAAAAATTCTAAATCCTTTGGAGAGGTCTAGGCAACCTGAGAATCTGATACATACAGTAAGATGCTGTGATTTTGAAAAGTAGAGTCTCCTCTCTGAAATGTAATGTAGCATTTCCAAAAAAAGTTTCAGATTGACCCATGAAACTCATCTGTGAAAAACAGTAAGCTCAGAAATAATTTTTGTAGATGTTAATCCACCTTGAAGCCTGTTCCTATTCTATTCTGGTCATAAAATCAGCAATTACTTTTTCAAACAATCTCCCCAATTAGCTGGAAAAGGGCAACTGAACTGTTAGCTGAACTTCACTGAGCAGATTTTCCTGTAGTAACCTTTACTTTCCACTTTGTGTGCCCTTACTACCTGATTATTCAGTATTTTAAAAAAAGAAAGGAAGTGACATTTGCTATTAAGGAATTGCAAGTCCAGTGCCATGTTTCCAGTGGATAATTAGAATTACTCCTAGCACGGTCCTAGTAGAACAGTTAGTTAATCTTCCAACAACACAAGTCCAATTTTGACCCTCTCTAAAAGTCAGTTTAATTTTTCTTGGAAGAAATGTCAGAAGAAATAAACACCTAGAAAGGAAAATCTTTGTAGATTTAGATATCATTAGCCTTTATGAGCTTTTGAGAAACCAACATAGTTTCTCAACAGGATGTCTGTACTTTCTTTGCTGGGATTAATAGAACCTATCACCTTTTATTTTGGCTTTTATCATTGCAATACTGAAAAAATCTCATGTCTCTACCAAAGATTACCTTAGGCTGTGCACACAACTGCCGTTTGTCTTCAAAACCTGACAAAAATTAATTTATTTCTTCTTTAACTCTTACAGATGTTGTTCCTCTATCACAATATTTAGTTGATATATTTACTAGACTCTGTGGGCCCAAGAGACTGACACATGGAAATGCTGCAATTTGGCCCCCTTAGAAATTAATTAATACCCTCCTGAGAATGACCAATTACTTTAATCACCACCACTTTAGGAGGCTTAGAGTGTGCTAATCAATACAAATTTTTTCCAAAACACTAAGCCATGTGGATAAACCCTAAAATCTGAGAGGATATTTTTTGTACATTTGAGTAGGTAGAACGTTCATTGATCCTTGTTATTACAAATCATCTACTTTTGAAAACTTTAAATCTTGAACAAAATGTATTTCCATCAGCTCTAATCTACCTGCACTTTATTAATTACTTTTGTCCTAGAATGTTTTTGTAATGTTGGAATAACAGATATCATTATTCATTTATTTCTTACAAACTATTCAATTAGATGGGAGGCATAAAGATATATCATGCAACTCATTTGCATATATATCAAATGGTTATGGAATAAATATGGTTATATATGGAATAAATATCAACACAACATGGAACATGGATGACCAATTATGTTCCATGTTAAAATAGTTTAATATGCATCATCAAATGCATTCCATAGCAGGAGTTATCCCTCTGCACTGAGATAGATTCAAGCTGGCCATGACACCAAATACAGAAGGCAACACTTTCCTGGCTTCTGCCAAGAATTTAAGAAAATTATTAGAATGTAAAAGTAAGAGCAGGAAACATTTATTGTATATATATTGTTTGTATTTCACTGCTCCATAGTCTGCAAATCAATTTGATGGTGTCTATTTCTGATTTTCTGTTTCAAAATCTATGCTTTTGTTTTTCTTACTTACTTTTATTAATTCTTTACATTAGCTGGTCACTAACTCCAGCTTTAAAGCATTTTTTCTGTTTTTTAAAATTACTTCTTCCTCTTCTTCAAAATCCCCTTAGTCTTCCTTATATAGGAAATGAAACTGAACTTTTAAGGAATTGTCATTTGCTTTTTCTTCACTCACAGATTTCTCTCATTTCTATATACTATTTACTTTTTAACAGAATTAGTAATCTCAAAGTATGTCTCAGGAAGTTGTGTGTCTACCTGTTCAAGGCACAGGTACACTGAGGTATAAATAGGGAAGCACTGCCAGAAACAGGCACTTACTCCACATCACATTAAGTATTCATTGGTGTCTTGCAAACTGTGAGGCTCCAGAATTTTACAGGCTTTTATTGAAGTATCTATCCAAAGCCTGTTTCTTTTGATATAGACAGAAATTCTGCCTGCAATCCATACTGATGAGCATTTTTTTACATCTACAGCAACACAATTTTGCATGTTTGCTCACTAGCTGTCCTGTTACAGAGATGTAATAAATGTATGTAGTAGTGGGAAGAAATTGTATTTTGATAAAAGTTGAGTCAGATTTACATTATGTAGCCTACTGCCCCTTTCTCTTTTTCCAGGACTAAATCAATAACTGAGGACAATTGTGTGCAAATGGTGTTTAAATTGACTTGGTATGAGTGCAGAGGAATGAGTCAAAGCCTGTGTCTCTGTATGAGGGGGCAAAATGTGGGTGAGAGTTTATTGTTAATGGGATTTCAGGCTGACAAAGGATGATGAAAAGGAAACTATTCTCCTGCTACAGTAAGTAATACTAAGAAATGAGGGGATGGGAGCATTCTGTTGCAAGCCTCAAAAGTTTTTCAGGACAAGGTAATTCAAAAGATTCCTAAAAACCAATTTAAATGAATGGTGTGCCTTTGTGACCTTCAGTTTATCTCTTATTGATTAATTCCAACATATTAAGAAAAATCTATTGGATGTTTCTCAAGGAAAGAGGTCTCTAAGACAGTATCCAAGACTCTTTCAACTTGTTGAAGGAGTCAGGACAAGACATGGATAAAATAAAATGAGGATTTTATGACAAAGCATTTTAATGGGTACCTTCTGTATAGCATGACAGCGTTTTCCCAGAAAAGCTTTGAAAAGGTGAGAGATACAGGATAGCTTTCAAATCCATAAAAGTATTTTCACCTTGCAATGTTTAACCTTTTTCTTTTGCTTGTCATATGTTTGCCTTCTTTTCCACTGGTGGGAAAGGTTTTTCTTCTCTTCCCCACCTGAAGGTGCCTTGTTCATAAATGCTTATTATTGCCATCAGAGATATCATGCAATTAGCCATTCCTGACAATTAGCATCCTCTGGTTTGACTTCCAAAGAGAAAATGTTTCTTTTAAATACTTTTTAAAGTTAAGTATGCCTATGATAAAGTTTAAGTATATATGTAAGTATATAATTAATAATAAGTATAGTATAAGTATATATATTATATAACTGTGATAGTTTTAGTATTTCCTTTGCATTTCATCGAGATTTTAAAATGTTAATCTTGCAGTGTATTTTAGTATTTTATATGTTATAAGTTCTCATTTTTAAGCATAAATAACAAAAATAGATTCCAGGAATCTGAGTGAAATGCCTCCTATAGTGTATAACAACTTTAGTTATATGGTCATTTGGAACAGATAATTTCATGTTCAATATTTGAGTAAAGGCAAAGAAAACACACAAATAGGAATCTCACACAAATTAAAGAATTATCAATGCTTCTCAGGCATTGTCCTTTTCATCTCATGCTAGTTTTATTTACATCAATAGCTATAAGGGTCACTGGGAAAAGGCCTTTCAGTGGGCTTAAGCATGGTGCCAAATCTGGTGTTCACAAAATATTGTCAAAAGTGTGATTTTGGCCAACATTCTACTAATTTTAACAATAATTGTGTGATACTTGGCTGTCTTATTACCCTTTTTTTTGTCTAAACCACAACTGCCTGCTTCTTCAGAAGAATATAATTAAACATTTTTTCCTCATTTCAGAAATTCGGGTGCACACTAAATATGATTTTTAGGAAGTTTCTGAAAATTTATTTTGAAATTTCTTTTTTTAAGATTTCAAGAGGATATCCTCTTTGCAGTTTCCCCCATGGATGAATGATAAACTGTGTAGCATGTACAAAACAGGAGGGGATTAATCCCCCATTTTATAAAAGGAATGGTTATAGTATGTTTTAAGAGTGATAAGAAATTCTCACAGCTCCATTTGTTAGCCTTGGTATTTCTTCTCAATTGGGAGAAGACTTCAACAAAACACATTTGGAGTGTTATGCACAATTTTGCTTCATTTCTATTCCCGTTTGCTAGTGTCTTTCATCACCTTTATAAAGACTGTATTTTATTTTTTGCCTTAGGCTGATGAGAAGTACATAGCAGAGTCTGGAGGAAGGCTGCATTAGGAAATTTGAAAGTGGTCTATCATAATCAATCTTTCCTTTTTCATGTCTTCTCCCTGTGCTCACAAATTACATTTTGCACTTCAGAAGGGTTAAGAATTTGTGAGCTGAATTCCAAGATTGTCCTTCTGTGTTGCAAGGGATGCATTTTACATTCTACAAAGTGAAAAAGAGCACAAATATTTGGTGGTTCAGCACACACCCATTATCCTGCTCTGCACTGAAACAGTTCATGACTCTTGCTCCCTGCTAAGTGTAGTGTAAAGGTGCAATCACTTGAGATATCTGTGACTGAGCACAGCATGGGGAGCTCCAAAGTACTGAAGAGGAAAGCATTTTTCTCCTTAAAATATGTGTCACACAAATGCCACACCACTTTCCATAGCAGGCAGCCTTAAAATGGCTCACACTCGACCCATGACTAAAATGTTAGAGTACTTTCTGAAATTCTGTCAAACAAGATGTGATATGATGGGCTCCCTTAGGTGGCTGTGGGAAATATTGTGAGTATATTGTGTTCTACACCACCAGTGAAGCTGTATCTAATGGCAGGGGCTTGCAACAACATGAGCTTTAAGGTCCCTTCCAACCCAATCCATTCCTGATTCTCTAAGTTCTGAAGTGATAAAGAGCACTGATTTATAAATACCCTTTAAGTTTTCTCCTACAGGAAATACTCCTCTTCTCCCACATATTGTTTTCCACCCTTTCAATATTTTAACTTGGTTTTAACAGATGATTATGATATCATCTATTTATCATTTTGTACATTCCACAGTAATAAAATATAACCTATAAACAGCTCACTGTCAGTGTCAGAACATACTGTTCCTTTCAGAATGTGTCTGGGAAGAGATTTTACTGCAACTGGTGAAATTCCATCTTTAAACCAGAAGTGCATTTGTCCAGTCAATGTAACAAAAATTCGTTGCTGTGGGATGTCACATCTGTTTCTGCATAAAAATTTCAGTACAGTTTTGTATTTTATGCTTCAAGATATCCTTGAAACCCCATTCTCAAAGTGTGTACTGATTTCAATATTGCCAACTACTCAAGTTTAGGTACAAAGCAAATGCAAAACAATTTTTTGACCCAAGTTCTGCTCACTTTATATTTGTTCCATTTTTATATTCATTCCCAGACGTTATCTTTCGGACACCATGCGAAGAAATTGTTGGACCTCACTCAGTTTGATCATTCTGAATATCATTGTAAATATAGGAATATAATAGGAATATAAATATAAGTATTTTGAACATAATAATCTTTATACTGATCTCTTAAGCATACTCTAAGCTTTTTACCATCAAGAAATGGTATCCTAGATGATCATTGGAAGATTATTGAAAATAGTCAAACCTTTCTAAAGTTTTCAAAAGCTGGTGATGAAAAGCGTATCTAAAAAAGCTAATTGCATGAAATTGAATTTGAATTTACATGCCTTTTGAATTCTTGCTGCTCCTCTGAGTTCCTCTGGGGTGTTTTGTGTCAAGAAGTGGAAAACACTATCATTTTTTTGTGGTTACTTCATATTTGTACGAAGATTTTCTTAGGACTATCAGATGATTCATTACCAGCTTTTCCTGCAATAAAATTGAGCGATGTCTGTTCACTGTCACACGTGAGGACACACTGTGGCTTCTTTAACTGGATGGCCTTTGGTGGGAGCCCAGCAGGCACAGCAGATTAATGAACTTCTTTGTTAGTAGTCAAAATGCTGTCCTAACAATGCCAACTGGATGTCTGCTGGAATCAATTTGAGTTGGTGAGAGCTGGAGTTCAGGGAGTGATTCGTGTCCTCTGTAGGGACCTTTAGAGGGGGTCATTAATTAGCTGCATCAGGTGATTGGTTAGTTTTTATTGCATAGTTTTGTTAGGTCAGAAACTTAGATAGCAAAGGCAGAAGGCTTAGGTAATAAATGGTTTAAAAGCTCATTGAAATGAAAATAGGTTTCTAGGCTTTTTATTTCACCTAATAAACAATGCCCCTGACAATCTTCTTCCTTGTTCTGCATAAATTGTAGTCCTATATAATTTCATCGAATCAAATCCACAGGCATAGGGTCATTTATGCAAGAACTCAGTCTTCTGTTTCCTAGGTAACAGACTCATCAAGAGATGAAATATGGCCACCCACTTTCCTATTCTCTTATTTTTTCTCATGTTAATCCATATAGTTCATTAGTTTCTATCTCCTCCTCATATTTCCCCTTTTACACTTATTTGCTCTGTTTGGTTGGATGTTGAAAATTTATTTATTCCATCATTTGTACACAAAATAGAACGAGTATTTAGAAAATTTAAAATTTGACAAATTAACATAATAAAGAGTGCAGGTGACCTAAAGGTGGACCCTTTTTGCTCTGAGGGAAGGAAGAAATATATCTTTGCAAACTACAGCTCTGTAGGTAAATTGAGAAAAACAAGAAGATTGGAAATATGGGGTTTTGTAATTTCTTCATCTTTTAGATCAATATATAGAATTTGGCATTATTTCTTTCTATATTTCTAATCAAATTTCAATTAATGTTTGCTTTTGAAAATAATAGTAAACTAAATCCGGCAGTCACATTCTGTGTCAAGTCTAAATGTTTCTATTGCATGGAAAAATTACTCATCCATCACATCTAGATAAAGATACATTTGCTATGGTCTAGCAAACAAATGTAATTGTCAAATCTACTGTATTGTCTCTGGGTGTTGAATTTTTTTAAAAGATGATGCTATCTATGTTTTAAAAATATCCTCAGAGGTTCTCATTTGCTGCTTTTTGTTCCTGACCAGCACCAAGCAGAGAGCACCAACATGTTATTTCATGGCTCTTATTCTCACAACAGTCTCTTATTCATTTCCTTTTGGCTGACTTCACCAGGCCATGGTAATTGCTCCATGACAAAATCTGCTAAAAGCTCTAAAGCTCCATGATAAAGCCTGGATCATGGTTGTTGTGTATCCTCTCCTTAGAATTCATGGTTACAATAGTTGCAATTGATCACAGAATGATCCCAAATTAAGCTCTGTTCAGTGTTCCACTGGGATATTTTCTTAGCACTTCAGTGCTGGAGAATGAGGTGCAGCTACACCAGTAACGAGGCCATTTGGTTTTCTCTGCTTTCTCAAACCTTTTCAGCTTGGGGTGTAATCCAATTATTTTAAATGCAAGCACATTGATTGCAAGCACAAAAAAGCCCAAATGGTGTTCTCTAAATCTCTTTGAGGAGAGTGACTCACCCAAATTACACTCAGCTTTAGAAGAGCAAAGATGTTCAGAACATTTGCTCATACTGCTTTTGATAAATACAGTTAATTACACAATTCTGCTGGGTATTGAAACACCTTCATTGAAACCCAGGAAGCAGAAGAGAACAGTCAAAGAAACCATCTTCTCCCAAAGACTTATTTGTAATATAAATATTCTTTCAGAATGAATAAGGACTAAAATCAGAAGCTTCAAAGAGTACAAAAGGACTGCATCATGACTTCCCCAAAAGAGAAGCCAAAGTTTGATTATATGATTTTATCTCAAAGTGCATATGAAAATTATCTCCACCTCATTACATGATATTTACATGTAATCCAACCTATGCTTATAGACATCTAACACCCATATTTAATATTTTTACCCCTTGAAATTAAACAAGGGTTTGAAATTTTTCTGTGTCTTCTCTGAAACACAAGAATTTGTCTTAGGAAGACACAAGTAGCTGTGTCAGGACAATACCTGATTTAAATGACATCTTGAATATCCTTGGGAGGTGCTTAGTGTGTCTGTCTTGCAGAGTCAGCATTCAGAATCCACACATTTTGATCGGACTGTGATAGTTTGTCACAAATTATAACTTTTATTTCTCCTAATTAAGAGTTCATAGTGTATTCTTAAAACTGTTTTTCTCCTAGTTCTCCATCTTTGCAAGGTTTTTGTTTGCTCAAATGTAAAAGACATAAACTTTAAATGAGAGGTGGAAGATGCAAATGTCAAGATTTTTCTCTCATCTTTTCTGGAATATGAATGACAGCTGCTCCTTTGGAATTTTCTTAAGCTTTCCACGCATCAGCAGTTTCTGTATCCCTCTTTTGAATAATTAAAGCTTTAGCTATTTGTAGTGTCAAAACTTTGTACTCTTTTGTCCTAACTCTTAGGATTTCATCTGTGTGACTTTCAACCCTTGCAGTTGTTAGAAGTTCTCTTTGTATCACTGATGAAACCTTCTGTAACCTAAACAGGAAAACCTTTCAAAACTGCACATTGATCTTGACTACTAATATACCTGTATCTATCACCTAACAAATTAATTAATTATCTAATATATTAATATTACAATAGATAAGAATCCTAAATATTGAGTCAGAATTCCATAAAATTCTATATGGCCATCTTTTTTCTTGTTTTTTTTAACAATTTTCAGCCAGTCTCTCATTTCAGTCAAGAGAGAGAAAAATGGCTTTTGATGCCCTGAATGCAACACCCACATCTGGTAAAAATAATTAAATAATTAAATAGAAAATAATCAGCAACTTAAAAGTAAAATAGGATGAGTGAAACTATATAAATGTGTTGACACAGGAAGAAAGTCACAGTTCTCTTTCCTAAGGTGAAGGGAAACCGAAAATGAAGATCCATAGGGACAGAATAAAAATAGACTCCACTGCTTAAATGCTCTGAGGGTCCTCATAGGTCTGCAGAGAAAGTGAGAGTTGAAGTGAAAAATATTTTGTTTAAAAATCTTCACTCATGAGTGACACTTTTAGCATCACAGAGGATCTTTCTTCCCTGGTTTCCCTCTGGAGGCATTCTCTAAACCTGACAAGCTTTTTGGTGTTCTAGATATATACTTAGGAGTGTGGAGGAACCTTTTGACTCATGGTGTTTTCTGAGAGGTGACTTCCACCTGGGAACAGTCTTACCCCAGATGTGGAGGCATGCTTCAAAGAGCATTGAGGGCTTCTACCTGTGTGCAAAGTGAAGGTGCCCAGCAGAGCAGGGAGAATGAGCTGATACCTTGGAAAAGGAAATGAAGCTTTGGATGCATCCTTGGGAGCTTCCTTATGTGGTGTTGTGAAGTCCCCAGGACGAGGTGAGAGATGAGAATTTGACTCCATGTTCTCAGAAGGCTGATTTATTATTATATCATATACCATATCATAATAAATCAGCATTATTATATTGTATGGTATCATATTATATTTATTATATTGTATTATATACTAAAACTATACTAAATTATAGAGAAAGGCTACCTGAGAAGGCTAAACAAGAATGAATAATAAAACCCCATGACTGACTCAGAGAGTCTGACACAGCTAGCTGTGATTGGCCATTAATTAAAAACAAATCACATGTTTGGGTAAACAATCTCCAGACCACATTCCAGAGGAGCAAAACATGGAGAAGCTGAGGCTTCTCATCTTCCCAGGAAAAGAAATGCTGGCAAAGGGATTTTTCAGAAAATATCACAGTGACATCCTTACACTGGGCTCTGCAAATTGAGCAGGGTGAGTGTGGTACTGGACTGGTGCAAACCACAACAGGTACTAATGGAAAAATAGTGCTGGGCACTGCCCCAAGGCTGCCAGAGTTCCAGGAGGGTTTGCACAATGCTCTCAGGTGAAGCCTGGAATTGTTGAGGTGTCTGTGCAGGGTGAGGGGTTGGACTGGATCGTCCTGGTGGGTCCCTTCCAACTCAGGATATCCAATCCTATGATGCTTTTTTAAAATGCAGATTTCTAATGTTGCCTTCTACAGGTACATGATGCAATGATGACACAGGTTTCTTACCTGTTGATGATGATGCAAATTTCTTACCTGACCAGTTGGCAGTGTGGAATGTCCCTGGAACTGAGAAGTAATAACATTACTTCTGTTTATCTCACATGGTCAGCCTGCAAGCCCTCTTCTGTCTGCAGTTCCACTCTGTTGTTTTTTGAGCTGTTTGTGGCAGAATTCCTTATGTATCAATGAGTTATCTCCCAAGAATCAAAACTGTTTTCTTTGCAAAGAAGACCCACTTATATAGCAGGTAAAATTTCATAGACCTTTCTGCCCCTCCTGACAGGCTAAACTAAACTCTAAAGTGCCATTTAGAGAGATACCTCTTCACATCTGTCTTGGGAAAATGTTCACTCTGAGCAACTTGAAATGATGTTCAAATCACATTTACCAAGACAGCTGATTAACTCTTGGTGTAGTAAGTGAAGAATTTCCCTTTTATGAGAATAAATAGTGCTGTTTTCATCTGATTCTGGGTCAAAAGCTGCACTTTTATGCTCACCTTTACTCTCATGGTTTGTGTCAGGTGTAGCTGCCTCTCTGAACAAAATCTGCATAAACAAACCACAGCTTTTAGTGAGCACATAGGAGAGGGCTGTGTGCTAATTATTGGTTCTTGCCATCACGTGTTTGTTTAAGACCCAGAGACTCATCTACCAAACCAAATCAGGGCCAGAAAAAAGGTTAAAAAAGTCAATTGCCTTGCCTTAGGAAGGCCTAGAATCACAGAGTATTTCTCAATATTAGGTACCAAAACTTTAGCCCTAGTGGCTATTTTAAGGGAAGATCATTAATCTACAGAAACACAATTCTGCAATTTATCTTTGGTAAAGCTGAAGCAGTAATTTGAAAAATAAGTCTAAAAGAGAATTACATCATTTTTGTAAATAGCACTGCAAAAACAACTCAGATTCCTGTTTTCTTGGCCAGGGTCTTTTCCTGTACAAGCTCAGTATGGCTAGAGGGATAACAAAGGAGAAAAGATAAATAAAATTGAGTTAACAATATTAAAACCAAACACTGTTTGTGAGAGTAAGAGGACAAGGTTTGTGGACTAATACATAGGATTATTTTCTTGGTCTTCTTCTGCTTTAAATTACATGTCCAAGATAATAAACATACCAATACATTAGATTTCTTTCTAATTGCAATAAGTTTCCTACCAGAGACTTCAAAGAATCTGAATGAGAAGGCTAGTCTGTATTTGTTTATCTGTAAATTGAGTAAAAAATAAGAATAAATTAATTGCTCTGGAGTTAATGATATAGATATTTGTGATGTGCTTCAGGAAACTCTGGAATTGTTCAATAAATGCCTGTATTATTATCACAGGAATATGCTTGGACTCCCTCTGTGAACACAGCATAAAATTTGATAATATATATATAAAATTATTAGAGCAAGACTGCAAACAGACCAACAGCTTTTCTTATACTGTAGTGAGAAGATTGAAATTAGAGATCCCAGCTGACACTTCACTCATATAGGAAAATACTCCAAGAAATCAATGGTTTTACACAAGACAGGAGCTCTGCAACAGATTATTAGAGAAGATATTTTTATAAGATAAATGCTGTTTATCCTGTCTTCCCTGGTTTATAATAAATTTGTGCCTTATCACTTTTATTGTTAATTCTGATTCTTTACCTTGAACTGATAACATTACAAAGGGGAAAAAAAAAACAGAGCAGAGAAGGTGATGGATGCACTTTGTGTGTGCATGCCTTGGACATGGAAACACAAACAGAGAATTTGACAGAGCTGTAAAGTCATAGAGAGGAATTTCAAGTGTCCTGTGTATGGAGGAGTCTTAAATATCCCACCTGGGGTAGAAGAGACCTTTCCCAGACAGATCACAAAGATCTTCCCTCTGTACTACAAATCTTTTTTGTCAAGGAAAGCAGTGTAGCATTTTTGTTGGCTGCATTCAGTGTGCAACTTCTCAGAGCAATTGACAGGCCTAAATAATGACATTAGTTAGAGGTACCCTTGGTCTTCAGAAAGATATCGTTTAATTAGGAAAGATTATTTTTATGCAGCTATAGGAAAATTTATAGATTTTGCTTTCTCATCAGCTGGAAACATAAACTATAAATTGCACAATCATGAGTTTTTCCTTATCTTTGAGGAATTCCTCAACTCTTTCCACAGCTGCAGGTGACTTTGCAGTTGAATCATGTGCCTTTATCTGCATACAGATTATGAATGTGAAGGTCAAAGATCAAAATATCAGCTGTAGGGAAATATCAACTTTGGCATCAATAATTCCCTATGTTTGCTTCATCCAAGCCGAGCAGGTATTCCTTTGGAAATTTTTCCCTGCTACAACTTGATATATATGTCTCACCTTAAAATCATGAGGAAGCAGTTTCACACTTCTTGTCCCAGCTTTGCAAAATACTGAGGAATTCAAGTCTCCACCAAAAAAAAAAAACCAAAAAAAACCACAAATGCCAAACAAACAAACAAACAAACAAACAAAAAAACCACAAAAAAAACCCCCAAAAAAGTAACAAAAACAAAACACCAAAGGAACAGAATAAACCCACAGAAGACACAAATATAGATAACGATTAGGTAAGCACTTTCAAATATAAGGAAATAAAAAATTTAAAACTTTTCCAATATTTCCATGTTTTAGAGGACATAATGATTGCAAAAATTGTTGTGGCTTTCTCACAAACATACACTTCTAATTTTTTTCTCATTCAAGGGCACTCAACAGAATTTCCTCATGATGATCATTCATTCTACAGGCAACACCAGCATTTGTGTGATTGTGACATTTGTGTGTTTGTGACACAATTTCCACGTGCTGCTATTCATGCCTGTGTGAGCACATTGATTTTCTGGAATTTATTCTATGTCTATAAAATATTTTTTCAGATGATGTAAAATAGTCAAAGTTCATGGAGCAGTTTTCTTTAATAATGATTGTATTTTGTAAAGGATACTTGCGGAGAGAGAGCTTATTTAAACCAGGCTTTTATCACTGTTTGTATACAAAGAATCTCAGTGAAACAGCTTATCAGATACACTTCTGTCTGATGTATAGAATTGCCAACTCAACATTTTTCTACAGCATCAGAAATTAAATAAGCACAAAGAAAAGCCTATTAAAAAGTTCTATAAATAAAAGAAAACTTATAAAACGAATTATATCTATTAATAAAAGAAAACCATAATAAAAAAACAAATGAAAAATAAAATTAATATTTATTGCTAATAATGTAGTCATTTAAATTACATGGTGCTTTTCATTTTTAGTTCTAAATTGGCATTCTAAAAAAACCTCATTTTTACTGCCCTTTGGAAAACAGAGCACAGCAAGCTCAAATCTGTTTAATTCAGGCAAACCAGAGAAGATCCAAAATAGAAATTTAGTTTACTCAGTCCTCTGTGGTGCCTTGTATCACTGAACAGAGCTCTGTCACCACCATTTACTGTTCTTTTATTTACATAGAAAGGAAAGACAGAAAGGAAAGCAAAGAGTTGTATCTACAAACTGCAATAAAGACAAAGGGAATCAAAAAATTACATGGACATGAGGAAAGCATTAATATAAGAATGACAAAAACTAATGTTTACCTCAAACGGCAGGAGAATAAAAGGAATAAAGTAACAGGAATAAAAGAAATAAAGGAAAAAATGGAAGAGAATTGTTAGGGATCCAACCTGAACATGGCGTCAAGCAGTACTGTGGAAAAGATGGATGAAATTTTGACTATTTAATGGACTGGAATTTTTACCACTGGTCCTTAATGGTTTGTACAATGTATTAAGTACAGGGGTTTTGTCATTCCTAGGCTGCAGAAAAATGAGCAGAACAGAAGCCAGGATTAGGGATTTTCTGGCTAACAGTTCTTGAACTCTAGAACTGTGTCAGCTCTGTTGCTGTGACCACTTCCCTATCCCAAGGAAAGCACTCAGTATGAAGTACATCATCTAGAATTTTAAACTGTTAAAATTGTTTAAAAACTTTTAAACTGTTAAATTGGTTGGGTTTTCATAGATTTTTTAGCTCTGTTATAATGGATTTCTCCATGTTTCCCCTTAATCAACTTTTGAGCATAGAGTAACATAAAATTGTGCCAATAAAAAAAAAGAAAAGATCTTGTTTTAAATAATGCACCTATTTAACGACTGTAATGGCAAATTAATCATTTTTCTGTATTACAAGGTGACACTTCCAGCCTGTTTGGGCCTCAAGGTGTACCTACAGTGCTCAGCAATTGGTAATTGTTCCAAAAACTCCTTTATTCTGAGCAGTGTGAATCCAAGTTTCCCCCAGGCTGCAGGCTGAGCACAATTTAATTGAATGGTACATGCATAGACCAGAACTGAATACGAATTTATATTTGAAAGAAAACATTTCAGTCTGGTACTTACCCATAGGTTAACAATTGGATTGTGTGCATGTATAGCCAGAGATATTTAGTTTTCCCTCTTTGAGTGATTAATGAAGAGTATTCCAAAACTAACAAACAATGAAAGCAGAAGCAACATGTCTTTATTGTCTGCATAATTAAGATCTGAACTTGGAATAGGAAAGATTGTTCACCCACTTTGCAAAACAAAATTATTCTTTTCTTCAAGGAACAGCTTACAGATTTACATAAGTGTGCTGCATTTATGAAAATCCATATTTTAAGCTATTTATTTTATCCTGCAAAGATAAATTTTAAATTTTTAATCTAAATTTTTTTTTCTTTAAGTATTCATGGAAATTTATGTTAATTAGCTCATTTTAATGTCTGGAAAATTCAAATGTGCCAATACTTACCATAATATGAAGACAATGGAACTGGTTGTTATGGAAATGTATTCTATTCTGTAATTAAAACAAGTTTCTATAGAAACACTGCTGTTGAAGGCATGTCAGTGTTTTCAATGGAAAGTTTTTTTCATTTTGTAAGCCAAATAACCTCCAGCTAGAATTTGGGTGACAAATTCTCAGCTGTCATGAAGTTTACATAATATGAAGTCAAAATAGCAATTATATTCATTTATATATGCAATTTCTAAGGGGACTGTAGAGCCATGCTCACTTGTTTGGGAGACCTGGAGCCACCTGGGGAGACAAATTGCTTTGAAAATGCTTTTAATTGAGAATTGCTTCTAAAGATTTGGTTTTTTCTTGCCAGAAACTGACTTGAGATAATAATACTTTGTAGCAGTTGCTTGGTAAATACATGTTTTTAAGTCGAGGTTTTGACAGTCCAGTGATATTACAGTAAGGAGAAATTGTACTACAGCTCTAGGGCACTATTTTAGAGCTGAAATCATGTCTCAGGTTCACAATGCAATCAATATTTGTTATAAATTAAAAAGACATCTTTAATTAAAGAGAAATCTTTACCCTGACATAGACTTATCAGGAACACTAGAAAAGATGTGGAATTATACAAAGAGAAGAGCCAAATCAATGATTTATCTTTTTTAAATTCTGTCCATTCTAGGATTCTTTAATAAAAATCTTAAATTCAAATATTTGACTTAAAGATATTTTGGTCACAACATACTGACCTAAACTTTAGCAATGTGATTTTTTAATTTTTTTTTTTTTAAGACAGAGGATGATGATCCATACACATGGTTGTGAACTACTTTGAAGGGAAATACACGTGTGAGTTGTATCTTTACAGGATCAATTTGAATTACTGGATTATACAGGATTCCCAAGGCCTTGAATTATATCAGTTAAGTAAAAAAAAAAAAAACAAAAACCTTTGAACTTGGTGTTTTGCTTAAATCCTGTTTTTTGGAGAAATTATGGCTTTATAGTGATTATAAAATATTTTAAAATATTTTAAAGTAAATTTAGACACACATTCAGTCAGAAAATCTTAAAATAGATTTCAAAAACTTTGGCTATGGATCTTTTCCTGCTACCTGTGATCAAGGTAAAAAATACAAACCTTGTTCCCTGCAGAACATCTCATATCCACACATTTTACTTCTTGAAAGTGTTCTATTTTGGATGACAACACTACACCTCATTTCTGTAACTATCTCCTGCCACGGGACAATGGAAAATGGAAATGATTTGGAGGCAACATAATGAGACTGCTGTTGAGGTTATGTTCATTTTTTCTCTTTTTCAGTTCAATATAAAAAGTACACCCAATCCTTATCTCAAGGATAAGGTGTTTGAGGCCAACAAGAACAGAACATCATTTATAACAGCAATTTCTTTTATTTCTATAGGCACCTAATTATGTATTTAAAACCCTAGTTTTGCACCACCTGTTTAGAAATTCTTTATCTGTGGAATTATAAATAACACAATTGAGGAACAGAAATGCAGACCACATAAGTTTTTAGAAGTCCTCTCACAGCCAAGAAAATACTGTAAGTTTGTGTGGTGTAAAATTGGTTTGCACGGGCATCATTTTAAGCACATGAATATTAGGGGAAGTATTCCCAATGGTGCCTGATTTGGTTGGATGCTAATTGGATGGAAACAGAAAAGGATATAATGCAGTATCAGTTGCAGGAAAGAGGGAAACAGATTATTTATGTTAAAATATAATATAATATAATATAATATAATATAATATAATATAATATAATATAATATAATATATTACATTACATTACATTACATTACATTACATTATATTATATATTATTTATATCATAATACATTATATATAATATTATATTATATTGATTATATTCTGTTACATTTAGACCATAACATCCAGAGTTTGGCCATTCAGCCAGTGCCATATCCTGTAAGAGATCCATCTGTCAAACCCACATATCTTGAGTTTAGAGACAAGTGTGTCCCATGAAACAGTGCCAAATGCTTTGCACAAATCCACTTAGTTGATGGTCCAAGCAGAAAACAAGGCACATTTGTGATGTCATGGCCTTTTCCTGAGCAAATGGATTTAATACCACTGTGTGATAAAAGAGATTGATGTTAGGGTAGTGGTGGGTGGTGGTTTCTCCTCCTCTAATGGATCAGCCTCCTCCCCTGCTCTAAATAATGCAACTAGAACAAGCTATGGAATTTGCAAAGCTCAGCAGCAGCCCTCACCCATTACATGAGACTCTGGTGTGCACAGCTGTATAATTTTATGGTTTTTTTCAGACCAGTGCTTAGGGAGGGAGGATAAATTAAATATAGTCATGGGGGAAAGAGAAGGTGCAAATGAGATTTATTCCATTCACATGAAACTAATGGCGATGTATCAAGAACATAACAGGCTTGGTGATTCATCCAGGATAACTGTTCTCTATTTTTTTGAAGTTTAAGACTTTTTTTTTAATCTTCTTTTCTTTTTCAGTTTTCCAAAATGGCCTTTAAATTATCTGAGAAAACTCAGACATACACGTGATGACACAAGTTATGAGTGCTGAAATCAAAACACTTTTCAGTCTTCTGCTGACTTAAATAGTTCCTCAGAGAGAAAGAAAAATATGGTTGCTCTTCAGAGTATTTAGCCGGTACAGTGGCACATAAACATATGTATTATGCTATTCTTTTTCTACTGTATTAAAAATGGCTGCAGGGTGAACCTCCAGGTTTCCTCCACAGAAGAAATCCCACCTGTTGGCCACAATCCTTCTGTTCCTTGCACTTTCATCCATATTTCTACAAACACCATCCAAACTGGAACCAGTCCTTCAAACACACTGAATCCCAAGGACTGGTTGTGATGGGAAAACACAAAATGGTTGCAGAGCCTGAATGAGGGATGTGGGACTCCAGGCAGCTCTCCAAAATGCAGTTTATTCCATCCAAGAGTTACAGCAGTCCAGGGTGGTGGGTGACAGAGCTGTGCCCACAGCTGTCAGCTCCAGCTGCAGGCAGCCCTGCAGACC
>JAWWEY010000005.1:26081633-26095601 GCA_035582745.1 Loriotus luctuosus
TTATCCTTTGCTCTAAGCCATAAAAACCCCTTCTAACTAACACACCCTTTGCCTCCTTGGTTAGCCAGTAAGACTGGTTCAGCAATTCTTTTCTTCTGTATCAAAACTTGCTTTCATTTCTATTCCTTCTTCAGACTCTACATTCAAAAATCTTTCTGTAAGCATGCATATCTGTGAGACTTTCTTGTCAAACTTTCATCCTTCCAACAGGCAGGCATGTAATTTTCTTTGCTACTATCTTCTGTCTTTTACCAAAATCTGACAACACAGTCTTGTTACCAGAAACCAGTAAAAATTTAACTGTTTAACTCCAAAGCAGCTTTAAGAAGCAGGCATTCTTTATTTGGCCAGATTCAGGCTTGGGAAGCTTTTTCTCCATTCAAGCCTTCCTAAGTCTAACTTAACTTCTTTGCTAACCTCATATTAATTCCTCACCTTGCATTAGCAGTCATGTTTTTTATGCAGCTTAAAGAATCATAATGGCAATTATTAGTACAGTTACACTCACACTTTGCAAAAACTCAATCAGTCAGAGAATATCTAAGTTCTTTCAGTGTTTTATTTAACCATCCATTTTCTAATCCTGTCCTTAATTCTCTACCAGATACAGCAACGGTTTTTAACCTCTCTAGCTGATTATCCAATTTAGCAGTTACATTTGAAACATGCATACAAGTGTTGTTTAAATTCAAATAACCACACACTCTGTTTTCATATAACAACAATAAATCTAAAGCAAATTTTTTTCCTAGGCTCGTTTTAGTAGTTGCTTGCAGTTGTTCATTGTTTTTCAACAAATCTTAATTGAGTTGCATTGGCTAAAATTTCCATTTGTCCCTGTGTCCATCATAAGGAATAATTTCCCTGTATTCCTTTCAAATTTGCATAGGTGTTATTTCCTTCCCACGTGTGTTCCTGTATTTTTTGTCAAATCACTGACTATGACTCCCCATGGAACTGGATTTTCTACTGAGGCTGGTGTTGGCAAGCAAGCTGAATTCTGTTCTTGCAGAACTCTAGGCAAAAATACCAGTATACAAATGCTCCCCACAAGAAATAAAATAGAAAACAGTCTTGTTTCCTTCATATTTTCATGCGTGAAGGATTATCCTCCAGTTCACAGTGACAGGGGATTGCTGGTTTGACCCATGTGGGATGAAGCAAAGGCTGTGATGAACCTGTCCCCACAGGGAAGGATTTCTTCCTGATGTCTAATCTAAATCTCCTTCACCTTAAAGACACTGGAAAGGAAGATAAAGCTTGAAATCTGAAAAGCAGGGATTTGGAGGTATTTCAGCAACATGTAAAAGTGCAGTTCAGGTGCTGCTGTGAAATGTTTTATAAAATAATGGTGATAATCCCAGGCTCTGAACAACCTGCACCAGTGCTTAAACTCCAGTGTTCTCAAAGTAAATTGCAAAGTTTGATTTAATAGTTTCAGTGCTGGAATTAACATAAATTCCTGTCTCAGTAAATTTTTGCCTTAAGAATGCCTTCTAACCACTCACTGAACAGAATTATATTGCAGTTCAAGGGATAGTTTATGATTACTGCTAAGACCATGTGTTAAATTACTTAACACCTGTATCATCTATATTTGATCTGATATATAAATTTATAAATGTTAGGTATAGGGTGAGACATATAAGGGTTTGAAAATTAAGTACCCTACTGATGTTTATGATCATAAAAGTAATGTTCAAAGATTGTATTCTACTAAGAATATGTTAAATGCTATGCTGTAATAACATATCTTTCATTCTCAGAGGGGTTTTTTCCCTGCAAAAAACTAATCTTGATCTTTTTTTCCCTTGAAGGCTTACATTATTTTGAGGAAGCCTGGCAGATATGTCCATAATAAAATAGTTTTTCTGGACAAATGCTACTATTAATATCCCCAGAACAGAATACCTGTCAGAGCTAAATGAAGCCCACTCCTAAACACTGAATCATGTCTCTGCATGCAAGTAGCCAGACCTTCCTTGCAGCTTGGGCATGGTAGCATTGAAAAGAGCATGTTATCTCTATTAAAAATCTCTTTTCAGCCTGTTGGACATCTTGTTTGCTCAGGTAACACATCCATACCTGCTTTTAAACCTGCTTTTAAACCTGCCAGGTCCCCATGGCACTGCAGCTGAAATGGAGACATCCTCACAGTTTAGGAATTTGTCCTGGTTTATTAAAGACTGATTATTAGCCATGCATTCCAAACTGTGAGCAGCAATTACCAAAAATAATGATGTTGTACTACTCGTACAACCACCAGCATGCCAATGTAAGTGGTCCAGTACATGCTCTTCATCAGACCAAATATTCAAACATGATTCATGGTGTTTATAAGCTAGTAAAATTTACAGAGTCCTAGCCAAGCAGTGTTGCTAATTTGATACACCTATAATGAGCTGACCATCTTTCATTTTCTCTGAAGTTGTTTATTACTGTAATAGGGCCTCTTACTCATTAAATCTTGTCAACATGACTGATGCTTAACACAGTAGCTAAAAGATTATTAAGAAAAATGGCTATCAAGAACATGATGGAATGAATAAACCTTTCTGCTGAAGGTGTCTTTTGGGGAAGAATCTCATTTCAATACCTTGTGAAGATTTGGTTAATTGTTGCCACCCATATACAAGATTCCCAGAAGATTCCAACAAAAGAACATTAAGAGATTGAATGAAATTTGAGCAGCATAAAAATAACACTATAAAGTTTGCAAAAAGAGTAAGGAGAGTAAAATTATTTCATCAGAAAAATAAATTGAAAGTACTGAGCAGAAACATCAAGCAGGTCTGCTCCACAAAACAGGGTTTGTAGGCAGCAAGTGCCACAGGTCTCCTGAATGCCCCTCTGCTCACACCTTAACTCCACAGTGGCAAAAGACACTTGTTAAGTGTAGCACGATTTGCTATTTGCAAGTTTTGATCTACAAAAAAAAGAAAAAGTGGCAGACTCAAATGAGGGAGACGAGCAACATTTGAAAATAGCTCTGAACACAAATTAAGCCACAACAGTTCTGTTCCATCTCATGAGCAATATTTCTCAGTGCTAACTGCTGCAGTGTGGGTCACTTCTTTCCATGGGGTGCAGTCCTCCAAGGACAGGCTGCTCCAGCCTAGAAGCAGGGTCCTCTCTCTCCACTGGATCTCTGCATCCCCATGGGCTGTGGGTGGATCTCTGCATCCCCTGTGGATCCCCAGGGGCTGTGGGTGGATCTCTGCATCCCCTGTGGATGCCCATGGGTTGTGAGTGGATCTCTGCATCCCCCATGGATCTCCATGAAGGGGCACAGCTCCTTGACCCTGGTCTCACTAAGGCTGCAGAGGAATCTCAGCTCCAGCACTTGGAGCACCTCCTGCCCCTCCTTCTGCACTCACCTTGGTGCCTCCTTGTTGTTTCCCTCACATGTTCTCACCTCCTTCTCTCCTCTATCTGGAAAATTACAACTACCCCCACCTTTGTTTTGATTTTCTTCTTAAATCTGATATTACAGACGTGTCACCAACTTCTCTCATTGGCCCAGCCTTGGTCAGCAGCATTTCCATTTTCAGAGCCATCAGGAATTGGCTCTGCTGGGCATGGTGGAAGCTTCTAGCAACTTCTCACAGAAGCCACTTATGTGGCCCCCCTGCTACCAAAACCCAGGCTGTGCCAAACCAGCACAACAGTATACAGCAGAAATAATTTAGGTTCTTTCCTATGAGTTTTCCTAACTTTTGAATTCACCTAGCTGATTAATAGTCAAGGTATCATTATTAGCCATGCTATCATCATTCATGTTGTGTGAGGACTCTGAGTGTTCAATATAAGGTGACTTCAACAAAGGCTCACAGTTATTTTAATACTGACAGGATAATCAGTGTAATTGTGATTTATTGGGATAGTTCACTGTTCACTGTATTTTAATAACCTTTTTTAATCAGAATCAGGAATTGGGCTAACATCCTATCTAAAGGATGTTACTTAAGGGTATGATCTGAGGAATGGTATAGGGTAGAGTCTTCTCTGCTTTAGTTGGGTTACAGTCAGAGAGTCATGTTGAATTATTTGAACTGAGCAACTGGAACAAAATTAGAAAATGTGCTCTGGATTTACGGATCTGGAAGCATAATGGGACCTAATTTCTCTCAGAAGTTTCAGAAGTGATTCATTTTGCTAGATTCATTAGCTACTATTGTGATCTTCACAATAGATTTTTTCAGTGCTCGTGTTCTCTTTGAGGCATCCTGCTGCTGGTTATGAACAATATTAAATCTCCACTGAGACAGTGCTTAGCTCACCCTGTGCTATTTTTCTGAGTACATGGAAGTTAAAACTCCTGTTATGGACCAATTAACAGCAGTGCTCAACCATCACAGGATTTGTTTGATATCCAAGGTAAAGGAAATAGTGAGAGCTGCTCTGAGTGGTTTTTGTATCTACTTTCTGAACTGTGCTGTCCTAGAGCAGCCTGTGGCACTTGTGCCACGCACCCAATCCTAACCTGTTTTCCATGAAGACACCTGGGACTGTCAGGACAATGTGCAGAAAGACCAAACACCGACCTGTCACTGTCATATTTTCTAGAAAAATCTCTTTGCCCAGGATTCTTCTCCTGGGAAACTGAGAAGCTTTAGAGAAACAAAACCCCCAATAATTATCTGATTTGCTTCTCCTGTGTTTTGCTGCTTTGGAATGAGTTTGGAGATTGTTTATCCAGCAGGTGATTGTTTCATTGGTTTCATGTGAATTTTTACTTAATGACCAATCACGGTCAACATGTGTCAGGACTCTGGAAAGAGTCAAGAGTTTTCATTATTATCTTTTTAGCTTTCTGTAAGTATCCTTTCTGTATTCTTTAGTATAGTTTAGTATAGTATTCTTTAATATAATATATTATCTTAAAACCATAAATCAGCCTTCTGAGAACATGGAGTCAGATTCATCATTCCTTCCTTCATCTGGCAACCCTGCAAATACAAGACAGACCCTGGGGAAAAGAAGAGGAAAGTGGGAAGGGAGAGTTTCCTAAACAGCCGCTGCAATCTTCCTGAAGATTCTCTTCTTGAGACTCCTGCTTCAGGAACCAGAGGTACCTGCAGAGGCTTGGTGTTTATAATGTGAATTACCTGATGGTTCTGGGTTCCTCCATACACCTCTTTGCCATCCAAATTATTGCTGGATGTTTATGGACATGAGCTGCAGCAGGGTTTGGACCACTGAGAACTATTTTCTTGGCATGAAAAGAACTGAGCTGTCTTAAATTAATGATGTTTCTCGTTGTGTCTAGGTGCACTAAACATGACATTATTGCCCCAACCTTCCTGTCCAGGTCATCTATATCCAAGGCCAAATGATGCACATTTAGGTAGGAAGCTGCAGAGTGGATTATTTCCCTTTAGGCTGTATTTCAAGAAGGGTTTGTCTGACATATTTACTTGTAGAAATGCTGTCAAGATGTTTTGAACACTGACTCAGAATCTTCTGGCATGCCAAACTGCTATAGTGCAATTTTCTTAGCTCATTATCAGTAACAATTATACATTTAAGATTCTTATTGAAGAGCTGTTTTTCTGATTATGATATTTTAAAATCTTGTATCTATACTGGTGATATTTTTTAAGACAATTCTAAACATAGTCTGGCAATTCCTTTTGCCATTCTCAGTCTTTTTCTTATTCCTTTCCAGTGGCTGTTTCTGAAATGAGCTCTCATTGATGAAATCCTGGCAGACTGAAACACTCTACAGGCAGATCATCACTGTTTTATGGTTGAACAGGGTCAGTGAAAAGCAGTATATTCTTGGGTGTGGAAGTGAGCAAGAACTACATTAAACAGACTTCCAATATGTTTCAAGTAGCGCTAGAAGCTTTTAAAACGTAATATGTGGAAGATATAAAAGTGCAAATAGATGTATTTCAAACTTTAAAATAAAAAAATAAAATAATTAAATAAAATTAAATAAGCTTCCAAAATAAAATTAAGCTTCCAAATAAAATTAAATAAACTTCTCTCCAGCACAGCTGTGCTAGGAGAGCAGCTCTCTTGGTAGTGTTGTTGCCATTCAGTTTGGATTGTTGCTCACTTTCACAGTTTTGTCCTAGAACATTAAGTTTTTAAACCAACATGTCGATCTGATTGCATTGTTAGGTAGCATTTGAATCATCCACTGGAAGTTGAGAAGCTGCCTTTGCTTCTTCCTTCTTTTGTATCCCTTGCTGAAGCATCCTGCACACAGAAACAACTTCACAAGCCCCATCACTGCTGAACCTCTGAGATGTCAGTGCCAAATGTACAACAGCCATTTTGAAGTGAAGAGGGGATAAATAAAAGATATGCTGGGACAAGTGAAGTAAAGAAATCATAGGGCTGAATGTGAATTATCAAACAAGGTGTCACTGTGCTGAAATCAGACTCTGGTGAGCTCATAGAATCACAGAAACAGAGAACCCCAGGTTGGTTTGGGTTTGAAGGGACCTTGAAGCCCACCCAGTGCCACCCCTGCCATGGCAGGGACACCTTCCACTGGCCCAGGTTGTTTCAAGCCCTGTCCAGCCTGGCCTTGGACACTTCCAGGGATCCAGGGGCAGCCACAGCTTCCCTGGGCACCCTGTGCCAGGGCCTGCCCACCCTCACAGAGAAGGATTCCCTCCCAGTATCTAACCTAAATCTATCCTCCTTCAGCTTAAATAGATTGGAAAGGAGGATGTAGTTTGAAATCTGAAAAATGGGGATTTAGAGGCATTTCCATTTCAGTAACATGTAGAAGTACAGTTCAAGTGTTGTTTAGAACTGTCCTATAAAATAATTTGTGGTAATAACAAGGTCCGATTTTATGTAATATTTTGATTTTTTTTTAATTTAGAATGTCTCACCACCTCTTCAAGAGAGAAAGACTTTTTCATGAGTATTTACAGTATGAGCATACTCTGAAGACAGAAAAATGATACTGGCTTACTGTTACAAAAAAAAAAAGCAAAGTGTTTTGAGAAGCTGAACTTGTGGGACGAGAAAAAGACCACTTGACATTCTCCACTCTCTTTTTTGATTTCCATTTACTTTTACCTACTTTAATCAATACATCTTTATAAATGATGTATTGCTTTATATTTTTCTGGTGACAATCAGAACTATCTTTTCCTTACATTGTTTAATTTTCAAATTTCAAGTGGTTATTATTATTTAATTCCAAATTTCAAATGCTGATTTGAAACATGGAGGAAAATTCATGTGGTTTTCTCCAGAAATAGCAAAGGTAACTATTGGCAGCTTGGTTTATGTCTCACCAGCTAGACAGTTACAATGACAAAGTTAATTCAAAAAGCATCAATTTATTGATATTGTCACAATTAATGTTCTGCTTATTTGAACTTTACATTTTTATTGCACTGGCACATTGATGCAATGAAGTCATTTTAATTTGCAGGATCAAGGCCTTTAAGACACTCTAAGAAGAAAAGTGTTCAAGTACATTGAATCATAAATCCGCAATGTTTAAAGCAGCCCTATTAGTGCCAGTGACAAGAATGCCACCAATTTGTGACAAGTTATGGATGGATTTCCTCTCTGCAGCAAGCAGCAGGTATGACATTTCAAGAACAAGTATCAATAACAAGCTTTTTGAATCCCAGAGTGTCGTTGTGTTGGATTTAGGTGTCCAGGTTTCTTGGGTTTTGTGTTGCTGAAATGGCTCCTGAGGTATTAAAGAGTCTTTTTCTCAGCCCCGCGAGGGGAAAAAGTCAAGATTTCTTGGCTTTGGTTTTTAAGGTTGTTTATTTTCTTTTATCTATGACATTCTTTCTCTGACCTGCTGAGATCTGTCCAGCAGGTTGGTTCATGGCACAATGACTGCCCTTAGGGTGGTGTTAACTTTTTATATTACAAACTATGTGTACTTTATTTACAATAATTTTCCAATACCTATCACCTATGTTAGACAGTCTGATTGTTTCTGTGATTTTGTGATCTTCTTACTTTGATGGCCAAGATCTCCTTGTAGAGGCTCTTGCTGTTTATTTGCTCCATGCTCAGCATAATGTGTTTAGAGACTGGAAGGAAATCTGTGCACTATAATTCTGTTGCCTGTTCTACAGTGATACAGTAAATTTAACTCACTGTGAACACAATTACCCATAATAACTCCATTTCCTGGCACAGAGCTGCATCTCCATCCCAGAGGAACTGTAAAACATACTCTTGCATTGGGCCTGGCAATTTCATTGGCTGCTGGTCAATATTTTCTTCTCAAAGAATTTTCCAACAAGATTTTCCACAGGTGGGTATGCTAAGCATATTCATTTATCTTGTAGGTAATAAATAAACCATGTATATTTATTATATATTATCTATATTATAATATAGTATTTATATTATAGTATAGTATATAAATTATATTATAGTATATTGTATTAAATTATATTATTTATATTTCATTATTTATATTATATATATTATATAATATATTATATTAATTTCATTTTCACTCTATCATTCACATCTATTACCCTGGGTAACTGAGGTATGACCAATGTAATTTTGAAGCGAGCATTAGTAAACTAAATGACAATAAATTAAGCTTTGAAAAAGATTTTAAAACAATCATTCCCAAAAATGTTGATCTAAGCATTTCACCCGTACTTGTGTTTGTTATTGAAAAGCATTGTCAAAAGAAAGCCTTATCATGTTGAGGGGAAAAAAAAGTGCCTGAGGAACATCAGCAGGGAGCAGAGAGGATTAGTCACTCTTGAAAGGTAAAAAAAAAAATAAATGTATAGAACCTAAGGCAAACAGTGACCTTAAAAAGGCAAAAATGGCAAATCCTTGCATGAAAACTTTCATACTCTTGCAGCTTTTCAGTGACAACTACTCAAAGAAAGTTGGTGAAAAGTGAATTTGTGTGTGTGAGTGTGGAGATTTTAGTTATAGGAGTTATCAGGATGTATAAGTGAGGATAGAAATAATTCTTTTTATAACAGGATGAAAAAAAAATTATTTAGAGGTGAACATGTGAAATGTATGAATTCCTATTACTGCATCAGCTGCTTTTTCAAGCTGAAAGTTTTAATCTGTTCTTCCTGTTAGTGCTGTGCAATGCCTTCATTGACTGGATTTCCATCCCAAATTCCACATTCCTGAAGCTCTGTTTAAATGGCAGTGCTTGGGAAAGCTGTAGTTGAGAATTGGAGAAAACACTTTATTTGAAAATTAGGTTTTGCAATGCTGTGAAAGGGATCATAATGCAATTAAACAATCAGAAATTCTTTTGCTTGTTTTTCATTTTTCTGTGAGTGAAACAAAAGGCTCTCACAAAATACTGAAGTGATTGTCAGGGGTTTTTCCTTAAACATCTTGGAACTGTGCACTTTGCCTCATTTACTATCATTTCAAGGATAAAATCTTATATAAAACACAAATAAAAAAACAAATATAAAAATTTATGCAGAAAATACACCTTGGAAATCCCTCTTGAGATAAAATAGATCTTAGTTTTGTGGTAGGTTCTGGAGACATGTTACAGGATTCAATAGAGAAGTTTCCCTCTCCTAGAGAATAATTTGGAATTATCTAGCAAATCATTTAACTAAAGTTGATGACTTTTAGGAAGTCCTTGAACTGAAGAAAAGTTTAAAAAGAAAATGCACCTGTATTAGAAAATTATTTATAAATGTTGATGACAATTTAATCCCTATTAAATCTTACCACATGGATTCTGCCTTTTTATAATTTTCCTTTTTTCCTGTTTATATTTGCATTAATGTCATTTTCCTTTCATTCTAAAGTAAATTCTAGGAATTTTTTTAATAAGCCAAAAATAGTTATATATTTTATATATATATATATATATGCATATAGTTTTATATAGATATTTAGTTATATATATGGGTGTATGTATGTATGTGTATATATACAACTGAAGTGGCTTGAATTGGTAAATTAGTTGTATCTAATTGTTGTGACACCAAAAAGATTTTTGCAGGGTTTTAAACACAAACTTCAATTAAATCACAACAAATTCACATAATATCTGGATCTTTGCAAATCTTTTGTTCCTGATTAGTGACATTAAAATAATATAACTATAAACATATAGTTATGTTGTTTTGGAAAGTTATTTTTGGGACAATGATAGTGGTAGGTTTCTGAAGTCATCCTTACTACCCAAAATACTAGAAAGATATAATTTCCATTCTACCTGCTTTATAAATGTCTTTACAGGCAATACGTGGCTTGAATAAGGAAATTCTAATCATTATTATATCATCAGGATAGATGAAATAAGTAAAGTTTTACATTTTAATCCTAGAATATAGCACAGAGAAAGAAATTAGATAATTAGGTTTAAATGTATTTTGTAGTGGGAAAACCGGTGATGGGGTTCCAAATCCCCGAAGATGCTTTTTCATTTGATCAACTGCATTGGAAGTCAAAAATTACAACAGTGACAAAGAGGAGCACCAGCTCTAGAGTACTAATTAAAATGTACCAGCTCAATGGATCTTAGTTCATCTTCACATGGAACCTCATTAAGGCAAAATGATCTGTACAAATTAGTCTTTCCAAAAAGAACCACTGGCAATTTTTAATGAGGTTTCCATGTAAAGCATCATCTGTCAAATAGCAAAACTAAACCAATCAAAGACATACCATGCTAGATTATGTCTCATGTCTATTTGTTTAATTGGGAGATTGGTTCATCTCTTTAATGCAATCTTGTATTAGACATGTAACTTCAGAATTTAGTGATCTGCTTGCGTCAATGTCAATATTTGGATGTTTAAAGAACTGTATATTTAAATTACTTTTTATAACTGTTAGCAGAATAGACTTTAATTTATGGTCTGTTCACATTCAAGGCAACTAATGTCTTTCTAACTGTATTGTTAACAAAGCAGAATAATAAATTTTAAAAATATAGAATTAGGAATAAATAAAGCTAAAAATAATTGGAAGATGCAAAGGCTGTCAGATGCCAAGTAAAAAGAACAATAGTTTAACACATTCTGTTGTAGTTTGTAAGGTATAATGAGAAAAGAATTTGAACCTTAAAACATTATTCTGGTTTTAAACAGTGGAATAAGAGATAGAGGGTCTTAATTCCACTTTACAGCTCCCCTCCTGCCCCACCTGTCCCATCCAGAGTGCAGTCTTATCAGGGAAAATAAAGGGTGCAATGAATTTTTCCTGTAGCTATTCAGACAAAAACCCTGATTTTTCTTTTAACACAGGAAATTCCTTATGAGTCAAAAAGAATAAAATATGTGTTAGCAATCATATGAATCAGAAATAAAAGGTTACAATGTTGGTATCTTGATAGAGCAATCTGGAAAGGACCTTAGGACATTTTCTAACCCTTCTCTGTCTCAGTCTGTATCACATAAACCAAAAGATTGCTGATAGATATTTAAAAGACAGTTAAAAGAGTTTTTTATTAGAATAGAAAGGATGTTTGCAACAGGCAAAGAAATATTAGTGGATCTTGACTTTAGCTGTTTTGAAATTATGTGGAACTGGTGGACTTTATCTGAGACAATAAAAAATAGGTTGAACAGCAATGCAATACTTTGAAGAGGGTTCTGAGGAGAGCAGTAATAATTACAGCCACAAGAAATGTGTTTTAAGAAGGAAGACTTAGGCCTGAATAGCCTTACAGAGATCATGTGAAGTAGGTAAAATGCTGATAAAATATCTGCTAGAAATAGGTAAAATACCCATCCCCACACTGGATAGTACCAGAATCAGGGCTCTTAAACTGGATCAAGAAATGAAGACATTTGGACTTTAGAGAAAGCATTCTGGTGGGAAGGATGGGTGGATGTTGGAGCAGGTTGGAACACTTAGAGGAAACTGTTGATGTCTTTAAGGTCCTCTCATGAGACAGATTTTTTACAGGAGCTCTTGATAGTCTTTCTGGGTCTGCCTGTTGGGGTTTCCAGGGAAATTCCAGTCCAACACCAGCCTTTGGCAGCTTTCTGTGTATCATCAAACAATATATTCTGACATACACACCTGTGGAGTTTGCACACCCAAACTGCACTCTGTTCTCAAATATACCTGTGTTCTCAGGGGTATTCTGGAAGGAAAAATATATTCTGTGACAGCTCAGGCACCACAGCCTTGGAAGAAGGACACAGGCTCCATAAATACCTCTGTGACACGATCCAGAGTAATATGAAGTAATGGTAAAGTCTGCAATTTAATCTGTAGCCATGTTTACTCTGACAATCAAACAGCTTGTTTGGGCCTAATGAGGATTTTGTTTTAGGAAAATAAATTAATGCTGGTTCTAGCCAAATTACTTGATTCATTGCAGTAACAACAGTGCACTTTCTATAAATCATGGACAATTTTTGTTTAGCATTTTTTAACCTTTGTAAAAGTCACTTGTCTTCTTACCTTTTTCAAGTAATTTTGCCAAAAATATACTTTTGTTGTTTATTTCTATAACTAGCCCATCTGCTGTCATACTTAATATTTCTTATATTAACTTTAATATATCACCTCCCACACACTGATTTTGCAAGGTACAAATTGTCCTCCCTGATATTTTTAAGGCTTTTTTCCCTTTTTTTTTCGCTTAGCTAGTTGTCTTTCAATCATTTTTAAAGCCATCACTGTTTCAGTTCTGATTCCTTCTCTAAATTTTAGATAGAGAGCAAAATTTTTCTTTCCTGTGTTTAATTGTAAGAGTGTTCTCAAAGTATTCCCACAGATTTTAAAATGAGACAGGGTCCTCCAAAATCCAACTCAGTTTCACTTTTAAAAAAATAGTTTTCTTTATAAGCATGGTATTAAGCTCACTATTGCTATTTAAGGCAATCTTATAACACAAACATATCTCAATTTAATTGCAGAGATGTTTGATTTGGATGGCAGCCTCTCAATATCTTACATTTTGAAGTAGGAATAGAAGATCAGTTTAAAATCTGACAAAAAAGACAATACGAAGCAAGACCAGGAGCTACATTTACAGGGTAAATGACCCAATTTGTTTTCAGTTAAAAATTTAGTAGTAGGAACTCTACTGAATAAAATACACAGTAGAAAGTGATCCCTTCCTCCAATTCACTGACAGATTATTGTATCCCAGTACTGTTAAAGTATAATTCCAATATAGAATATATAGTTTTTTAATTTTTGATGTTTATAAAATATTTATTTATAGTTCTGCCTGCCCATTTATCTCAAATCAATAGCATGGAGAAAAAGAAAAAAACATGTTTTTCTATACAAGAAAAGAGAAAAAGTATTTATGTGTGACCAAATAATTTATTACACAGCGGGATACAAATTTAGAGATTTTTACTTCCAGCCTGCTGGCTTTAATCTTTGGGTTAACTTCCTTTTAGTATAATAAAATATGTCCCTGAAAAATGGAAAATCTGGCAGATTTTATAAAATCTAACTTATTAATTTGAACGATATTCAAAATTCAGTATGTTGCAAAAATAAGAACTTAAAATTGCCCTCATAAAGGCCCTGAAAAAAGAATAGAATTTTCCATGAGTAGATGAACAAGTTCAACAACTCCTAATAGTTATTGTAAATGCCTAAAAACTACACCCTGATTAAGTACAGAGACACAAAGGGAATAACTTCAAAGAAATATTTAAGTGTATGGAGTTCTTTAGAAATTGTATCATCTTTAATTACAGCTTTCATCAAAAGCACAATTGTTGGTGTGATGTGTTCAGAGCTTCAGTTCCCTGCAGTCCTGAGATTGGGTTTAAACCCTGAAATTTAAACTTTTACTTTGGCTTCTTTCTCATTCCTTTGTTTACAAAGGCCACATTATCTGCTGGTTTCCAGCTTATATTTTTAATCTCTTTGCTACCAGTGAAAATAACCAGTTAGTCTGCTCAGTTTTTCTTTTTTATCTCTTTTTTTGGTCTTCACGTTAGGATTAGCTATTCCACCCCTGAGCTCAGGTGAGAGCCCACCTGCAGAGCTGCCCCAGCACAGGGAGGAGCTGGAGCTGCTGCAGAGAGCCCA
>JAWWEY010000005.1:26103484-26202102 GCA_035582745.1 Loriotus luctuosus
AAATGGCCAACAATCTCTTGTTACAAGGTCTTTTAAGACTAAACTATCCAATTAAGAACTGACACCTAGATTATTTTTCCTTTTAACCCACTAACTGATCCCTCAAAGCCCTCAATGGGGACTTATCTGCCCAATTACAAAATGCCACCCAAACACATGAAAAAGAAGGAAAAAGAAGGTAAAGAAGAACAACATGCCTCCACCCTAAAACCTCCCTCTTGCTTCATGTTTATTTCTATATTCTAAAACCTCAAACTCTTAAGTTTTCCACCCTGTGACATTACACACTTATAACCAACTACACACACATAATCTCAGTACTATCAATCAATTTTGGAAACCTTCTTCACAGCCTCAGGTCAAATGCAGTGTTCTCTTGTGGGTCTGTGCCTTTGAGCACAAAAAGTTTAAAATTCTCGGCATCCAGGATTCCAGCACTGCTCAAAGACTCTGAGGAGGCATCAATATGCACTGATGTAACTTGAAGCAGCTGAGTGTAAGGGAGGAACTCAGGATCACTTTTATCCTTGCTGGATTCATTTGCTCAACAAATATATGATCTCAACCCAAGGTATCTTCTACCTCCAGGCACAGCTCATCTAGCAACAGATGTCAACTCCTATGTGAGAAACCCCTGACATTCATTTAGTCCAATTTTTGTTTCCCCTTTCCTTTTTCCTGTCTTCTCTATCTTTCCCTTATCTTTAGCTGAGTTATTCACCTATTCTTACTCATTGGCAATGTCTCTAGCACACCCTGTGGCATTTCATAAAGATCAAGTCATCACAATTACATCATTATTGATACAATACATTTCCAGTCTAATTCCAGTCTCACTAGAGTGCAAATGATCATGTTTTTGCATCTGTCCATGACAGATGTCCTGGTTTTATTCAGTTTTATTTACTACTTTTTTTTTCTAAAGGATGTTTTATTACTTCTAAATATTAAGTTATTGAGGAACAGATTTTTTCCCTATGTGAGCTATAGCTGTAATGAATTATTGCACTTGACAACCAGAAATAAATTATCCTAGTTTTATCTTTTAACCTGCAAGATGTTGCAGAAATATGCCTAAATGTCAAGTCATTTGGGATGAATGTGAATGGAGTCACCTAGAATAATTTCAGCACCTTAACATTCAGATAAAAAAATTACTCAGAAGATATCTCTGGATTATATCTGATTTCTTCTATTTGACAGGCAGTAAGAAATCCTTCAGTGATAACTCAGCTTACACTACTTCTGCAGGGCCATAGCTGACATGCTCTGTTACTGTTCTACAGGTAAGCAAGAAATATTACTTTTTTTCTGGATTCATGATAGTAAGTTGCTCTGGTTCCAGCCCAGAGCAGCAGGAGGAGGCATGCCGAGGACATTGTGTTATAATATTCCTCCTTAGGTCACTGCCAAGGCAGAGGAAAAGGGAATGTGTCTCTTGGGAGAAGGGTGTTGGAGCTGTCCACCACTGCTGTCATTTGTCCCAGCCTGGTGAGCATTTTGCATGTAAATCACCTCTCTTTGAACACCTTTGTTGCTAATACTGTTGCTGTTACTGCTTCCTTTCTTATCTCATTGCTGTTTCCAGGAAATTGTTCTCAGCTGCTGATTTTTACCTTTTGTGCCTCCAGTTCTCAACTCTATCCCCAGAAAGGAGAAGGGGAAGTTGGGGAGCAAGGAAGCAGTATCTGGTTTGGGAGGGTCTCTGAGCTGGGGAGCAGCATTCCTAAACCACAACAGAAATACAACAAGGAAAAATACTCTATTTCTTCAAAAACAAATTAATGTTGGATTTACAGTGTCTGCTTAACATCATCAGATACAGGCAATGGAAAAAAATACTCGGTCTGAACTAGTTCCAACAGAAGGCATCTACTTCATGCTTCTGTATTTCTTTTTTTTTTTTTTTTGAGGAAGAGCTAGATCTATCTCCATGTAAAGCTATGGACATCCAATCTTCAATAAATTTGAGGCCAAAGAGTGCAGAACTCTGAACTGATGGTGGCTTGGAGCATATGTGCCCACACAGCAATTTTAGGCCTTCATAAATGACCTGACCACATAACCAGCTAAATTTGTGCTGCTCTGTGTTTAATGAAGATTCTTCCTGGGATTCAAATTAACCTCAATTTTACCTACTGATCTAAAGAAATGTTTCCACATGCATATGCAGATGTGTGAACAATAATGTAAAAAAAAAAAAGTTAAGTCCCCAAGGACATGATCTGTTAGGAATATTAAATCAGAGATTCATGACCTCAAATTTCAACAGGGAATATATTTGCTGAGGTTCTTACTGTGTAGGTAGGTTGTTAAGTGCCAGATATTAAATAATGACTGTAGAAACTTAAAATTCACAGATAACTTGAAATTAAAAGCTGTAGTTTCCTTTTGAGTGTGATGCTTTATGGGAATAATGTTACCAAAGCACAGCTGATCCATTGCAGAAATTTCAGAAAGTGAGGATGCTGATTTTAAAGCTATTTTCCCACCAGTTTTGATAAGATTGTAAACTGCACAGCCACATGGGATTTTTTTATTCCTTTCTTTGCATAAGATTAGGATCAGAATAAATAAGAACTGGAAATCCCAGAAGAAATTACAAATCTTATGAGAATTATATCCAACTTTTTGAGTCTCAAACCAGCAAAAATACTTCAGATAAACAAACAGCCAGATGCTACTTTTTCCCAGCTTCCAGTGTATCTTTTCAGATTTTTTTATAAAGATATGTTGAAAAATATTTTGCCATTTTAGACACTTGTTTAATGTTGTGTTCTTAAAAGATATAAGATAAAACCTTGCTCCACGCTATCCTCTTTCTCCCAGGCTGAGTCCCCAAATATCTGTACAAATGTGAACTTCCACTCTTAATCATTTTCCCATTCTCTGAGCATAGTGAGAGCAATCCTCCACAACAGCTATGTGCCAATAAGTACAGGTTATTTTTGCTTGCAAGTTGACTTTGCTTACAATTGTCTGGATGTGAAGAAGAAAACATTAACATTGTGGATTTCTTTGTGTTATGCTGTAAATTTCAGCAAATTCTGCTTGCAAATACACCTTTATGACTACTTTCAGCCAATGGACTTTAGGGAAATATTCAGATAAAAGAGATGTACTTGGGAACAAAATCGTGTAATTCCTTTCACCAAAGGAAAAAAAAAATAGCTCATTGGCTACCTTTTTCCATAGTTAATTTGGTTTCTCCCTTCAGCATGTCCATGGAAAATGGATAATTACCAGTGAATCAACTACTAAAAGAGGTTCCACAAACATTGAAAGGAAGTCTGAAGGACTTTCCTTCTCCTCTTTGGAGGTTACCTCCACAGTTACATCCTATAGTATCCCTAACCTACAAAGGGCTGGCTGTTCTGAATGCCAAATGTCACTCCTGGAAGAAACAAATCAGTCCCAAACTATGTAGGTCTGGGAAGAGAAAATGTGGGAATTTAATGCAGGTATTCATTCTAAATATGTAACATGGCCTCAAGAGAATTTATCACATAACTCAAGATGTGAGGTTTCAGTAAGAAGGTGTCTGAATTCCTACCTTTAAAGCCAGGAAAATTAGTTTATAAAGGAGGAGATATGATCACCTTTTAAGTTGGTCATGTATCTATTCAAGAATTAAAGAGATTGCCATGATTTTTAGTTTACAAAATTGTTTTTTGTAGCCTAATTTATGATATTTTGAGGAAAAGGCTCTCTTTCTCCATCTGTGTCTACTATCACTAACGTGATATACTAAATATCACTTGTAAGTACTTAAAAGGGTATATTGATTGGCAAAAGCATGTCATAATTCCTTCTGTAGCAAATGGATAAATGAAGGTAAATATATTGAGTGTCTCTAGAAAAAATCTTGGAGTTAGTAAATATTAATATATATAATTCCCTTTAGAAAGCCTTTTTGGGTTCTGTAAACCTATTCATTAGATGACAAAATTTCCTTTCTGAATCTGAAAAACATTGCCTGTGGTGATTTCTCTCTCTGTTCCAAAGCAGCAGTTCAGTAATTCTCTTTTTTTTGCCAGCCAAGGTGTAGCAGAAGATAAGCACAAAGCAAGGGGGAAGCAGGGCTTTTCCAGGACGCAGAAGAATCTGAAGTGAAGAATAAAGCTTCAAGGAGTCTGTCACAAAGAATGATTTCATTGCAATACCACAGTCCAGGATGCAAGAAAGAAGAGAAGCCAGGCAGCCTGGTGATCATTCCCAGTCCCTGGCTCTCTGCTGACACTTCTGAGGCAGGACTCAGCAGCAGAGAGCGTCTGCACCCTGCCGTGCCTCCTCTGCCCTGTGTGAGCAGTGCACAGCAGCTCTGGCAGGGAACCTGCACTGCAGAGGGCTGATGCTCTTTGGCTTTTCACCTTTATCAAATGATGCTCTGGGCGCTTAAACTGCAACCCCAGGACACTCCTGTGCTGAGGGAGGAGCAGCTGCCGCATCTCTTATTGTTCCCAGCAGCTGAGGAATTGCCATGGAATAACTTCCAGCACAGACCTTTCAGCTGGAGCTCGCTGTTCCCTCTGCAGACTTCTCCCGTGCTGGGATCACTCAGCTGCCCTTCTGGCAGCCGGTGCCCCCTCAGGTGTGAACTTCCAGCGGCCATCCATCCATCCATGCATCCCTCGGGCTCCCAGGGAATCCATTTCCTTGAGGAGCAGCAGGGCTGGGGGCGCTCAGAGCGCTCAGCGCTCCAAGGGGGACCCCGGGCGGTGGCTGCCGGCACACACCGGGTGCTGCCCGCTCCTGGCATCTCCTGTCCTGGCACGGAACGAAGGGAAAAGTCATTGATCTTCCACTTACCATGGAAACACCGCTCCTTTGGAGAAGTAAAAGTACTTCGCGCAAAAGAATTATTTTAATAATTTTATCAGAATAAAATTTTTGTTTATTAAATATTTTAATAATTATTGCCTTGTAGCACTCTTGTTAGGGATTGTTAAAATTTTTTTGTCTGTTTGGGGGTTTTTGGTTGTTTTGGTTTTGGTTGGTTTTTTTTTTGTTTGTTTGGTTTTTTTGTGTGTGCTTGTTTTGTGCTGTTTGTTTTGTTATGGTTTTGTAGAGTTCTTTAGGCAAGGTTGATTTGAAAACTGAATAGTCCTCCACTATATTCTCCTGAGTTCACCTGAGACTCTTCCTAGGCATCTTCCTGCTCCTTTTTACAGTGAGTCCCACATCATTCTCCTGAAGGAGCTGTTTGCTCATGGTGGGGATGGGTGCCCTGTTTGCAGGGTGATAAAGTGGGTGATGGTCAGGCCCACAGAGTGCTGGGAAATGGAGCTCATCCAGCTGATCCTGTTTAATATCTTTATCAGTGATCTGGGCAAGGGGATGGAGTGCACCCTCAGTAAGTTCACAGATGATAACAAGTTGGGTGGGAGTGTTTTTCTCTTCTGGAGGACAACAGGTTTGGGGGTTCTCTACAACTACAATTCTGCACAGTCCCAGTTTGTGCCCCTGTGCTTACATCTTCATCCAGGTAAATCTGTAACCTCTACACCAGTAGCCTTTATTCATCATTGTGACTGACAGCTCTGGACATGGAGAGCAGTTTGCCACTCTATTAAATGTCAGTCTTGGCTGTAAGGCACATGCTGCTTATAAATGTGACATTTTTTTAATGCTCCAAAGAGTGTTTTTCTGTGTACTGTGCATCATGCAGGTTTGAAAGAAAAAATTTCCCCAGGCCAGGAAATAGATATAAAATGACAAGAGATATAAACTATTTACTTTTGAGACCAGTCTTTTAACTCATTGTCCTTCTTTCCCAGCTTTGTAAATGTTCATTAAATACTTCATAAAATGTTATCATGGTGTAGCTACTTCTGTAAGGAATTAGGTAATCCTGATGGTTTACAAGACACTTGATTTGGCCCAGGTAAAATGCTGCTCACAATCATCTGTCAACTTAACTCTCACTACAAACAGCTTTAGTGCTGGTGGGTTTTGAGTGTTTGGGTTTTGGTTTTTTGGAAAGGACTTTGCTAATTGCACAAAACAGATATATTTCAATTTATTCTTTCTCTCTATGAGTTTGCTGATTTTAATTAAATTTTCTCAGTAAAAGGCATTAATAGAAAGTATTATAATAGAACTTTGTAAGCTTTCTTATTCATGAAAATTTCAATTACTGAATTTTTAAGAAAAGAAGCGTGCATTATCTACTTTGTCATATTGCTAAACTCTGTAAGCAAAACATAATATGTAATTGAAGTTGCATCTTCTTATCTGGAATGACTAGTAAAGGTATTTAATTTGTTAATAATGTACCAAACCAATATACTACTGAAACAAGTATCAAGGGAAAGAAAACGTTTATTTTAAAATTACCACAGTTTTACTGTTTTCTTAAGTGTTAGCAAAAAGGACTTTTTTGCATTTTCTTCTTTTCTTTTAGTTTGTGAACAAATTTGAAAAAGAGAACTGTGTCTCAGCAGTTTTTCAATAGCTTTAAGGAGGAAGCTTCACAACCACCCTGGGCAACCTGTGCCAGTGTTCACCTTCACAATAACAAAGTGTTTCCTGGAGATTAGAGGGAACCTCCTGTATTTCAGTTTGTGAGCACTCTCTGGTGGTGTCACTGGGCCCACTGCAAAGAGCCTGGCTCCATCTGCTTTGATCCCTCCCTTCAGGTATTTATAGACGTGGATAAGATCACCCTGAGCCTTCTCCAGGCTCAATAGTTTCATCTTCCTCCTTGGAGGAATTGCTCCAGTCCCTCCATCATCATCTTCACAGCCCTTCACTGCGTTCTTCTGAGCTGAGGAGCCCCAAAGTGGAGCCAGCCCTAGAGGTGCTCACCAGTACTGAGCAGAGGAGAAGGATCCCTTCCCTTGGCCTGCTGGCTGCACTGAGTGCAGCTCAGGATCCCAGAAGAGTGCATATTTTGGCTTGTGTTGACCTTGGTGCTCCCCAGGACCTCCAAAGCCTTTCCTGACAAAAGCTTTCCAGCCCAGCTATGTGGCCCCCAGGATGCTCTGGCACCTGCCTGGTAGTGTTCCTCTCCAGAAACAGGGCTTGGGGCTTCCCCTTCTTGGACTTGTGATGCTCCTGTCAGCCCATTTCTCAGGCAATATTATCCTTCATCACTTCCTTTCAATATTATCCAATATTCATCACTGATGTTGAGTTATTCTGAGTAAGAGAACCACACAGGACTGTAGGACAAGAATTTTTGTGGCAGTAACTGCTGTGTGCAAGAGTTTCTATTTTTCTTAATGTGTGGTGGTGTTCACAGGGCTCCCAGGACAAGGGAAGAGAATCTTGACTCCATGTTTCAGAAGGTTGATTGAAGTGGAATGAATGATAATAAAATCTTGTGACTGACCAGAGAGTCTGAGCCAGCTGACTGTGATTGGCCATTAATTAGAAACAACCACATGAGACCAATCAAAGATGCACTTGTTGTATTCTACAGCAGCAGATAATCATTGTTTTTCTTTTCCTCTGAGGCTTCTCAGCTTCTCAGGAGAAAAAATCCTAGCAAAAGGATTTTTCATAAAATATGTCTGTGACAATAATGTGTGCGAGAGTTTCCATTTGTCTTTCTCAAGGAATGTGTAATGAAGTTGTAATACTCAGCTGGCCAAAGAAGATGCTGCTTTCAAGGCTCAAGCCACCCAGAGTGGGTGTATGGTGGAGGGCCTGGGCCACCCCTAGGGCTGGCTCAAGAGTCTGTAAGTGACATGGGGAAATCAGCACTGAAGGTCAGGCTGGATGCTCTGCTTCATGGGCAGAAGGTAAAAACCCAATATGTACAATACTAGTTTGGTCAGAGGAAGGTTCAAAGAGCTGTAATACCTGTTGAAAGAAAATTTCCATTATGAAAAGGGAAGATATTTCACTTTGTTTCTTGAATTTCCATCTTATTTAAAGCAAAAAAAAAAGTTCAAAGATAAGCAAGTATGAATCTCATAGAACTGATTAGTATCTATGTTTCCTAATTCAATTTTTAAACTTGTATGTTAAGCAACTGAATTAAAACATGTTGCTGTAATTGTGGGTTGAGGCATGTATTATCTCCATTAATAGTCTTTATTATTTATGAGATATAGGCAATATTCAAATCTTTGCATAAAACTTCTTGGCTAATGCAATCTAAATACCTAAATATAATTAGTGGAACAGTTTGTTAGCATAATCATTGCCATGGGCTGTAATTAACATAAATTTTAATTTCATGACCTTGTAGAAGAGATTATAATTGCACAAACCATCATTGTGCTGAGAATGTTTTCCTCTTGAATGTTGTTTCTTGATGACAATCACCAAAATGTTTTGAAATCATTACTATTATTGTAGCACTCATCTGCATTCAGAGAATCAGAGAATGGTTTGGGTTGGAAGGGGATCTTGTAAATCACCTGGTTCCTACCTCCCTGCCATGGGCAGCAACACATTCCTCTAGACCAGTTTGCTCCAAGCCCTGTCCAGTCTGGCCTTGAACACTTCCAGGGATGGGGCAGCCATCTCCAGCAAAGTCTGCAGAGGGAACAGCAAGCTCCAGCTGAAAGGTCTGTGCTGGAAGTTATTCCATGGCAATTCCTCAGCTGCTGGGAACAATAAGAGATGCAGCAGCTGCTCCTCCCTCAGCACAGGAGTGTCCTGGGGTTGCAGTTTAAGCGCCCAGAGCATCATTTGATAAAGGTGAAAAGCCAAAGAGCATCAGCCCTCTGCAGTGCAGGTTCCCTGCCAGAGCTGCTGTGCACTGCTCACACAGGGCAGAGGAGGCACGGCAGGGTGCAGACGCTCTCTGCTGCTGAGTCCTGCCTCAGAAGTGTCAGCAGAGAGCCAGGGACTGGGAATGATCATCAGGCTCCCTGGCTTCTCTTCTTTCTTGCATCCTGGACTGTGGTATTGCAATGAAATCATTCCTTGTGACAGACTCCTGGAAGCTTTATTCTTCACTTCAGATTCTTCTGTGTCCTGGAAAAGCCCTGCTTCCCCCTTGCTTTGTGCTTATCTTCTGCTACACCTTGGCTGGCAAAAAAAAAAAAAAGGAATTACTGAACTGCTGCTTTGGAACAGAAAAAGAAGTCACCAATGCAGCTGAACATGAGCCAGCACATGCCCAGGTGTGCAAGAAGGTCAAGGGCAGCCTGGCCTCTACCTGCCACAAGTGACCAACAGGACCAGAACACTGACTGTCCCTCTGTTCTGGGCACTGCTGAGGCCAAACCTCAAATCCTCAGGTCATTTGTGGGACCCTCATGGCAAAAAGACATTGAGGGACTGGGGTGTGTCCAGAAAAGGGACCAGATCTGGTGAAGGGGATGGAGAACAAGGAGCAGCTTGGGGAGTTTGCGGGGCTCAGTCTGGAGAAAAGGAGGCTCAGGGAGGAGCTTCTGGCTCTGCACAACTCCCTGACAGGAGGCTGTGGCCAGGTGGTGATTGGACTCTTCTCGCAAATAAAAAGTAACAAACAAGAGGGATTTGGCCTCAAGTTGCACCTGTGGATGTTTATCATGGAATCATTGAATAGGCTGAGTTGGAAAGGACCCACCAGGATCATCCAGCCCGGCTCCTGGCCACCCATGACACCCCAACAACCCCATCACATGCCTGAGCATTGTGCAAACATTTCTTGAACTCAGACAAGCTTGTTGCTGTGACCACTTGCCTGGGGGAGCCTCACTCCCCTGCTGAGCTGGAAGGTGCGGACGTGGAAAGTCCGGCCTGCCTTGTGCAGAGACGAACACAAACCGGGGCTGTGAGCCGCGGTCCCGGAGCCCTGGTCCCTCCCGGGGCTGCGGGCCCGGACGAGGCGGGGCGGCCGGGATGAAGCGAAGTGGCCGGAATGAAGAGAGACGGCCGGGATAAGGTGAAGGCAGCCGGGATGAGGTGAAGGCGGCCGGGATGAGGTGAAGCCAGCCGGGTGCTGCCGGCAGCGGCCACTGGGGGGCACCGTGAGCGAGGCTGTGTCGGTCCCGCTCCCCCCCGCCCCGTTGTTCTGACAACGGCACGCGCGGTTCCGCCTGAGGGCCCCGTGGGGGACGGGCAGAGAGCCGGGAGCGACCCCGAGCGACACCGGGAGCGACACCCGCAGGGGCTGGAAGGTGAGCGGCAGGCGTGGAGTTTCACCGCTTGGAGTCTCCCGGAGCTGCTTTGAAGGCTGGAGCTCCTTTGCTCTAGGACAGGCTGGGAGAGCTGGGGGGGTCCAGTCTGCAGAAGAGAAGGCTCCAGGGAGACCTTAGAGCCCCTTGCAGTGCTTAAAGGGGATCCAGGAGAGCTGGAGAGGGACTTTGGAAAAGGGTCTGGAAGTGGCAGGACAAGGGGGAATGTCTTCAGATGCCCGAGGGCAGGGTTAGATGGGATATTGGGAAGGCATTCTTCCCTGTCAGGGTGCCGAGGCTCTGGCACAGGGTGCTCAGAGAAGCTGCGGCTCTTCCTGGATCCCTGGAAGTGTCCAAGGCCAGGCTGAACAGGGCTTGGAGCAACCTGGGATAGTGCAAGGTGTCCCTGCCCATGGCAGGAGGTTGGAAGATGACCTAAGATGATCTTTAAGGTCCCTTCCATCCCAAACCATTCTGTGATTCAAGGAACAAGGAAGGCCCTTTTGAAGTGAAGTGTTGCATCTCCTCCTGGCTCCCAGCTTGTAGTTGCCAGTTCTTCTGGAAGCAGGCCCGGCCAGTCAGCTGCGATGCGCCACAAGTTCTCAACAGGACTGGAGTGACATGTTCACAGAGGGAAAGGCTGTAAACAGATCTTCAAGGCCGAGGTAAAAAAAGCAAAGGATTTGGCAAAAGCCAAAGGAGTTTGTTGCGTTAGTCAGTTTCCTGGCTGTTGAAATGATCCCAGGTCAATTTCAACATTTCTGGTTTTGGTTTGTTTTAGTAAAAAAGGAATGTGTTATCTCCAGCATATGCTCTCCAATGCATCTACATGTGTTTCCATCTCTTTGTTGGATATCAGGTTATATTAACTGCAGGCAGAATTGTAACACAGCAGTAAAACATTTAGAGGCATAGTTAGCCAGATTCAGGCATTTCTCACTCTGCTGTTAACTTTTCTGGTAACTGTAAGCAAGGCAACACCATCCAGTTACTCCACTTTTCCTCTCCAAGGAAAAGATTATCCTTTTTTCCCTCATTTTGAAAATAGCCTTAGATGAAAATGATTGTGTGTGTGGCATGTAGGGTTCATTATTTTACCTCTCTCTTCTGCTGTCTTTCCCCTACTATTTTTTTATTATTTTGTCCCTGTTCTCCATTCTGTAGGTTTGAAGAAATTCTAATTGTTAAGATTATGGTTCTTTGAAGGTGCACTTAGCCCACCTTTTGGATGAAGGAAAGAAGACAAGGAGCTCTAAGAAGAGTAAAAAGCTCCGTTTAAATAAGCATTCAGAAATGTTTGCTGATGCCATGCCATCACTGAGTAATCAACAGAAAACATGTGTTGGAAAAACACCCGTCAGTGACTTCACAAAAACACCACAGTCAGACAGGTAGGGAACAGAAGCATAAAACCCCAATTATATGTTTGTAACTAAAGATATGAAATTGACAGATCTTCACTGGGAATGAGAAACTCCTGAATTCTTTGTCATAGCACTAATAACTTTTAATAGTCTGTCTCCTTGCCAAATGTAAATTTAGTGTAATGAACTACTTGCTGCCATTGAAGTGCAGGCTAACAGACTAATATTTGCAATGGCAGGCATATAGGATGGCTTTCCTTTTAAAAAGAAATTGTCTTTGCTCATAGCAATCTAGATATCCACCCAGTCTGACACACATTTTTTAGGCTGTATTTCCAAGGAAATGGCTTACATGATGATGCAGTAAGATAATGTAATGAACAAGAATGAAGTTAATGCATCCATCCTTTTTTACCCTAAGCCAGCTGCTGAATAATGATACAGGGATTCTCACTGATCCCAAGAAGAAACACAGTGCCCAAGCTGTTGGGAAAAGCACTGGGCAGATTAAGGCTATTTCCACATTTCTTGCTAGTGTCTCCTTAAGAGTCCATAGGTTTTTTACCTTTTAGAGCTATTCTGTAAGTCTCTGTAGTTTACAAGTTCTAAATCTAGCATGTATTGCTCTAATAGATTTGGAGTTGGGATCTACCCAGACTTCAGTTTGTCTCAGAAGAAGCAACTTTGATTCTTTGAATTATATTCTTTAAAGTTAGAATGATGCTTATGTTCACTTTAACGTTACATTTTGCCAATTAACGTGTATTATACTATTATGTTAGTCCCTTTTCTGGTGCATTTGTAATACAAATTGAAGCTTTATTCTCTTTCTGTTTCAGGCAATCTACAGCTTTTCCAGGGGCACGGGGAAAGGTAGATGCAAGTTCAGCTGAGAAAGTCAGAGGCCTGCCTGATGTAGTTGGTAAAATTGGTTTCCCTTAATGCTTTATTTTAATTTGCATTCACAGGAGATGTGGTACGTGTAACAGGTTTAGCTGAACAAGGTACAAAGTTGTGCTGGTTTGAAAGTAAACCAGCAGGAGAAATAAACCCCACACAAATACCTTGTGAGAGATTTCAAATTGGAGTTACAATTTAATAGAAAGATCACAGCAAATGCAGTGATACAGAAAAACTGGTTGAAAACCACAAAGTCAGAGAACCACAAAGTCAGAGTACAGCCTGACACCCTGTTGGTCAGGGTTGCAGTGATTGCCCTGCTGTCAGAAGAGGTGGTCCTGTGAAAGTTCAGGTCTTCTGTGGATGTCCAGTGGTGCTGGTGTCCCAAGTCCCCACACTGCCTAAATTATATACAGTGGGGTACATTCCCCAGTGCAGGGAGGTTCACAATGGAAGGATGTAATCAAAATGGAATTATGTAGAATTTTTTTTTTTGGAGTCTGTGATGGTAGTTTCAGCTCCCATTCTGCTGTCAGTGCATAATCAGCTCATTATATCCCATTAGCACAGATAACTCTCACTGGATGGATGATGCTGCTACTTTCCCAGCTGAGTCATTTTAAGGATAAAGAAACACCACCTCACCTTGCAGGGTTTGTCTGTCTCATTCTAATACCCAGTTTGAATCCTGAGGGTCAGGTGTGCACTGAAAACCACCCATCATTAACAGCTCAACACAAAATGACGTAGAGGGAAGTAGAATACACAGTTTGGTTGTATCCCCTTTGGCACTCTTTCTCCTGCAGGGCAACAAAAATCAAGCCCAGAAATGGCCTGACACACTTTTGATGATTTGTAGGTTATTTTGAAGATAACAGTCTTCTAATAGAAAAAAAAAACCAGTTGTGAAATTGTCAATCAATCACAGGTTATGTTTAGATGATAAATTCCAGTTTTGATGTAATCAGATCTCATTCCTGAAATGTTGCAATTTTTTTACATCATACCTGAGCTTAGTTGATAGTTCCATGCTATTATCCTTCTGAAAATCAGTAGTTAATAGAGGAAATTTTAAAATAGGCCCTAGTATTTTTAACCTCCATTTGCTAAGATTGCACTTCCCGTGGAAAGATGTTGCACACTGTGAAAGCTGCACTAACTACAGCAGTCACAGTGTAGATGTAGGGATTTATTTTTCATGCATCCCATGTTCTGCAGCAGCCGTTCCAGGCTATAGAATTCTCATTTCTTTCCTGGCAGTTCCTCAGGAAGCAGGCAGCAGTGCATGGAGGTGCCTGGCAGAACGGCGGCAGGAGCGTCACCGTGGAGCAGTGACTGAAATGCAGCAGGAGCTGGACTGCATTGGCAGGGTATGGCAGGAGTTTGTAATCCAGTCTTGAGTGCTCTTCTAAAGTCAGGGCCCAATATTCAAATGTTCACACTGACCTGCCATTTTAGGAGATGGAAGCCTCTGTTTTGAATCTTCAAGAATTCCTTCAGCTTGAAGTGATGAAATCAGATGAAAAGAGTAAACTTCTGTTTGAAAAGATTGCATCTGACATGGATTTGGAAGGTTTCTCATTTGAAGTAAGGCAGCTCAGAGCATTGGCTCAACTTCAGTTACGTGTATCTGCTCTGTGTAACATCTTCTTATGGCTCACTGGAGCCCTAAATTTTTGGGGTTTTACTTTTAAATTTTTTTTAATATATATTCACTTTTCAATGAAATTGAGAGTTGATTTTTATTGCAGGGTTTGAAAGAACTCTGGAATATGATCCATGAGGAATCCTCAAACAGAAAGAAGTGGATTAGGGCAGTGGATGAATCCCTAAAGGAGATTGAAAGGAGTCGAGCCATGAAAGTGAGCTGCAGTCTTAATAACTGTTACTTAAGCAGAAGATTGTTATTTGCTGATATAATGCTGAGTGCAGAGCAAAGAGTAGCTGGTTTCCACAGGAGTCAGAGGTCTGCCAGTAGTTCTGTTGTGTGGTGATTGCTTTCTTTTCACCAATAAACTACTCACTCATTTTACACCCACATAATCAGGAGAAGCTACTTTTTTCCTAGTTTGAAGGTGTTTCTTTCACAATTACCTATACTAAAGGTGCAAGGAATATGTGAGCTGCTTTTATTTCCCTGGAGAGTTGTGTAGGCCAAACTTATATTTGGTGTGTTATTTTTGGGGGGACACAGCTGTTCTGCAGTTGAGGAGCATAGACATGACCTAGCTTGATTTTAGATTGCGTTGGCTGGGTGTCAGTAGCAAACGTGTTGCAGTTTTGTAGTCTTCAGCCTAACCTGCAAAAGCCATTGGACATCATAGGAAATGTTTGGATGAAAAAATGGATAGACTGTGGAAGAGCTTGCTGCACTGTCCTTGTAGGCAAAAAAAGCTGTTTGTTCTACCAGTGCCAGTTTCTCCTCTCTTTGTAATTCAGGTATGATGAAAAGGTCCTACAGTATCACCAGTAACCTTTCTGTTGGATTAGTGACAACAAATGTCAGAGATGAACACATCTGCTTTAATTTTGTGTTCACTTAAAACAGGCACTGGTGGATTCCCTTCAGATATTTGAAAGGAATTTGGTTTGATTTTTAAATTCATATTGCAGCCTGTCTGCAGAGCACCCAATTATCACAGGTATTAAAGAGAATCAGCTGAGTAGTAGCAAAGTGGAATGTTTTAGTTACCATTTTTATGAATTACTGAAAAAATCAGTCTTCAAGGTAACTAAGATTAATATTTTAAAATTTACTTCTCAACCTGTGTGTCATCCAATTAATTTTAATTCACTTTAATAGATTTAATTAATGAAGAATTAATGAATCTAATGGAATTCATTTTAATGGAAAAATTGTTCATGTAGTTTTTTAACTTGGGAAACTGATATTTGAGTTAACTTTTTGTTGTTGCTTTTCCTTATTCTTTTATTGCACAGATAGCAGATGTACTGACCAAGTATACTGTGAAACTGGAGGAAATTTCCTTCTTCCTGGCAGCTGATGTTCACAGGCTCATTAATGATAAGGCCATGGTAAATGTTTTACCTGGGGCAGAATAGCAATCTGAATATTCCTAGAATGTCTTTTTTTTTCCAGCTGAAATAAATTCTTTCTGCCTATCAATCACTGAAATATAGAGAGATTTCTGCTTTGCATGGTATTTGTTATCATTTGTATTCTTTTTTCCCTCATTTTGTGTAGAAAACACATTTTTTTTTTGTTTTGCATGTTGTATGCTGCTTCTACTCCTGGTTTTATTTTTTAATACACAGAATATAAACAGAGCACTGCTGGATAATGGGAGGGCAACTGCCAAGCTGGTCTTTAATCTAATGAAATCAGAGCTTGAGAAAGAAAAAATGCATCAACTAAAATGGCGGGAGAGAGTCAAGCACTGGAAGCTCATCCAAAAGAACTGTGTAGTTCAGAGTTTCAGGTCAGAAATTTTGCCATCTTATTTTAGACAATGAATAACACAAAGTGACTAGTGTTCACTCGTGGTTTCTATAAAACAACAAGTTTAAAAAAGTTATTTTTTCTTTATACATATTATGTATGACATCATGTACCCATTATACATATCTTTATTCCATCCTGCAGAGAATTTATGGCAAGTGAAGAAATACAGAATCCCCCAGCTGTGAAAATGGAAATGGAAAGCATGATTAAGGAGCAGATTGTACTTAGTGAACAGAGACTTAAGGTTTTGCAGCACATTGGGTATGGCAAAAGAGGATATAGAATAAAGGAAAACAGTTCTTTCTGGAGTTAATGAGGGCCTTGGCTACCAAATGCACTTTGCTTTCTGTCAGTGTGTGATTGTTAAATTCAGCAGTGAGACAGGGTCTAAACCTATTTTTCTACAGCTATTTTTAATGAAAAAAATGCATTCTTGATTTTCACTGCACCAGCTGCACTAAATAGGTGGTGATCGAGGGCTAAAAATGCGGGAATGCAAAAGTAAATCTTACTGACATTTGAAACGTGGTAGAAATGGGCAGACAAAGATGGGTGGAAAGCTAGAAGTTGGTGGTTTTTTAATCCATGGGATTTAATTAGTGTAATAAATTAAGAGAGGAGTATGGATAGAACTCTAACACTGCTATGTTTGAATATCCATCCTGAACAAGAAGCATTTTTGGGCAATGCATTATGATATTTACAGGGAGTTTTTTTACAGTGGATGTAGGAACAAGGTAGATTACTGTTAGTTCCTTGTTGGGTAGTAAACAGAACAACACCAATCTCTTTGGTTGGTTTTCATTGCCAAGATAGCTGTAAATAAAATAAAGCACAGTAGTATGGATACTCTGATTCCTAATTTTGTATTTTATAATAGTTTTATATACAAATGACTGGTTTGTATTTGAAGATCCTTGACTCTTGTTTCCTACTTTGATAGCGCCTTGTTGCCTCCAACACATACAAAATCTGACATAAATGAATGGTACAGAACTCTGGAGAATTTAAACAAAAGTATAGGTAAGTTGGGAAATCATAAAAACAGTTTGGATTTCAAGCAATACTTTCTTTTTTCCTGGGCAATGATGAGGCAGACAGTTGCTTTGAAAATGCATGTTTGCTCTATTCTTTGTTCCATGTGTTCCCACATACCTTCTCAGCTGCTTTGAGCTGGCAATAAGGCCCAAAGAAGCTGCCTGTGACATCACTTTCCTTTGGCTAGTACAAACACTTGTACAGGGTGACATCTAGCAGGAACTGGCTTGGTTAGAATTAATCTGGGAAAATAAAAGTTTAATTTTGATGTGGATCAGTTCTCAGTCATACAAAAATACTCCTTTTTAACTCTTGGAGAAGAAGAGGGGAAGAAGTACTTGAGGTACATCCTTTCTCTATATCTTGGAGTGTGCCTATAAACCACTTGTCACATTCACATTTTCTAAAAAATCCCTTCACCCTGGCTTTTTCTCCTGGGAAGCTGAGACACCTCAGAGAAAAAGAAAAACAAATTGTTATCTCATTTGCTTCTCCTGTGTTGTGCTCATGTGGAATGTGTTTGGAGATTGTTTACCCACAGGTAATTGGTAATTGGTTCATTGGTTTCTGCTGTGAGTTGTTTTCACTCTTTGGCCAATCAGGGCCAAGCTGTGTTGAGACTCTAGAAAGTCACAAGTTTTCATTATTATCTTGTTAGCTTTCTGTCTGTATCCTTTCTGTATTCTTTAGTATACTTCAGTATAGCACTCTTGAATATAATATGGTATCATAAAATAATATATTTAGCCTTCTGAGAAGATGGAGTCAGGTTCATCATTCCTTCCTGCCACGAGGGTCCCAGCAAATACAATAATGTGTATTAAACTGCTGGGATCTGTTCCCTGTGCTGAGATAGAGCATAAGGGCCTCTGTCATGTTTCCTTTTCACACTGCACTGTGAAATACAGAATTTTGACTGTGGTCTGTTCCATATCATTCAGACAGCCATAATGCAGAGTGTGTGGAGAAAATGCGGGTCCAGTACGAGCTGGTCCAGGAAAAATGTCAGGAAAAAGTGCAGACCTGCAAGGTGAGTGTCCCAGCTTTGGGTGTGGTAGCCATGGTACAGTGTGTCATTACAGTAAAATGTGTTTGAGGATCCACCAAACATTGAGATAACAAGTGAAACTAGTTTTTAACCTCTGTCTTATTCTGTTCAAAGAGTAACCATCCATTTGGTTTCACAGTAGTATTTGGTATTTGTACTTGAAATGTGTAAAAGTAATGAAGGGGGTGTTGCCCTGAATTTATGTGCAAGGACCCTCAGCCTTTGTGCTAAATCTGTCTTATCTTGGCAAAGAAATTCCATCTCTCTGCCTCAATTTCTCCCTCTGTATCCAGCTGAATTGTAGTGTTTACTAACAGAATGTGGGATCTAGGAGGCTTAGTCTTTCTGTGTCCATCACAAGAAAAGAAACACTAGGTTTAGCCATGCTCTCTGAAAGTTGTGCATGTCAATAATTTGCTATTCTTTTCATTTAGATGACCCTGTTGGATAAGAACATTTGCACAGTAGAAGATGTTGAAGTTTTGCATTCCACCATGCTTCAGATGACTGAGAAACTAAAACACAGGTTTGAAGAAGAACTGGAGCACATGGATGTATGTTGATTACATTTTTTTTTTCACTCCTTGGGATTAGTTTGTTCTTCCTGTGCTCCCTGCAATGCCTTCTGCATCCTAGGCTATTGATGTCACATTAGAAACAGGTCCATAGTGTGGCTAAACACTGCAAAGAAAGTTTTGTGTGGAAGAGTTTCACATGGAAGTGTTCATCATTACTGTGTTCATTATTTGTGATGTATTTCATTTTTATTATAGTTTATGTCTGAAATACGTATGATAGAGATGAATAAAGTATGGCCCAATCTGCCAAAAGGCAGAGGAATAGATATAAGTAATCTCCCAAATGTCTTCCAGTCTGATATTTTGTGATTATATGCATAAAAATGACTGAGGAATTGTTCCTAAAGAGATAAATTGTAGAATGTGATTCGGTGCTTTACAATGCCAGAATAAACAAAAGTTTTGATGCTCTTGGCTTAAAGAATAAAAATCCACATTCTTACCCAGTTTACTTGGATTTATTTTTTTTCTCTCCACATAGAAGACACAGTGTTGAACACCAGTCATGTAATTCCTTTTATCATGTTACGTATCCTGTTACTCATTCATTTCACCTTCCAGCAGTTTAAAAATAACTTGTTCACGTGAATGTTTTTCTTTAGAGTGATTTTAAGGAGATGCCTAAATGGCATGAGCAGCATTGTCAAGACTTGTACAGCTGTGTTCAGGAGGCCATGGATATCTGGGATGTTCATCTAGTCCAACTGTCCCAGCAGGAAGATGTACTTCAGAAGAAAGTAAATGAATACAGACTGGAACAGGATAACATAATACAGGTATAAACATAAAAACAAGGATGTGGCATAATTTAAAGAAAGGACTTCTTAATACAAAGAACCCTTGGGAATTCAAAATAGCTGCTATAAAATGAAAAACATAGTATCTGACTTTTATATTGGAATTTCTACTTTTCAGTTTCATTCTGTCTGGTGCATTTTTGCTTGATTCACACTGAATGGACAATCCAGTCTTATTCTTGATATGGCAAAAGTGATAAAGATCACTGCTGCTTTCTGTGTAAAGTGGCTGCAAGTTGCTATTATGAGATCTTGTGCAGGTATGGAGTCTGGTTGGATGCCAAGTTCTCACAGTTAAAACAGTCAGCTTGGGGTAGCAGTGTCAGAGGTGTTCATTATCTGGGAAGATCTTCATAGGTGATGAGTTTTGCTAAGAATATATGTACATAACTATTTAGGATTCAAGTAATTTGATTATGGAGATTTTAGTATCTACTAATATGTTTTTACTAGCTTTTTAATGTGGCCTCAGGTGCGGAAAGATAATCTGGATACAATTTTGGAAAAAATGAAAATGGCCAGCTGTGAAGAAGAGCTGGAGGAATATTTGAAGACTGCCCTTTCTTCTTTAGATCAAATTAGAATGAGGTAAGAATTTTGTATTGTAAATTTAAAAAGTAAAGCATATTTTAACATGGATGGTACCACTTAGGCCTTGTTTATGCTGTTGTGTGAAGGTATGGAAAAAGACTTTTATTTCATGTAAGAATATAAAATAATACCTATTGAGCAAGGCTAAGGCAAATATACCCACAGTTTAGGAATGGGACAAAGACAGAAGGTTGTCTTTTAAAAACCATACCCCATCAGTATTACTGTGCATACCATCACATCCATGCCTTATTCAGAAGGTAAAAGTAGTGGTTCAGATTCTTGAATCACAGCAATCAGAAGTTGGTGTGCACCATCACATCTGCACTCACAGACTTGATCTCATTCAAAGTTGCAAGGACTAAGATCTTTAAGTAGCCAAAGTATTTATTTTGGTAAGCTCTCTGTTATCCTTCTCATGATTAGGCATTTACAACCTTAAAAACCATATAAAAATTGGTACAATAGTGCTCTCCTTGCTAAAGACCTTAGCAGCAGGTGTGAAACCTGAAAGGAAGTAGCTCTGTTCTCACTCCCAGGAGGTCTTTACTGCCTGTTAGATCACAGGCACATTAGAAGAGCAAAATGGACACGAGGGGCAGATTCACACACCTTCTCACACCTCACAGTGGGATTGTGGTTAGAGCTGGGAGTTTGATACTCTTAATCATTCAAACAATTTTTAAAAAGCCAGAGGTAACAGACCAAGTGAAAATACAATGTAACCTATCTGAACACATACATAGATTCCCCATAATTGTCTTTGTTTAGGAGACAAAGCAAATGTAAATATAAATGAAAGCAAGAGTGAACATTGATTTTTTCTTGAATCTAGACTCAGCTTGAACCGTTAGTTTTTATTTTCAAGTAAAATGAAAATAAACCAGAAAGGCTCAGTCACAGCTGAGCACAGTGCAGAATTAACATGGAAGACAATAATTTGACCTCTCTTATGTAAACAGTGTTTGAATGGTTTCCTATCCAAAAGGAAGGATGTAAAAGCTTTATTGTAAATATTTCTTAACTTTTGTGCATTTATTTATTTGTAATGAACTAGTATCTCACAAGGCAGGATGTGATTGTATTCACTATAAACAGATCAATGGCAACATTTAGCCTAAAGGTTTTATGAGATTGATCAAAAAAGTTAGATTTAGATTTAAAGGCACTGTAGTCACACTTAATTTTATTTCTATACATACTTGAATCTCTTAAACAGTGACCTTAAATTTGACAGGAATGAGACATTCAAGCAGATTGTAATGAATGAAGTAATGGCTTATCCAAAAGCTGTTTTGTGGGAGTTGATTTCTTACAGTATATCCATCAGCCAGCATTTTAGTGTGAAGGAAATCGTCAAACAGGTAAAAAGAAAATTTCTTCTGGTTTAAAACCTTACTGCTGTATTCTTTTTCACTTTAGAGAAAATTTACATTACCTTTAAAATTCAGATTATATAAAGTGCTGTTTCAGCCATTGAATAAAGTGCTTTTGGTAGAGATAGCAGAAGGAAACCAAAACATTTCTCAGTCCCACACTTTTAACTCTGTCCTTGTTATAAACAGAATTTTAGCAAATTCATTTGCCTTTGGAACAGAAAACTACAAGGTAACACACAGTGATTGATTTGAATGATACAGATTCTTTAGATGGTTAGTGATCTATTCAAGACTATCATATCTTACTGAAATAGATACATTTTGAGAAAGGATATGGATTTCTTAGAAGAAAGCAAATCCATATTTTAAAATGGTGTGGTGGGTGTTTTTTGCTGTTGTTTTGCTTTTAGAACTTGCAAGGCACAACAGACTCCACAGTTCAAGATCAAGATAATACCTCAACAGTCCAAACAGGTATTTCTGCTTGGTTGTTTTTCAATCTGTATTTCTTTAGATTGTAACCAGAAGAACTTTGCTTTAACTGTAAGTAAGTAGTTGAGACTTCAGAAGACATGTGGTGGAGCAGCAAGCTGAGAGCATTGTGCAAGGAGAGAAAAATCACAGAGTATCCTGAGTTGGAAGGGACCCATAGGGATTGTGAAAGTCCAAGCCCTGGCCCTGCCCAGACACCCCAACAATCCCACCCTGTGCATCCCTGGGAACGTTGTCCAAACCCTCCTGGAGCTCTGGCAGCCTTGGGGCTGTGCCCATTCCCTGGGGAGCCTGGGCAGTGCCCAGCACCCTCTGGGGAAAAACCTTTTCCTAATATCCAGTCTAATCCTCCCCTGTCCGTGGTCAGAGAGCAGAGATCAAAGCTGCCCCTCTACTGCCCTCAGAGGAGCTGCAGCTGCCACTGAGGTGTAGCTCAGTCTCCTCCACGTGAACCAAATGCCCTCAGCCACTCCTTGTATGGTATCCCTGCCAGACCCTTCACTATCTCTGTGTCCCTCCTTTGGAGATTCCTCTAATAGCTTTAGGTCTTTCTGACATTGTGACATCCAAAATTGCCCCCAGGGCTCGAGGCAAGGACATCCCAGCCCAGAGCAGAGCAGGATGGTCACCTCTCTCAACTGGTGCCAGAAGATCAGGACAGTTGTCAAAAATCAGCTGGAGAAACAGAGCTAACAGAGAAACAGGTGATCTTGGCACAGGAAATTGAAGAAACAGAGGAAGTAGAAGAGAAGGAGAGTATTCCTCATGAAAGTGAAGAAAATGAGCATGCAGAACAGGGACTAAGCATTACACAGGTAAGTGAGCAAGAGAGTAAGTTTGAAGGTGAAGGCAGTCTTGTCCAAAATAAGGAGGAATAGGAAGTCTTTTTGCTGAGAATGAGTAGAAAGTCCTTTTTTGCTTACAAAGTACAGAAAGCTTTAGATACTTTTAATGGAAAATGAAGTGTATAAAACAGTTCACAACCATTCTTTTGGGTCTTTTACCCTTGTAGAAACCCTTTTCATTATTTTTTTAATCTGTCTTTCATCACAGTGTTCTCAGCCTGTGGTGAATGTTTTAGGCTAAGTATTTGTACCTAAGTATTAATTTTTCAGTTGCCATGAATTTATTACCATAACAAAAACCTTTTAAAACATTGTCAACTCTGCCTATGTCTTGCCGGCATATAAATATATAAATAAATATATATACGTATATAAATATGTAAATATTGCCAGCACTGTGTAGATGTCCAGACTGAGAATGAGTACATTATTCTAAATATCCTTAGGATTCTTACACTTGCTGGTGCACTGGTGATTCTATGCTGATACCTTTAAAAGTAATGTGATAATTTCCAACAGTTTCCCAGTAAGTGTCCAAGAGCAGTGAGGGAGAAAGTGCTGAAATTGCCACAGAGGTTTTTTCCACTGCTAGTGGAAATATTTACACTGTTCTTGGACTTGAACAGGCAGAAAAGACTGACATCACAGAGAGTTATTTTACAAAATATGAAAAAGAAGAATCACTTCCTATGTACCTGAAATATGTACTTCTCACAGAAGCCATGTTTGTTGAACTGAAAGAAAGGTGAGCTGGGAGCAATTTCTGCTCTTTCTTTCTCTTTATGTGATGGACAAATTTCAGCTGTTTAGAAGAAACATTAGACTAGAGAGGCAAAAGTTACCTAATTACTAGTATTTAATTAGATATTTATATACTTAGATTTTAATTATAAAATTATTATTGTGCAATTATTATGTTATTCCACTTTTTAAATTGATACAAATATGAGAAAATATTTACATTGCTTTGTATCCATGGCTGTCAAAGTACCACAAAAAAATTTACCTTTACAGAAAATTCATATTTTATGGAAAATTATTTAGTGAGAAAACATACTACAGAAAGACAAATAATTTGCCCAGATTTACTGCAGAGCCATGAAGGTAAAATGCCTGATACTGAGTAGTAAGCAGTTAGCTCAAAAACTACCAATATTGTGCAAATGGTACTGAAACAGTACCTTCCTATAGCCAGAAGTTGAATTCTTAGAAATAATATATATACATAATATATGCATAAATTCTTATTTATTATTTACTATTCCTCACTGTATTATTTCTTTTTTAATCATAGGATTCGCCTCTGCTTTTTTGAACACTTGGAGAAATGGTTTGCAGAATCCTTGTCCAACTCCTATGTCCTTGTAGCTGCCAAGAAAGAGGAGCTGAATTCAATATTCCTGCTGCATCTTAAGTTGCATCAACAAAAGCAGGAGGAGATACAGACAAAGATCTACAATGTTCGAGCTGGTATTGACATTTTTTTTTGTATTCTGAGCATCACAAGTCTTCATTTAGAGATGGTCCTAAGTAGGCCAAAATTTGATTCAGCAGTAGTTGACTCAGTAATAGAGGACAATATAAAGCAGTTGAGTGTCTATGAATTCCCAGTATATCATGCTACTCACATATTTTTTAAATGACGTTTCTTTTCTATAGCTCTTCCTGGTTTGTGCTGTGTTATTTTTGGAAAAATGGACAGCCGTGCCTTAACAACTGGATTGTAGAAGAAGTTGAACATTCTATTATCAATGTTTGTGAATTCTAGTCCACATTGAAATTATTTAACAAGAGTTTGTGGTGTACAAAAATTATTTTAAAAGTGTTGCAGAAAAAGAAATTAGCAAGTTGAGACAACCAAAATGTCAGGGTGAAGCTTCTGAAAACGTGAGAGGGAGGATTTAATTCTGATATATCACTGAGCAGCTACAGAGCATCTTTAATGAAAACTCTTTCTGCATGGGAAGTGTCAGGTTTTAATGGTGAGAAAAAAATATTTTAGACAGGTTTTTTGGTCTTTAACATATAAGCTAAAAAATTCTTCTTTTGGAGAGCAGGCAAATAATTTTTTAATTTCCCTTTTTCTGCAGAGAGGACAGGTGCTGCTTCTGGTAGCTTTCTTGAGGTGATTGGCTGGTTGTTGATTTATGCATCTGTCATTCCAGAAGAGAGACCAAAACCTAATTTTTTTCTTTTCCTCACAAAACCAGGAGAAATGTATTTTCCATTAAAAAATATAACCTTTAGTTTTGTTACAGGACTGACAACAGAGAGATAATGGAGATGTCAGCAATGACCAAAAATAAAAGGAAAAGAGCAAGCAAGAGGCATTTGTGGTTTGAATGGATTAGGAGCTGTTAAGGATATATGTCTTTCACAGAAAAAAATCAAAGAAACCAAATTGAATGTATTTAATTTGTATGTTTTAGCTATATGAGCTCTGGCTTTGCTTATTTTGCTGCTGCTGCTAATCACAGGTTAACTAGGCATTGTGATAGCTCACAGTAAAGAGGAAATAATGTACCTGTTATAAACTTCCTTTCTTCTCAGCGGAGCTGTCACTTCACAAAGAGCACCTTGAGTGCCACTGTGCAAAGCTGGCAGAAAGCCTGGAAAAGGAGAAAGCTGAATTCCTCAGATTTTCAGACCAGCTACAGAACCTCAACACAAACTTTCATTCTCGAGTCCAAAACTTGGAGTATGACTTGCTCCATGCTCCTGTGACTGAGCAGTAAGTGTGCCAGTGCCGTTGCTGTGAATCTCCCTAGTTAATTACTCCTGATTGCTGTCTGAGATGTTTATGGTTTGCATTCTGATCCTGTTTTATACGTAACTGCTCTTCAAGGAATGCTACTTCATACAACTTGAAAATGTAAAGAATTTAATTCTCTTTCCCTGATAAAATTAAAATCAGGACTGAACACATGGAAATTCTCATCTCCTTTCAAAGTGCTGGCAGTCTTTAAGTAGAAAAGATGTTTCATCTGTTTAGATTTTATCCAGTTTACTGAACGTGCACACTAATATCAGTTGACTATTTGTTTTTGAAGAAAAGTGCTCAACAGTATCAGCTGTTGCTGATATCTTCCATGGGTTCATCCAAACCATCCCAGCTCAGGGAGTTGCTTTGAGAGTCATAAATCACTTTGTGGTCCACAGTTTTTCTCATGTCTTTACAGCCAGCACTTGCTGAATCATGCTGTGTGTTCCTCTTCAGACATGTTTTCCATGTCTTTTATTATTTGCTGTTAGGTCAGTTTCTTCCGGCAATAATCTGGAATCAGAGCTCTGCAACCAGCTGGAATCAATCAGGGTTACTGTGAGAAGTTACCAGCAGCACTTGGAGGAAGCTTTTGGAAAATTAAGGGATTCGAATGTGGATTTTCTCAAAAGTTGCAGGTACATAGATTTCATGGAAGTGTTGTTTATAAATGGTGACCTAGTTCTGGGAATCAGTGTTTGTTGCATAGGTAGAACAGTGGAAGTAAAGTTTATTTTGTTATTCATCTAATTTCCTATTTAGAAAAAGAAATGTATCTTGTTAAACCACAATTATTATCCTGTTTTCATCACACTTGTGTTGTTTCAGGGCTATTTAGCTACAATGGTCTTGGAGTAAAATGACTCACAGCCAATTGTTTATGTGTTTGCTTTCAGATTATTTTCAGAGAGTGGTGACTTTGCATCTGAGGAGGTAAAGTTTTTCAACGAGTGTCTTCAGAAAGAAAGTAAGCAAATTGACTTGATTGAAAGTTCAATCAAGACAGATGTGGAGCAAATAAAGTCGAGCTGCTTGAATCAGGTATGCAGAATGATATTATTTCAAATGATGTTTTCTATTGACGTATTTGATGCAATTTGCAGTCAGCCTGCTTTCAGATTAGAACTGTAAGTCTGTCCTGTTTGGCAGTCACGTGATGGAAAAAATTAGTTGAATGGCAAGTTCTGTCATTTGAGTTTTAAGAAGTGAAAAATTACCTTGCCCTGTCTTTTGTTTCTGACATTCTTAAAGGCTACTGAACTTTTCAAGCAGTGTGGAAAAAAGTTTGCTTCTCTGTCTCTGAGCCGAGCCTTTATGGAGAAGGTCCATCAATATTTGAGAAAGCTACGACAGCAAATTAAATCAGAGGTACCAACAGGAACATCAGAACTTTACTTAAACTCAATATAATAATTTTCTTTTATACCTTTGAGGAGATTTTGGCTGAATTCATAGTGGACAAATATTACATATTTTTTATTTTAATTTAAAACCAGTTTTCCGTCACTATCCACTTAAAAAATTATTTTTAATACTGCTGCAGCTGTGCTGGAACACTATGGCCTTGCAGCACATTGAGTATGTACATCTGAATTCACCAATATTTTTGCAGCTGCTTTTATGAATGACTGTTTTCAGCTTCTCCTCTGGGTACTAGGGATTTTAACCAATTTTATCAGTGGTTCTAAAGGTTTGAAAATGGAGCCTCTGAAATTCCTGTGAATGGGGACTTTACTTATCCAGTTTCCTAAAGTTTGTTTCTGCTTTAGGTAGCGAATTCCAATTTGCAGTCAATCACATTAAAGTCTTACCTGGAAAAGATTCAACAGAAGAGAGATGCTTATGTTCATTCTACTGTAGATAAAGAAGTAACTTCTAATCAGCATGCAATGGTATTTAATTTGGCTTGTTATTAATTGTTATTAATTTGGTATAAACTAATATTTTTGAGGAAGACTTGTGTTTCCTTATATTTGGGGCTGGGCAGAAACACTGAATTTTTGCTCAGAAAGGTCATTGTCCTGGATTCAGGTGGGATAGAGTTAATTTCTTCTCAGTAGCTGTTACAGTGCCCTGGTTTCAGAATGAGAATGGTGTTGATAACTCAGTTTTTGCTAAGTCCTGTTTATCCTAATTCAAGGACTTTTTTTCCCTGTCTCCTCTGTCACTGAGGAGGTTCACAAAGGAAACTGTGAGGGAGCATTGCTGAGACAGGTGACCCAAATTGGCCAAAAAAAAGGGATATTGCAGCCCATGGAATGTCATGTCCAGTTTATAAACTGGGGGAGTTACCTGGAAGGGCCAGTCTGGGTTCAGGAAGGGGGATCTGGCTCTGGTCAGCAGGTGGTGAGCAATGGTGTTGTACATCACTTGTTTTTCACTTTTTATTATTATTATTATTTACCATTATCTCTGTATTTCACTTTACTTTCAATGATCAAACTGTTCTTAACACACAAGTTTTCCTTTGATTCTCCTCCCTATTCCATCAGGGCAAGGAGGGTTGAACTCTGTGGTGCTTAATTTCCAGCTGGGTTTAAAACCACAACAGTCCTTTTTGGACAGTCAGTACCTGTTTCCCTGTTTGCCAAACCAAAACCTCAACCTCTTATACAATCTCATTACTTCCATGTCTGTGTACATAAACTGGTGACAGAACAAAGCCAAATAATATTGTTTGCAAGAGTCAGCATGTGTGAAAAGGTTAGAACAGTCCGTTTAGTAAATACCATCTGTTTTATCATATATTTCAGGCTTTAACTGCTGAAGAGTTGTATGCTTTTGCCAGAGAGATGTTGGAAGAGCTGGAAAAGAGGAGCAAGTATCTTGACTGTTTTGTAGTAAAAGCTAATATCCCACCTGCCAGTGTAAGATAACATTCACATTCTCTGTATTTTATTTAATATTGAGAGAATTTTCATATGTACATGTTTTAACGGCTTTTCAGAATTTGTGCTTTCAGTTCTCAAATGAAAAAAGAATCTGCATTATGCCAAGGTGTCAAACACACTGTAAGATTAGGACAGCCTTTTTTAGAGGCTGAGTAAATCACCAAGTTTCCACATGCTGAAGAGATACATGGCATTGCAATGAGTTGCTCAGTTCTTCACAAGAGTTCGTTTTCAAGGTGTAGCACTATTCAGAAGTACATATTTCACAGATTTCTTATAAGTACTTTTTTAAAAAATGCCAAATGTGTCCTGAAGGGATTTTGTTTTTATCAAACAGGTCATGTTTTCTTTCCTCCCTTTTCTGGGAGAGTCTGTCTTTATTTTGTAAAATCTCTATAGATCATTGTTTTAAGAGTATATCCTTAAATACTGTTTATGGTGATTATGAGAACCTACTCTTAACTGCTTTGAAGTGTTTTAGAGCTGAATAGCTGTAACAACATTACTGTTAGAATGACAAAAAATTTATTTCAGCCTGTGAAGCAAAATATTGTCTGTTTAGAAAATTTGCTCTAGTAGTCAGTCATTACATGGAATGCTTTCACTAACTGCCTGCTGTGGTCTACAGGGCTTTATTTTTCTTCCCATTTCAGGAGGCCCTCGCCACTCCTGGCACAGATGGCACATTGCAGGAGCACTCAGCCACTCCTGACGTGGATCGGAGGTCACAAGGTTCCATTGCTCCTGCTGTTCCAAGAGACAGTCTCAGTTCTGAGAGCAAAAGGATGGTGATGGGACTGGATCCTGACAAATTCCCTTTGTTAAATCCAAGTGGAATGGGTACATCAATATTTGATGATTTGGCAATAAAAGCTATTGGAAATTTAGCTGGGTAAGTACTTGTTATCCTAAAGGTATTTTGCTGTCCATGTCTTTATTTATATTTTCTTTGCCCACAACTAGTTAATAGACTGGTCATAGGTAATACTACTAGATATTTCCTAATCAGTCGAAGTTTAAAAATTAGTGTAGCTGAGGTTGCTTTCTTTTTAAAACCAAGATTTCTCATAGCCAAAAATACCCCTTTGTGAGTGACATCTAGTATACAATGATAAATTTTAGGTATCTAATTTTTGTCTTCTAGAGCCTTATTTTAGTTAAAGGTGATTATCTGCTACATAGTTGACTGAATATACAAAGTGTAAAATGAAGAGTGTGACAAATGTTTGATTTCCAAATAGCATTTGAATGCAGTTTTTCTTGTAGAAATTCCAAAATTCCAGTTAAACAATCAGTCCTATGAAATTACTTCCATATACACTGTCAGTTGTAAAAGTAACCCTATCTGTTAAATATGCTCTCAGAAATTTAACCCATTTAGCACATGACAGGGATAGAGAAATTGCCTAGTTTGCTATATAATATAGTATAGAACATAAAATGACAGGATGTGCGGTAGTACTTAGCTCTTTTTTTTTTTTTTCTTTTCAGATTTGACCCATCAAAAAAATACGGAGACCTAAATCGGGGGAAAAAGAATCCAGGTGTGCCTGTATTTCTTTTAATATTTTCTTTTCATCTAAATTGTAGTTCCTGGCATTTTATTGCACAGGTCTAGCATGGTCCAGGCCAGTGGCTTTTATGCTAGGAACTCTGAGATAGTTGTGCTTCTCAGCTCTTTCCCTGAACATTTTTACTTAGATAAAGATGATTTTGGGTTCCTAAAGCAATGAAAGCTGCAGAATGAGATAATAATATTATAAAGAGTGCCTGTGTTTGTGATAGCAAAAGGGAAATGGGGTTGAGAAAAAAAGCAGAGCAGAAATCATGAAGTATATAGGGAATCAGGGATCCCTCTCACACTGTCATGATCTACTCAAAGGTGAGCACAGAGGTAATCTCAGATGCTCCCTACCTAGTGTTCCCATTTCCTCATCTCTCTTCTGCAGACCTTGACATTTCAAAGCCATTTCCAAAGCTTTCACATCTGCAAGTCCCCATGACCACCAATACGGTGAATGTAACCCATTCATTCTCTTTCTTTACCTGTGTTCACTTTGTTTTAAATCTCTTCCATCTACCTTGTATTTTCTGTGACATTCCTGGGACTCATGCCCCAGCACATAACCTTTACTGCTGTTGCCACTTCTGAGTTACTTCAGGCCTGGCTGATATAAATTATTGCTCCTGTAGTTGTCCCCTCCATATTGTAAGGAAACATTATAGAAATAAGGATACAAAATATGTATACATATAAAAAGCACTTCAGTTGGCATTTGTGCAATATTCTTCTTTCCTTGTTGACTATAAGCTGTTCTTCCCCCAGTAAAGAAGAGGGTATCTGATGCACATTCTCAGAAGTCTTCTAGCAAGAGGTCATCTCGGGATGAAACCAAGAGGAAAAAAAGGTGAGACCCTTAAAAGGAGGAATTCCGCTTCAAATATTCCTATGCAAGTATTTACCCAAACTTTGTCTATTCATTGAAAGATTCTTACTGCTTGTTTCTATAGCCTTCTTCCATCTGCTGCTTATCACTGGAATCTCTTACCTGTTTATGTCCACATGATCAGCTTTGTGGGGTTTTTCCCCCCCAGATTTTGACTAGAAAAATATATTATTCTTCTACTTCATCTACTGCTGTTTTGTATTTTGAAGTTGTTGAAACATAGAGACTAACCCTTAAATCAATGTGGGTAAATTTTCAGGTGTGTCTAAATAGTTTGTCTTCAGTTTAGTCCACAGACTGATGAAATGAGCTACTGGAATAGTGAAAACAACAAAAAATTTTTGGGCAACTGAGAGTTTAGAAGAGAATTCTGAGAATCTTTTTCCATCAAAATACTGTCTTTATATTGTCATGGTTTGGGAATGGTATTCCCAGTTTTGTGCTCCCAGCAAAACACTCCAAACCCCATGCTGCTTGCTCACTCCCCTTTCCCTGCAGCAGCTGGAGAGGAAAATTGGAGGCACAAGAAGTGAAGATAAAGTTGAGATAAGAACAATTTACTACAAACAGCAGTGAGATAAAAAAAGTAATAGTAACAGCAGCAATGGTAATAGCAAAGTGTGCGAGAGAGGCAAGTGATTCACGTGTGAATGCTCACCATGAGCAAACCCCTGAGACTGCCACCACATTCCCCAGCAGCAGGGACCCTTCCAGCCACCCCCACAATGATGAGAGGTGATAGAGAATAACCTCCAGGTCCTGGCCATACCCCCTCCTGGCTACTGCAGAAATTAACCCTGTCCTGGCCAAAACCAGGGCACAGAATACTAGTTCTAGAGTTAGGTTTTATCTAATTTTTCTCCAGTTTCTTGTCTGTCATATGACTGACTAGCTCAAATCATCAGCCAGAGATAGAAAACACTTGTGGATAGTTTCAAATTAATGATTTTCATTTCCAGTGAAAAAGGCAGAAAATCTCTTACCAAGGATGAGAGATCCCAGATATTTGGAAAGAAGCCTATAGAGTCTGAGTAAGTCATGTATTTCCAGAACAAGTTCATCTATAAAAACCCTCTGTGTTCTTATAGAGGTATATTCTACATGTATCTATGTATCTCTGTGTCTATCTATCTAGCTATCGTTGTGACCTACAGAGTTCACCATTGAATTTTGAGGTATTTAGCCTTGATATTTATAGGCCAAAGTACTTCCAGAGCAGTTCCTTTTTGCAGTATAATAATAGTGAAGATTTAGCCATCTGGTTCATTTTGTCTGATGTCTGAAATGGGAGGTCTTATTGGAGCCCTTTTTGTACATTTATAAGAAATGGGGGGGGAATGCAAAATGGCCTCTCTTTCAATTATTTTCACACCTAGAAGACAAATACATTTTATATCTTTATTCTTGTATTCAGTATTCCATTAATGGGAATAAACGAGGTTCCATTCCCCTTCTCTAAGAAAATTATCTATTGTTTCTTCATATGTGCAGCTGTATTCTATAGAACTCAGATGTTTTGTACATGCCATGCAAAACTATTCAAATTAATGCTTAAGATGTTTAATTTGGGAATTTTATTCCATATTGTGTTTCAAAATAATTCCAGTAAACAGCTATACCCACCTTGAAATATTTTTGCTTTATCTAAAATGCATGGTAGGCTCTTTGGGCAGAGGAATTTGGCTAAGATTGCTTTTTTGTCACAGTGACATGGCAGTGCTCTCCAGTGAGCAATTACAATAGCCCCTTGTCCTGGCTGCATAGGAAGAGAATCTGTGCTAATGTGGGGGAAGGTTCTTAGGCATTCTGAACATTGGTTTGTGTATGCTCTGAAAAATGTACTAAAATTAACCTGAACAAAATACTTGAAAAACAGTGAATATTGCCAGTGTGATTATTTAACAGTGTGAAGATATTTTAATTTTTTTTATCTTTTTGGTTTTCAGTACTTTTAAGGGGATTATTATGAATATTCTCTGGAATGGTAACAACACCTTGCTCTGCCATGGTGAGGTAAGGAAATGTCATGTTCTTTAGTCAGGTCTGCTTTCAAAGGTGTACTAATGTGTCAAGAGAAATTATTTGCTTCTTTCAATATTTGGTAGACTGTCCAGAAATTTTCCTTTCTTCTCCTACTGTTATTTACCTAGATGTGATGTATTGAAATGTGTTATCAACATTTTTCTGGTTTATCTTTTCCTTCTGCAGGAGTTCTATGGAGACAAGAAGAATCCTTACTTGGGAATGCTTGAAGATCTGCCAGACACATTTGAACATTGGGCAGAAATGATCAGAGTGAAACTACTGTCATACCAAAGGCAGACAGATGATTACTACAATTTCTGTCTTAGAGGTAAATTCATTCAGTTAAGACTTGCATTTTCATGTGTGTGTAAGGTGAAAATTGCAGCGACCAAGAATTACATTGTTGTTGTAATCCATCACACTCAGTGGAAAAACTGACTTTCCAGTTGACTTTACTGGAAATTGAGCCAATATTCTTTTTGTATGTATTATTAGCTAGAAAAAGTGTAGAAGGGCACTTGACTAAGTTAAAAGACCTATCCAAAGTCACATCTTTGAGCAAGTGTATGTTTCTCAAAGCATTGCACCTAGAAAAAGGAATGTCAGGGACACAATCTCTGTGAGAGAAAATTCCAGGCTGTTTGTGTCACATGCACACCCTCTCTTTTCCAAAAAGAATTTCAGGATCAGCTAAAGTGGTTTGAGGAGGAGCTCTCTTCTGTTTCCCAACTGGTCGTGGAAAGTCTTTTAAAAGAACACGAGCAGAAACTCAGCTCTTTTACTGGGCATATTCAGCATCTCTTCAACAGACAGCTGAAAGATTGGGAGGATGTGAAGGTATGTATCCTGGACATACTGAAGTGTTTTGTAGTGTAACCCATGGTAAGTGCATCAGAGTGATAATTTATTTTTCTCATTCTCACTGTTTTCTTCATCACTCTCTGCTGAGCTGACCACAGATAGAGTTTTCTGTGTTTGCACTTAGTCTGCTAAGTTCTCCTGGGAGGTTTAGATTTCATGGAGCTCTGTCCCTTCTCTCCCAGCTTCCAGCACTGGGCTGCCTCTTTCTAATCTTCTCAGCTCTGCCTGTCATCTTACACTTGGATTGTCAACTCTGTGAGGGCTGTGACCTTGGAGTATGGCCTGACAGCTCCTACTGTATGGGTGCACTCCTCTGTAAGAACTGTGATGGAGGGATAATGAAATACTATATTTACCATCGTTCATAAAAGAGGCATATTTTGTCAAGTGATATCAGAACTGAGAACAGAATCATAATGGAGATCATAGGGAAAATGCTAAAGCGTCTTGAGATTGTGTCTGAGTATTAAAAATTAGGTTAAAATTACAAATATAGAGATATAAAAATTACAAATATAAAGATATAAAAAATAAATTACTTACCACATAGTGGAAGAGATTATTTTTTGTTGAAAATGAATCCCAAGGTGAGACCAGAGGCCAGCAGAGAGGCAATTTGGTGCATATTGCACTGCAAAGCTTATATCTATCAGACAGCCAAGAAGTAGCTCCATTTTCCTTGTCTTTCTGAATACCTTTATAGAAAATGTTTGTGGTTTACTTCTTTTTTATGACTCAGTATGTTCTTTACTGAAGGCATTTCTTTCTTACATACTTGCTTAAAGACTATGCACCGGAGAAAATTACATTACTCCCTTGGACACCCAAATAACTGCCCTCAGCTGGAGGCTTTGTGCCAAGAAGAGATAAAAAGGCAAAAAGATCAAACTGATGGTGTTCACCTCAACACAAAGATGCTGCAGGTAATTGTAAAGCCTTTGTTTAATTTGAACTTAAATGTTGTATTTGGAAAGAAGAGTGCATTTTAGATATATTCTTCCTCCCCATCCAAAGGAAACTTGAATTTTTTCAGTTTTAAGCAATCCTGTTCATATATTGCTATATTTTAAGTGGTATATTGTCAGCATTCGATCAATATAGACATAAATATATCTGCACACATACAGCTGCTTAGATACATTGTGGAACTTAGTGATATTTTATATCATTCATAGAACCTACTGGCTGTGAGCTTAATGGTGGGGAGGAGTATTGGCTGTGGTGGTGACATCCTCTGGTTAGTTCTCTTACCTCCAGGCAACAGGTGCCTGGAAGGGTTTCTTCTCTGTGCATTTCATTAGTGCAAATAATGACACTTTTCCACATAAGATAAAGACCTGAAATAAGCTGAATTTACAGGAGAGATTCAGGAATCAAAATACTTTTCCCCCTTTGCCCCCTGGGTTAATTGAAGGTTGGTTCCCCAGCATTAAAGCCTGTTGTTTTGTTCTCTCAGGCCACTTACTCCAAATTCTACACTGTGTGCAGAGTACTGGTATTTTTAATTCCATAGTATCTCCTTCTACTCCTAGCTCTGCATACAGACACAGAAACACAAATACCTGATTGAGAGTAACACCTGGGGAGCCTTGTCTGTTATCTGCGGCTGCTGCAGAATGCCAGGGTTTGATATCTGTGTAGTCTTTCAGAGCCAAGTTAAAAGGAGAGGAGATCCAATTATCAAAGGAATTCCTCTCACTTGTCTCCAATGTTGCAACAGGATTGTGCTGCTGAGTGTGCTCAGAGCTTTTTTTCTGCACTGGCTGCCCTGACTGAAAAGCTCCTGTTGGAACTAGATGATACCATCACTGTTGATGATGTAAAAGTAGCAGGTAAGAAAAGAAGAGATTGCTTGTTCAGGCCTCCTCTCCCTTGTCAAAGATGGCAGCAGTCTGTCCCTGGGAAGAGGAGGCTTTGATATTAAGATTATTTGATTGAAATTAAAAGATTTGCATAATAAAGCATGCAAAGCTATTTCTTGAGTGTGAAGAGCATTGAGTTGCACAATTATTCCAAAACAGTTGTATTCCTGACATTGTTTTGTTTCTGCTGAGCATATCTTCTGTTACCTCCCAGGAATGGAAATACCCACAGAGAAGGTGCCAACTTTAATGTGTCGTAAACAGTCTGAACTTCCTCCAGGAACCTCCAAAGTTCAACAGTCAGTCAAACGAGGAAGGAGGTAGTATTTGAAGATACTGAACACTGTTCTGTTTAATTCCTCTGCTCTGAACTCATAACCAGCCCTGTCCTGATAGTTTTTTGCTGCACTTGTTGAAACTGCAGCTCATCATTCGTAATGTTATTGAACTAGTAGTGGAGTAGTTTGAGTGGGTAATGATTTTAAAGAAAGAATTGCAATGGATCCAAATAAAAGTGAATTACATATAGTATTGTAAAACAATACCATGTCACTGCTGTTGCTGTGCCACTTGTTTGCCACTAGTTATCAGTTCATTACACTCAGATCTATGAATAGTCTGTGTATTGTATTCAGAAGAAATTAATTCTATACTGTGGAGAGATCCTTATGCTTTAAAAGAACAGATAGTTGTACTAAACAGAGATGTTTTTAGGGTAAACCTTTTGTGGGAAAAAAACCAACATTGATCTTTGGCACCTTAGTCCAAGTAACGTGAATTAGTATGATCTGGTCTCTTTTTAAACTTCTTTTCTATGTGTTTGTTTTGGTTGGTTTGGTTTTTTATAGGTCTTGGCCAGGAATACCTGAGACTTCTGTTCCTGACACTCCAGACTATATTCTGTGCAGAGGAACTGCATCAGTTTCAACAGCTAAAACTACCCTGGGCCATCTGGCAGTGCTGGATGCAAGACAAGCTGCATACAAGGTGGGTCTGTGGGGAAGGACTCTTGAGTGGGCTGCTGCTCTTGTGGGTTTGGTTTTTTAAGAAGACAATTACAGAATCTTAGTTGTGTGTGTAAGTTTTTAAAGTACACAGTGTTTGCTGATCTTAAGGCCATAATATCTGTGTGAAGGAATCCTTTCTCATGTCCATTTCTTTGTGATGCTGTCAGAAGCAGACAAGGTTGGTTTCTCATGGAGTCTTCTCATTCAGAGACATGACAAAGGGCAATTGTTTCAGCAGAGAAGTATGGATGGTATCAGAAACAGGACATTGCATTTTGGCAGCATCATAGTCCCAAAAGCAGCCGTGCCCCAGTGCCATTCTAGTCCTGCTTGTTTTCACTCATCTTTCCTTCTGAAGCCTTTAGCTCCAGCCTTAGGTCACAAAAGCTGATTTTCCCATAAAAGATGAAGAGCTGTGAAATATTTCATATCTATCTTATATCCACAACTATCACAGATGACTGTTTCCACCATCAAAATAATCACTCTTTCTTCACTCACTGAGTCTGTTAAAAGAATGCAGACAACTCTGCCTCTGACTGGCACAGACAATGGTTCTCAAAACAGCAGTGCTCAGCAGTTAGGAGAATATTTTTATGTTAAATCACTTGGAGATGTCTTTATACATCTGACCTGGAAGTAATTGTACTCCCACTGAACTAAATTAACTTTTTTAAAATATCTGGTTTTAATAGGAGAATGTAAAATATACTGTCAATGATGGCAAATGCCATCAAAACTATCAATTTGCATGTGTGTTTTATGTATCTAGTTATGGTTACAGCAGATTCTGGTTACAGCACAGATTTGAAGGGAATGTGGTTGTTTGGATACAAATGGTTAGGTAAAAGGATTGGATATAGAATGCATGCACACCACAGGAGTATTTTCCTACATGTGTGTTGCATTAAAAATACAGTACTTTGTTTTGCAGCATGGACTTTTTAAGAATAATCAAGTGCCTTGAGGTTTTTGTGGTAGTCGACAAGTTTCTGTCTAGAGGAAATAACTTTTTAGCAGTTTTGTAATAGCTCAGTTCATACCTTTGAGTTAAGAAGTTCCAGCAAGAGCCTAAGTGCATCCTGTGTTGTCTTAAGAGAAGGCAACTCCTTACTCTTAGGAACTAATGGAAGTGAGATGAAGGTCTTGCATTTTAGCAAAATTTAAATATTGCTGATAATTCAATTTCAGAAGTCTTTAAAAGGGACACAGAAGGAAGACAGCTAATAGTTAATTATTCATAAAGTTCCGTTGTCAAAGATAAAAAATAAGTGGCCTCTATGCAGTCTTCTAACACAATGGATCAGGACCTGGATTTAGGCAAATAAAATTATATTTCATCACTACTGATTTTGTCCTTAATTGTTGGGGTTTTTTATACAGAAATACAAAAGTAAAGTTGAACAGCTGTTTGCCCAGATCAAGGAAGAAAGTGCAGCTCAGCTGCTGGCAATTCAGCGTTGGAGTGATTGGTGGGAAGAATCTGTCCGGAAGATAAAGAGACTCTACATCTGAGATCAGTCACATTTTGCTGAGCTTTGTTGGTGTAAATTGACAAATTTGTATGGATGTCAATGATATTTTTTATCTTATTAATCTGTTGCATTGAAAGAAGCTACATTTTGCCTTTTTGTTTATTTTGCCATGTTACCAGTCGTTTCTTCATATTCAGTCTTAAGACTACTACTATGCTCATCTTTACATAACCACCTGGTTTGGCTTACAGTATCATCTGTTACCATTCACATGTGTTTGTGCACATGAACCCTCTGTGCAAGGGCACTTAAAGCATATTTATTAGCAGAGTTTACAGGATTTTGTTGCAGTTTTGCCCCTGAGAGCTGGTTTGGTCTGAAAACTCCCCTATGAAAGAACTATCCCTAACAAAGCACCCTGGCATAAAAGCCCCTGTGCCCCAGCACCTCTGCACTGAGACCTTTGATTGGAGATGACCAGCCTGAAAAAGATACACATTTTATATTGTCTTGATTAAACAAGCTTTGACTTGCTTACCCTTCCCATTCCTTGCCTCTCCTCTCCTACCTTGTGTTGCCTGCCCTTGCCTCTCCCTTGCTTTCATTGCCATGCCTTGCCTGCCCCTCCCTTGCCATGCCTTATCTATCCCTCTCTTGCCTTTCCTTCTCTTCCCCTTCTTTGCCTTGCCCCTCTGTTACCCCTTACTTTCCTTGCTATGCTTTGCTCCTCCTTGCCCCACTCTTTCCCCACCCTTTTCCCTTTCCCTGCATTGTATTGACTCGCCCTTCCTATGCCACTCCCTTGCCTGGCTTTTCCTTGCCTCTGATTTACCCCTTCTTGCCTTTCCCTGCCTCCATCTTGCCCCTCCTTTGCCTTGCCTATCTTGTGTTTTCTCACCTTGCCTCTCCCTTGTGTTGCCTTGTTTTTCCTTCCTTTGCCCATCCCTTACCTTGCCCTTCCTCTGCCTTGCCTATCCTTGCCCCCCATGACCCCTCTTGCATTTCCTACCCTTGCCCCTCCCTTGCCTTACGTTCACTTTCCTTTCTTTGCCCATCCCATGCTCCACTCTTGCTTTACTCCACTCTTTCCTTTTCCCTTCTTTGCCTTTCCCCTCCCTTGCCTTGCCTACCCCTCCATTGCCCTTTCTTGCCTACCTCTACTTTACCTTGCTGTCATTTTCCTTTCATTGCCCCTCCTTTGCCTTGCTTTGCCTCTGCCTTGCCCCTTCTTTCCTCTCTACTGCCTTGCCTTCCTTTTCCCTCCCTCCATTACCCTGCCTTTGCTTTCCTTCCTTTGCCTATCCCTTGCTTTGCTAACCTCCTCCCTTTATTTCTTTGCCTTGCCTTAACTTGCTGATGCCTTTCCTCTTGCCTGCCCTTGCCCTGTTTTGCCCCTCCCTTGTTTGGCTTTTCCTTGCCTTACCTTACCTGACCTTGCCCCTCCATGGCATTGTCCCTCCCTTGCCCCTTCTTTGCCTCATCCCTTCTTCCCTTGCCTTGTTTGGATGTTCTGTTCCTCCTGTTTATTACCCAAATTCATACACCAGTGTGCAGTGCCTAGGTATAGTGCCAGGGATACTCTCTTCTTATTATTTCTCTATTGCCATAGTCATTAAAATAATTTCTCTCCTCTCCCTGAATTCTTCTGCTTTCCTCATGCTTTTGTGGTTTATCTGAACCCGTGGTGGGATAAAAGTAATCTGGAGGTAATTTAATTTACACCATTTATAGACAAGTAGTAAGAATTCTTAAATGGGGAGCTGGCCAGAGTCTGGCTTTTCATTTTTTTTTCCTGTGAAATGCTCTCCTTTGCCTGCTTGCCTTGCCAGCTTTGAGACAGGTTTTTTTATAACAGTTCAGCTCAAAAAAGACCACGTAACAAACGAACCCCTCGACCCCAGTGACAAGAAAACAGCCTAAAATCAGTGCCTACATGGGCAGTCTGGCTGTCTCAGGGGCAACAGGACACAGCCCACTGGCTTTTATGCTAAAGTTGTTTTATTGAAGGCTGTGACCTGACATTCCTTAAGATTTTACTGAACCACGTCTGAAATGGGGAGGACACAGACAAGCTGTATAGATGCTGTGGGTAGTTTAAATGTAATTTGTTTCACACACAACCCAACAAGACAAGCTGTCATGATTTAAACATACTTTACTTAAACATAAACAATGGTGATACTTAATTAAGCATAGATATTTGTTTAACCACACCAAACCACCAAGCAAACACAATCTACCCCACTTGGCAAGACCAGGGTACAAAATCTGAAGGCAAGCTTAATTCGTTTTTGCTAAAGAGCACCATGATTTATAGGTTGCTTCCATTGTCCTTCAGTTGTGGGTGAGGATTTTGACACGTTTCAGTGTCTGCTGGATGCTTTCTGAGAAGTGGGAGAGAAGCATTTATCAAAATTAATGTGGGCAGCAGCAGAGGGGAGGATTCTGCCCCTCTGCTCAGGTGAGATCCTACCTGCCTCCAGCTCTGGGGTCCCAGCAGAGGAGGAACACGGACCTGTTAGAGTATCCAGAGGAGGCACCAGTATGATCAAGGGCATGGAGCAGCTGTGCTGTGAAAAAAGGCTGACAGAGTTGGGATTGTTCAGCCTAGAAAAGAGAAGGCTTTGGGGTAAAAAGAAGGCATTGTGGCCTTTCAGTACCTGAAGGCAACTTACCGGGAGAATTTACTTACAACAGCATGTAGTTACAGGACCCAGAAGAATTGCTTACCACTAGGGAGCAGGGTTAGATTAGATATTAGGAACTAATTTCTCCTTGCGACAGTGGTGAGGCCCTGCCAGAGATTCCCCGGAGAAGCTGTGGCTGCCCTATCTCCCGAAGTGTCCAAGGCCAGGCTGGACGGACCTTGAAGGAACCCGCTCTAGTGGAAGGTGTCCCTGCCCATGGCACGAGGGTGGGATGAGATGGTCTTTAAGCCCCCTTGCAACCCAAACCATTCTATAATTGTGTCCCAGAGGGGGCACTCCCATGGGGCCGCACAAGACTTCAACACCGCCGGCAAGCCGGGCGCGGAGCCGCTCGCCCCCCGCACTCCCCGGGCAGCCCGCAGCGGCCGCGGGCTGCCGGCAGGGCTGTCGCTGCCGAGAGCGGCTGCCCGAGAGCGGTTGCCCTGCCGTCCCTCCGCCGTCCCTCCTTCCCTCCCGCCCTCACGCCGTGTCAGCCGTGCGCGCGCACCCGCCCGCCCTCTCGCCGCCGGAATGTGGGCGACGCTGTCCCGGCCCTGAGGCGGCTGCGCGGCCCCGCCGGGCTGGAGGCAGCGGCAGCGCGGGGAGGACGGCCCGGCTGCACCGGTGAGAGATCGCGACGCTGTCCCGGGCCTGCCCCGCCGGGGCGAGCGGGGCGGAGCGGGTGTCATGCGAGGCGCGGGCGGGGAGGTCTCCGCTTCTTCAGGAGAACGGGCGCGGGAGGGGAGGGAGCCGCCGGCCCAGCCCGTGTGACGGGGGATAGATAGATCGTGCCCGCTGACCTGAAGTGGCTCCTCCGCTGGCCGCGGGCCGATGGTTCCGCCGGTTCGTGTTCTTTGGTGTTTGTCTGTGCGTGTGGAGTTCCCTGGGCAGTGGCGCTCCCGGAGGAGAGGAGCTGGAGCACAGTGCAGGATTTAAAAAATAAAGTTGTTTTCGTGATCAGGAATGCGAGAGCGCTGTGGAAGCGTTCATCTCCCTGCCTCCTCCGCGGGAAAAGTGAAGTCACTTCCCAAGAGCCCGGACTAGCGAAGTACTGTCCTAAATCCGTGCGTCTGCATGCGTCAATTTCATTCAGTTTCTTTCAATTTCGTTCCATTTCATTCACTTTCATTCAATTTCATCGAATTTCATCTACCTTATGTTTTGCTTGGGCTGGTTGTCTGTTTCCTTTTTTCTTTTTTTTTTCCCCCTGGTTGTTTGCTTCATTTCTGGTGATTTGTTTCATTTTTTAAAGTCCTCTTCCACTCTTTCCCGGCCCGTAAGCTGGTACAAAATTCTTGTCTTTAGATAAAAGTACTTGAAAACCTGCTGATACCACCTGAAGCAGGGACGGCAGTGAAGGAAATGGACTTGCTGACTCTCCTCCTGGATAAGTTCCTGCAGTGCCGTGTGTACTTTGCTCCTGCTGTCACTCTCTCGAAGCTGTTGTTGCCACGAGTGCCTGGTTTGATAGTGCTGTGAATAATATCCTACTGCATTTCACAGCTGTATCCATCCATCGTGTGCCTAAGAGGGGGGAAAAAGATTCAAAATGTCAGTTCTTCTTTAAAACGGAGAAAAAAATCTAGTGACAATTAAGAAATAAGTTGCTTAGGTAAGCATTGCTTGTCTCTCTTGCTGTCGTGCTCTAGTCTCACAACCACGTTGCTTTTCAGCTAGAACTTTCAGAAGGGCTTTCAGTTTCCAGAGAGATGTCTTGTTGATGGTACAGACAACATTTTGTTATTCCTTTAAGTGCAGAAAAGGTGCCGTGGCTTTATTTAACCAAACCTCTATGAGATAGGCCAAATCCTGACTGCCTGTCAGACCAGTGTGGCTCCAGATTGTATGAAGGTTTACTGGGATTATAAGATTGGTTCTGCAAATTATGCCTCTGCCTAGGTTTTAACTAAGATTGTAGCTAACTCTGTTTATGTGGGTTAGGTGGTAATAATTATATGATTAATAACTTACTTTGTAGTTTAAACATGAAAAGACTACAAATACAGTTGCAGTAAGCACAAACTGACTCCAGTGTTGTAAGAATGCTGCCAGTGAGTGTCTGGAGAGGAGCCAGCACCAGCTGAAGAACCCCAAAATTCATGAGTGACAGAGCCTTCCACTACTTCCTTCTGTTTTAGGCAGAGGTGTAAAATCATGCTGGGTTAGTTTTGTTTTATTTATTTGATTTTTAAAATAACTGCTTTTTTCCCAAAAGGACTCCGGGGCTATGAACAGCTTGGCTGTACATATGAGAACTGTAAAAATTGCTCTAGTGTTTTAAAATGGTTACAGTGAAATGCATTGCTTTGTCAAAAATAGCATTCAGTTCTTTAAAAAGTGATTCACATATTAAGTTGTGGTGGTGTTAGTAAGGGGATTGCAAAAAGATCAAGTTTATAATGTGGCTCTACTGTGTTCCTGGTGTACTCCCTGGCATTTCAAGACAGTCTGCGTTGTGGCTGCTCCTTCTCTTCTCTCATCAAAGGGACTTCCACAGTCAGGAAGTGAGTAAAAAGAACTAATCTGGTTAAAAGATGTACTTCTATTTCTTCTTTTTTTTTTGTTCCCCGAGGTGCTCTGATTACAACAACTTCCTGACCCAGCTCACTTGCCCGGCCATGTGAACGTGGGCTCAGTCCAGAGGAGGAAGTGGAGTGTTGGCAGGGGAGAGAGTGGAGCAGTCTCAGGTGTTGTGATGTCCTTAGCTGGGACCTGGCTTTATGGTCACTGAGTTAATGGCAGAAGCCAACACTGCTAGAAGAACCTACATTGTGGGTTTGATTGACTTGTGGTGAAGGTAGCAATGATAGTAAGGGTGGTGACTCTTTTTTTTCTGCCAATACTGTCTTATATTAATTATGAAGCCGTAGTGTAATTTTTTGTTGGCTTTTGACAACATTAAATGGACTCAAGAGCCATCTCTGTGTCTGTGTTATTCCATGGGCCCACAGAAATTGCTGTGGTTTTCTTCTTCCCTCTCCTTTGTTCATCTGTTCTACTCTCTGAACTTTTTGGTGAGTTCTTAATTTCAGGGAGTGATCTCGGCATTGTTAGGGGTTTTTGTAAATTTATTCAGCTCTAATTTAAAAATAATTAGTTGTATATTGCTATTACTTCTGCTGTAATAGGAAGGCTATTTCAAACTTGACTGACCTTAGTAATTACACACTTTCTGATTTCTAGTCTAGATTAATTTGTCATGGGATTATACTCATTTTATGCACCCCATGGACTGATGTTTTATTGGCACTCTTGATCTTGGTATTAAAAAAAATAAAGGCACTTTTAACAAAAAGGATGCAAAAATGTGTGGAAATACACCATGGAAGGTTTGTTTGCTGTTTGGGCCACCAGCTACACTAATCATTCCTGTAATAAGTCTCAGCTTCTCCCCATGAATTTTAATCTTGACCTATTAGGTGAGAATTAAAATGCACCTTTCAGGCATTAATGTTGAGCTTCCTGAAGGTGTCCTTTTAGTGAAGGTTAAGTTGTTTTCAAGTATATTTTGATAAGATGTGTTTTTTGAAAATCATACCTTTGGCAATTAGTTTGTTCCAGTCTCAATCTTGCTCTGTTATACTGGTAGAGCTGTTGAAGGAACCATTATTGTAACCTGGATTGATGAAGGCATTCTTAGTTCTTTGATGGAGTCCTAGTCCATAAAAAAGACTGACATGTTTGAAAATTATTCATTTCACCTTTTTCCTGTATTCTTAACTTTAAAGAGAAACAAAACCAATGTGTAGATTATTAGAAAACCTCTGTGGCTTTTAAGGTGTTCATTTAAATGTGCTGTCAGGAGTGTTCCCAGAGGGGACTTTGTGGTGCTGACAGACTAGTTTGTTGGGTGTGACTGTTTGTAAACAGAACATAAATAAATAAATGGGGCACCAAAATCTACTTCGTAAAATAGATTGCTCTGAGAGGTGAGTAAGGCCCTTGTGGAAAACATGTTAGATTGTGTTTTTCATGGAATATTTCTTACTCTTTGGAAAGAGTAGCAGAACTGTCTAATGTTTTTAAGTGGTCAGAGGGAAAAAGTAGCTTTTGCCACAATGAGATGGGTCACAGCCATCTGCTTTCCTACTCTTGTCACCCCTGTATCATGAGCCAGAATATTGAAGAAAATGTGGAGTTTTTTTAGATCAAGTAAGCTTAAAAGTGCAGCATTTTTCTGATGCTGAAAACATGTTCCCTGTTTGTGGGGGAAGCACAGCAATACAAAGGGAAGAAGTTCTAAGGGCAAGTAGATAAGAGATATGTACATTTCTGTGTGCAACACTGGATGTAGGCTGACTGTATGTACAGGAGAACTGGAATTTTGAAACACATGATTGAAAGTGATAAACCTGATGCAAAACCTGCTTAAGGAAAGTTTCTAATATAGAATAATTGGCAGGTCAAATCGTAAATTCCTAAAACAGAGTCATTTAGTTTGGAAGGGGCTTTTGGAGGTCATCTAATACAGCTCCCTGTATATATTAAAGTAGGAATAATTTAGATAAGATTGTTCCAGCCTTTAACACCTTTCTGGGCAATCTATTTCCACATTTGACTGCACTCAGTGATTTTGTCTTTCCTCCCTCCCTTTAAGCTAGTTGAAATTTACTTTCCAACTTGTGTCTGTTGCCTCTTAACATGTCAGTGTCCATCATCCAGAAGAATCCAGTTCTCTCTTCTGCACCCCTTCATTAGAGAGCTGACAGTTATAAGGATTCTTTAGAGCTCTTTTCTTGAGCAGATTGTGCAAGCTCAGTTCCATCAGCCTCTCATTGTACACCATGTGCTCCTGCCATCTGGCCAGCTTGGCCACTGGACGTTCTCCAGAGTGTCTGTGTGAGTCCTGCACCAGGGAGCTGCACTGCAGCCATGGACTCACAGGTGCTCAACAGAGGGGACTGATCCTTCCCTGGAGCTGCTGCCTGGACTCCTGCAAACAGCCCACACTGTGCTCAGCTGCCTTTGCTGTGAGCATGTACTGGTGACTTGTTTTCTCAGTTCTGTCTGCTGGGATCTCCAAATACTTTTCTGAATAAATGAGCCTTTATCTAGTTGGTGTTCAGCCTGTCTTGTCACAGGAGGTTGTTCTGCCACTGATACAGGACCCAGCACATGCCTTCACTGAGCTTCACACGGTCTTGCTGGTGCCTTTCTCCAGTGTGGCCAGGTCTGAGTGGAGCTGACAACTCCTCCCACTTTGGTGTCATTGGAAACTTCCTGAGGATGCAGCCTGTCCCATGATCTAGGTAATTCCTAAGGACATTGGGTGGTACTGCTGGTTTCATCCCGGTGATCCCTAGGGGATGCCACTGCAGCTGCTTGGATGGAGCTTGGTACAGCTGTGGCTGTTCTTTCAGCTCAGCAGTCCAGGCAAATTCCCAAACACCTCACTGCTCCCTTTTCCCATGCCTGTCTCACCAGTTTGGCTGTAGGGATGCTGTGGGAGACTTGTTACTGGCCTTCTGTGTTCTGTGCTTTTCCATCCTCTGCTAAGCCAGTCATCTCCTTGCAGTAAGCTCTTGTGTTCTTCAGGCATCATCAGTCCTTGGTAAATCCATGGTAGCTTTTCCCTGTCATCTTCTTGTGCTCCTTGAGCAGTGGAATGCCTTCCAGGAGGATTTGCTCTATAATCCTCTCATGGACTTAGGTTAGGCTGGCTGGTCTGTGGTTGCCTGGATCCTCGTCCTTGCTCTTGAAATTGCTTGTGATATTTGCCTTTTTTTTCTGGTCTGAAGGAGCCTCTTACAGTCTCATGACCTTTTAAAAAGTGGTAGAGTGTGATACCTCAGCTACACTGGCCAGCTCCCTCAGGATTCTTAGATGTAGCCCATCTGGTTACATAGATTATATATTTTCAATTTCCGGAAGTGCTTCCAAACTTCATCTTTCTCTTTTGGAGGGGACTTCTCACTCCAGCAGTACTGCTGGGCTCGGGGGTCTAGAAGGCTTCTGAGTGGACCTGGCCAGTGAAAACTGGGGCAGAAAAGCTACATGTATGTCATCCTTTTCTATGTACTTTGTTAACAGGTGACTTGTTCCACTGAGCACGGAGAGCACTTCTTCCTTACCTTTCCTTCTGGTACCAATATTGATTTTTCCTAATGCCATCCTACAACCTGTGTCTTTGGGCTGCTCTTGGATAGCTTCTCCAGCATCTGCCTGCTGGGTGCTTGTGAAGCAGAGATCAAAACTTTTGTATCTGTGAATAGGTAAAACTTCAAAATTAGTTGAAGTGTTGGTTAGTGAATGATTCTAACCTCAGCTTGTTGTGGTTGAATGGAAGATTTCAGTTCCCCCTAAACAAGCAGCAAGCAGTATCAAGCTCTTGTAAAAGAGGATAAGCCCTGCCTGAGATGTAGAGTGCGATTTGTACCAAGGAGACAAAGCAATGAGAAAAATGATCCACATATCTTTTTTTTTTTAATTAATTTTCTTCCCCCATCACTAAAATAACTAACTCCATGTAGAAATTTACATCTTCAGTGTATGCCTTTCCCCTTTCATTGAAAAGGAGATGTTAATATTTAACAGCAAGATGGGTGGATAAATATTTGATGCCATCTGTACATAAATGCTTCCAGTTGGAATTAATTTAATTATTTTCTATTGATGCATGAATCCATTTAAGAAATCATTGGGATAAACAAAAATTTTGGAAATTGAAGCATTTTTTATTCAAGACAAGTAGGGGAATGAGTTCTTGAGTTACAATCTGTGTAGACAGACAGTCAAAGTTCTTGGTTAGTTTAAACCCTCTGCACGTGCTTGATGTATCCTACAGCTTCCTAACTGGTGTAAGTGTGATTTCTGCTGATGTTCTGGTGATTCAGTGGTATCAAGGTAAAGCCTTGAGTATGTCATTTACTGGTGTGGCTACTCTGTCCAAAATGGGGCTTTGGTATGGTAATATGGGTGGTATTTTTAGTCTGTGTGGACTAGAAATACCCTTTTTATCATGGTTGGGAGTTCTGAGGTGTTTTCTGCTATAGTAGAAAGATTCTGAAGTGCAGTTACACTTTCATGCAAAACAGTGCACGTTAACTGTGGTAATTAATGGTAAAATTATAATCTGCACATTTGCCTTCATGTGTGATCTTTCATTATACATTAGGCTACTGGCAAACTCTTAAATAGTAAAGCTCATTACTAATGATGGTGGACAGCTTCCTGTCTTAATTGCTCAAATTCTTGGTCTCTCCCACATGATTTCTAACTGGAGAAGAAAAGGTAAAAGGGCAGAGAAAAGGAAAGAGAAGGGTGTTTTTAGAAGCAGTAAACTGTCAGAATAGGATTTCAGTCAGTGAGTGAATCTAAGAGTGGATCTTGAAGGCCGTTTGCTAAATGGCTTAGTAAGGTTTCCATGTCACTCGGGCTTAGAAGTGAAATAAGTTGGTTTCTGTCACACAGTGTATCAGTGACACAGGTGAGGAATGAAATCAGTGTGAATGTGACGGACAACAAAATCCCTTCTCAGCACGTGCTATAAAACTTTGTCATGACTGATCTCTGGTCTTCTCTTGCAGGTAAATGAATAAACACAGCTCTCAGAAAGTCTCCTACATTTTGTGTGTGTGTTTATTTATTTATTTATTTATTTATTTATACTTTCATCACCAAAACCTCTGTATGTTGTATTGCAAGGTGTGATGGTACAAGTTTCCAGAAGACAATTAGTCACTGTGGGATAGTCTTGAGGTTACACTTCTTGTCAGTGGTAGGTGATGCTTAAACCTCTGACTTTCAGGGTGTTGAGCTAAGTTAGGTAGCTGTGCTTTCAGTTCAGGTATTGCTGACCTTTCTGATTGGGTCATGTCTATTGTGTGTACCTTAAGTCACACAACCAAATTTTTTGGGGGTTGAAAGCAAATTGCAGATGCTGATCTGTTGGAGTTGTCCATGCATATGACTTAATTTTTTGTTTTGGAAGGAAAAAAGAATGGGAGTCAATGCTTTGTCCAAGAATCTTATTCAAAGGATTGACTTTTAGTGTGAACTAATTGTATAGTTAGTTTTGATAATCTTTGCTGCTGTTTAGGGGAATGGATCCTGTTCTGGTAAATTGGTTTTTGTTTTAACCAGAAACGAATTTCCTCTTTTGTTCCCTACAGTGTTTGTTTGAGAAGTAGTTACATTTGAATGCTTTGCTTTTCTGCTGAGTACCATTACTCAGGAGGTGTTAGAGCTTCACAGTGGTGTAAGAGTGGCATGTTTCCAGGTGGGTTTGAATGTTTTGGTTGTAAATTCGGTAGCAATCTGCCTTTTCTGAAGTTTCTTCAGTGGAAAACAGTTTAAAAATGATCAATTTAAATATTTTGACTTGATTACTGCACTTTGCAGAGATCTGGAGTCTTGTTATCCTGTATTTCAGCATAGTAAGTAAGACAGTACTTCAGTAATTTTAATCTTTTAATCTCATTTTCAGTAAGACAGTTTGTAGTACAGTAATTTGTACTTCTATTGCCTATGAGAAATATTACTGCTTTTTTCTGAAATTTGACAGAATTTCGTGAGATCCACAGATCTATTGCAGTACACAAATTTGTTAAAATACAAGTACCTATTTATATTTTTAACAAATACATTACAATTTAAAAAGTATGTATGTGCTATTTTTCTCTTTGTTTTCTAACTCTTTATTCTTGTCCCAAGATTTTAATTAAGGGCAAAGGCTATGCTGTGCCTTTTCAGTGCTCAGGCCTCTGCAGGCAAATCAGTGTGAAAATAAAATGCAAATATTCTTAGTCCAGTGCTTTGTCTCTTCCTGTGTGTATTTAGATACAAAATACAAGGTCCAGGATTTTAATTTTGAAGTTGGTGGAGAAATTTGGAGCTAACTCAAATTTGAAAATAATTGGAAAATAATTATTTTTCTTTGTATTTAAATAAGATATTGGTGCTTTTCCCTTTATTAAGAGTTTGAGTGCTGCAAGCTGGTATTTTTTTCCTTAGAACCTTGGAGTTTTTAATTAGCTGTTACTGAGAAACAAATACTAGATTATGTGATTTAGACTGACTAACCTGAAATGCATGTGGCAGGAAATGGTTTGGGTTTTTTTTCATTCTGTAAACCCTTCGTTTTATTTTGTTCCACTGGTGTATACTTTCATAATTTCCTGTTATTTTGAAGAGAACTCCCAAATAACTGGTTGGTGGCAGTGCTGCATGGCTGCCCCCGGTGTTGGCTGCTGAGTTTGGTCTGTGTTCTGTGCATTGTTGTGCTCACTTTGGTGCTTGGCAGTGAAGTGTGGTCTTAGCAGAGAAGGTAGGAAGATTTGCAGCTTGTTTTAAGGCCATTTTCCACCTCCTGTGTCTTCCACATACTACTGAAATCTGAGTAGCTTGTCAGTGCTTCTGCTTGAACTGAAGTGTTTGTGAGCACAGGAGTGGAAAACAACAGTGGAGTAGAATGATAACTTTTTGTGTGTGCCAGCAGTTGTTTCTGGAGCAAAGCTTCAGCTGGAGCTTGGGTCAGGCAATCTGATGACATTGGTCCCTTCTGTTCCTGCAGACAGTTTGTGTTTGCTCGCAGAGGTACACTCATACCATAAGAGGTGTTTTTAACCCTGCCATACATGATCCTAATTGTTAAAAATTACTGTTGGCAGTACAAACTCTCAAGAAGTCAGGAACTGATAACTGGGATTATTCTTGGACATAACTGTTAAACAATTCTGAGGAAACAAGTAAGGAGGAATGGAAGTCAGCAACTGATTTTTACATTGTTTTGAAGGTTAAATCTTAGTGTTTATTCTTATTAGATGTGGATAAAACCAGGAGGGAAAATGAGTTGATCAAAATGTCCAAAAAATATTTTTTCAAGTTTTGAAACAGTAATGTGAAGTTGGAAGTTTTCCATAGTTTTTTGGAGTAATAATTTGCTTTTGACCCTTATAGCTTCCCCTTTCTGATTCTTCTTTTCTTTCATTACGTAGAGACATCAGTAAGTCAGACTGAACATAAAGGGGTTAGACTGAAGTGTGGTTTAGAATCGAGCATTTGACAGTTGCCAGGGAAATCAAAGGGTGTAATAAGACCAATTTAAGTGATCCTTGTTCCAGCAGTCTCTCCCTGTTTCTCACTCTGGACTTTGTGATTCAGTTTTTTGATATTTCTGGCAGTAGCTGAGCTCTAGGAGTCTCACTGGGGAGTATGGAAAGAGCAGGTGAGTTATTGTGTACATTGCCCAGGAAATTCATGTGAGGTGCCAGAGCAATTCTGTGTTTGTGCAGTGCACTTGTGCAGTTCATTATCGTTGCTTTTGCTGGGGCTTCTGAACACCCACTGATGACTTTGCACAGAGTTGGCTCAGATGAGGGGTGGGATGCTGGTGCTCTTCTAGGTCACTCTTCATATTCAGGTTTGTGTAGCGACACAGTTTGGGGTAATTGGGAGTGGGGCTGGGCTGAGCCATATCCCCAATGAGCTACAGCTGTGAGCAGCACTGACAGCAATGAGCCATGGAGTGCCCAGGGGCACTGACCAACCACCAAAGGGAGCAGAGGGCACACAGGTGCAGGGCATCAACATGAGGGGGATAAAAGCTTGGTCTAAAGACCAAGAGGAGCAGATGCTTCCAGCCTTCTGAGGTGATGCTCTGTGTGGGCTGAAGCTTTCTGATATTGTATGGTGATACTCTGTGTATCCTGGCTGTCCTGACTGCAACATGTGCTGTGGCAGGTTTGGATTCCTTGCTTTGGATATGCTTTACTTATTCCGTGGGTTTGTTCCTGGTGGGGCAGCACTGCCCTCTCTGGCTCTGAGGCTGATTGGGACACTCTGCCTTTGGTAGTTGCAATCTCTTAACTGTGTGTTTGACCTTTCTGTGGCTTGTCCATGACTTAACACTCTTAACTTAAAGGAGACAGGGGCAGGATGCTGAAAACAAGGTGGAAAAGATAGGTTTATAGAACCACTTACTTCATACAGCATGACCCTTTTGTTTGACCACTTCACCTTTCTGTGATTTTTTTTTTTGTTTTGTGTTTGTTTTGGTTTGTTTTTTTTTTACTTTTAGATTATCTGCCTTTGACTTTGTTTGTTTCCTTAAGTAAAAGTATTTTGTGGAAGTATTCAGTATGTAAACATGGATAGTCAGTTTTTGTGTCTACATTTAATGAGCACTATGCATCATTTATGTTGAAACTGATGGTACAGTGTGGTAATAGTTGGGAAGCTCTCTGAAACTTTGAGAGAGACTCTGATTAAGAAAAAAAGCCATGGTAAACACAGATTTCTGGCTTCTCATGTTTTCTTTTATGCAATCAAGTGAATTTATCAAACTATAAATATGATGAAACACTTAAAATCCAAACAGCTCTGCATAGCCTGGCTCATCAGATAAGTACTGAGTTTGTTCATGATTGTTGGCTAATGTGAGACAAGAAAATTGCATCAAGAAAACAAATTACTTTTGCTGTGTCTATGCAAGATTTTTTGCCATTATTTATTTCCAGAATGCATGTTGCAAGCCTCAAGGTAATAATTGTCATAACTTCCAATTCTGCCTTGGAGGAACAAGGATTTTACTAACCCCGGAGGCAGTCAGTGCAGGGCGGGCAATCAGGATTTCTGGTGGGTTTCAGTGCTGTGGTGACACAGGATAAGGCACTTGTTTGGCACAGAAGAGGACTGGCACCTGGGATCTCTGCTGCCTTGTCTCATACTGCTCTTCCATATGGGCTCTTTTGTTCTACATCATGTAATTATTTATGGCCATAGCAGCATGTGAAGAAAATTCCTGATGGAAATACTCAATTTATTTAATGGACAGAGGTTGTTCCACTGGCTGCATTAAACCCACACTGTTATTTTTACAGTTAGGGAATAAACCATTGAATAATCTCCTTAAAACAAGGATTGCATCATGCTTATGCTTTCATCTGGAATGTAGGTCATTATATTTTTGAGTGGTGATACAGTTTGGTAACTTGGTTGGTGATTGGTTTCACTTTGAATGCTGCCTGCAAGCATCATGTAGCAATGACAAAAAAAGCAACTTGGCTTTGCCAAACTTCAGCTTTGAAAAATTGCATACACTTACTTGCTTCTTTATATTTTCCAAAGTTAAAAAAACAATTACTGGCTGCAGAAATTAAAGTGTTAGTTTTCACTTGGTGTCAGGGAAACAGTGAAAGTGTACTAGAGTCACTTTATCCTTGAGGAAGAATGAGCTACTGCTTGAGTGAGTAAACCTGTGTGCCAGAACTTGATGTATAAGCTATGGTTTGTTGGTTTATTTTTGTTTTTAATAAATTAAACATAAAGACTAGTAACATCCCTATAGAGTAGCAGAAGAACACTTACCTGTTACACTCTTTGGAAGGGAATAGAGAAGAGAGAGGCTTGTCCGAAGTGGCTGAGAGTAAAATATATTTCCTTAGGTTGATTAAGCACTAATTGGATAAGTTAACATCAGCTATACTTTGAAACAGCATGAATCAGTCTGTGGCAGGAAGAGGCACATGTGCTTGTGTGCTCTGTTCTCCTACTGATGTCTCTCTTCTGTGTGTGGACAAATTTTAGGCCTTAAAAATTTATTTAAATAATTGGTCAGAAGAATCCCGTGAACTTTGTCTTGTCTGAGGTGCAGCTTGCCATCCATGGCTCCTGCTTGCTCAAATTGTACAGGTAAACAGAAGGAAGCCCCCAATTTGCTGAGTGGCTGCCTTTGTAGCCAGCAGCTTTCCTGACATGCTTGCATTTGATGTTCATGGTGCTTCTGCCACCCAATATGTACATTTTAGGGCTTGAGATCAGTTTTTTCAGTTTGCCTTGCTTGAGTCATGCTCCAGCTCAGTACCAGCCATATGCCCACCATTCCTCTGGGAATGGATCCTTACCTTTGTGGTTTTAACTTTAAGGTAAATAAAAGCAGTACTTTTCCCTCAAGCAGCTCCACGCTGTGACTGTGTAATATTTAAGTGGTTCAGCGTGTTGTGTGTAACACAGAGATTCAGGAAAGCTGGTTCTCTCCTTTCTACTAAATATCTCAGAACTCACACTGAGGTGTGTTTGGCAAGTGCTGCTTATCATTTATTTGAGGAGATGCAGGTGTATGTTTTTCAAGGAGAACAGACATTTTCTTGTTTGTGTAGCTCTCTTTTGAATCTGTTTTCCTTAAATTGCTCTTCTTTGGCTATGAGATTGATTTTGGCTATTGAAGTGTGAGAGGATCTGGAAAAACCTCTGTATCTAGGCACCCAGTACAACAATTCCAAACAGTTTGCCATCATGAACAGACTGATTATTTGCTGTTGGCTACATAGTGGGGGTTTGCTTTCTCAGAGGAGACAGTGTTGCCAAAATAAGCCAGTGGTTACTTTCTAGTTGTGGGGTTTTTTGCTTTATTTTTTGTGACTTTGTTTTGTTTTTTTTAGTTTGGGGTTTTTTTTAATTTGAAAAAATTTTTGTTCTTTACAGTGCTTTTCCAGAAATAAGAATTTATCTACATATATGTATGTGTTTAAAATACAGTGATACAGCTCTGTTGCTCATTAAGTTGATTTTATTCCTGGGAAATCATATCAGTAAGCCAAATAAAAGGTTGTTTGTTTTTTCCATTATGTTCTTTACATAGTGTTTCACTGCCAGAGATAAGACTGGGAAACAATTTGTGGATAATACAACAGTTTGTAGTATGAGCACAGAGACAGTTTCTCATAAAAAGATGACACAGAAGTTGAGATGAAAGCTGAAATTGTGGTGCTGTTGTGGTCAGTGAGATGTAAACAAACTGATTTCGTGACATCTAGAATTTTCTTCTGCAAATGTCAGTCAGAGTAGAGGGTTTTGGAGCAGCTGCTGAGTTGTACTGCCTCGGTGTAGAGAATAATGGGATTTTATCAGGTTGTTTAGTCTTTCAGGGAAGAAGCATAGACAAGGTGAAGCTTTGTGTGTTTGCAGCACTTGTGGCTTTCTGGGGAAGGTGTCCCCCATTAAAGGTAGGGAGCTCATGGGGTGGGAGCCAGGCTAATGCTGAGTTTTGGTACATTTCTGTTATGTGTTTGTGTGTGAGGCACTGTCCATGTCCTGTTCTGAGGGGTGAGTTAGAGTCACCACACCACTTCAGTCATCTGGAAATGTGAGTCATGGAGTGATTGCAAGGCTTGTCAATTTAATGCTCATTTTGCTGTCCTGCACTGTATCCTGTAGCTCAAAAAAGGGAATAAACCATGTCTTTTGGTGTACATTTCTACTTCAGACTTCAGTTAGCAGAAGACAATTTTCTGCATAGCTCTGTTGGACCTTCCTCTTCAGGGTCCCAGAGATTCTCTTGAGGAACCATAGTTCTGAAAATAGGTATAACTGATTTCCCAGTTTTGGGGGGTTTTTTGCAGTTTGAGATTGTCAGGCAAACTGCATGGCCTTGAAACCTGCCTTTAATACAAGCCTGTCCATAATACAGGATGATTTTGTTTCTCTGCTAAATAAAAAGTAAGAATTAGCCTGCTCTTGATTGTCTTCTTTCAAGCAGGCAAGAAACTTCCTTCCAAAACATGTTTCTTGTTGCTTGCTGAAAATAGGTCCACCTTTATCTCCCTTAATTGCTGGTCAACCTTTATCTCCCTTAATTGCTGTCTTTTCATAGCTCCACATTTTCTGATTTTTTAGGTTCTTATAATACTGAAGAAAAATACTTTTTCTTTTTTATTTTCCACAAATCAACATGGACCTAGAGCAGTAACATTGAAATATTTATTGCGCACAAACTGGAAGTAAATACAAAAAAGTCTGCTACCTGCTTCAGAAGACTGATCTGTGTAAAAATTATGTTTACTTTTGGAGACCAGTTTGCAGAGGAAGTTTTTGAATCTATCAGGTTTGCCAAGCAATTTCCTTCTGGAAAGTCAGTGGCTTTCCAGAACCTTTCATTCTTTCTCCTGTGATGATGAGTGTGTTGCAGTAGTGCCTTGACCTGTGGTGCTCTGCAATCCCATGGATTCATGGTCCATCACTGCCTGGGTGTTTGTGTTCTGCATGGGATGTGTTTTTGCAAGTCTGGGCTCAGTGCGAGTACATGGAAGAGTTATGGGGAGAAGGAATCAGGAGTGTTCCTGTCCTGTGTCCCTTGCTCTGATTCAGTGCTGAATCCCCCTGGCTGTTCTAGAGTCACTGTTCTTCACTTCTCTTGTTCTTTAATCACCTAGGCTGCTTTAAAAAGGCAGCTGTAGTGAACTTGGGGTACCTCTCTGCAATGAAGTGGGGAAGCTGCTGAGTTTGAGCTTTCCACAGCTTGGTACTGAACATATGTGAAAGTTAGTTCTGATCACTGGACCTAAAAGAGTCCAAGTAGTATGGCTTAGTTACTTTTTATCCAGGACTGTGTATAAGCAAAACACTGGGAGCTGATGCACATCAGAGTGGTTGGCTTCACCAAAACTACATCATAAAGCTCACAGAGAAAAGCAGCAGCTTTTCTGCACTCGTTGTGTTGTCCCTGTGGCTTAAAATATGTATTGGAGCAAGATCCACATACCATGCCACACCTCCACACGTACTCTCTCTTAAAACTATGTCTGAATAATTTCTTTGTATCTCAAAAGTTCTTTGGTCTTAAACTCTGTCAGAAAACCTTATCTGAAACTCTTTATTTTTAAAAAAAATTTAGTTCTTTTATCATAGTAGGCTTTCTTTCACTCAGTTTAGAAAAAAATCGTCCTGTGTATTTGTTTCTGATTTTTTTATGTGTGTGTGCTATTATTCAGCAAAGGATGGGGGGAAGATACCTTGTCTATAGGAAGGAGCATGACTGTTCAAGGTACCTCTTTTGTAGCAATGACTTCCTCACAGTAGCAGTACACACTTCCCACTGTTCCCTGCTGTGAAGAGAACTTTGACAGCTGAATTTGTTGTCATCTTTTGGAAGATGCTGTTGGAGGAGCTGCTGTGACTCCTGGCTCTGAGGATTTGGGAAGGCACCATCTGACCTGAGGTTCCAATCCTTGGATCACCATTGGCAGAACAGAGTACGTATTTTTCATTTGAAACTGAGCTCCACCAGCAGCTCAAACTGAACTCCACCAGCAGCTCAAACTAAGGAACCAGGTTGGAGCTGAGGTAGCTGAAGTGCTTTGGATTTGCTCTTTCCTGTCTGACTGTCAGCTCCTCACTGCTGGTTGCTGCCCTTCCAGAAACTTTAAACTGGTAGAGCAAATGCTAAACCTCATTTCTCAGGACTCTGAGCCAGCATTCAGCTGTTGAGGTCATCAGGGAGTAAACCTGATGTGATTGTGGGCTGAACAACTTCTATATGTTCTGACTAATGCAGTCAGGAATAAATTGTTACATTCTTAACTTTAAACTTTTCATTAAAAAGGACAATTAAAAAAAATGAGATGCTTGAGTTTAGTAGTAGGAGTCTGTTCCTAGAATTTGTTCATGTCTAGTATATCAGCTGTCATTTTTTTTTCTTTACGTGTGTAGGAGTAGGAAGGTTTGGAGTGCCTGATTTGGTAATGAGTTAAAAAGAGGACTAGAGCCAGTTACAAAAGGGAAATGAGAATGACCATCCACTGACTGCTGATGATTGGAAAGTCCAGAGTGCATGTGTCTCTCTTCTTGTTACTAAAGAAAAAAACTTCTTCAGATGTTTTTCTCTGCCTCAAAAAATCTTAATACATTATTCTTTTAGAAGCATTTTTATTCTTTTTACTGCTTTTCCTCAAAAGCACTTGGCTGAAATATTAGATCATATGTCTTTATAGTGAAAAAATTTAAATGTTTTCTCTGTATGTAGCTTACTACTTAAGGTGATGTAAATCTGGGTAGTCTTCATGAGAATCAGCTGTACTCTTGAGTGAGGTTCGTGTCAGAGTTTAAATTGTTTTGTTTGAAGAAATCACTTGATCATGGTAGTTTGTCTCTGGCATTAAAACCTATTTTTGGTCAAAGACTGATCATAAAATACAGTGTATAAACACAAGCTGATCTGCTTGTGTTTGTGTTTTACTGCCAAACTGAACCTGCGGTGGCTTTGTTAGTTCTGCAGTGGGAGAGGGGAACGCTGACAGTAGGTTGGATTAGTCTGTAATGAAGGACTGGAATGAGGGGTTCTGGGGTGCTAATTGATCCAGTGAATGTAGTTGTGTGTAGAAAAAGGTGTGTCTGCACTGGCTGTGATGGTTTAAGCTGCTTGTAAAGGCAGGCTTGGAGAACTCCCTTAAACACATGAAAGGCCTTGTAACTCAATTTCACAGCATACCATACACTTTCTTGCAGCTGCTTTTATCTGACCTGAATAAGGAGCTCCTCCCAGTTATCTAATGTTTATAATATTTACTTTCAGATTAATATTTAGGAAGTAGAAATTATCTTAATTTCCATTTACCCATATGGGGCAAGAATCAGTATTTAGTGTGTCAGTATGCTTCTTTATTTGCACAACCCTGCTTTTCTTTGGCTTTACAAGTGGTACATTTTTCCTCCTTTTATTAATGAAATACTGCTACGGAAAACACTTCATAGTTCACATGGTGCCTGTTGGGTCTTAGTTCTTTGCAGAAAGAAGAATTGTTGATAATCTGATGTTGGCAATCCGCATTTGACTGATGATAAAGTAAAACCATTTTACATTGGAGTTTGTGTTACTCTCCCATAAGTAAGCTCAAAAATTAAATTTAATTAGACTAAAACACAAAAAACTGTTAAGGCATGTAGTGGGAGGAACAAGGGTCTCTGATAGCCTGGATCTTTGCTCCCAATGTGGCTGACAGTCCCCTCTTTTGTTTTTTCCAGCGCTGATGTCACTGCAAAAATAATGATTCTTCAGGATATACTGGTTTTGGGGACCATAACTAAAGGCTTTTCACTGCCTTCAAGGAGTTCTGTAATAGCTGACCTTCATTTTCATATAGAGGATTTGAAATTAGTATTTTGAGCTAGATTTGCTGTTTATTGCAAACAAGCTCTTCAGCAATGTTTTTACAACACTTGATAAAAAATACTTGTAGTTAATAAACTTCTCATAACATAAAATCTCGTGTGGTAAAGCCCTTGTCTTTCTTTTGCCAAGAAAATCTTTATAGCAAAGCTGCTTTAAAAAAGTTGAAGCAAAACCTATTGCAGCAGTGAGTCCATTCTGTAGGCTGGGTGGAACTCAGCTTACATCATTTGTCAGGAAAATATTCCTGTTTGTGGTTGGTCTGGAGATCTGAAAGATGTCAGAGTGTGTGAAACTGCTCATCCAAATTTGTAGCCACTCTGAGTGTTCCAGCTGTTGTTTAGAGGCTTTTTTTAAGGTGACTTCTAGTAAGTTTTTATGCTGTACAAATCAGTTATATAAAGAACTTATTCTTTTTTTCTGGCATTCCTACATGTAATACCCTCACTGGGTTGATGGGTAAAAGTGTGGCTTGGTTAAGGAGAGGGAAAAGCTTTTTGAGGAGTTGCATGTAAGTTATGCTAAGCCAAGTCTTTGAAAGGGCAAAAGCATGTTAACTGTAGTTTCAAAAATGATAGAAAATACTGCAGTATTGAAAGTTGTCTAGTTCCTACAATTGCTTTTTTTGGTTTGAAATTGCTAAACTTTCTGTTCCTGCTAACATCATAAGTAACACCTGTTCAAAATGGTGGAGGACGTGCATGTCTTTGTTCTTTCATGTGCTGTTTTTCTGGTTCCCTATTGCTAGACCTAAGTCAGCATTCTTCTCTTGATCACTTGGTGGTTGGAATTGGAAGAGAAGCAAGAGTGGTGCAGTTCTGCTCCTTGGTGCTGCTGGGAAGGGCAGAGTGAAGCTTAACCTCTTCTTGTTCCTGCTCACATCAGATGTGGCTTGAGCTGTTCCTCCCTGGGCACTTTCCAGCCTCCCAAAAATGACAGTCACAGATTTTTTCCCCCTGTGCTGTGACTCACCTGAACTCTGACTCCTGAGCACAATACATCCCAGCACTCAGCCAGAGCAGTGTTTTTCAGGAAACTGGAGTGGAAGTAGACCATATGTTGAGATGCATGCTCTTTATAAAGTCTGAAAATATATTTTCCTTTTTGTGACACAGAAAATATAAAAATAGATAAGAAAATAAGTCTGAGATTCAGCTCTTTATTCTCCAAGGAATGAGGGAAGACATTCTAAGTAATGTAGGTCATGCTGGCTTTATTTGGTGGATACCTACAATAGGTGTCCTCATGCTGGCATGCTTGGAATGTTTCAGCTCTGTATTTTTATATGAACTTGTAATCTATAGACTGAACATTATTTTGCCCTTTCTTTTTGTTTATAGATTTGCTTTTCTTTCCTGTGCAGAGATAGGAAATCTTGTTCTTGGTTACCTTAATATTTATAGTTTCATTGTTTATGTTGCATATTTATGTCTATATTACTTATGTTTGTTTTTAAATGGTATGGCTAATTATAACTATTGCAGAGGGTTTCAGGGAAATTAGGTGAGAAGGATCTGATTGTGGTTTAGTATCACTTTTGACTTCACCACCTATAGATAGAAAGGATAACTGAAGCCCCTAACATAAGTGGTTGCTAAATAATGTTTTTATGTGGAGAGCATACACTTGGTATGCAGTTTTTGGGAAATTAGCCTTCAGGTAATCTGTATTTTCACATGACTTTTGTGACACTCTGGGTAAGGAAAATACCTCTATGAGGGAGAACCAAGGGCACAAATTAGGGAGGTCGAGGAAGCAGGCTCTGGAATATGAAAAACAGGGGAAGTCAAAGCTCTGGGGTGAACCTCTTCATTTGTTATCTACATGCATAGATAAGAGCCACTGCTGTTAAATCATAGGAATTTTAAACACCTGCCTAAAAATCATAAGATTCCTTATACCAATGAAATCAGACTTTGAGAAATACAGTAGTATAATCTTAAGTATTTTATTGTTCCACAGTATCTTTATATTATACCTATTAACATACTGTGCACAACATCAAAACTAAGTTTTTTTTTGGTCATTATTAGGTTCTGGTGGCAGGAAGAGAATACTGACCTGAGATGGAAGTCAAAACATCATTTAGCAAAGCCAGCAGGATTCCTGAGACTGTATCCACGTTAATTAATGAAGAATTTGTCTTGGTTCATCAGAAGTCTGAGGACGCCTCTGGAAATGATGAGAAGCCACAGCTAAAGGTTTGCTCTGGCTTTCTTTTTAAATGTGTGGCAAGGTTTGTATTGATGGAAAGAGTGCATAATTGGTGTGTGCTTAAGGAGAGTTTTAGACTGTAGTTTTTGTCCTTGCTGACTGCCAGTGAAATGAACAGCTTGGATTAAACAAATCTGTCCAAAAGTGGCAGTTCAGGTTTTCTTTTAATAACTTCTTTGGGAGTTAGATTTGTTGTATTCTGTGGATCTATACATGAGTAAAGGACTTTAGAAAGAATGAGATTCAGTTTAAAGCTTAATATTCTTTATTGAGGGATCAGAGACTTATCTTAAAAGCATGTATTTAGTCTATATAGGAATAGATTACACCATGCCTTGCACTTTAGTTTCTAATGTAGTTTTCCTGCTTAGTGCTACTTTAGGAATGGGTAGGACCTTTTCTAAAAGATTTCTACCTCTAAACAACAGAATATTTTAGCACTTGGGTGACAGCTGACAGGTTAAAGACAAATTTAGCCATTTGAGCTGTAGTAACCAGTGTACTGGTTTTGCTTTACTTGGAACAACAGCAATTTATTCCCCCTGAAATGACAGTAAATACCTAGTCTGTCTTTGCTGTACTATTTGACAGTTATTTACAGCTGATAATTTCTGTCTATAGTAGACATTATCTGCTTCTTTAATGTGGAAAGAGGCTGGTGAACTGGAGGCAGAATCCATGTAGATGTAGCATTGGCCGTGGTTTTCTTTTGTCTGAAAGCTGGTATTTGTGAAAGGTTCTATATTTCTTTTAGGGAGTGTGTATCTCCAATTCTTTTTTTCATTTCCTTAGACTTGCACCACTCTTATGTGTGGGAAAATTGGTGAAGCAACTGAAATGGGCTGGATATGACTAAGAAAGTAAAATTTTCTTTAAGACTAATTATAGCAAAGTCTATTGATCTCTAGTCTGAATGGAGGCTCTAAATATACAAATCTGTTATTCTAAGAGAAGTCTGTAGTTTTTTGATGGATGGTTTTTGGATTAGCTTTGAGAACATCTGCATTTTATGTAAGGGAATGTGACACTGGATTGTATTTAACTCAATTTTATTGATTCTTGGTTTGTTGTCTCATTCAGCAAAGTTTCTTAACTTTTGCAATTAGTAAGGCTATATATTTGAAAACTAATAGTGAAAGTAAATCTGCAAGTACCTTCAAAAATGTCGTCTTCTGCTTACAGGTATTTTCAGATGGAGATGAGGAGCTGGAGAAGGCAATGGAAGAGATCCTGCGGGATTCTGAGAAGGACCAGTATGTCACTGCGCTCCCAGAAGGATTCAGTGATGGCAGTGGCCAGGCAGCTGCAGATGGGTCAGCAGGACAAACACCCCAGCCAGCTTTGCAGCTTGTTTTAGACCCTTCTGCTACAGGTACTGCCCGAGTGCTTTCCCCCTTCATCACACATGGCAGGGTTTTTCTTTATGCAGTTTCAAGTTAACCCTAAAATAAATGTAAAGCTTTCCAGAGCTTCATTCCAAAATTATATTGGAGAATAACTGGGGGCCTTCTCTCATTTTTAGTTGAAGATTATAGATAAGAATAGATTATCATCAGATGGATACCTGGAGCTGCTCTGCTTTGGTCAGGATAATGTTCATTTTTCCTTCATCCAAGGATTAGTTGGGACTGAGGATTGTATGAGTTGCTGAGTGGATGATAATTGAGGTGGATCTGCTGCTGCTGGAGCTCTAGAAGTTTCAGGGCAGTGTTCTTGGATAGTGCTACCTGGAAATGAAATACACCCTGAGGAAACTGATTGAAGTGACCATCTCTGGTGCAGTCACCAGGTAGCAGTAAGGCTAGCTTAGGATTTGATACTTGCTAGGAATGATTGTGGTACTTGCTTGATGGTTGAAGTTTTCATGAAAAGGGGAGGACTGAAAGCTTCTAATGTAAACTATATTGTATGTATTTTAAGTAAAATATACTGTAGCTTCTTTAGATACATATAGAAAACCTGCAATATAAAAATACATGTATTCTGTTACATATATTAGGGATACAATGCTGTAGTCATTTTTTTATGCTTTAAACTAGATTTCTTTTTACCTCAATAGCATGCAGGGCACTTCTGTGGTATTCTGTCAGCTAATTCCCATAGCATCTGTTGGAAATAAAAGAAATAGTTTATATGAAATGGAAACACCCTTCTCTTAATTACATGCCTGCTGTATTTCTGAGAAACGTACCTTACTGTCTTCCTGTTTGACATTCTTCAAACAAAACCCAGCCCTTAGCATGAATGAACAAAGAAATACTTGTAGATTTGTTTCTCTTGCCCCACTCCAGCCCTAACAGGAATAATTTAGTTTTGCATCCTTCATGATTCTAAGTATTATGGCATTATCAGCTCTAGTAATAAGAAATCGAAGTAACAGGACGCACAGGGAGTTGAGCCTAGGTGATCTTCAAGGTCTATTCCAGCCCCTTAATGTTCTATGGTTCTGTGATTCTGAGACTGCTTAGAAGGATTCAGAATGTCTGTGCTGTGTTCCTGTGGTGCTAAAGAGAATCAAAATGCACTTTGTCCCCATGCCACCCTTGGAAACATGAATTAGATTAGAACAGACTTCACAGTAATATCAAGCTGTCAAATAGATTTCTTGCTATTGGAGCTGAACTGTCTACTCTCATGTCCTTTCCTGGAAAATGTAGGAGATTTGGCTGTGGAACTCATTGGAATGAAAAAATGTGTGGAAATAAAAGCAAATGTCTAAAGAAGTGTTTTCTTCATTTTCAGAAATCTCTGCACCAAGGCCATCTTCTCCCAGTGAACCCCTGGAAGAGGACAGTGTGCTGTTTAACAAACTGACTTACTTGGGTAGTACAAAGGTGTCAGCCCCACGGAATGAACCAGAAGCTCTACATGCCATGGCAAACATGAAGTCGTCAAGTCAAACCCCTTTACCTGTAACACTCTATGTCCCAAACATTCCAGAAGGGTCTGTAAGGTAACACACAAGAGTTTCATTTGTTGCTTAAGCAGACACATAAGTGGTTTCTCACTTTGTTACTTGCAGAGGGGAGTAGAACTGCTGGATTTGTGACTGAGGTCTTGCTGAAGACAGTTAATTTTGAGAAATTCCTCTGAAGCAGCAAAGTGTGTGCTCAGATTTACCATGCAGTGCATGGCTGGTGGTACCAGCTACCACACAGTGTCAACGAAAGCATCTATTTCTACCTTAATATCTGTTCAAATATGATAATAAGAGATATTGGAAAGAGAGAGCTGATAATGCCTGCGTTCTCCTGACCTCCCTAGTTTGTCAGCACTTCCAAGGTCTACATGTTCCAGGAGTCCTTCTGGCCTTGGGTTTGCTGCAGAAGTGTCAGTTTCGACTCCCCCATCTATGCTTCAGAGTTGAAGTGCCAGTCTGTTTCCAACCATAGGTGTGCAGAAGCCAGCTCTGATCCATGTCTGCTTCGTGATGGCAGTGCTGACAGTTTGCAGATGCTAGAAAATATTTACTTTCCTCATGTGAGAACGATCTTCTAAGTAATGATGAGGGAGTCAGAGGTTCTTGATCAGGGTGCATTAAACGTGCACCCTGTAGCATTTTTGCATCCAGAGGTAGGGAACATCTCAACATCCAAGATGTTTGTTTTTAAGCTCTGATATCAAGGTATCCAAAGGATATGATTAGATTTCCTTCCTTGCCTGAACTGTGTTTATGTATCGACTATCTTCTTGTGGAGGAGAAGAAAGACCTTCAGGAATCTGTATTATTTTCTTCCTTTGTTTTTCTTTGAAACCAGTGTGAGTTTCATTTGACTTGAGAAAATACTTCATTTGTATACTTCTACAATGGCAACAGTCACCCTTACACAAGATGTAAGGTGTTCTGTGCCTATTTTTTGTACTCGCTGTGGCCATTCAGGAGAGTTGTTTTGCAAGTGAAAAAGCAGGTTCCTTTGATCTTTAATTTCAGAGGAGATCAGTAAGTGTGAGACTGCCTAAGAACCTGCACAGAACTGAGAAGTTGAATCCACATGTGACGTAACACATTACATCAAAGCTTAGGTGATACTAGTGTTGGCTTTGAGGAGTGTTCATACCTGCTGTCTGAAAACTGGAACCTCATAGGACAAGTAATGTCCCACCAAAATTACAGTGTGCTGAATCCTCCCAGGCCTCTTATTGCCTTTAGATTAGTCCTATATTTTTATTGTTGCAGACTTGGGATTTTGGGTGGCTAATTTTCATTGGTCCTTGATCTGAATGTACATATGAGTGAGTAGTGAGAAGATAGAGGAGAACATTTGTTGTTCTCTAACAACAAATGTTGTTAGAGAACAACATTTGTCATTAACTAAGTCATTATCTCCTGCTTTTAAGTTTCTGAAATATTCTTTGGGTTCTGTGTTTGAGGGTATTTTAAAATTTTGGGTGAAGTCTTAGTCTGTGCTAAATATTCACCTGAGTGTGGCAGCGTTTGCTGAGCTGTGGTGGTGTTGTTTGCTAAGTCCTGTTGATTCTGAAATCATTTTCATAATGATTTTTTAAACAGATATTTAAATTCCTTTTTGATGTTGCATTTTCTTTGTGTACAAATGACATTTTTAGGGTTTGCTCTGGTTTCTAAGTTTCTTCTTTTGTATTTTTCACAAGCAGTGGCCATTGTTTATTGTCTGATCTAGAGGTACTGTATTTGTCTGTATTATGACATATAAAAGGTATTAAGTCAATGTTACAACCAGGAACGTTTACACCTTTAATTTGTAAAGCATAACATTTCTGTTCCTGCTGCCCATGTCATCTACGTGAATTTAGCACTAATTAGAGTTTAGATTCTTATTTATCTAATTACAGAAAAGCCTTTTAGGCAGGCCTGTCTGTTTTACTGACTTGTTCCTTTGATCTACCCTGTTCCTTTTCTTGCCAGGATAATTAATCAATTGAGCAATTTGGAGATAGCCTCGTTTCCCATCTATAAGGTGTTGTTTTGTGTGAGGGGACAAAATGGGACTTCAGAGAGTGACTGCTTTGCATTTACTGAAAGCAGCTGTGGGACAGAAGAGTTCCAGATCCATGTTTTCTCCTGTGAGATTAAAGAAGCTGTAAGTATTCTGTGGTGTGCAGTGATTGACAAAAAGGATACAAGCCATGTTTGAATAGGTCATTCCCAATGTGGAAATTATATATAGTGCCTTGAAAAATGTGTTGGCACATATGAATGAATTTTTTGGAGTGTGCAGCTAGTCATACATGAATATTATTATGTTTTTAAGTTTTTGCTTTTAGTATTTCAACAAAATTCTGAAGTACACTATAATGGGAAGATCTGGAAAACCTCATATGGGGCTTTTGCAGGCCTCATTTGGGTATGTTTGATACTGGAGTTGCATTGTATACCTTTGGAATTAAAAAGGACCATGTTACAGTATTCTCCCCTAGATATTTTAGGAAGAACTATGTGATGGTCTGGGAGAAAAGGACTTTTTAAGGTGGAAAAACAGGCTGAAAAAGAAAAAAATCCTTGGGTTTTGACATCTGTCAGAGCAAGCTGTATGTTATGTTGCTAAAACACAACTTGAAAAGTACATTATGCAGGTCCTCTAATGAGCTGCATTCCTAATCTCTAATCTAATTTATATTAACTCACTGGGCATGACATGAGCAGGGAATGTATCAGGAATGGAAATAGGAGAGGTTGTTACTGAAATGGCTTGGGTGCTGAACACGTGATGTTGAGTGCTTTGTGATATATAAGGCATGATTTGTGTTCAGTATAAGAGGCAAGTGATTTTTGACCTTCAAAAACTTCACCATGCCTCATTAAAAAGACTCTTATTTTTGATCAAAATATGAATGATTTTGCTTTTCTGCAGGTCAGCCGAATTTTGTATAGTTTCTCCACAGCATTCAAGCGTTCTTCCAAACAAGCATCTGATCACGTGAAGGACTTTGTTCTTCCCACACCAGACAGTGATGTGTACACTTTCAGTGTCTCCTTAGAAGTCAAAGAAGATGATGGAAAAGGAAATTTTAGGTAATCAGAATGGAAAGGGAAAAGCAGAAATCTCTTTGGAAAAAGCACACAGCTGCTTTCCCCACACACAGCTACTGTGTTGCAACAAAATTCATTTGACCTCTTTTCATGAGCAGAAATGCTGTAAATAGGAAGCTGCTCTTTTGATGGTACAATTTTCTTCTCTGTGTTTTTTCTGTAAAATGATAAAAATTCAAGATACCTTCTTCAAGTGAATTTCTTTTCACTGAATCATTTCTTTTAGGGATGCTCAGTAGATGCCTGTGCAAATGGAATAGACAGTAAGAAGTCTTTTAAAAACTTTAATCAAACTAAGTTTCTTGTGTAAATACAGTCTAGTGGTTTCTTCTGATTTTTTAAAATCTGTTGAATTTTGAATTATTTTAAAGTTTAGGAAAGCTTAAACTCTTTTCTGTATTTAACAATTTATGTTCTATACCTGCTGAAGGATGTTTCTATTCTTTTAGCCCCGTGCCGAAGGACAGAGATAAATTGTACTTCAAGCTTAAACAGGGAATTGAGAAGAAAGTGGTGATCACAGTTCAGCAACTTTCCAACAAAGAACTGGCCATTGAAAGGTAAAAATCTTAGAAAAATGATTAAGGTTATATTTTTGAAAGAATGGTATTTATTGTAGTTTTCTCTGACTTGGCAAGTTATGTGATAGAAAAAAATGTACCAATAACACAAAGTATGATTGCACAACAGAATTAATGCCACCAGATGGCAATCTTAGCAAAAGAGTAACAATGGGAGAATGTGGTTGTAGTGAAAAGGAAGTTCAAGATAACAGGAGAATCAAGAAAACCTGCCTCCCAACCCTCCCAAAACCTTACTGATCTCTTGACTTGGTTTCAAGCTTTTACTTCAGAAGGGAAGCTAAAGTTTTAGACAAGGAATATACAGTAAAAATTTTTGTCATTGTTTTTGTGTTGTAAAATAAGGCTTTTGCTACTCACTGACTTAAAAATTATCTATTTTGAGTGTAATTTTAATTTAAACTGTTTTGCCTTCAGGATTCAGTTAATGGGGCATTTATGAATAGCATTTGATTATTGCTTTGCTCCCCAGTGTAAAACTATCTTTATTAGAAATTAGCTTTTATTTTGGTAGTGTTTAGAATATTCAATTGAGGGTGTTATTTTTATCACCACAAGCTTTGCTGTGTAAAAGTTATTTAATTGAAATGACATACACAGGCTTGTAAGTCTTTTTATGCACTTAACCCTGATAAGATTAAAATTCAAAATTGATGAAAGATGGATGCAGGTTACATCAGACTGAACTTCTGAGCAATTTAATGTGTCTTCAAAAGTATTCTAAGTGGAAACTACAATGCAAAAAATTTTTCTGAAGAAATTTGATCCCTGGTCTACAGATTTCTAAAGTCTTTTGTCATGGTTTCAGGAGATCAAACTTGGTTACTGCTGAGAGAAAGTGCTCCCTCCTGGTGTTCTGACAGAGCCTGGGGCTGGGTCAGGGTGATGCAGAAAGTTACTCTTATGCATTACTTTGGCTCTTCCTGCTCTTGTGCCCTGTTTGACCTGGGTTTTGCCAGTTTTTATTTGGCTCAAAGCAGCTGAAGAGATGGTGTTCCTTTCTGAGTCGTGTGTGGCACTACATAACTTCAGTCCACCATGGGGGATATCAAGTCTCAGTTGTTTATAGGATTCAGGAAGAAAATTCTGGATGATGGTCAGGGGCTTTAAGGAAGCTGTTTTTAAGAGTGAAATAGCCTTTCATTCTCAAAGGTGGAAGGATTCACGCTCTTCTCAATACAGTGGTGTTTACATATAGTTTGCTACCAGTCATGCAGGAGAGTGAATCCTGAGTTATGTAGGTATACTTTAGGTTAAAGTCTAGGCTGGTATCTTTAGAACTGCATTACAAAATATTGCTTGGTTTCTCATTAGTAGTGGATCACAGAATACCAGAAGGGTTTGGGTTGGAAGGGACCTTAAAGACCACCCTGTTCTGTCATGGGCAGGGATACCTTCCACTAGACCAGATTACTTCAAGCCCTCTCCCACCTGGCCCTGAACACTTCCAGAGATGGAGTAACCACAGCTTCTCTGGGCAGCCTTGGCAGGGCCTCGCCACGCTCACAGGGAAGAAGTTATTCCTAATATCTGATGTAATCCTGCCCTCTGACAGTGTGAAGCCATTCCCTTTTGTCCTGTCAGTGTTAACTTAATACTATCAGTTTTATCCATGAGTAGCATTTGTATTTTTATAAATTAAAACATATGTTATGAATAACAATTACAGTTCTTTTTCTAAATTTTCCTTCTGGTCTAGAAAGTAATGGAGTATGTGCAGTTGCACAAAGCTGGTTGGTAGCCACCTTTAAGTGCAGAAATCCAGCAAGTCTGAAGTGAGACCCACAACCTGTGCAGGTCATTTTAAATCCTGGATGTGTGGTTAAGCCCCCTAATGTCAGAGGCTGAATGTGCTGATAACTGTTTCTGTAAAATCCATCTTCTGCAAGTGAGGGTCCTGACCTGGCTTGAACTGATTTTCCTCTTTGAAATAAGAGGGAAGAGAAGCCCTGACTCTTCTTGCAGCTGGATGCTACTAGGCATCATAAGTGTGCTTCTGTGAGAGGCAGGGGTTACTTGTTCCCGATTCCTATTCTTTTGGACACATACTCCCCAAAAATTTTGGCTGTCACACATCAGAACTTGTGTACATCTGAGTGATGCACAGCAGGAGCAGCATCTTGGAGCTGTTGTCTTTGAAAGGCACAAATATTTGGCCTTCTTCTGCATCTTAGCCTTATATTTCTCTGTAACAGCTGTGGCAGGAGCTGGTGATCCCCCTACTACTATCGGTTGTAGCTCTCTTAGAGCTATTTCTGCCCCAGTTACAACAAGTAGTAGGTATGCTGTTAGGTTCTGCTCAGTTTATTTAGTCTCTCAGAGAATCTGGTTTGTGTGGCTGAATCCAAATCCTGGATCTGAGCTGCCTGGGGTGCTTTACATGACACTGCATTGTGGATGTAGATAAATCAAAATCCTTGTCTACTGGTTTATTTACCACTTAGATTTTTGTGATTCTAGTAGTAAAAGAGTGTGGAGAATGGAAAATACTGTTGTGGATGTTAAGTCTAATGAGGTGAAAAATAAAAACCCTATACCCCTAATGTAATAGGAGAAAGCTAGGTAGGAGAGTGATTGCCTATCTTGAGACTTTTCTAGTTCACAGAGATAGTAAAATTTTAGTTGCTGGTGTCCTTATGTCCGAGCAATATTGTTCAGCATATTACTTAGTTCGAAAAGTCAGTGAGAAAAAGCAGTTTGGTTATCAGAGAACCAAGCAGAAGAAAAATTCTTCCAACAAAACCCTCTGAATTACAAGCCCAATTTTCCATAGTATTTCAAATAGCAATTACTTTCAATTTTTTTCATTTGAGATCTAAGGTTTTTCAGAAACTTGTGCCAGACAGCTTGCTGTTTGTTGCACATACATAATGCTGTTTGGTGTTTTTATTCATAATGGAGTATGTTCAAAGGAGAGAAAGATATGGATGATTTGCAGAGACCTCAAGCCTGGATTTGTGCCTTCAGTAGTCAGGAAGTTTGAAAATATGAATGTCTGAGGAAATTTTTTGCGGTTTTTTCCCTCTTAAATATCAAGAACATTTTCTTGTAAAATGATTTGACTGGAATTCAAGGCCCTGTATATCACACAAATTCAGATTTTAAAAAATGAATGAAGTCTTAAAATTGAGCAAATTGTTGTTTCTTGGTGGTTTTGTTTAAGGGTCTGTGATGCTATGTGATTTTTTGCAGCAGTGCTATTGTGAATAATAGAATGAATGAATTTGTATGTTTTCCTGTGATTGCATGAGAACAGTTTTTAAAATGAGGTTGGGAGAAGCTGAATTTTTTCCTGCCAGTCTCCATCACTAATGTATAGGAATTATTGGTATCTTTGAACTCATTATTATAAATGGTCTTTAGGAACAGTTGAGTTTTCACTCAAGGCCAGATGCTAGTTTCTGCCATCTTCATTCTGGAAAATAATTTCATTGTCTTTTCTGTTACATGTGTTGTGTTGTTTCCTGAGCGTTGCCATAACAATAACAAACAATTCTCTGAAAGGTACTCTTAAAATTAGAAGCAGTAGGTGGCTGTCCATTATGTTCAAGCAAAGATTCTTGTATTGTGAAAAGCTAATATATGTCCTTCTTTTCCTTTTTTTTGTTTTAAATAACCTTCACAGGTGCTTTGGGATGTTGCTAAGCCCTGGACGAAATGTGAAGAACAGTGACATGCATTTACTAGACATGGTAATACTTAGCTCTAAAAACCTGTTGAATAAGATAAGGTGATTGGAAAAAAAGGGAAAAAAAACCCCACAAACTCCAGAAAAATGAGCTTTTAATGTCTTTTGCTTTGGTGGTTTTTTTTTTGTTTCTTAATTCCTGGGTTTTGATATCTACAGTCATAAGATGGAGAAATCATTTTGATGCACGCATCAAAACCTGTGGCACCTGGTTTTTGTTCAATTAGTGAAGCAGAGATTAGGTTGTTACAAATAACTGAGTTTTCTGTATTGTGTTAAGCATGTTCCCTAAAAATTTAGAGCAAATAATTGCTTTCATATTAAATGGGAAGTGCTCTTATTTTCCCAAGGGGCTGAAAACTTAGTCTTTGTTTCCTTCATTTGGTTTTAAGTTCTTGCCCAGAGTTTGAAGCATTCCCTTTTCTTCTACAATGTTCTATTTCTTAGAGTTATGTCTGAAAGAACTGCAAAACAATGTGATCCTTTCTGTGATAGTACCAATTTACTTTCTCTCTGTGGATAATACAGCCATTTTCAAGTTATGAAGTGCTAGAGTGACCTGGTTTAGGGCAAATTTGGGAGAGTTAAACCCATCAGACCTTTTGTGGTTTTATAGTTGTCCCAATTTTGCCTAGTTCATTTCTCAGTTCATGCTGCTGGTTCTATTTATCAGTATTTAGTTCTCTTGTCAGTCTTATTTATTGGCCTGATTGTATTTACCAGCTCTTTTTTTCCCCCCGGTTTTATTTGCTGAAATCAGTTCTGATTTTTCCCTTTTTTATTTGATTATAAAACTGAATTAATTAGACTGAGTTTTGGAGTGTTGTTGTTACTATAAATCTATACAACACCTTTTTACTGTATTTTAATTCCTGTGTTTACTCCAGCTTGAATTCTATTTATGTTCACATTCCAAGTACAACTGCTGGATTTAATGAGTTGTTGGTTTATTTCTTGACTGTGTCGGTTTATTTCTTGACTGTAGCACAGAAATAGACATTTGTGATTTCCTTTCAACCTCCTTTCTCCATATTTAAATCTGGAGAACTCAGTCACTCATCCCTAACAGCAAGAGAGGGAACATCAGTCCTTTTGTCTATAGAGGCCACAAACAGGCCTGTGTGATCCATAGGGACTGTTCCAGAAAACTTCAGGAAGCATCTACTTGCCTCATACTAGTAATAGTTCATTCCATTAATTCATTTTCTTTGAGGTTCCTAGAACTGTTTCTCATCCCCATGTCCCTCTCTTTGATCTCAAACCACGACTGTAATACAATCCTGTCTGATTTTATTTTTAGGAATCCATGGGAAAGAGTTCTGATGGGAAGGCTTATGTCATTACTGGAATGTGGAATCCTAATGCACCCATGTTTCTAGTACTTAATGAGGAAACTCCAAAAGGTAGTGGAACCTAATCTGTGTGTTTGCTTTACCCAGCAGGGGTTTGGTGTATGCACTTTCTGTTGGTAATTATGGTGCATGTCTAAATCCATGAAACATTATGTTCCAAGAGTCCATTGCAAGGAATTTCTGTGTATAAACATGCCCAGCACAGAGTTGTGAATAACTGTTCACAGAACAGTGTGTGGTGCTGATTTGGAGATGTTACATTAGTGTTTGGGACTGATGTGCCTGTCCCTGGTTATTGGGATTTTTGCTTCTAAGCATTTGCAAATTGTATTCAGCAAAACAGTATGAATAGCAGGCATTGGGGTTCTCCTCCTTCTACTTGTGAGTTGATTACAAATTTCATCCCCTGCATCTTGGGGCAGCTGGCAATGATGCATTCAAGTGCTTGATTGTATTAGGTGAGTTTCTTATTGCTGGAATTTACATTCTCTGATGGGATTAAAAAACTTGGAATGTAAGTCTGGAATTTATTTCCTGTCCTGAGGCAGAGCTCAGGTCATTGGCTTAAAGGCATATCCAAGTACCTACAGCCAGTGTCACTGTTCTTGCTGATGGATTTTCACACCACATTATTTTTGTAGCATCTAACAGAACTCCTTACACTTCATGGTGTGACCTTATCCTCTGCGTGCTCCTTTTGTTTGATGGGGATTGTGTACTTCAATGGTGTTTTATTTGCATGATGTCTTGCCCCTGTCTTTAAAACAAGGTATAATATCTTTGTTTTTGAAGTTATCAGATGGTTAATGCACATTTTCACTCTGTGCAACCATCACAGAGGGCTTAGAACTCGGGCAAATAAAACAGGTGCAATAGAATCATTAATGGAACAAAAAGGATTTTTAATTTGAACAGCAGTTTACAGATTTGAGCTGTGCCTAGTTTTTTTCATGTCTATGTTTCAGATAAGCGTGTGTTCATGACTGTGGCTGTGGACATGGTTGTCACTGAGGTGGTGGAGCCAGTCAGGTTCCTGCTGGAGACCGTGGTGCGTGTGTACCCTGCCAACGAACGCTTCTGGTACTTCAGCAGGAAAACCTTCACAGAAACTTTCTACATGAAGCTAAAACAGGTAGTGCCTTTGGTTTTTTTTATTTAGAGCATTAGTCTCATGTCACTGACATATTTTCTGAAAAATACTTTTGCCAGGGTTTTTCTCCTGAGAAGCTAAGAGGCCTCAGAAAGGAAATGTAAACATTGATTATCTGCTGCTCTGGAATGTGGCAGGTGCATCTTTGATTGGTCTCATGTGAATTGTTTCTGCTTGATGACCAATCAGGCTCCAGCTGTGTCAGACTCTCTGGACAGTCACAAGATTTTATTAGCATTCTTTTCTAGCCTCCTGATGTCTTCTTTCTCTTTCTTTAGTGTAGTTTTAGTAATAATTTTCTTTTAATATAATATCATAAAATAATAAATCAGCCTTCTGAAACATGGAGTCAATATTCTCATCTTTTCCCTCATCCTGGGGACCCTCAAACACTACCACAGTCTCATATGTCCTAATTTGGCTTTTATAAAAGTTAGTATGGCACCTACTTCTCAGCAGGATGTTTCTTTGAACAGTTTATTTCAGGGAGGCTTTAATGCATAAGGATTAAGTAGCATGTGTATGGTTTCAGTGCTTTTGTGTCATGGTTTAACCCCAGCTAGCAAGGCCCACACAGCCACTCACTCACTCCCCCATGGTGGGATGGAGGAGAGAATCAGCAGAGTAGAAGTGAGAAAACTCGTGGGTTGAGATGGAGACAGTTCAGTAGGGAAAGCAAAAGCCATGTGCTCAAGCAAAGCAAAACAGGGAATTCATTCACCACTTCCCATGGGCAGGCAGGTGCTCAGCCATCCCCTGGGGAAAAGTGTAACACTGGCTTGGGAAGACAGATGCCATCATTCCAAACATTCCTTCTTCTTGTTTTTCCTCACTTTACATGCCAGGCATGATGCCATATGGTCTGGAGCATCCTTTGGGTCAGTTGGGGTTAGCTGTGCTGGCTGTGTCCCTTCCCAGCTTTCTGTGCACCTCAAGCCCTTTTGCTGGCCCTGACTGTGTCAGCAGCTGTGGGGCAGGAGCTGAAACTCCCCTGTGTTATCAACACTGTTTCCAGCAGAAGCCCAAAGCAGCCATTGTGAAGGAAATAACTCTAACCCAGCACACTTCGTAAACTGAATTGCAATGAGTTGTAAGTCATTTGTTTTGTGGGCTTAAATTATTTTGAACCTGCCTATTGAATTCTCTTTAATTCTCTACAATCTCTAAAGCAAGTCCACTTGACTGGTAGAATTGGGCAATGGCTCTATAATTGTTCATTGTAAAATCCAAGGGCTGCTGACATTTACAATCTGAGGGCAGAGGGCTGTAAGAATGTGGCCTGCTAAAGACAAAGGTGGTGATGCTGAGGTGTAAGAGAGTGAGGCTGTTACGATTGTAGCTCAAGTCCCTTCTGGTTTTGGCATTGGCTGAGGTACATACAAGAGCTACATCTGCCCATTGACTGTAGAATGATGTGCAGCTGCATCCTCCTGCAGCCACTGCTCACCTGCTTTCTCCAAAGACTTATGTCTTGGTATTGCCTCAGAAAGTGAAGAGCAGAGGCCAGGTTGCACCACTGTTCCAATGCCCACAGTACATGAGCTTTGACTAATGGAACCAAAGAGCAATGTTTTAATTTTACAGAGCCTAATGGGACTATTTGAGTTGCCATGTTTTTGTGGAGCTCAGCAATAGGTCTGGAAAAAACCAAGCTGTGTTGATGTTACGTGGGAAAATTGCTGCTGTGTTTAACACTTAGGGAGTAAATAAATCTCAAGCAATGTTGTTTCTGTTTTTCTTCTAGAGATTAGCATAGCAACTTGGAATTTAAGGAAATCTGAGAAAGCTGACTGTTAATGCAGATTCTTATTTGCATGCTTGACATTAAAGAAAATACATTTAAAAGTATTCTGCTCTCAGCTGTATGATACTTAATCTCTTATCAGTTCAGCTTGCCTTTTAAATCACTTGCAACTGTACCATTTTTAATTAAGTAATATGGGTGCTTTCTTTTTCTCACCCCTTATAATGTGACAAACATACGCATGCCTCTCTTCCCTGAAGAAACACGTGCATTTCTTCCTGCTGCAAAATTCAGAGTCTGTTTTGCAGATATTTGAAAAAGGAATATTTTTAGTCCTAGTAATCCTTCTGCAAGATGAGGTCCTGATTGTGTTTGCCAGGATTTCTTTGGGTGACTTGATACAAATCTTTATTTCACCAGTTCTCAGTTGTATTGCAGTAGCTACTCCTGCCAACACATTTGAAAGATCCTGTACCTCAGGGCACTGCTACTCCTTGGGAAATAACTCTGCAGATGGCAGTGGGATCAGCCATTTGGGAACTTCTTGGGAAAGCAGTTGAGCATTAAGTAGATTGTAAAAAAAATTATAACCCTTCTGAGGAAAGATTCAGGCACATTTAATAGTCTGAACTGAGATGGGTAAGGTGTGCTCAGGTATAAAGAATGCTAAAAGCTGACAGAAATGAAGGTTAATGTGTAATTTAGGATTGTTCTTTCTAGCTGTTTTACTGTATTGCTCATGCACGTTTTCATTGTTAGAACATGGTCCTTGTAATGGTGGGTTTGTGCTTCAAAGGAAACCAGTAGTCAAATTTTTTACATTCTATGCAGGTGGCTCTTGCAGTTAACCAGAACATGTGCAAGGAGCTGAAGATTTGTAATAATTTTAACATACAGCAAAACTCACAGTATCTCATGCCTTACTCTCTCAAAAATAAAAGCTATAGATACCCATGCTTTATAACAGTAGTGCTATCAATACTTGATTGATTTAACTTTGTAATTACTCAATAATGGTGTTGTGTGAGAATAAAACAGGGATAATGGCTCTGATGTTATCCTACTTAATTTTTACAGAATTCAGGCTATTTATGCCTATACCCCAAAATTCATTAGACTGACTTCATGAGAAATTCAGTCAGCAAAACCGGCTGATAATTGAAGCCTCTGCTTTAAGGGAAGCGAGTCTCAATTATTAGTCTAAAATAAATGAGGAGAGGTTTCTCACTATAAAATAACTTACATTGGGTCAGTCTAAACAGTCCCTGTTTAAGCTGCTCATCTGCATCATTTCACCAGCTGGTTGAAATTGCAAGTGTTGGTCAGTAGTTTGTGTATATCTCCTGTGCAGGTATTGTGCAGCCTTTTGACTTTATCATATTTGTTTTCCAAACAAGTTGAGGGTACTCTAACTGAAATTATTCTTTTCCATCGCTAATTTGATGATTTAGTATGTTCCATTAATTACCTTATTTTAATGGATTAGACAAAATGCACAAAGAAAAAAATAGTAAAACATTTTGGGCTGCTTCATTTAATACCGTCATTAGTTTGCAGTTATATACAATTCTCTAAAAATGTAGTAATCACTGCATGTCCCTGAAAAATAACTGTGTTCATAACTGTAATTCAAAGGAAAAACATATCCTCTTTTTATTTGAAAACTTGCAACTGCTTAAACTGTTGTTAGCTGACTTCTTTTTCATAAGAAAGTCAGAGAATTGTGGGGTGGTGTGGGTTCACAGGGACTTTCAAGATCATCTAGTTCCAGACCCCCTGCCATGGGACTCCATTACATTTCTCATTGGAAGGAGTGTATTTTCAATTGTGTTCTTCTGAAGAAAGATTTTCCTGGTTTTTAGTGAGTAAAGGACTAAAAAGAACTTTTCACAATTTAAGGCTTTTCAGAAGGGTGAGGTTTTGTTTTTTCTATAGTCTCCTCTTTACCTACAAAAAAAATCTTAGCATTACTTTTCCTCCCTCAGGCATTCAGTTCCTGTTTCACTTACTCCAATATCTTTCCTCTTTGTTCTCTTCTCTTTTCTTTAGCTGAGGTTTCTCTTTGACTTAATCTCATTATAGCTGTTTAAATTGGCAAGTTTTTTTAATCATTGTTCTGAACAATACTGAAAATGGTTGTTAAGAGGCCCCTTTGGAAATAGTGCAGTTTTATTTATATTTTCTACCTGTAAAACTGAGAGAAACAGAACTGTCAGGTGCTACCATCTATTTTTGCCAAGGCAAAGAAATCTGAGGCAGTCCTGACCAAACTATTGTATAGCCTTATTTTTCAACCTAATAGATACCCATATTTTCATTTAGTCTGAAGGAAAAAGCCATACAAGTGCTGGAGATGCAATTTATGAAGTTGTCAGCCTGCAAAGAGAATCTGCCAGAGAGGAAGAATTAGTCACCCCAACAAGTGGAGGAGGGCCTATGTCATCCCAGGAGGATGAGGCAGAAGAAGGTAAGGATAAATCAGCAGTTACAGTTTCCATGGATAGTATACTATTATATTTCTGCTGTTAATTTAATCAATTAATTCTTAATACAAGTGCTCTGGACAAAAAGATCACCACTATTTTTCTGTTAGGAGTAATAGTATTTTTGCCAAGCCATTGTTTGGATGTCTTCAATAGCAGCAGCAGATGATGTGTGTCCATCTTTGTGTGCTTCCATATGCATTGCTGAGGCACCTGTGTTCTGCCAGCAGGTTAGAAAATGCTTTTCAAAGGTGTTTTCTTTTGGTCAGAAGTCATTTGCCTTGAATGTGCTGTGCTACGGAAGAGGATAGCATGAAATTAGACTTGAAATGGCAGGTTTTAAATGCCTGTTTTTAAAGAAAACAACAACAAAAAAATTCCCAGGCTCAAATGGGGAATTTCCTCATCCCCTAACTGCTTAACATGTGATTTAGTTTCCCTCACTTATATCTAGGGTTTATTAAAATTTCTCCTGGTTCAGTTGGGGATTGCTGCAGTTCATGGACCCACTGTATTTGCCTGCCCCTTCCAAAGCTAGCATACCTCAGTGTATTTCCCACTGGTGGAATTTTTGGGGTTTTTTTCCTCCTGGTGGGTGGAATTTTTTGTTTTGTTGTTTGTTTGAAGGCCCTTGGCCTACTGTTGTCTCTTTGTGCTCTGAGGATTAGCCCATAGCATTCAGAATAGGCTTTCCCTGTGCCATTTTTGATCTGAATTTCTGACCTACCAGGAATTGTGATTGTTTTACCAAGTTATTCTTCGGATCTCTGCCACTGTTCTGTCAATAGTGTAAAAAGTCTCACTCGCTACTGTGGAAAAATTCTTCCTTGATTCTTTGTTATTGGTGTTAGATTTTAGCTTGTGCAATATGAGTCAGAACCCTGGGATTAACAGAGGCTGGAGCAGGCAGGTGTGGTTATTCTCACAAGCCAAACCCCTCCATGTATCCCAGGTGACACCAAGCTTGCAAAAACCCCACAGTCAGGTGCTCTTTGAACTTTGATGTGATTCCTGAAAGGGAGGGGAATAGGCACAGATCAGCAATGTCAGTCCCCGCTTTGTAGCAAGTGCTACTTCTGAATGGTACAAATGCTATTTTCTCCAAAGGATTTCTTCTGTTTCATTGGTGTTTGGGATTGCTTCATTGGTCATAGCAAGAATTGGTTCAGATTTGGCCTTTGGAATTTGTGGATCAGTGTAGTGTAATTCAGCTGTTGGTGTTCTTTTCCTGTTGGTGTAGAACCTGTTTTGTTCTACAACTCTGTGTGAGTTGTAGAGCCACATTAATCTGAGACTTATTTGATAGGGTAGAGTTTAAAAAATTGAAATATTTTTTTTCAATATGGCTGTTATTGGGAAGAATGCAGCTGTTCCAGAATGTGATGAATGCAGCACCATTAGGAATAACATGGATACCATCCTCTTGGTACTATTACAGAATGACTTTATCTTATTGCAGAGAACAAGTATTCCAGTGGAGTATGAACCTAAGTTAACTTTGGTTTAGTTCTCTAATGCTAGTTTCCATATTTTAAATGTAGATTACTTCCTAAGAGAAGACATTAAAAATATGATGTGCCTCTGTTCTCATGGAAACCACATTTAGAGATCTGTGCTGAGAAGTTCTTTATCCTGGAGGATATGCAGGTTCAATGAGTCATTTGCAGTTTTTCTAAATAAATCTCTTCATTCTTTTTTTTTTTTTTTTTCAGGGTACTAATTATGATGATGGAAAAAAACCTTGAGTTTACAATGTCTTGTCTTGGCCTTGGAAGAAGGCTTTTTCTTTTTTAATCTGAAGTATGATAGCTACCTGGCTATATAGGTTCTTTTTACTTTTCCCCTTTTTAAATGTTTTTTTCTTGCTTTTTCCTTATATGCCCACAGAATATTCTTAAATTTATTTCAAAAGCACTATACATTGCATTTTTCTTGTATAAGAATGCACTATTTGATTCCTGTGTACTCTGCATGCACACAGCTCACTGGGATGTCTTGTGCCATGAGAATATGAATAAAGATGGTCATAAAAAAGAAGGCATTTTCCAATATTCTTTTCTTTTTTGTTTTGATGAGAGGCCAAACATGGTACCTGCCAATAATAATTTTAAATAATCTCTATACTAAAGTTAGGCCTAATGTCTTTTAACAAGTGCTTGTAGACAATGGAGCTCATACACTCTGTAAATAACATTCTTAGCTTTTGATATTTTTTCTCACTTTAGCTTGATTTTTCATGTGAATAACTATATAAAAAATTAAGACCTTTGCTAAGATTGTGCTATTGTTACTTAGAGATATTTCAACCTCACTTTTTTTTTTTAATTACTAATATTTTAGTAGTTGTTTCTGGCAATCCAATCAGTTATGGTCCCTTGCTTTGGAGGTGATAATTGCAAAAATAATTTTAATAATCTCTTGTCAAAACCTAAGATGTAAAGTGCACTCCTTAATAAGAAGTTTTCTATTAAATTCTAAATATAATTTTAAGAATATTAAAATGAATAACGAGGAAGTTCTTACCCCTTTCTAGAAAGGTTTCAAATAAAGTAGATTTAAGTATCAGCTTTTATTGATATGCAGAAAAGTTCACTGTTAAGGTTAAGTAGAACCTTGTAAGCAGGTGCAGAGCACAGTTGGTTGAACTCCTTTTTCTCCTTTCTGGAACTGATGGTGTGGATGCTGCAGTATTCAGAAAAGCAAAGCTCAGGGAGCATTTTATTGTAGGAGTGTTCTGCAGAGGATGAAGTGGCTGGCTGCACTTGTGAGCTTAAGGGTTGGGGGAAATAGCTTTCCAGCAGAAGCATTTAAAGGAGGATGTAGCCCCAGAAATAAATAACAAAGGGAAAAAGGGATGAATAGGTTGGCTGCTTTTAGCAGCAGTGCTTGCTCAGAACGTGTGTGAAATGATGACCTTACTTTTGGTCTGATATTTGAATTATTAGGTTTTTTTAACGAAACTTAACATTTCTGGAGAACACTAGATAACTCCATTTGAATTTCTTCTGGAGTCAGGATAAAGTTGGAAGGTTAAGGATAACTGTAAGCAGGAGAAGTTCTGTTCAAAACCAGAAAATATTCTTTAAGCTGATTGTTACTGAGTTGAAGCTACTTTTGCTGAAGCTTTCTGTGGTCCCAGGTGTCTGGTTAGGAGCTCTTGTTCCTGTCTGTGAGTTGGCTGCAGAGTAAGCACAGAATGTTTATCAGAGAACCTGAAACAGGTAAAAGATGACTTGCCTACCAAAAAGCTTCTAAACATGAGCTGTGGGGTGCTTCTGGAACACTCTCAGATGACTTCCAGAAACACAGAACTGTTTCCATTTGTGATTTGTTTGCCAAAGGAAAAAATAAAGGAAGTAAAACTTTTGTCTTCCTACTCCTGTTAGCTGTCTGAACACTAAGAACAAAAGGAGACAATAGAAAAATGAACTTCAGGGGTGTGGAAGTTGGGTGTGGAGATGGTAGGATTTGACACTGAAAATAGACAGGAAACAACAAGGGACCATGAAAGTCCCAGAAAAACTCTGGGGGTGTTGTGCTGGTCACACACAAAGGTGTGTGCAGGAGGGGAGAGGTGGGCAATGCTAAATGATCAGAGATGATCAGCCAGAGGAAGTCAAAATGTGTGTCAGGTGTTGTGGGAGGGTAGAGGCTTTTTCAGTACTCAGGAAGGCAAAGGAGTAGAGGAGGTGATGTTTTAGGAGTGAATAGAACTACTGAGTATTTAGTGATAAAATAGGGGTTATGATGTGAACAAATGAGGGTGATTGTGTGAGAAAAATTACATGACTAGTGTTGAAATAGTCAAACTCTGCATTTTAATCCAAATCTAAAATAGCTTTGTGTACATCACAGGAACTGTTACATTAATGCAACACAGAGCAAAGTTGGGTCTGAAAGAAGATCAGTTAAATCTGTCTTGGAGTCTTTTTGCTTTCTCCATAAAAATGAACTAATAGGTCACAGATCCTAAATTCATGAGGCCATTTGGCCAGTAGCTATCTCCAGACAAGAACCCTTTCTGCAGTTCCACAAGCGAAGAGTTTTAAAATACAGACACTACTAAGAATAGCATCCAAATGAAAAGAAAATATTCCTGACAAGCCTGATGTCATTTATGGACTCTGACTGTAAAATAATCCAAAATGGATTATTTTCACACCTTACAAGTTCACTTGTGTTATTAAAAATCATAAAATAAATGCACTCAGTTGACTTTTTGCAGCTATCATTGTGCTGCTAGGAGGAATGTGATCATGTAATACTTTCCTAAATAAATATAAAAATACTGAGCGTGGAGGACTTGTTATTTTTAATATGGTCTCAGTTGATAGTTGCAGTTGCATTTAGATTTGTTCATGCAAGTATGGCCTTTGTGTTACAAGGTGAGTATTTGAAATTATTTGAACTTGAAGCACTTCTGTGGGTTGCAGAAGTATTTACTGTATTAGCAAGGTTATCAATTAAAAGGAAAATTGGACTTTTTTTAAGGATTTTTTCTGTTCCAGGAAGTGGAACGTACCCAAGGAGTGTGACTTACCCTGAGCTCTTTTATCTCTCTTTTCTTCTCCAGTGTCCACTCGACACTCCTGCACAGTGTGTGTGGGGACACTGTGGGTAGGGATGTTTTCTTTGATAAAATCCATTCCTCACACATCCTTTGTGAGGTTCAAGGCAAAGCATAATTCCCTAATTCTGACCTGTGGTTCGTGAATGCTCCAGGGAATTCTGCTGATGCCTTTGGTTTATTTTTGCAGAATGATAGAAAAAGATATTTTCTAATAAAGGTAGGTTTCAATTCTGTGGGATCATAGTGAATTCTGTTTCTTGGATCTCAGGCTTTTTGGTTTTTTATAACTTTCATAAAATCTGTTCAGATTGTGGTACAAAATAGACACAAAATTAGCATAAATTGATGTTTTCGTCTTGTCTGGAAGCAATTGCAGATTATTTTGAATAATTTGGATGCTTTATTCATTAGTGGTTGTCTTTCCTTGTCTATCTGTAATCAGTTTGAAAAAGGATTTGCAATCCTGCTGGCTTATTAGGAATTCAAACTTCCTATTGCTAAAGGATCTTCTCAGGTTTTTCAGTCATCAATTTTGAGTGGCCTCAGGCTGCCACTGCTTAGACAATTGCACAATATCATGTAATTAAAAAATTAACCACTTTTGTATAAAGATTATTAAAAAGACTGATTTCAACCAGCAGCTCCCCTAACGTCAGTGTGAGATTTTTTTTTTAGCATTGATCATTAGCTTTCTGGATTTTTTGGAGTGTAAGTGCTGTCTAATCTAAGTGCCTGGCATACTGCCTTAAACGCCAGGCAATACATAACTTCTGAGTGTTTCTAACACTGATATATCTTTTTTCTCATTGATTATATCAAAGATAGGAGCAGATTCTAATCTACAAATTGATAAATTGCTAATGCATTAACCTGGAGTTGTGATAACACCTCCAGTTTTATTTCCTTGCCTGTTCTCTGAGATGTCAGGGATCAGACAGCACGGTTCATGTGGGACATGTTTGTGTTTACAAGACTACCTCCACTGTGCAGCATTTAGTTGGCTTTGTCATCTGTGTGGGAGCAAAACTACTGAACTGAAGCAATAATTCTTCTGCACTTTCTTTTATTCAGCTTCAAGCATTTGTACATCAAATTTAGAGATGTCACAGTGGCTCAATTTTATGTGCAGTACATGAGGGGAGGATCATCTCTTGGATGTCCAGTTAAAGTTTATTTTTGGGACTTTTAAAAATAATTGTCATTTCATATGACAGTGATGCAGGGTCTGTGTTGAAAGTAGATGACATAGAACAAAGTGTTTTAAAGGTAGGGCCATATCGGATGTGTATGAGGATATGAGATAGGGTTTAAAATTCAGAGTTTGTTGTATTAAGAAGAAAAAGGTCATTTTGGCTGTCTGTTGCACACAACCAAGAAGACAGTTGGTTGTATTTTGGGAGATTTTTGCTCAGTCTTTAACGTGTGAAAACAGTGCATTATGGTGTGCGGTGAGGGAAAGGCAGAGGTCATCCAGCTGCATGCTGTGCCACCTTCTCTGTGTTTATCAAATACAGGGTTTGGGATTCAGATTTTGGGTTACATAAAGAAACAATTAAATTTGCAACCTTTTGCAAGGTAGTCAAAATTTGGTGATTTGTCAGCTTTAGGTTTCACTTGAATGATTCTAAGTGAAAATAGTGTATCGTATAATTCATAAAAAGGAATGAAAATCAAAATACTGGGTTTTTTTCTATTACTGGTTTGCTTTTAGTGAAAGATTGTTACCTTTATTTTTTGGTTTTGCTCTCTTTACATGTACTTCAGTAGTTGCCAAATGAATTTTTCAAGTTAGTTACGTAACTAGCGTAAGCAGAAAGTTCTTGTGAGCAGAATTCAGTGCAAGTTCAGATCCATTAATCTGTATTTTTTTGCTCTTGATTATTTCTCTTCCCTCTAAATAAGAGAATATACTGAGGATTGTCATTTCATAAATCAGTTATTTGGAAGGCATTTGGAAGTCATTCTGTGTTCATCAGAATATTTTGTAATGCACTAAAAGTTGGATGTTTCTGAAAATCTGCCTTATTTAATACAACAATGACTTTCGTGACTTAAACTTTGTTTCGCTCTCATCCTCCCTGGCAGAACTATATGCTCTATAATTCCCTGTTACCTTATAAATGAGAATTTGCTGGTTTTGTGACTTTTCTCACGATGCTCTTTTATCTTGTATGTATGGAAAGGTTCCATGTCAGTAACACTGTGTCTTGTGCTCTGATAATATGCTGCCAACTTCAGCTCCTCCTTCAGGTTTGTTCTTCTCTTACATAAAAATCCAACTGTTCATATTTGAATTATTCCAATTCTATTCCCACCTATCTTAGACACCTGATTTCCTTCTCCTTCAGACTGCTCTAGCTATATTATTTTTCAGTTCCACCTACTCTTTTTATTTCACATGTAACAGCTTCTAAATTAAAACACATTAAATATCCTTTTTCCTCCTTCACATCAGTGCTCAAATCTCACCTGTTCATTTTTAATCTGCTTTCTTCATGCTTTTCTACACTTTGAGGTACTTCGCTTATTTACTTCTATGTTCAGTGTCTCCAAAACAACTCTGTAGTTTTCCTCCTTGTTTCTGTTTTTGTTACCTGAAAAAGGAGTTTGACTTCTGAGATATTGTCATATTTCAGATAAACTAGTAGAATTTCCTGAAGAAGAACCACTCAGAAAAGCTGCTCTATAGCTATAAAATTGGTGTAAAATACGGGTGAGGGGAGTGTTGTTTAAAGCTACATTTCAAAGTGCGATGCAAAAAAAAGCCCACTGAAAAAAACAAGCATCATAAACCAACCAAACAAAAAACCCTTTTATTGTAAAAGTGGGAAGATGAAGAATGAAATTCAAACACATTAAATACCTCAGTTTTTGTTGGTGTGAGTCCTTCACCAGAACTTGTTTCTTCAAGCCAAAAATGAGAAAGCCAGTAAACAAAGTTGAGTCTGTTAATCCCTGATGAGAAAGAGGAACCTCTTTGACTTTGCTCTGAGTTGGTTTCCCATAGTATTTTTTACAGTCTTTACCTAACCTTTTAGTACTACTCTAGGTACTGGGGTTACCCTCTGAGCATGACCTCTGTTTGATACCCTGGATACCCTGGACTATTAAAATAAGAGATGGGAAAGAGGCCAAGATTTTGTGTTCCTCTTTTTTTTTTTTTTCCTGTGGGGTATTTGCTTATGCTAGTTACTGGGTGTGTAATTCCTCTGGTTTGAGCACTGGATGCTTCAGTAATTGGCATAAATTGCAGGCTACAAAAAATTAGGCTTGAGCTGAGTCAAAAGAGCAGTAAAATCCTTGGAATGAACTGACAAAATTATGTATATCCATAGACTGCCAATCTTCTTTTCTGTGAGGGTTCCATCATGTGTAACAGTGGCTTGGGAAGATGAATGGCATCACCTCAAAGATTCCTTCCTGCTCTACATGCTGAGCATGATGCCCTATGGTCTGGAACATCCCTTGGGGCAGTTGGGGTCATCTGTTCCAGCCGTGTCCCCTCCCAAATTCCTGTGCACCCCCACCCTTTTGGTGCTCCCAGCCAAACCCAGCACACCTCTGACTCAGGTCCTGGAGGGTCCTGATCTAACCAGAATTTGGAGTGGATCAGACTGGCTGATCTCCAGAGGTCTCTTCCAGCCTAGAGTATTATTCCATGCTGATTCCATACAGAGCAGTACTTGCTGTGGGAGTGTGATCCTTCAGGCTTGCTTTAAAAAGGCTCTAAATTCAGGGAATTGATTCATGAGGCATGACCTTTTTGTGAGTTTTGTGAATCATGATGCAATTCAAAGCAAAACAGAAAACCTTTGAGACTTATTGTTCCCTAGGGTTGGTCTTAAAGCTTCTTTATGTGCACACATGCACAACCCCAAGGTTTGCTCCCTTGAGATGTCTCCCATTGTCCACCTGCTCTGACAAAGTTGTATTGCCCAGTTGATGGCTCTGAGAGGTCAGGGTAAATAGAGGAGGAAGGAGAAATACACAGAACATTTAGAAAAAGGGATCTGTGGCTTTCCCAGCAGAACAAGGGTGGATTAAATTATGCTTTGGCAAATTCTGCTGCCTTATAGATGCTATGGAACATGGAAAAAAATCATGTGGAAATACTCAGAGAAAAACATCAAAATACCCCTCCCATGATATCTTTTATTTCTTAGCTTATACCTTAATGCTTTAAGAGGTTAGAATATGTAAACACTCTTTAGAATGGAAACAAAGTAGAGGTTTTTAAGGCTGTTTATTCTCTTCTCTTTGCCCTGTTCTATTTTGAAGTTTGACATTAGTGTCTTTTGAAAGCGAGCATATGGCATTCCTAATTAAGGCCTGAGATTTTCTGACTTATAACTGAATAATACATTTCAAACACTGTCAAGCTTTCCCGATGAAAGACTTTTCTAGCTGAAGCACTGGAGTGTATGTGCTGTGTAACACTGGTCTCCTTTAGAATTTGGAAGGATTTTGCTGGGAATACCAGCTCAGTGAGAAATCCAGAGGTTTGTTTCTGTAGGCTGATGTCAGTATTCCTTGGCAAGCTCAGGTTTGCTTCCAATAAGAGCTACTGTGCTTTGTTGCTCACAGGATTCAGTGGAGCTGCATTTTGAAACGTTTTGGTCTGCTGGGGGATTTTAGTCATCTTTATCAGATTTCATTCCAGGCTGCAGGGTTTGTTTGTGTGTATTTTCAACGTTAACTCTTGTAGAGATGTGCTGGGGTTCTTCAGTCTCTCCAAAGAGAGTCTAATCTCTTCCTTAGCATTTGGTGCCAAGTTTTCTTCTTTACTTTGAATGCATAAAACCTTTCCGAAGTTGTGGTTTGTGATAAATTCCTGGTGTGAGCTGGGTTTCTTGAGATTCTTAATACATACCAGTATCATTAACATGCACCTTGTGTCTCTGAATGGCAAATGGGCTCATCTCAGAGGTTTCCTCCATTTTTTTCTTTCCTTCTTTCCATGGGAAGTAGAAGGGACTGCATTTATTGTTGGTCCCTCTGACACAGCTGTGCAATTCAGGAGAGGAGAGAATCAAACAGCTATAATGCATTTGGTTCCTTTTTTTGTTAGTTATTGCCATGTCTGTGTGGTAAGTGAGGAAATTGGCCTTTACACTATTTTTGGTAATTTTAAGGGGGAAGCAGAGTCTTCAAATACATTTTTTCCCTCAGGACACAATTGATTCCTTTGGTTACTGGGAAACCCGTCACTGTGATAGAAAATTTTAATTAAAATTATAAACTTGGGGGTTTTAGATCTTATTTCCATCTTCAGGTCTAGTGAATGCGTGCAAAAGATCAGGGAAGCTTAAAACCAAGATTTTTGTAGATTTGTGATGCAAGTGGGTACTTACTTTGTTTGGACTGTTTTTAATTGTAATGGGGAAGTATTTGAATGGAGGTTGGGCTGGTATTTGGGAACTGCAAAGCTGTGCAAACAGGTTCCAAGCTGAAGCCTTTCACCAATGTAGTGTTCATTTTGAAACATGGTGATTTCTGATATGCTTCTCTCAGGGCAGTGTTTTTGCTGTTAATTGTCCTTGAAGTATAGTATATGCTTTGTCCTCACAGCTCCCTGTCAAATTCAAGCACTGATATTTTATTAATGACTTGTATTTGACAACTGCTAAGAATATAAATTAGAAATCTGCAATTGAAGTGAGAATGAGAAAGATGAAGAGTTAACAGGGTAATTGCACAAGTACTGAAGATTTTCTTCTACCTGAACTATGTTGTCGACATAAAGCTGGAGTTGAATTGTTTAATGCACCTGAGGGAATTCAGAGTATTAGATCAGCAACAAGATGTGACAGAGCAGTGTGGAAGAGAATATTGAAGGGATTTGGGGGGCAGATGTAGCTTTGGTTCTTTTTTTGTTGTTGTTGTTGCATTTTGACTTCTGGAGACAGTTCAGATCATAGGAAAGAGCAGCCTTGGAGCCCTCTAACATCGAAGTGTCCATGGCTTCAGCAGCCTCTGAAGGTGACAGAGAAGCTGTGACTGCCCCATCCCTGGAAATGTGCTGGACTGGACAGGGTTTGGAGCAACCTGGGCTGGTGGAAGGTGTCCCTGCCCATGGCAGGAGGTTGGGGCTGGATCGGCTTTAAAGACCCTTCCAAAGCAAACTGATCTGGGATTCTGTGATGGTGATAAGAGGGCTGTTCCTGTGTCTCTTTCTGTGTTTCCTGCTAAAGACACTGAAAACTGGAGCCTCTCAGCATCTGGTGTTGTTGAAGTTGCACTTGTTTAATTCTTATCAGTATTTTACTCAGATAAAACTGGAAAAAATCCAAATACCTGCAAGACCATATTTGCATGTGGACTTGCCATATGGAGTTAGACTGTCCAGCTTACAGTGGGACACTTGGAATCCTAATGAACACTTGGATTTGATGGTTTTTTGAGCATGCTATTCCAGACCCGCATGATCCCTTTTGGGTTTGGGTGTTAGTCATATAGTAGCATATAACCCTCCCTAAGTGTTTCATTCTTAATAGTTATGAGCTTTCATTTGAAGCAGGTCTTCTGTGTTCCATGCGCTATGGCCTTTCTTGGTTTTTTTCTGCTCATCCATGAGCTTACTTCAGTAAAAAAAGATGATTTTGTGGCTCAGAGGAGGCTGCCTGAGCTCAGGGTACCACAGGACAGCCAAAGGGATGTGATGTAACAAAGCAGCATTATCTACTATGCTTTAGCAGAGACTTCTCTTTATGTGAAGTCTGGAGTGGATGTGACTTTTAGGTAACTCTGTCAAATTTCATTAAATGGAGAGTTGACAGCCTTGAAACTTTTTTCACATAATGCTTTTCTAGGTCCCAGTCCTTTCTCTGGTAACACTGCTGTGAATTATTCCCTAGTCCTGTTCTTTTAAACTTTATGGTAACTTCATTAATACATTTGTTTGGTGGTCTGCTAAACATTCTTTATGATTCCATTTGAATTTTGTATCTTTTTATGCTTTTAAAACTGATATATGAGAAAAAGTTGTCTGAGACTTGTATGTATGCATGTCTAGTGTCTGTGCTCTTGGGTAAACCTGTGCATGCTTTTGTTTTCTTGTTTTTTCTTTATTTTTTACAGAGAGTGATAATGAACTCTCCAGTGGCACTGGTGATGTGTCAAAGGATTGTCCTGAGAAGATTTTGTATTCCTGGGGAGAGTTACTGGGGAGATGGTAATGCTTAATTTCTTACACTAGATTTTTAGATATTAACCTTTTATTTGGTTTATGATACTATATGCTCCTGAGCAGGAGGTTTGACATTCTTCAGCTTAGACAGTTTAAAAACTAAAACGCAAGACACATTGAAGTGCAGTTTTTAACTTAATTTAACGGGGACTGGCATAGATAACTTGGGGTTTTTTGACAAATCTTGCTTGTACCATGTGCAAAAGTCTGGTTTTGTTTGGTGGTTGAGAGTGTATTTGTGTGTTCTCACACAGCAGGTATGAGTCTTCACAGGCAGAGCTTTGTGGTCATTTGGGGCCGGCTGTTAAATCCTCAGGAAACTCAGTGCCAGGATGGGACAGACACAGCAACTCCCATGTGTCCCATCTAAGCCATGCTTGCCAGCTGGTGTACATTTAATTTGTTTAAAAGTACTTTTTTTTTCTATTTTTGTAAATGTGCTATATGTAAGCACTTGAAAAGGAATCTAGAAACTGTGAATCCTCACTGAAGCACTTTCTGTTGGTGAATAAAACGAAGAGTATTTGTAAGCCCAGACTATGTTCTCAACAGTGTTATTTCTGTTGTTTAATTAAGTGCTTCAGTAGCAGTGCATAGAGTGCCAAGAGAGGGAAAAGTCTGTCTGTTTGCTGCCTCAGAGAGACCTGAGGAAGTGCCAGAACCACTTACTTGCTTTTCCCTGTGTAAGCAATAGCTCCTGCTGCTGGAGACAAAAATAATCGGAGGCCCTTAATCTGGAACTGGCTCTTTCCTTTTCCTAATTCCAGAAAGAAAGATGAACAGCATTTTCAGTGTTTATTTGGGTAATTCCTCCCTTGACTTGGCTACTCGGTAGCTTTGGAGAAACAGCCTCTTACTGCTGACCTCATCTGTATGGAGATGTCACACAAAGGTTTCTGCATGAGGCATCAGGAGGTTTTACTGAGCTTAACTGAAACTTCCCCTTGGAACCCTCTCCTTCTGTTGTTTTTACCTATTCTGTCACCCAAGTTTCTGAGCTTAATCCAACATCCAAGATTGAAATATGCCAATTTTCAATTTAACTTTTTTTTAATTTGCTAGTTGATTCTTCTGTTTTTAACCTGTCCTTGATAAATACATGGACTCTGTGGATGAGCATGCTGAAGTAAAGACACCCACAGCTCATGGTCTTAAGTTTAATGTATCCAGCTATTTCTTCTGGTTACTCAAGTGTACTAGCCAACAAGACAAAACATTCAAGACTTTTGGAATAAACTATTTTAGAATCCTAACATAACTTACACATAAATCAAGATAATTGTTTAGTAGTTGAAACAGCTTAAAATAAGCTAAAAATGGGGCGAGAAATGGGTGATCCCAGCCTGTTTGAAGACTAGCAAACATTTCTTCAGGAGTGTCTCAAGCAGTATTACCTGTGGAGAGAAATTCAAATCTGTAAACTACTTGAGTTCTTGAATAGTGTTATGTTACATTCTAAGAACAAAACTTAGAGTAACAGGTGAGAATTGGTAAAGATTTGAAAACTAAAAATAAATCAAAACAAAATCTTGTAGTGCTGTTGAAAGCTGCACCATGTTTGTAGAAGATCTGTGCACTTGTAAAAAATGCAAATAAACAGAAATTAACATTTCCACTTCAGGAACTGGTGTGCTGATTTGTCTCTTAGATGAAAAATTTCTTTCATTTTAATTGCTTTTTTGTCATTTCATTAAAATGTCACTATAACCTATTGGACTCAGCAGAAACACTGCTCCAGGACTCTCCTTCAAGGATATAAATGGAAATGAGAATAAAATAATTTACCCAAAAGATAGAACAAACAATTGAAAAGTGATGCTATATCTGTTTATTTTACTATTTACTGCATCCTCAGCGTTAAAGTTGTTCTTGCCAGCTAAGCTGCTTTGGCTGACTGCTCAACTATTTCTTAAAAAAAAAAAGTAGTAGCAATGATCAATAACAGTCTTTGATCAGAAATATGTTTATCAAGTTGGAGCATATTCTGTGCATTGCTGCTCTGTGCCCTTGCTCTCTGTTATTTTAAAATTATATTTATGAGTTTGTGCAGGAGAATTGCAACATTTTGTAACAAATTAAAGATGTCAGCATCCATGAATGGTGAGTCCCCCACATGATGAAGGATAAGGTTAGAGTAAGACAAGCTTTTATTTTATGCTCACTTCTGTTGTTCTGAGCAAGGATTATGGATGCACAAGTTGTTTCCCAAAGAGCCATCCAGTACTTGGAAAGTTGGCTCTGGAAGTTGGTAATGCTGTCCAGCATGGACTCATATTGCTGAAGTATTACCTCTGCCATAAAATACAGATCTAGGACAGAGCCAGTAAAGTCGGATTGTTTAATTCTCAGTTGGGATTATGTTCAGAATGATGTTACAGCATGTGTCAGTTGTTGGCTTGTTTCCTTGGTATTGCTGAAAATTTTCCTGTTATGTTTTTATGGGAATGTCCCTTTTTAGCTGTTCATTTGATCAGCTTGCCCAGTCCTCAGGGGATGACACTTATGACCAGATCCATGTAATAACCAAACTAATCCACAACTAGATGTGATTCAGCTTTCTGATGTGTTTACTATATATCTATTACTCAACATGCATGTCATAATTCTGTAACTGCTCAGAGTATCTGGTCATAGAATCCCTGAATTGGTTTGGGTTGGAAAGGACCTCAAAGCTTATCTCATTCCAACCCCATGCCATGGGCAGGGACACCTTCCACTATCCCAGGGTGCTCCAAGCCCTGCCCAACCTGGCCTTGGACATTCCAGGGATCCAGGGGCAGCCCCAGCTTCTCTGGGCTCCCTGTGCCAGGCCCTGCCCACCCTCACAAAGAAGAATTTCTCCCCAGTACCTGTGTAACCTGGCCTCTCTGTCAATTTAAAACCATTCCCCCTTCTCCTGTCACTCCCTGTCCCTATAAAGGTTCTCTCTCCTTTTCATAAGCTCCTTTAAGGTACTGAAAGGCCATGATAAGGTCTCCCTGCAGCCCTTTTCTGCTCTAGGCTGAGCACCCCCAGCTATCCCAACCTGTGTCCGTAACAGAGAAGTTCCAGCCCTTGGAGCATCTCTGTGGCCTCCTCTGAACCAGTGCAAATCTTTAAGTGTTTAGTGCTTTTAATGTTTCTGTGAATATTGGTTTTCTTTTAGCTCTTTCCCATCACTGGGCTGTTGAGCTAATGTGACTGACTACAAAATGGACTGAAAAAGATAAAAGGAACTTGTTTTTATTTGGGTATCTGAGGGATAAAGATAAGGTTGAAATTACTTGTACTGCACTGCACGTTTAAAAATAAAAATATTGTTTTTTTAAAGAATAAGGGTGTTATATAATCACACACTTTTTAGTTCTCAGGCCATTTGGAAAAATAGGGATATCATCCCCAAAGCATAAGAAAATTAAATAGGTTTGAGTATCTTTTAAATTTAAACAGCAACAGTGATAACCTGTTCTTGTCCTAATGACCTGCTTCATAGATTGAGTACTCTAAACATTCACTGCAAATCCAGGCTCAAATTGCAGGTGATTTGATTAATCATGGCTTGCTGGCATTTGGCTTAACAGCCACTCTCACTATTCTGCTTCCAGGAGAGCTGGGAAACACCACGGTGGTCAAAGCACTTGGAGAGCACAGCACTTGCTACAGCAGAGAGAGCCAGAAATCACTTAGAGCAGCCTTCTGCTGCATTGCTCTGAAAATTATCATGAGTCTAAGAGGGTTTATATCTAGATCAGCAAATACTCTATCTCCAAAAGAGCTTTGCAACATCTATGACTGAAAGCTCTGTAATATTGTACACACGCGGTGACTTTTGTATTCCTGCGTTTCTTGTGTTGTGTGTGTGTACAACCAGATAGTAAAGCACCAGCTCAGACCAACAGGCAGATTTATTTGAAATACTAGGATTGTGCAAATGTGTGTGCAAGTGTTCATGGTTTGTGGCACTTGGAGCATACTCTTGACATGAAGCGTGGAACTAGAACCTCAGTCTTCATAATACTACTATTAAATTATTTTTTGTTTTCCAAAATTTATTTTTCTCTACAACTTATTTTTAATTTATTTTTCTGAACCTGAGCTAAATATATATGTTAAACAAATATTTAAATTGAATTGTCTTCACAGATGCTGTATTTTTCTCTTTCAATTCAAATTGTTCTTAGCCAGCTTAGTTCAATTTCTGCAACTGCTTATTGTTAATTTTCCCTATTGTCTCCATACCTAGAGAATTTGGATATCATTACATTTTGCCACTGGTTCTTGCTGTAAATCCTTGCAGAGTTTTTGCTTTCCATCTGACAAACACTAACTACTCTAACTAGTGGAAGAAAAGTTTGTGTTGCCAATTGCTGACTCTGCTTTAGTGAATAGCTTTAAAGATTTTTAACGTTTTTAATCTTTTTTTTGACTCCTGTAGTTGAAGTATAACAGGTAAATTATTATCTCTGTTTTAGGCACAATAACCTTGTTGTGAGACCAAATGGGTTGTCCACTCTGGTGAAGAGTGGTGTTCCAGAAGCACTGAGGGCAGAGATCTGGCAGCTGCTGGCAGGATGCCATGACAACCAGGCAATGCTGGACAAATACAGATTGCTCATCACAATGGTAAGGGATTTATTATTTGTTCTTTCCTTCTTTTATTCACTCTCCTTTGGTGGAGATGAGTTCTGCTGGGCAGCAGTTTTAGTCAGTGGCAGGGCAGCAGAAGAATGAAACAGTTTGACTTGTTTTAAACAACTGAAATTATGATTATGTGACTTTACCTCCTGCCATTGGTACCTGCTGCATGGCATTAGCAATAGAAAAATTGCTGACCTATATCTGTAGTAATGCTTGACATTTAACTTTCTGTTCTCTTGCTGTGATGATGATAAGAACATCACCTCGTTCAGGTGTTTGCTTGTAGGCTTTTTTATAAACTCACATCCATCACTTTGTTTTTCAAAAGCTTGTTTTATGTATGTCTTCATTTTAGAGGTTTCAATTATTAAAAAAACTCAAACAAAATGGCACGAAATTGAGTATTTCTTCTTTCTGTTGTTTATTTTAAAAAAGAATGTTAAAAACATTTGGACCTAGCAGGAAACCAGTCTCCTTGCTGTCTGAGTGAGCTGAGAGGAGAATCCTTTTGGGAATCAATTCCATCAGTGCAGTCAATGAGCATTCTAAGGAGTCTGTGGAGCTGTTTGGTCTGTGATGGCACAAGGGAGGGAGGAGCTCTGTGCAGTGTCAGAGATAATCTCAGTGTTTGGGTTCTGCCCCTGTTACAGCTCTGGGAAGTGCAGCAGTTTCAGACACACTTTAATGGCAGAAATGGATGGAGATCATTTCCTGTGCTGCTCAGAGCAAGTGCTGGGTTTGTTACCTGGCTTATGAGTTATCTGTCCACACAGAAATTGTGGGATAGATGCTGTTACTCAGAGTTTCCTTTCCTAATGTTGTCATATTGTTTTGCTACTTGTCCTCTTAATTTGACATAATTAATGGTGCTTGTGAAGTTTAGAAGCATCCGCAGAGTGAGAGCTATCCTGGTGTGGCTACTTTTTTCTTTACCAAGAAGGAAGAATGTTTTGCTAGTGTAAATTTTTCATTTTGATGTTGTAGCTGTGTTATATTTTCCTTAGAAACCATTCACAGGACATCTGCCAGCTGTATGGTGCATCAAAGCCACCTCCATTATTTGTTCCTGCTTTCCAAAAGTGGAGAGACGTTTGTTTCAGGGTGGAGGAGGGAGGGGAAAACATCTAAAATGCAAGGTTTATCTTGATGCTGAGGCCTTGTGCCTTAAAAATACCTTGTACCACTTGGCCTTTTCACTACAGTGATATTGCAGTGCTGTGTATTGTGGAAGATGATATTTTATACAGTATTTAATACAAAATATTGCAGTGTTCCTGATGAAAAATTTAAATCCTCTGCTGAACGGAAGCACTTATGCAAACAGAGTTTTTTTCTAAAGTGAATAATTTTCCTTCTGAAGTGACAAAACTTCTTCTGTAGTCTGTCTGTCTAAACTGCTGGCAATCACATCATTTGGCAGTAAAAGACTCATGACAGAAATGAACAGGAGAGAGCCTGTGCCATACCAAAGCTAGGGCCCATCTTTGGGAAGAGTTAATATGGGATGCTCCAGAAAAAAGTGTCAGCTGATTTTTTTTTTTAATGAATTATTATCTGATATTTATGTCTGGGAACAGAACTTTTCAGTTTCATGTTGGTGTGTCAGTAATGTGAATTTAGCAGAGAGAGTAGTAGAATATATATTTTAGTAGTATATGCTGCTAAAATCTTGGTTGTATGTGTGTCAATAATAACCTAATAATAATTTAATAATGTTAAACTTCAGAGTTATTTGGGTATTAATGACTGTTCACTAGCTTTTCCTGTATGAGAAAGCAGAACTGATTTCTTTTATCTGCATTTTTGTTATGCTAATATACCAACAACACAAGCTTTATTTTTCCCACAATTATTTAATCTTCCCATCAAACATATCATTTTCATCTTGATTCTTTCAGTTTATGTATATGTTTGTAGAAATTCATTGTCTCCTTGTTTTTTGGTTATTCTGCTTGATGTTTCTCTTCTGGAAGCTGGAAGTGTTTGTGGGTGCCTTGATTATTTCAGCAGTGTATTCCTCGAACATTTGTTTTCCTGAGCCACTCCTAGGGGAGTGGGGAGAGCTGGTGATGTTCTGCACTTGCAGTTCTGGCAGTGAAGTGGGCTCAGTACCAGAAGTAGGAGGTGGTACAAACATCTGTGAACTTGAACCATTGCCTACCGACACCCACCAGCCCCCAGAACCTCTCTCCCCTCAAAGAACTCCCCATTGCTGCCCAATCCCTGGAGCAGTCCCTGAGGTTCTGTCCTGTGGTATCAGATCCTTCTTCTGAGCCTGCTCTCCCAGCACTCCAGCCCTTCCCTGCTCATCCAGCCTGACTGCACCCCTGGGTTAAATTGATAATTGTGAGAAACAGGGCTCTGGAGACCAGTAGAAAAATCTCTGCCATGAATCTGTCACAGCTTGAAAGATCAACTCAATACTTGGAATTATTAGTACTGAAAATGTGATTTATGGTTGCCTCTTCTGGGGACAGAGCGAAATCTGGTAAAAACTCTGATTTTTTGTACAGTGTTACTGGTTAACTTCTGGTGAAACTCTGCTCACTAGTGAGAGTTGTGTTGTTGGCAGGCCAAAAACGTGTGCCTTGTGATACTCTGAGTGACAGCAGACTCTCAGCATTTGCATTTAGTTTAGAGACCATGCTATAGACACATTAGTTGTTCTGTTCCGGTCTTGTGCAGCAGTGCTGTGTTAGATTGGCCAGCTATCAGTCCCATCACCTAAGAAATCTGGCTGTGCATTTTTCCTGTGTTTATCCATCTGTATGCAAAGCTCTGGAACCTGCTGCAGTGTTTCTCAGCTACAGGAGTGCTTGGTGCAGTGTGTTCTGTAGGAGAGGGTAATTTGGGGCTTGTTTTAGAGTCTCAATTCAGCACTGAAAGCAAAATAAAATGTCTCATTTAGAAAAGTCAGTGCTGCACCTATTTTTGCAAAAGACCTCCATGTCCTCTAGTCTTGTGCACTGGAGATCAGCAGTGTGTCAAGAATGATCTGGTGAGCTGTGTTCCCTTTTCCTTAGATCAGAGCATTCATTTTCCATCTCTAGGTGAGTTTGGAGTTCCAGGAGGGAAGGGAGAAAGAAATCGTTGTGGTCTCACAAGTACTGACAAGCACTCTCTTAGGTCTCCTGCTGAGTTCCAGCTTGCTGATTACCATGAGCTGCTCAGGAATTTTGACTGGAGCACAATAATAGGCCTTGCATACAATTTTAGAGAGTGGGAGTTGTGATTTGGCAGCTGTTTCATTTCTGACATATATGTAAATGTGTTCTGTATGACAATCAAAATCTGCCTTACTTCCCTTGCCATGGGCTCTTCACAGTGCTGCACGTGGCACCTGACAGGAAGGGGGAAGTCAAATATACATCAGTAGGGATAAATGGGTATTTTTATTTATGTAGTTACTGTAAGGAAAATAAAATCAGAGTGAGAAAAATCCACTTGTGATAATGAAGAGGTAATACTAGTACTTAAAGAGCTTTTGAAAAAGCATATCTGATCTGTTTGTTAAAAGAGTATAGAAAAATGTGGACAAGCTGAGGTCAGTTCATTGACAGTGTTTTCTCCTGCCTGCTTGGCATTATTTCATCTTCGCTGGTTCCTCTCCAGAGACTGGAATGAATTTTTCCATGGTGAGGTGTATTCAGAGCTCTGATAAAGTGGTGGCTGCCAAGCCCCAGTGTAGCCTGTTTAGGACTGGAGTGAGTGGTGATTGTCTGCTGCAGGAATCAAGGATGGGGCTCCCCTTGCCCCAGTGTGTTCTTACCAGAGTAGGTGTCAGGCACTGTCACTGTGTGCATGAGGAGAAATTTACTGTCACATGATGGCAATGTTATAGATAAGAAGCTTGACTAGGCCAATATTCAAGCAGCAATCAATTTATTAATTAATATGGTAAAGCATGAGCATTACAGTGTTGGGTACAGTGGGGGAAGTTTTCCCTCCAACTGCACACCGATAGTTGAGGCTTACAGGTATTTATAGGGGTACTCATCAGCTTTCTCAGCAGTTTCTATTCCAATTTTTACTCCCAGCACTTTCTATTCCCAATTTTTACGTCACAATTCTATACACTATTGTGATTTAGTTTTTCTCAGGATGTCCATCCTGAAAGGAGTATCCCAGGTGGTGGTGGTTCGGGTTCTGAAAGAAGGAAGGTGTATTTCATCTGGTGAGGTCCAGTCTCCACATGTGGGTCCACCTTTGGATTGCAAGGACTATAAATCTCATAACAGTGATGTCCAGCTTCCCTTGGTCAAAACTATTAGTCCTTGAGTTGATGTCCATCTTCCTTTCTCAAGCTGCATCTTTCCTTTTTTTATATTCTAAAGCTATAGTTTCAAAAGATCCTTACTGCAAGCAATATTCTAAAATTATACTTCAAAAGGTTATTACAGCAAAACTCTTTAAGGCTTGCAAGCAGAAAGTTCCTGTCAAAAAGCAACATCCTTAAAGCTTTAATTCAAATGCTCCTCAATCAACTTAAGACTGATAAAGGTTAATTGCAAACAAAGGATAGGTTCAAAGGCCTTCTTCCATGCTTTATTCTTCTCAGTTATTATTAGAATTC
>JAWWEY010000005.1:26202202-26232575 GCA_035582745.1 Loriotus luctuosus
TCTTTATAACTGTCCCATGGTCGGTTTCCACACATATCACAATCACAAATACACACATTGCCTGTATGTACCTGACATGAAACACAGCTTTGTATTTCACAGCAGTGATGCAGCAACTTAGCCTAAAATACTTGTTGGATCTGCATGGGGACAGATGTTTTATTTATTTTACCTTACACTGCTTATTATCCGAGTTTTGCTTCTCTGTTTGAGATGGTTTCCTTCTTGGAGGAATTCTCACTACTGAATTTCTAGGGTGAGATTTGTTTCCTGTCAGGGCTGAGTGTAGTAGTGTAAGTAAAATGAGAACAGGAACAGGAGGCTGTCACTCATGTTCTGTAGTTTGAAAACTTCTGGGTGGACTGTTTTAAGGTAGCATTTCTAGTTCTAAACTGTATGATTTATTCATAAAAGACTTCCAGTTTGCAATAGGAATTCCCTTAAGAAATGAACTCTGTGTTCATCTAACAGCATATATAGACTTAATTTAAATGCAGCAGCTGCTGTGGTTTAAAGAAGGAAAATTTGTTTTAAATTTGTTTTTTTTTAAAGTAAGATCAGAAAAATAAGCCTCAGATAAAGCAGATGTTGGTAGTGTTGTATTACTCAAAACAATGAAAGTTTGTGTAACAATGGGAATGCCTGGTTTTGAACTGGATGGTGATATTGAGTTGAAGTTCTTAAAGAAAGATTGAATGGCTGTCCTTCCAAATGACTTGTAAGAGAACCAAAAATAGGATTATTTGTTTGTTGTCATAATTTCCTTTGGCAATATGAGCATGTGCCCAGGACAGTTAGAGATAATAACTAATTAAAGGGTCAGGCTTCAGAAGACTTGGCCAAAACCCAGCTTTTGCTGCTGACTGTATTTTTTGGTGTTTTGTCTGTGGACCAGTAACATTTCAGGTCAGTCCATGTAAGAGTGAAAATCCTAAGAATTCTTCCAAGCTCTGAGAGGCATGAAACTAACAGATCTCAGTAATTTAATAATTTGAAGATAGCATTAATCAAGGGTGTCACTACTCCAGCAGTATAATTCTCATGCAGTGCTGAGCAATTATAGGAAAGTATTTTCCATTGCTGCAGAAGGTGGAGCAAATGGATTGGATTTGGGGCTGGATGAAATTAATCAATTTAGAGTGAATATATGTAGTTTATCTGTTCAGTTTGGACCAGCATTGTTATTTCTTATTCCTATAAGACAAATCTTTTTTTAAAGCAAAAGAAAAAAACCCCAAAAGTTAAGGTTGCAGGTTTCTGGAATTGTGTCTTGTCCTAAATCAAAAGTTAGAAATAGGATAGAAGAAAATAGCAAAACCTGTTGTTGAAGTTTAAACACAATCTTCCATGTATTGAATTAACTATAATTATCTGTTTCTTGGTGCATCTGTCTTCAGAATGAGCTTGAAGGACTGAAGATCAACTTTTATGTAAACCTAATGCAGAAATGTATTTATTTTTTAAATTTTGAATTTATCCAAACTGTTCAAACAACCAAAGGTATTTGCTTTTTTGTCTCAAACTTAATGTTTACTTCGCTTTTAAATTTTTATTGCAAGTTTGTTTGGATAGTTAGGAAAAGGAAAACTGAGGACATCACAAGTGAGTCACTGTTTCTGTCCAAAGAAGATTAAACGCATTTGACTTTGAAACTGGTGCCTTGATGCCAGGTTTGCGTGGTTTTGTTCATTTAGATTTTTAACTTATTTTATTTGTGTGAAGCAAATACAATTTGTGTGAAACAGTTTAGCTGGGAATTGAGAGAATTCCTTACACAGGAAGGCTATTTTAGTGGGAGTAGAAAATGAATCAAGCTTGTTATTTGCAGCAATACCAAAGGATGTGAAGTTAGCACTGAGGAGGGGAAGAGGAATATTTTTTTGTCCCAGTGGCATCGTGCAGGGTTGCACTGCTCAGTGTTCTGAGACTAATTAATCAGTAAGGGTGTCTAATTAAAAAGATGACTGTTCACCAGCTGCTGCAGCAGGCTGATTAATGGACTGAAACGTTAGAGTATTTTTGTAGGAAATATTTGTGTTCAGAATGCTGCATCTGTTTGTCCTGATTGAAAATGGGGGAGTTTAGGCCTCCGTAGCAAGGAATTGATTTTTTTTTTTTTACAAATTTATTTTGTCTCCTTACTAATTAGAAGTTGTCTCCCTTGACTTTTAAAGGAAATAGATATCAAGGATGGCATAGCAGTATGCTAAACAGCTGTAAAAGATCCTATTACATAAGGATCAATGATCATTATAATCAAAATGTGAATTTTTTTCAGTTGATTGAAAAGAGAAAAAGCTAATACCTGTTACTTTGCTTTTTGAACGAGGCACTTGGGCATTAGGCAAAATAATTCTGGAGGAACTGGTGACTTTTTCTGAGTTTCCTGTTTCTTTGAAATTCTGCATATATAGGCAGTTTCTTAGGTTTTACTTTTCCCCACCTTTTCTCAAAGGATAAGGATAGGATGACTGTTACTCAACTCTTCTCTTAAACTGAGATAATTCATTTCATGGCAAGTAGAGTCTTGATATTTTTGTAATGTAATGTGGTTTGTAGAGACAAATCAGCTCCTGCTGCTTGGAGTGATAGGAAGCTTCATTTTTGATGTAAGCTGATCTGTTGGTGCTGACAGTTACAATCACCTACTTTGAATTATTTTAGTGGTGCTGCAACACTGTGGGACAATAAAGTATATAGGAACTGAAAATACTGGAAATCAGTGAAAACTTCTACTCTTCAGAGACAATAATTTGATACAATTTTAATTCTTTAAATAGCTTCATTTAAATTCAGACTTCAGATAAAAGGTTTCATTTATTATAAATGTACCAGGATACCTAGTTCCACAGCAAATGTTAATGTTTCCCTTATAAACTCAGGAATAAAATGTCCCTAAGGTGAATTTAATTTGCTAAGTTTTGATTCATTTAGCAGTCATCTGGAAAAAGTCTTTCAATTTTGTGTGCACAAAAGGGAAAATCTTATGCTAACTGTTCATCTTCAAAGGAATTAATCAGTTTAGTGACAAGTCCCTTCAGGAAATAAAGGAGGAGCATCAATTAGTAATTTTTATTTTTATGTAATCTAAATTTTAATGTTTCTCTATGATACTTGAGGTGGAAAATATCACAGTAGTATTTTATTTTCATGGCCTGCATAAAATGATCAGATATTCTGCTGCATTAAGAATTTTTCTGCTGTTTCTTTTCCATACATAACCACACATAAGAACATTAAAATAACACTCACAATACAATTCTGGCTCTTGAGGTGATGTATGACCTCTCTGCCCTAAAATTAGTCACATCAATTGACACATTTATTCTGCAAGGTGGAGTAGAAATGAGATTTGCATGTGCCCTCTTGGAACCTGTTCTGTTTTGTCTGTGTGAATTTATGATCCATTATCTACAAACCAGGGGAGCAGAGTTGCCCATCATTTCAAACAGGGATAAAACCAAGGGGTTATCAGTATTATGGCCTGAATAGGTATAAATGATGGTTACTGGAAGAATTGATATTGCACCAGCTAGTGTCATAAGCTCAGGATGTATGAATATTGATGCAGATAACAAGTGGTTTTTAAGTAGGATGGAATTGGGATGTGTCATTGCCTCGCTGTTCCCTCACAGTGTGGTAAGAGCTTGTAGGACTTGGCACCTCAGTGCTGGTTTGAAAATCCCCTGCTATTCCTTCCTGGATAAAGCATAAATAGATATCCCAGCTGAATTTGAACATTGGTTTGTTAGTCAGTGTTGTTTCCCTGTCGCAGTAATGATGCTAATGCTGAAAGAGCAGCTGGAGTAGAGACATATTAAACCATGGTTTTCTATATTCCTGAGTAAAACTAGATTGTTTTAGAAGTTCCCTGCAGGGTGTGTTGTCTTTATGGAATTCTGTGGGGATGATCTTCCCTGTTAGCACGGGCCACTGCTTACCTGAAGGAAAAGGTAGTGTCTGTGTCCACTCCAGAGCTGGGATTGCTGAGGGATAATTGTGTTTGAGGCAATCAGCTTGCTCTTGGTATCCCTCTTTCCTCTTCAAACCACGTCTTCCTAACCAGCCTCTGTTTTCAAATAAAGATTGCATAACTGGCATTCAGGAGGCTGCAGCACTCCAGAGCTGGAGCTTTAGAAATCTTTAATACCTTTATTGGAGAGAGCAAACCACCTTTTCCTGACTATTAGCTGCTGATTTCAGTATGTTAATATTTGATGCTATAAAAATTAAAGAGTACTCTAAATGCTTAGAGAGGAACACTAAGAATACAAACATTTGGTGTGTAAAGTCTCTTAAAATGCCTTTGTTAAAACCAGTACTGCTGGTCAAGACTTCAATAAAGCTTGTTTACCATAGCTGTGAACAGCAGTTCAGAACAATTGGAATAGTAACAAACCCAGCAAGGCTTGAGCTGCATGTGTAGAATATTGAAGTGTACAGAAGTGATGCACACAGCTCCTAAATCCAAACTGGAATTTGATATAGGAGTGAATTCTGAACCTTTATGTACGACTTCTTCATGATAAAATCCCAAATGACAGGGTTACTTATGTGTTCTGTAGGATATTCTTCTAAGGGCCTGAGCTAGTATTAAGGTAGGTTTTACAATAATCACTTCAAAAGAGATTAGAAACCTGTAAATCTTCTTTACAGTCTGTATCCATTAAGGAATTTTTTCCCTTTGCAGTGATGAGTGTGGTCATACGAATGAAGAGTCATATCTCCTGTCAGCAAGCAAATTTGCAGCTGCTGAGGTAAACTAACTAGGAGGAGATTGTTTGCAGCCTGCTATTGCATATACTCTTTCTAACAATCTTTTATGTAGGTTTTTGTGGACACAGACAAATATTTTGGCAACTAGGAATTTTTTTTTCTTGCTGAGGGTTTTTATCAGTTGCTTTTTAAACTGACAACCAAATGCTGATGATATGGAGCATCACATATTTTAATCATATCCTGCATATGACAAAACTGTCTTCAGATGGGTGGTTTGTCTTCAAAGTAATCCAGTTTCAAAATACAACCTTTTTTTTTGACTCAGTAGTACAAGATACAGCCTGCATTAAAACTAAATAGTCATTAATGGGGATTGCAGTTTCACACAGCGTGCTTGCCAAAAGAGGTTTCTTTTACTGCATGTTCAATCTCTTTTTTTATACCCTTACCTAGCATTTGCAGGGCTAGTCACAGTAATTGTGGAGTTTTATTTAGGGAATTTCCTTCCCCCATTGCCCTCAGAGAGGATCACGGTTCAGGTGTGGTGTCAGGGTGAGATGGGAGCAAGCACTGGGACTGGACAGGATGGATGCATGAGGCAGCCTTAGGCAGGTTAATTACAGTAACATTGCAGTCTAATTACACTTTTTGGTGCCTGTATGGCAGAGAAATTGGAGCTACCTTTTGGATCCATGCCCCCTTTCTTTCATGAGTTTGTAAATGTGATTCCAGAAAGTTCTTTTAGGCTTTGTTGTCCCTTGTCTAGGATTTCCTTTTCCTTTCTGTAAAGACTATCCAATTCTTCTTTAATTGACATTTGAAAATATGTAAACACACATTAGGGATAAAATACACCCAAAAATGCTAGAATGAGTATTCTTTGATGATGCTTTTATACATGGATGTATGTGTGTGCAAAGCAGAATGGCTGCCCCTGACACAACAAGAATACTGATGCTGAATGCCAGCAGTGGATTTACACAGCTGGCAATCAAGGAGTAATATTTGGATGTCTGCTCATTTATTTTGAACTCAAAACCGTGTATGTCAGGCAGCCATGCACTTGATTAAGTTTAGGCTATTACACAATGAGGAAGTTAATTTCATAGAAAGCTCAGAGCAGCAGTTGCTGGTTGTCTTTTCAGGACTGTCTGCAGTGTCTGGTTGAGTCAGCAACAAGCCTTGGAAACTGGCAGCCAGGCTCCTTTAGCCCAAGCAGAGACACACTTCTGAAACTTGGATTTAAAGTCTTGATATTGCCATGTCTAAGATTTATCCTGACTCCTGAAAATGTGTGTAGGGTGAATATTGTACATGGAGTTTCCTTTGAAACAGAAGCTGTTGACTTGGTCATAGATTAGGTAAGATATTTACCTACATAATGTACATTTCTAGAAATGTTAGCTTCACATGATGCTTGAGAGGGGATGAGTTAACTGTGTGTCCAGCCTCAAGGATTAATACTGGGGCTGGGGAAGCAAAACTACAGAAATCCACTTGAATTTTCAGTGTTAGCCTTGTTGCACAGCCCTGTGTATTATCTAAATTTCCAGTCTACATCTGATTTTTTGCTGCAGTAAGGAATTAATCTGTTTCTTCTTCATTTAGTGCAAGCAAAGAACCTGACTTTGAGCTGTATTTTTGGCCATACTACTTCTCCTCATTGGAAGCTCTTGTGGATTGTGGTGAGAGACTTTTCTTGTGGGTCAGAAAAGAGATATGAGTACTGCTAGTAGCAACCTTAATTTTCAGTGCAGTAAAGCCAAAATAAAAGGCACATGCTGTGTTAAATACCAGCTTACACTGGGATCCTAGCACATGCTATGTACATGGTTTAAGTGCAAATATTTCCAGTACAAGTTACTGTTTCTAGTCATAATTTCTTGAAGTATCTGTTAAATACTTTGCTTATTATTAATTAAGGCTTGTCTCAGTATGGCTTTTGAAATATTTCACGGTGCACACAGTACTGTTAATTTTAAATAGAAGTAGCAGTTTTGACAGTCTGAGAAATAATGGATAGAAGAATTCTGTGAGATTGAAAGTGCTTGTATAATTAGGAACCCTGAAATGGTCATCAAGGATGTATCAGAAATTTAAAGATATGATCGTCTTGTAGTCATAGGCACCTTTATAATTCCATACATACAGAGGCAGAACTCTGCTGCTTCAGACAAATCAATTTTGGTACTTCCTAACTTTCCAGTACTTAATTTAAAATCAGTAAGTAACCTTTATCATGGAATCCTAGAATGGTTTGGGTTGAAAGGGACTTTAAATCTCATTTTCAGTCCACTCCCTGCCATGGTGGGCAGGGACACTTTCCACCAGGCCAGGTTGCTCCAAGCCCTGTCCAGCCTGGCCTTGGACACTTGCAGGGATCCAGGGGCAGCCCCAGCTTCTCTGGGCAGCCTGGTACATTTTATGGAGCTAGGTAAGGTCACTGTACTTCAGATAAGTGGTAAAATGTGTTTGTTTCTTCCTCCTGACTGTGAGAACTTGCAATGTGCAATTTTGTACTCACCTCAAGATTCTCCCTTGCATTCCTTAGAGTCCTCTGGAATTTACTAATTGGGATCTCTAAAGCAGAATCCCCCCCAAAAAACCCAACCTCTGTTTGTCTCTGAAGCTCTTCCTGTAAATTGAGTCATAGATGATACATTTTAAGCCTGCAGAATGTTTGATTATTCTACTTTTGACTGCCTTTAAAATTCTAGTTGCCATAACAACTTTATTTCTTTATTTTTAGCACATCAGTTGCCATAACAATAAAATATAGCTTTTTGAATGTAATCATTTTCCCTTACTATTTTTTTGCTTTGTTTTATAAAGAACCTTCTTGGGGGGGAAAGGAAGTGTGCTAAAGCTCATCCCCTGTGAGCACTTGGGTTAGAACATTAGCTGAAAAATAAGGCTTTTTAAAATCTAGCCTTATTCCATTTCTATGGCATTTTTCTGACTACTGAGTATTTTCATAACTTAGACAGAAAAATGAATGCAAATCATTTTCTGCAAATAAATTTACTTGTTTAAAATCTTTCTTTGTAAAAAAATTGCTTTTCCTCGTTCTTATTTCTTTTACTTAGTGTTATTAGAAAACCTTAACTGTTAAGAGGCTCATTTCTAATATCTTTTTTTCAATATACAGAATGTCTGTAAAGCCACTGAGTTAGAGGCAGTGTTTTGTTCAGCATGTTTGGGGCAGTTTGATGTGATATATCTTTAAAAATATATGAACAAAGAGATTGATTTCCAGCTTCAAGCCATAATCTTGAGCAGAGGGGAGAGGTTTATGTGTGAATTTAATATTGATGAAAGAAGTTGGCCTTGAATGTAATCTATAGATTTGACTTCTCCATTTCCTGATAGTGTCCTTTCCAAAAGGATTTGTAGATATCAATGTTGTCTTTATATTTAACTTTTTCTTAGTTCTGATCAAGTATATATTTGATTTCAGTTTTTTTAAGAGATGGCAGATAATATCAGGTTTGGTATTTCTTCTAGAATAAATGATTTCTTAGCTCACATAACATTTTACATGTGCCAATTTCTGGCTATAAATATAAATGTCCTCATTATCTAATAAGACAAAATTTGCTAGTTATTGGAAGTTGGATGTATTTAGATGTCATTAATCTTGAAAAATAGTTATCAGATGTATGATGACTTTATAAATTTTAATTAGCTAATTTTTAACTCAGGGCTGTGGGGGGCAAAGTCAGTAAGTCAGTAATTCTTGCTTTCAGTGGCATTTTCCTAACACCTCTCATTTCTGGATTTCTGTGAGTTACCCAGGAATGTACTTCCACTGTTACTGGCAACATTTTCCCTGTAGATCATTCTCGGCAGGAAGCTACTCCTTGTCCTTTCTCATATATGGATATTGATGCAAGTGTGTTTAGATCCATGCTGGATGAGAACAGAAGTGATACCTCTTCAGCACTTCCAGCTGGGAGGAAAATTTGGTCTAAATGAAGCTGAGCTTAAAATCCATAAAAAGAAATTGTGCCACCCTTCAGGTTATAAATAGTTATCGTGCCATATCCTTCTCATGTTCCTCTTTCCTATTTCTTCACAATGTGGTAGAATAGTAATCCTGAGTAACACTTAGTTTAAAATAGTCTTTAAAATCCACTATTTACTTTATTTTTAGCTTTTTTGTTCTCAAGAAGTAGTGGAATTGGATTTACTGGGATTTGAGGTTGGTACTACCTGCTTGCTCCCCAGTAGACCCTGCACTAAAACAAATAGCAGCTCTTTAGTTCTGAGCTGATTCTGCCCCTACCAACAGCTGGAGCTGTGCCTTCATCCCCTAAATGATCCTGATTGTTCAGTGCTTTTCTGAGCCACCTCTGGTGTCCTTGAGGTAGGACTATTTTTAAAGAAATCTATTGAAGGAACAGTTTAGGGTGGAATGTGTCAGTTCTGTAATCAAGTAAAGCATAAATTGTTGGTGTGAGCAGGCTCATGTTTCCAGCCAGCCTGTCTGGGTTAGACTGGATGTTCTGGGAGGATGTTCTGTGGTGGTTTAACACCAGCCACATCCATGGAGAGGGGATTTGAATCTGTCCTTGCTGTATGAGTGAGTTTGTCACATAAGAGCTGGCAGTTCACTAAGAACTGCTGGAAGAAAATACTTAGAGTACTAAGACGAGAGAATTAGACTGAAGTGGAACATCCAGACTTTTGGTTTTGAAGGACAGGTGTATGTGGGTTCAATCCTCGTGTTCTTAGTAGTTGCTTTTGCATGGACCCTACAAGTTGGCTGCCTAATTAAGCCTGCAATAAATTATTCATCAGTTGAACTCATTAAATCAAAATTGCTTACCTTTTAAAAGGTCATGCTGTAGTTTAAGAAAACTATTTGGCTTGCAGTGTGTGAAAAATTGAAGCAGGCGATCACAATGTTTGGGATTCTTTTTTTTTTTAAATAACTTTAAAATTTCTTATTCTAGCTCCGCTGAAATGGAATTACTGCTAATACTGACAGAGCTTATGCTCCTGCCAGGCAAGCTGGAATCCTTTCCAACATATACTTTCTTGGTGCCCACTTGAAATATGCTTTTAGAATACCAATATCTATGGAATGTAATTCCTGGCTTCACACAGACAAAAGTATTAGTGAAAGTACAACTATGTCAAAATATGTCTCTAAAAGGTTTGAATGAATGCAGTACTAAAATCTCTTATGTATTATTTTGAAATATGAAAAATTACTCCCACAGGAAAGTGTAATGATGCTTGCACTGTGCAGACTATTCTCTACATTTCAGCATTTCTTCATTTACAGGTCTCTTAATTGCTTTTTCCTGTGATTTAATATTTTAATCATCTCTTAAAAGATGGGAGCAGTGGAAGATAGTAAGTTGGTGTTGTTTTGCCAGTATACTTTTCTTTTTCTTTTTTAAACTGCTACTAGTGTAAGAACAGGTGGTTTAGTGTAAGTAGCACATGCATGAAACTGTCTGAGGGCACATGTTTAAATTTTTGCTTTTTGTACCATCCTGAGTTTATCTGGTGCTTCTTATCATATGTGGTCAGCCAGTAAATAGCATCCTTCTGTAGCTTATGTGCTGTTGAAAGCAAATGCTCTTTGGCTCCTGAAAAATGTTAATTATCACCATTCAGTTGGCTGCACAGCATTTCCCTGAAGTAAATTCCCTTCTTGATTAATAGTTTATTGCACAGAGTTTTATTTCCATCGATCCAGGGCACAGAAGTTTGGTGGTATTTGTCATCTGGATTGAGCTTGTAAAGTGGATTCAATTTGTTGTAGGACCATCAATATCATCTTGAGGGAAGCTAGAATTCAGAAATTTAGGAAAATATTTGCTTTGTATGCATCTTTGAATGGCATCCCTGCCCATGGTGGAGAGGGTTGGAACAAAATGATCTTTAAAATTCCTTCCAACCCAAACCATTCTGTGATGCTATGAAATATAATCCATGATATCACTGGCAGTAATGTTTAAAAGGAGATTGTAGCAATTTACTCCAAAATCTTGCATAATATTTGCTAAATACATGAATAATACTAGGAGTAATTTGAAAGCTTCAAACTTTAGAAGCATTTGATGTAATTGTTGCTTAACAGCATGAAAAGACTGCACAATAAACTTGCAAATGTGAATGCCCTCTCTCTCTCTACTGATCCACAAAAAAAAAAACTATTTGCCCATTTCTTCTTGTTCTGCATCACAGCATCCTAATTACCTAACACTTGTGTGATGCTGGCTAATATTTGCATCATTAGAAACAGTGCTGGAAAAGGACTGGGCTCTGCAGCAGAGGATCAGGCTGAGCCCAAGCCTGCTGGAGTAGCAGTAGTAAAAGGCAAAGTCCTTTTAATGTCCATTTTAAGGTGTTTTAGCTCCCTTCACATCTTGTGACTTTTTAGAAGGCTGCTGTCCCCTTGCAGTCTCCTGAACTGCCCCCAGCCTTGACTCCAAATTTTACCAGGCTCTTCCTTCTGCCCCACCTTACAGAGCCTGCTCTGCTGCTGCCACCAAATCCAGTTTTGCAGAAAAGGCCTGTGCTGACTTTTTTCCTGTACCCAAGAGGTGAGAGCTCCACCTGCATTTCAGAGCTGCAGCTGTACCTGTTGTCTCTTGATCTTTGCTGCAGCACCAGCTACATGAGCCATAGCAGTGTAAAATGATTTATGGCATTCTTTAGGATAATAGGTTGGGAGGGAGAAGAAAAGGAAATTGTCTCTGGTAGCAAAACTGAAAAATTAGTCTAGCAGGTGGAGAAATGGTTTAAATGTTTCTACAATATACTGTTTCCTTCAGTATATTCTGAAGGAATATATATATTCTATATATATATAGAATATATATAAAATATATATGTTTCTTTAGAATTATATATATTCTATATGTATAATATATATATTCATACATATTCTACAATATACTGTTTCCTTCAGAGCTGACACTTGTGGGTTTTTGCCGCTGGCCCAAGGGTGTTTAGTCTTGAGGAGGATGAGGACAAACCACAAGACAAATTTTGAGCTGATGGTGAGACTCACAGGGAGAGTGAGACATTGGAACAGGGACCCAGTGTGAAAACTCCATCCTTGGAGATGTTCATGGCTCAGCTGAATGTAGAGCCCAGCACAACATGGCTTAAATTTGGTGTTGGCTCTGACAAAGTTCTCTGTAGAACTTTGTGCACCTGCTTTGGAGCAAGACCTGGGATCAGATGGTATCCACAGGGCATGAGGGCTTTGAGAAGCCTAAGCTTGTTTTGGGGAAAAAAGAATGGGTTTATTTATAAATATCTAGACACTGCTTATATCTCATCATATGCCTGCACTGAGGTCACAGTCCCCGTGTGTTCTGTGTGAGCGCGAGCTCTCCGGCAGGTTTTAAATAGACAACTGGAGTGGGTGGATCTGGGGAAGAGGCTTTATATTCCAAATAACAAATAGAACACATTTCTGCCTTAAAATACAGCACTAATATGACTTCATAGAGCAACTTCAAACACCAGTATGATGTAGAAAACGCTATCTATGCACACATACACACACACAATTTTTAAGGCAACAAATTATTTTCCTTCATTCTCTGCTACTTCAAGCTGCAAGCTTTATAGAGTAGAATTATTCTGGAGGCATTAAAAACAAAACCAGGGTGTCCATAAGATACATGTAAAAGTAAATGCCAGAGGTAGTTAAGATTAAAAATAAAGCAAACTGAAAGAAACACCTTTATTCTTTAGGCTTAAGAGAAAGTATGTAAAAGAAAAAATACTGTAAAATAACAAAAAAAAAAGCTGTTGGGCAGAAAAAATAGAGGTTGATGATCTGGTATGTATATCAACAGTCATTCAGGTCTACATCTGAATAAATAACTACTGTGTTCCTCATCCCACCCTCAGCTGGACCTCCTTGCTCTCATCAATGCCTTTCAGAAAGACTTCACAGAAATTATTGTTGTCCTTTTAATCCAGCAGACCATCCAATAATTTAACAAGGGAAGACTTTGAGCTAGAAACGAGTGGTGTGATTGAGATGCTGCTTTGTGCACTGCAGGGATTGCTTCTATCAGTCTTGTTTCCTTACAACAAAGGATTTAGCAAACAAATATTGCTATTCTTTTTCAAACAGAATGACTAATAGATTGTTTTCTTGCTTGGAGCTTCTAAATCTCCTTCCATATGGACTTTTTCTGTCTGAGAAGCTTTATCTGGTTTCCTTTCAGGGTCACACATCACCTCTGCTTTCACAACCTTGCTTTGCATGTACAAAGCTCATACTGCTGCCACATCCCCTCTGTTTTCAGCAGGATCAGATGGTGTGAGCCTTCTGTTTTGTATGGTGATTTGTATTGTTTCTAGCTGATGTAATTTACAAAGAAGGTGAGGAATTGCTCCTTCTGTTGGGTCTGAAGAGTGCTCAGGTCCATAAGCTGGATGTAGCCAGCTGTGGGAACATGTGCAGGATGCTACCTTGATGGCAGTAGGGCAATTCTTCCAGTAGAACTTTTCTCTTCCTCACTTCCTTTTCTTAAAACACAAATTAGAAAAAATCCTGAAGCAGGTTTTGTTTAAAACTCTGCCAGAGGCCGAAACGTGCCTCTAATCTCCAAATAATATCTTTTCTCATAGAGCTTTTAACATGCTGTGTCTGATACAACATTCTGATACTGCTGCATTTTGTAAAATTCCCTCTGTAACTGCATAGTTTCATCAGGACTAGCTGATTTCTGATTAATTTTCACTTGCCTCAAAATATACATAAAACAGCACAACTTAGTGCTGTTAGCATGGTGCAGTTTTACAGTGAGTGGCTGAGGTGATAAAGCCACTGGTAGCTTGCAGCATGACTGGTTTTTTTGGTAGTGAAGGAAGACTGCTCATATTCCCAAAGAAGTCAAACTTCCCTGCTTTTGACCCCCTTTGTCCCTTCAGTTAAAATTTCTTTAGAGGACACGTTTTACCTGTGTCTAGAACCAGCCAGCAGAGGTTGCCATTGATTTTACTGTTATCTGCTCAGCAGAGCCTGGACTTCTCCCTAGCAGACCTGAAACATATGGCTGCCAGGAGTGCTTGTTCTCAGAGCTGAGCACTCTGTGCACACACAGCAGGCACCAGCTGGGGCTGACCTGACACCAAGGTGACCCGATGGTCACTGTGACATCTGGAAGCTTAAATAATTACCAGTCCTTAAATCTGTGTGGAGCAGGATGTACTGAGCACAGAGTTCCTGTGATCTGCTTTGTCAGGCTGTACCTTTGCTTATCTCATGCCCCTGTGAACCTTTGGGGCTCCCTAGTGTCCATTTTAAGGTGTTTTGGCTGTTCACATCCCTGGTGCCAACCACGATCTGCCCTAAGGAGAAGTGCTGGTCACTGCCATGCCTGTGCACGCTGTTTGTTCTCCTCCTCCTCCCCCATAGGAGGAGTGGGAAGTGGAGGAATAAAAATTGCTCCCTATTGTTCTGCTCTGGTATGGATAACTGGGGCTTAAAGCTGTGCTCAGGGTCTAAATGTAGTCATTAAGTCTGTTGTTACAGCCATTTACCATTCTGAGGTATCGGAGACAGTTTAATTTTTTCTTAAATCCTCTGCTAGAAGACTTTGGAAGGATCACATGCCCTTGCTGCAAACCACTCTTACGCTGCTGCAGTTTGTGCTGCTTCACATTGCTACACACTTGTCATTCAGACTTGGACTCTGGCTCGAGGCAATACTCGAAATACAAGATGTTAACTCAGGAGCAGCTTATTAAAATTTTGCCTTTGGTTTGCCATGGAGCTAGAAGGACTTAAATCACTGCAGTTTCTAATGACTTGGTTGGTTAAAGCCTCCAAGACACGTCTTCTGCTGGTCAATAGCCCATAATGCTGTTCTGTGTTTGGTGTTTTGGTATTTAAATTTGCTGTTCCAGTGTCTGAGGACGCATGGAGTGTCTGTAAGACAACTTTGATGCTTGTACTTCTGTGACTGGATTTATTTTTAGGAAGCACAAAGTAACCAAAAGTTCTGAGTACTTAATCAGGGAATAGCTGCATCTGTTTGGAGGAATAGAGAGCTGAGTTAATTGGAAAATAATGAGTTACAAGTATTTGTATTTAAATTGATGTTGGGGATAATGATAATAGGGTACAGTAATTAGGGTAAAGATACTACTGGTACAGTATCAAAAAGTGGTAGAGGTGAGTTTTGTAACATATACGTGTTAAGTTTGGAAGTAATTAATTTGGGGATGTAATTACAAAGGGGGCTTATAAGGGAGACTACAAAATTTGTGTGGCACCGTCGCCAATATTTTACCAAGCTAATCAAAAATGGGTACGGGTGAGTTTTGTAACATATATGTGTTAAGTTTGGAAGTAATTAATATGGGGATGTAATTACAGAGGGGGCATATAAGGGAGACTAGAAAATTTGTGTGGCACTGTAGCAGTTACTTTACCAAGTAAACCTCAGCAGGTGATCCTTGAAAGGTGAATGCCCAGTTAATAACATGGGATTATTTTAGCAAACAGTTTTCAGTGGGGCGATGATGGTAGTTCATGTGGTTATGTCTGGATAATGTATGCACATCTCTCTAGGAGGGACGTGTTGGGTTTCTCCTGAGGCACTCGGAGCGGTTTGGGGGCCGCGGGTACCGGGCTCCGTGGGTCCGGTGTCATTCCCGGTGCTGCTCCCGTTCCCATTGCCGCTTCCAGTGCCCGCTGCCGGTGCCTTGCCCGCTCCCGGTGCCCGCTGCTGGTGCCGTTCTCATTCCCATTGCCGCTCCCGGTGCCGTTCCCGTTCCCGGTGCCAGCGGCGGCGCCATTGGATGTGCCGGGAGCAGGGAGGGGAGCGGCCGGCACCGCTCCAGCGCCCGGCGGGCTGCGGCGGGGAGGAGGAGGAGGAGGAGGAGCGGGCTCAGGTGCAGGCAGCGCTCGCACGGGGGGAGCGGGGAGGCAGCGGCAGCCGCTCCAGCCGCACCGCGGTACCAGCACTGACTCCCTGACAAGTATTGGACATAGCGGATGCGTGTAGGTGAGAAAGCTTCTCTATTGCTTTGGCAGGGAATCGGAGAAACGAGTGGTTTTTGTACGTGCGCTGTTGCTTATAGACAAAGGGAGCGAATAGGCGGAAATATTCGGGGATGTTATAAAATCTGAAAGGACTTTCTGTACAGCGTGGCGGTGCACGACAGGAAATTAACTCCAAAAAGAATGCTTTCTCTCAAAGTGCTGCGACAGAATTGAACATTTGGCTTTTCTAGTGTCTGAAATTCGTCCTGAAGACACGGCAAGGACTATCAGAAACATCAGAGAGATCCTGGTACTTTTAAAGAGACTTAAAGCAAATGCCAGCTGAATGACCTTGGAGATGATTTTATGTGGATTCATTAATTTTCACTGCTGGTCTTCTAGTCTCAGGAACTCTAGGATTAATGATGGTTTTAACGTTTTAGGGACCTTTCAAAAAACAAGATTGTATACATTTAATTACCTGCCTAGTGATTCCTGAACTAATCAAGCATTTACTTAAAACTGAACACAGAAGATGCTTTTAATGTTTTCTCTCTCCATAGCTGTGAATAAAATGAACAAGGTAATGTCCTGCAAATAGAAGAACAATTTTCTTAAGCAACTATTTGATATGCAGATCATCTAATAAATATAGAAACCTTAAACCCCTGAGAAGATGAAGCTGAGCAACAGAATAATGGAGTAGTAAACAATGGCAGCTTTTCTAGTCAAATCAGCATTTCATTAGCTTCCCAGCAGAATGCAGATGGAAGTTTCTGAGCTCGTTGTGTGGGGTTTTGTGAAATGATTCAGTTGTTGCTACAGAGGTGAGCAATATCATGGATATATCTATGAACTCCTGGGTCCTGATCCACTGTAGTAGATATGGCAGAGTTTCTAAAGATGATTCTTTTAAATTGCCATTGCTGAAATTAAATTCAAGAGGATTTATTTTGTCTATGGGGACACTGAATTATGATTTTGGCATTCATAATTGTAATGGACTATAACTGTTTAAAGGAACTGTAAATATTGACATGAGTCTCCAAAATCTATTTTTAAATCATTTTCATTTTTAAATGAATAGACACGATCTTCCTCATTGTATGTGAGATGTATGTTTTCTTTCTTGGGAGCCAGAGGAAAAATCTCCTTCATTCCCTCCACCTGTCTCCCCCTAAATAAAATTCATTATTCATACCCAAATAGTGGTGAGTCTATTGGAATTAACCTTGACAAAGATGTTTTCCTTACCTTTCCAATGAATAGCATGGATAAGATGGAGTACCATCTTCTGAATCGAACAAGAAAAGACGTCATTAGAGGATGAACTTTTTCCTTTAATCTCCAATCAGTCTGTGATTTAAACTAAGGCATAAAGATTATCTCCAGTAACTGCTGGTCCAGGAAACCTGAGCTGTACTGAGGTTCCTCCTTCCTTTCCTCTCCCTCTCCCCAGTATATTCCAAAGTAAATGACTTTCTCAGGAAAATAAGTCAGAGATTTCCTTCCCCTCCTTCCCTGGGAAATGAATGTGTCTCTTTTGTCAGTTTTTATTTCTGTTTGTTTTAGAAGTGCCTTGTGTTTGCTAAAGATGGGTCAAGAGCACTGGAGGAGCTGATCAGTGGCCTTTCTCTTTCTGGCTTTTGTTTTTCTTTTCTTTCTTTCTCTCTTTCTTTCTTTCGTTCTTTCCTTCAAGCCAAGGTGTGCCAGAGGTGATGCACTGATGCTGAGGAGGCATCAACAGCCATGGGACTCTAATCCTCTCCCATGTAAGCACTGGCAGTGTCTGCAAGGAGAGACCGTGAGGCACTGAAGCAGAGTTTAGCTGCTGTTCAGCAGGTCGCCTGCTCACTAAGGCTCAGATTGCACTGTTCCCTAAGCACAAAACATGAACCAGTCCCGATGGATTGAATGGAGGACTCTGAATATGAGCAGTAGTGTTATGAACATATCTGAGCACCTCTCCTGCCCTCTTGGATTTGGTCACTACAATGCAGTTGACATCTGTATCCTTGAGACAGTCGTTATTGTCTTGCTAACGTTTTTAATTATTGCGGGTAACTTAACTGTGATATTTGTTTTCCACTGTGCTCCACTCCTGCATCATTACACCACCAGCTACTTTATTCAGACCATGGCCTATGCTGATCTTTTTGTTGGAGTCAGCTGCTTGGTTCCTACTTTGTCACTGCTCCACTACTCAACAGGTGTCCGCGAGTCCTTGACTTGTCAAGTTTTTGGATACATCATCTCTGTGCTCAAAAGCGTCTCTATGGCATGTCTTGCTTGCATCAGTGTGGATCGCTATCTCGCTATAACAAAGCCTCTCTCCTATAACCAACTGGTCACACCTTGTCGCTTGAGAATCTGCATCAGCCTCATCTGGATATACTCTTGCCTGATCTTCTTGCCTTCTTTTTTCGGTTGGGGAAAACCTGGTTACCACGGAGATATTTTTGAATGGTGTGCTACCTCCTGGCTAACTAATGCCTACTTTACTGGCTTTATCGTGTGCTTACTCTACGCTCCCGCTGCCTTTGTCATTTGCTTCACCTATTTCCACATCTTTAAAATCTGCCGGCAGCACACCAAAGAGATCAGTGACCGCAGGGCTCGGTTCCCTAACCACGAGGGGGACGCTGCTGGGGAGGCTGGGCACAGCCCCGACCGCCGCTATGCCATGGTTCTGTTCCGGATAACCAGCGTCTTCTACGTGCTCTGGCTCCCTTATATCATATACTTTCTGCTGGAGAGCTCCAGGGTGTTGGAGAACCCAGCACTCTCCTTCCTAACTACGTGGCTTGCTATAAGCAATAGTTTCTGCAACTGTGTGATCTATAGCCTCTCCAACAGCGTTTTCAGGCTGGGACTACGGAGACTGTCAGAGACAATATGTTCATCTTGTGTGTGTTTGAAAGACAGGGATGTACGGGACCCTAAGCCAAGGAAACGGGCTAATTCCTGCTCCATTTAAAGAAAACTGGTGCATGTAATCAAATGCTGAGTTTTGATAGTATTTGTGGTATCTGGAAACTTGCCAGAGAGAAATGTTTACTTGAACAGCTTGCTGTGGTGTTAGAGTGATTTTAAAAGGGATCTTGGAAAAGGCAAAGGCAGCTGTAAGAAGGGTCACTGAACTCTTGTGAAATTGTCAGGAGAACAATTCAACAGACATGATGAAGAAAGTCAGAAATAAAAATCTTCTAAAGGGCATGAAGTAACTAGCACATCAGAGGAGGTTCCTCGTAAAACAAATTAGTTAGTTACTCTCTTACATTTTCCCCCTCGTAGACAAGTTGTCTTTGTGTCAGAGTATACTGTAGCCTTCAGAATTTTAATGCATTTAAGAGGAAGCAATCAACACCACAGTATGCAGCTATCCGTAAATTATATACTTGAGGACTGTAGTAGATACTGCAGGTAATAATCAGCTCTACCTTTGCTCACATATTGTACAATTCTTAGTTGTACAAAAAATCTGCAGTGCATAAACCCTACCCTGGGCATGACACTTTGGGATAAACTGGCACCTTGTGGTACAACTTACACAGAAGCTCTCCCTCTCATTTCCCCTTTTTTCCATGCTGTACATCCCTCTGTTCCATTGTGTGCAGGTGGGTGAGTTTGAGGGCACCTGTGAGGTTACCTGAGTTCCAAACCATTTTTTCTGCAGGAAGCAATGGCCCTCCCTGGCTGGCTGCAGCTGCCCATGTGCAATGATTTCCCCAGTTGTTCACTCTCTTGACCCATTTCAATCAGCACACAGTGTTGGTGTAGTGTCCTTTAGGGTGTACTGAAGTTTTTCCTTACTGGTTCCACAGGTGCTCCTAATGCAGATATGATAATGGCACACAGCAGTGTGCAGCACTGCTTAGAAAATTAAAAATAACTGACCCTTTTCTTTGGGAAATCTAAAGAGCTTACTGTTGTAGCTGTCAGTCTGTTGTGTGAACCTCACTTGCACATACTGTATTTTTTTTAAGAGAAAACATAAATTGTGGTCTGTGCCTAATGTTTTCATAGCACATGGAGTAGGTCAATGCTACAGAATCAAAAAATTTACACTTGCTTTAAGAGAAATACTTCTGTGCAGCTCTTTGTTAGACAAGTGTTCTCAGAGGAGGTAAACAAGACAGTTTGGTGTTGAATACAGGCTGAGACCTTTGGTATGTCCTTTTGTACTGAACTGACTTTCAGGTCCACTGATGAAATCTTCTTGATTTTGCAAGGGCACACATAAGGTTTGTGTAATAAATTGCCAGGGGTTCAGATGCATGCCAATCAATACAATATTTAAATTATAACTTTGAACCAAATGTAATTTTCTTAGATGGTTATTGGCTTTTAAAAAAGGCCCAATTATTGATTATTGGTGCCTTTTAACACTGCACTATTATTCCTTCATTCACCAAAATGCGTATGTAAAGATTGTGCCTATTACTTTTTGTAATGAAAGCTGACCACGTGTGCACACTTGTGGTTTGACTCTAGAGCTCCCTTAATACTATACTCTTTGTTCTGTTGAGGTGGTCCTGAACCCCTATACATTTTTTTTAACCTGTAAGAAAGTTGAAACAATGGAATAAAGTAGTATTATGTCAATCAAACTCAGCCTTGGCGTTAGTTCCCTGATGTTACACTCTGTTCTCTGGGAAAGTCCTTTTGGGTTAGGACTCGAGTGAACAATTTCAAAGCTGCTTACTTGATGTCTAAAATGTTCATATTCTGGTTTCTGGCATTGTACATCTTCAAAGTAGATTCATTGAAACATTCTTTGAGCTGAGCTGTTGCTGAGACCCAGCTCTCACAAATATTAGGGAAAAATGAGTAGTGTCCTTTGCATGGATCTCGTAATGCTCCATGTCTACAGGAATGTATTTGCTGCCTTCTTTTGCCAAGTTCATGTTTATTTCAGGAGGCTCTTTTGGCTCACTGCTGCTCTGTTTGGTTGTGTAACCCCAGCTCTTCCTACAAACATGACTTGGATTCATTTAGTTTTGTCATTTTTTTGTCATTTTTTCCAAGCAAGGCTTAGACAAGGAGCAACGACATATCTTACTTCTCCCAATTCCCAGGGCTGATTTCTTACCAGTAAAGTAATTTTATATCTGTGCTCCAGGGCTGGCCACTCAGAGCTTCTGATTTTCATTGGTGTTTCTGGTGACAAGTTTCTATGGGACCTTCTGGAATCCAAGAAAAGTTCTAGCAGGTGCTTAAAGTCAAACTGACATTGAGTGAGCCCAGGCTGTGGGCAGCAGACGTGTTGTGACTGTGGTACTGGAACTCCAGATGTGTCAAACACCTGAGCAAACTCATTTGGCTCAGTTGTGCCTTAGTTGAACCCTGTTTGTGTGACCTCAGCAAGTGCAGTTGATGTGCAGCTACTTCAAGGTTTATTGCCTGAAAATGGTGGGTCAGGGGTAGGGCTTGGCCTCAGGGGCTGCACCTCAAAGTTTGCTCACCTTGAGGGGCACAGTCAGCAATCTGATCCTCTTTGCCATCATGCTTAGTGTGTGGATTTGTCAGCTGGAACTAGAGATTGCCTTTTTCCTCAGGCTGTTCTTGGAGGGAGGGAATATCAGAGAAATCCCATGCCCTGGAGCCAGCTTGTAAGTTCCAAGGTTCTTCACCCCCTTGTTAAGAGTTTTTTGGTTTGTTGAACACTGGCTTCTTGTTGTTGGTGCTGGAACACTAATTTGCTTCCCTGGACTCTGAATTTCAGCTGCTGTAAAGTCACATTTCACCCTATTCTTTATATGTCTCCTGGAATCTGTCAAATGAAACATCCTCAGCAGATTTAAGTATTGCTTTTCTTCTTTCTGTTTCCCAGGTGACAGGATTTGACCTGGTCAGTCACATGAATCTTTCAATTTAGTATGTGTGTTTCATTTTATGGAAGTGTTTTCTAAACTCATGATTTAAAATTTTTATTTGAGGGACATTTTTTCACTGTTTACTAATGCTGTCTGAGGATTCCAGCTGGTGCCAAATTCTCCTCCAGAATTAGAAGGCTGGGCATTTTAATGGATTTAAAAAGTCACAGAAATTCCAGTCACTCAGTCTGTCATTTTTGATTTTCATTCTGTTATTATATAAAGCTGCATTTTCTTGTAGGAAAACCTGATTAAAAAATGATGCTTTTAAGGCTGGCTCCAACTTTCATGTGCCTAAGGATCTTTGTGGTTTATGAAATACCTGGTAAATAGGAGACCAGACACTGACTAAAGAAACTGATGTGAAAAAATCATTGTTGATAATACAGGTAATGAAAAGGAAAGAGATGTAAAATATGAAACAAAAGAAATGAAGCTATGTGCCTGATAGATAAACAAAACAAATATATATACAAAAAACTCCTTTAGGCAGGTAGATTATGTTGTGCTGTTACATTTCTCTGGAATACTTATGTTTGCAGCATATCAGGGGCAATGTCAAGGTCAATTACCTTACCATTTTTGGAACCTCATGTCTGCAGCCTAAGGAAAAGTCAAAAAAACTGTGTAATGGTAGCAAAACTACCAGAGAAGTATTTTTTTCTTCGCTAAATTCTATGTTCTCCCTTATTTTCTGGCTGAGTAAATTTCTTCTTAAAATACTATTTAACAGAAAAGAGAACTATAGTGATGAAAAACACATTTATATCTTTTAAGGTTTACTTGTTGTCTTATAGTAAGATATTCTTTCCCTGTTTCTTCTTAAAAATCCATTTTGTAATTGTACTTGGTAAAGCATGAGGTACTATGCAAGTTTTATTTTTGTGCAGTCATTGTGCTTCCTCTGTTGAAAAGTTGGGAAAAGTTGCTTTATTGACCTGCATTTCACAGGTACTTTAGTAAGAGTAGAGTACCTCATGCTTTTAAAAATAGTGGGTTTTATTGGTTTTTTGATTAATTTTCATTCATTAGTGTCTGACAATGAAATATCCTTGAGTACACTTAGTTTTTGCACTCAGCAAAGGCAGTAAAATGTCCTGTTATGAGTAAATGAACTTAGCAGTCAATAGTAAAAATCAAGATTTAATGATGAGGTATTTCAATAGCTATTTCATTTCAACCTGGAGCCGTTTTCTCTTTCCATATTACATCTGTAGCTAAGCACATAAGTATACAGATTCTTTCTTTTTGCTTACACTCAGCAAAAGCAGTAAAATGTCCTTTTATGAGTAAATGAACTTAGCAGTCAATATTAAAAATCGAGATTTAATGATGAGTTATTTCAATAGCTATTTCATTTCAACATGGAGCTGTTTTCTCTTTCCATATTTCAATTGTAACTAAGCACATAAATATCCAGATTCTTTCTTTTTGAGAGTTGGTGTTGGGATGCTGGAGATCTGCATCTCTGAGGCCAAGCCCTGCTGTTCCCAGGGTGGGAATATCCCTTCAGCAGCTTTCCAGCTCAGTTGCAGCACGCTGAGCAGCACCAGGGTCTGGAGCTGTGTGCCAGGGAGCAGTGCCAGGCTTTCAGCAGGCTGGTGTTGCTGTGAGGGAGGAATGTCACTCAAGGTGGCAGTGGCCTCCCCAGCTATCCACCAGGACCAGCTGATTTGCAGATCTTTCATTTTTGTTGTCCCTGTCACCAAAAGGAGGAGTTTAAGGCTTTGATTTCGTCCCTGCCTCCTGTTCCCTCTTTTTCTTATGGATGCATCTTTCTACTGAAGAGCTGAATTTGATTGATTTTGTTGGGGTTTTTTCACTGAAAATTTTCATGTTATGTCATTTGAGTGGCCAAACCAAAAACTGCTTGGTTAACTAGGTGCCAGTTAATTAGCAGACCTTTCCAGAAATGGCAGCATCACTGAGGTGGTGTTTTCCTGTCATTTGCAGCGTTGCCTAGAACATTGCTTAAAGGAAGGCCTTTTCAAAGATTACATGTTTTTTGCTAAACCAAATATAGAGTCCAAGTAAACCTGATTTCCCCCCCACCCCGTTTTTACAGAGATATACAATTTTTTTCTAAGTATGTACTGAATTTGTACATGGATTTCAGCATTTTTAACCAAAGCCTATGCCATTATTGTTGATGGCATGAAAGCAATGTAGAAGGCTATTTAAGAGGAGCTTCCTGCATGTTTTTTTTCTAGTTATTCTGTAAAGAAATTATTCCTTTCCCCATCTGATATTAGGACAATCCCCTGAGCTCCATGAGCTGTAAGTGCTAAAGGAACGGGATGTGAATGGAGAAGAAGCTGTTAATGGCTCCATGGCCCTGGGAAAATACTGAAAACCCCTCATTTTTACATCCATAATTTCTTTGGGCTCCTCCTTTGTGCAAGTACTGTGAAAGGTAGGATGAATCTAAGGAAACCTTAGTGCTTTTAGCTGCACTGATGGGTGGCTAGGAAAAGTAATTTCAGGCAGTAAAATCTTCGGGACTTTATCCCAGTCTTCCACTGCCTGCTGCCAGCCTTAACCCTCTGGAGCAGCCTGTGACAGCAGGGCTGCAGGGGGTCATTTTAAACACCATGTGACTCTGTCTGGACAAACAAAAGGTGACTGGGAGCAAAATGAAACTTCTCTAAGTACAGTGATTACCAGGGAAAAGAGTTTCTTTTTTATCCTGTGCGATGTTGCCTGCCTCAAAGCTCACAACCGAAAATTGACAGCTGGCAGTGTTTGATAAAGAGACAAACACCAAGCTTTTGAGAAGGGGAAGCTCAGAGATGTCAGTGTCCTCATCTGAGGGCACTTCTGCAACTTGACAGCATTGTTCTTTGTTTCTTTTAGATGAAATGTCTTTTTTTTCCCCTTCATCTATATATTATTACAATAAGCACAAATTCTTCTCGTTATGGAAAAAGTCCATTTAATGAGATATTTAAATGAGGGACAGGGTAGTGGTTTGGGCACAAGTATAACAGAGGGTCTCAAGTTACTTGTGAAAACATGTTCTACTTCAAATTTCATACACTTTAGGCAGGAATATCTTCAAATACCTGTCCCAGGTGAGAGTTTCCAGTCCTTGTATCATCTCTCCAGTGCTGTGTATGCTTGTGCAGGTATTATGGAGAAGTCCTTCTTGTGGAGCAGCTAAATTTAGAATTGTAAATGGACAAATGATGTTTTCTGTGATAGATTTGTTCTGCTTTAGGAACGATGCTGGCTTTCCTAAAACCTCCTGGTATCTCAGCTGTTTGGGGTCATTGGCAGCTCTGCACAAACCCAGTTTTGGGTACTGCTGTGTGGGGCTGAACTTATGCATGTGCCTGTCATTCTTTACAGAGGGGGTGAGAGACAGATGGAGGCAATAATGCCTTAAACTGCCTCAGCAAGACTTTTTCAGAGCTGTGGTTATCAGGGTTTTTAATGGTAAGGAAATTTGTTGTAATGAAAAGAAAGAGAGATCTATATGCTGTGAGTAATGAGTTGTTATCAGGTCAAGAACAGAGTAATCTGGTTTTCATCTGTGCCCTCAACATGCCAAAAGGATCTTCATATGAGAATTTTATTGTAATCAGGTAGATTTTCAGGCACTGCATTTTTTATAGGGAGTTTTAATGCCACTGTGTGTGCATAAGGACTGTAAATAGTCATATAAGGCAAGGTTCCAGTGGCAGCTTTTCCTGCATTTCAGGGGCTTTGGGGCCTATTTGTGGCTCAAGCTGGATGAGTTCTAAGCGTGTGCTGAAATTACCAAAGCCAAGCTGGCAAACACAGGCTGTAGATGCAAGGTGTTTATCCAAAACTACTTTCCCTGGAATACTGGATATTTGATATTGTCCAGGCAATTATCTCATGCTGCCTTACAGAAAAGAAAGAAATCTAACACATGTAAGCAGAACTACATGCTGACATAATGAAATTATGTTCAAGCTTTTTGATTTTTCAACTTGGGACTCTCATATTTTCTGTGATCTCTTACTTTGGGAGCTTCTAACCAATTCATTATTTCCATTTTCTGGCTGTGCTTTGCTTGATCTCTGGCTTTTGAATTTTGGAAGTTCACTTTTAAATTGGAGTTTTCAATCCAGTTTTGCTGTTTTGTAGCTGTGTTCTTCACTTGACTAGTGCAAAAACATTTTTGGAGTATTGGAAAGGTCATGTCCTTGAAGGGAGCTGCATCCAGTCTGAGATGTACTCAGGCTGTATTTCATTGTGTCTGAAAGAAGGATTGCTGTACCTTGTTCACCACATTTCAGGTGTCTTGGCAAGAGCATCAGTGACAGATAAGTTCTCTAACATCCTCTGTTGGGCTGAAACATCTGCCTCTGATTTTGTTTGTAAATGTTGCTAACTAAAGAAACTCTATTTTGGTGGTGAATCAGTATTTTGAATGGGGTTTATGGAGATAATATGGAGAAATTTATCTGTCTGTTGTATTTCCTCTGGTTCTAATGGTGGAACAAGAAGGTTATTCCTTAAATGCTACTGGAAGTTCTGTCCACTTCCCCCCCCTTTTTTGGGAAAAGTATGTCTGTGGTGGTTGGTCATTGATACAATTGGACTTCAGTGATCATCTTATTTTATGAAATTTGTTGCAATAGTAATGGCTGTAATTTGAAAATAAAAATCATAATGCAGTTTTCTTGTAATAATGGTATTGATTTTGTTTAAAACTAAATTATACCAAGATGAAAATTCTTTCCAATGGTATAGAGACATTTGAAATGTGTTGTATGTGAGGAATATCTGCTGATAATTTGTTTTGGAAAAGATTTGGATTCCCAGGGGCAGATGAAATTGAAGAGACTAAATGTAAATATTAATTCTGAAGGAAAGCAGGTCTTGCTTTTCATGCAATGATAAAATTAATTCAATCTGCTTTCTGTCAGGGAATTTTGGGTTTCTGTACATCACCTTATAGAGATAGTAGTTTAAGGAGCCATGACTTACCAAAAAGTGTTGAGATACTAGTAATTATAAAAATACTAATAAGATTACTGGAAATCATCTCTACCATCACCATGATGTGCCTAGACCTTGAACCCCAGCTGTGACTTGTTCATGGTAGCACAGCTGGAAGGAATTCTGAGGAATGGCAAAGGGAGAGTGAGTCTCTAGGATTTTCCAGGTTAGAAAAGAGGATTAAGGTACAGGGGAGTTTGAGAAATCTGCGAGGTTGGGATTGTCCTTGGGGAGAACTGGGTATAATTACCCACTGTTTCAAAAAAACCAAACAACCAAAATAAAAAAAGAAAAAGAAGGTAGCATTATGAAAACAAACTGTGTGTATAGTGAATCATGGGATGCATTGACCAAAAATTCTCTGGGTGGTAAAAGCTTGAGTGGGTTAAAAATTTGAGAGGGTTTAGGGAAGAGTGTGTCTTTGTGTGTGTGTAAGGTGGCAGTGGGGGAAGTGTCACTATCATCAACTGTCTCCAGCTTTTCCTGCTACAGGAGCAAAATACCTTTTGGAAAAGCACCAACAAAGCAGTTATGAAGGGGACTGTATTACTTGTTCAGAGATCAAGTATTTAGGGATATACTTTAAAAATATATATATAGTAGGTTAAAGCCAAGCTATTTTATAGGCAGTCATGGCAGAAAGTGCTTTTTAACCCCATGTAAATTCCAGGATTTTTTAGAAGCCAAAAGGGATGGTGCACAAGCAGGGTTGCTGTCCCTCCACGGGGTAAGTTGAGTGCCCCAACCAGTCTGCAGTTGGTTCAGCAGAAATCCAACAAGTCCTTCCTTTCTGTGTGCCACTGGCAAATTTGTATCAAACCTGCAGGATAGAAGAAAAGTCTTGTATTCAAAAAGGAATTAAAAAATCCTTGGTAAAATCTCTTTGCCTGACAGCCTGTTATGGCTGACAACACATAGTTTACAGTTCCCAACAAATAACTGGTATTTTCTCAAGTATTCTTGCAGTCCCCAAAGTTAATAATGAAGAACAGCTAACCTGAGGCAAGTGCCCTAATGAGCCATGATGAGGATCCCATCCAGCAACATTCTTCCACTCCTAATCAGCAGAATGTTATCTGTTTTCTGAAATGATGTGTTATCTGTCAATAAATAAAACCAAACTAGATCTGGAAAGAGCTGTCACTGATGTATTTATAGAATTGGAAACAGCTCTGCCTGTCAGCAAATCTCCAAAACTATATATCCTTCTTAGTTTGTTAGAGAGGAAGGCTGTTCCATCTTACTTTTTCATTTTAAAATGGATCAGTTAACATAGTTTTGACCCAATTACATGTTCTCATTTGCTTTTAAAGCCAGTATTGATAGTTATGCTCTGTGAGTAAAATGTTATTTTATTTTATTTTATTTTATTTTATTCTATTATTTTATTTTATTCTTGGTCCATCCTTTGGTAGACTTGAGTACTTAAGTCATGAAGTGGATTCTCGGTGCCCCAGTTTGTTTTCCTGTTTTGCAGCTCAATGTACTCCTGCACCTTCAGGCTAGATTGAATTGCTCTTCTTCATGTTGTGGAAAAGATGGGAAAATGTCAGGCAAAATTGCAGTTTTGGATGTCAGTGTTTAAGTTATTTTGATGACTGAGTTTTTCATTTTCATAGAGTACAATTTCTCATCGTGCTTGCAGAAGCCAGCAAGACCCTGAGTATTTTTGTTTATTTCTTATAGAGTAATTACTATTTAAGAAGAAAAGTGCTTGTACAGAAGATCTTGATTCAGGTGGATATTTGGATTATACTGTAGGGTTTTTTCTGTTGCAGTTCTGGAAATGTTGTTGTCACTGCCAGCTTAAAGTACTGAAAAAGGAAGGTGTGGGCACTGGCATGCATTTCTAATATGTCTCCTAACAATGTCTGCAGTCTAGAAATCATCAAAACTTGGCAATATTTTTATCCAACAGCATTTCTGCAGCTTTTAAGTATGATTGTGTGTTAGTGTTATTAGTTACGTACATTTCTATACAACTCAGACCTAGCACAGGTGAATAGAACTCAGTTATATTCACCCTTCATTCCTGTTGCAAGAAAATTCCCATTCCCTCAGGGGAACCTTGGAGTTTAAGGAAGTTTGACTCAGTTTTGCATATTCAGCCTAACAGTGATATGGCAAGCCCTAAACTGATTTTTTTTCTGCAGCTACACCCGTGACTCACTAGATCTCCTTCCCAGCAGCCTGGAGTGGAGCAGGAGCATTGCTAATGAAACAAATGTGCATCTGTGTTTGTGTGCTCAGCTGGAGACAATATGTTAACATATGTACCAAAAATCCCATTTCTCATCTCTGTTAAAAAATGCTGCTAAAAAATCATAGACTGTGAAAGAGGAAAGGGAGAGAGCACTTAGCTCTCGTTTGCTACATTGCACTTCACATTTTCTATCTATTTTTGCAATAAGTGAATTGACAGGCAGGATTTGAAAACAGCTTTATTTTTTTGTGCATGTAAAAACACTAGTTCTAGGAATATTATGCTGTAGTATTTCACATTAGTAAAAAAAATCCTTTAAATATAGTTTGTTCTTTGTAAGCGCAGAACAGCTCAAATATCCTCGAGTTATACTTTTAAAAATGTTATATCTCTACTTTGTATCTCCGAACAGTTTGGCTACATTTTGTTTTAGTTTCTTTGTCGAGTCTTCCCTTTCCCCCCAAATTGCATTGCTTTGATTTTTTAAAAATTTAACAGGATATTTAATTTTTCCTTGAAGTGAAATGTGATCATATGAAAGGCATTAACCCATTCCATGACTAGATGAAAGATTCAGTCTCACTTTTGTTGCTGTGAGGTGTTACTGTCCAGTTTGTCTGATGGACCATTTGAAAATTCAAAATTAGAGTTGGAATCTCAACTGCTATTGGGAGTGTGGGGGGTGACTTTTTGTGAAAAACCTTCTTTTCTATGAGACTGTAATCTTAAAAAGAGAAAACTGTTCTGTAACTGGTTTATGGTGTGTAGAATTTTGTTAGATATTTGTTTCCTTGGCTGTTGCTGCAAGAAGCTTTCTTCCATCCTGTGAGAACTTTGTGCATAACAGAAGGTTGTTGGCCACACTTCAGTTTATTATTCTTTTGCCATTGTCCACAACAAAACAACCTCATGCATTTAAATCAAGTTCAGGTTGTGGCTTTTGCTGTTAGAAGTGAACAGAATGATTTCTCTTGATTCAATCTCTTCACTTCTTTTGGTTCTTTGCAGCAGCATCTCTGGCAGTGTTTGAGTTGACCTGCTTTCTTATTAATCATTTCCTTTCAAAATTAGGGCAATATTAGCATACATTGTGCTATATTTAGATTCCATTCTTCTTGGAGTTTGATGAATTCACAGTTAGTTTTAGAATGGAATTCAATATTTTGTGCCGTGGAATTGGATCCTGGTTTGATAACTTCAAGTTTTTAGGCTTGGTTCAGAAGGTTGGTAGCAGATTCTCTGCTCTGAACCCTAATAAAAATCACATGTTCATAATATTTATAATTATTTTAGTAGTAACATCACTAATATTGAACACAGACCCAGTTGTTTACTTCTCCTAAGAGATGAGTAGTTTTGATAAACCAACATGCTGAAAACTTGCTTTCAATGCTGATAGAAAAGGCACTTTCCTTCTTTTTGCTTTTGGTTTGAACTCTTGTTTTTAGAACAAGAAATATTCAAATATCTAGTAAAACATGTGCTTTATGTATGTAAAAATGGGCAGTGTTGCATTCACACTCATTTCATTGTTAGGTAAGTCACAGGAGGTAAATACAGGATATAGGTAAGGTATAGATAAGTGTACTTACCTATATGTGTGTATATATATATATATATATATATATA
>JAWWEY010000005.1:26247199-26279774 GCA_035582745.1 Loriotus luctuosus
CCCCACAGGGGCTCTGTTCCCTTCTGCATCCCCTGGGGCTCACACTGTGCCCCACAGGGGCTCTGTTCCCTTCTGCAGCCCCTGGGGCTCACACTGTGCCCCACAGGGGCTCTGTTCCCTTCTGCAGCCCCTGGGGCTCACCCAGGGCAGGGCTGTTCCACTGGAGCACTGTTGTGGTGTTTGAGGGAGCCCAGGACGAGGTGAGAGATGAGAATTGACTCCCAGGTTTTCAGAAGGCTGATTTATTGTGATTTGATATTATATGATATTAAATGAAAATTATATACCAAAACTATACTAAAGAAAGAGAAAGGAGACATCAGAAAGCGAGACAAGAATGAATAATAAAAACCCCTGACAGACCAGAGAGTCTGACACAGCTGGACTGGGATTGGTCATTGATTAAAAACAAGTCACATGGGACCAATCAAAGATGCACCTGTTGGTAACCAACCTCCAGAGCACATTCCAAGCAATCAGATAATTACTGTTTACATTTCTTTTCTGAGGCTTCTCAGAGTCAAGATTCATCAGTTTTGCTTTTCAAGGTCGTTTATTTTCTCTCACCTGTTTTATTCTTTCTCTGACCTGCTGAGGTCTGTCCAAGGCACACTGACTGCCCTTGGGGAGTTGTATAAAAAGTTGGCTTTTTACACTAAAAACTACCTGTACTTTATTCACAATAATTTTCCAATACCTATCACCTGTGTTAGACAGTCTGTCTCTACTCTAAACCAATCCAAAAGTGTCACCAGAAGAAGGAGGAGAAGGAGGAGGAAGGAGAAGGAGAAGAAGAAGAAAAGAAGAGGATGAAGAGGAGGAAGAGGAAGACGAGGAGGAAGAGGAAGAAGAAAAAGAAGAAGAACAAAAACAAGAAAAAAGAAGAAGAAAGAAAAGAAAAAGAAAGAAAAAGAAAAAGAAAAAGTAAAAGAAAAAGAAAAAGAAAAATAAGGAGGAGGACAAGGACAAGGACAGGGACAAGGACAAGGACACATACCCAGATTCCTCCATCTTGCCTCTTGAACCTCCATTCTAAATCCCCAAAATTCTACTTTTCCACCCTGTGACAAGTTAACAATCATTCTACTCAAACTCCTGTGGCTTGTAACTCCTCACACAAAGTTGGGAATTGTTTCCACGGGCTAAAATCAAAGGCTCAGGTGTCTGTGACTCCGTGCCAGGGTCTCTGAGCCCCTGCCAGGCTCTGGAGTCCCCCAGGGCAGCCAGAGCAATGCCCTGGGTTCCAACACCCACCCTGGGACTGGACCCCGTCCCCAGGGGCTCCCCCTGGCCCTGCTCGTGGCAGCTCCGTTCCCAGTCACGGGCTGGGCTGGGGCACAGCACCCATGGCTGGTACCATCCTCCCTCCCGGCCCTCCAGGGTGGCATTTCTCCCTCCAGGATGGCATTTCTGCCCCTCCAGGGTGGTATTTCTGCCTCCAGGATGGCATTTCTGCCCCTCCAGGGTGGCATTTCTGCCTCCAGAGTGACATTTCTGCCTCCAGGGTGGCATTTCTCCCTTCAGGATGGCATTTATCCCTCCAGGGTGGCATTTCTCCTCCAGGATGGCATTTCTCCATTCAGGTTGGCATTTTTCCCTTCAAGATGGCATTTCTCCCCCAGAGTGGCATTTCTGCCTCCAGGGTGTCCAGGGTGGCATTTCTCCCTCCAGGATGGCATTTCTGCCCCTCCAGGGTGGCATTTCTGCCCCAATCCTGAGGCATCCTGGGCACCTGTGAGGAACAGCTCCTCACTTTCCATCCTTTAGGAAGGTTTATTAAACCTTATCAAAAATACAACAGAAGACTGAATAAAGAAAAAAGGTTACGGTGCTGGGAGCAAAAGATTTTCCCTGCCATGTGCTCAGCCCCCTCACAATGGAGGTTTTTTCCTTTTTAACCCTTTAACTCCTCCCAAAGTTCTGCCCATCAACCTCTTCTTTGCTGTCCAGGGGTGGAGATCTCCTCCTCAAATCCTGATTGGAGCTCAGGTGTTCCACAGTGACAAGCCAGCCCTCCCAGACGTCCCGTGATGACCACACGAGGGGGTAAAACAGAACCATAAATCTATAAAACTTTTCTTAACCTATACACATGATATTTGTCCATTAATTGTGAGAGTCGAGCATGACATTACTCATTGTTGGGAAAATTCATCCACAAACAGCAGAGGTTTGTGTCCAAAGAGGTGCCAGAGGAGCCTTTTACTTTATTCCCATAAAGGGAGAGGCCATGGGGCATTCCCTGGGATCTCTCAGATATTTGGAGGACACAACCTCCTTTTTATCCCAATTTCCAGACACATTTCCCTTCTCTCTTTCCCCATTTCTGAGGTAATTGAGAGGTTCAGACTTCCTGGAACACCTGATCCCAAAGCTTCCCTTCTAATGTCTAACCCTCCCTTTTAATTTTTAATTCTTATGGAATTTATTTTAATTTTTAATTTTTATAGAATTTAGGGGTTTTTTCCCCATTTCTGAGGTACTTGAGAGGTTCAGACTTCCCAGAACTCCTGATACCAAAAGTTTCCCTCTAATGTGTAACCCTCCTTTTAATTTTTAATTCCTACAGAATTCAGGGGGTTTTCTCCATTGTTTCTTTCATCTTTCAATGACTAATTTCATTTATCAGCAAACCTAAAGTTTATTTGTAAAATCAAATCTCTTTTTCCATTCATCAATCAGTGGAATCCTTCCCATTGTTTCTTTTATCTCCCAGTGCTGGTTTTATCTCCCAGCAGACCCACAGCTTGTTTGTGAAGACAAATCCCTCATTCCTCTCACCTTCCAGCCACCCCTGCCTTTCCAGTGGACTGCAGGTGTTTCCAAGGTGCCAAACTGGGTGCTGGTGCTGTTGTGCCAGAGCCCCCCTTTGCTTCCCTCAGTGCCTGGGGCAGCCCAGCCATGTTTTCATGGAATAACATGGAACTGCAGCCACAGCTTGTCAATAACTCAAAATGGAGGCATAATGCACTGTGCCTCATCTGTGCTGGAGGTGAATTTTCTTGCTTCATCTTATTGACAATTAAAGCCCATTGTATTGTTTTGTTATTGATTTGGGTTTTTTTACTGTAAGCCATGCACTAATTCTGTCTTCTTTTGGGTAATACTATTTTTTATGAAATATTCTAGGTATTTTTATTTTGAAAATAATTAAAGACAACCCAATAAAAATATATATTTTTTCATTTTTAATTGTATGCAGCACTGACATAGTGATCTAGATGGAGTACATCTGTTTAGTTATTCCAGGTTTTCCTTGTTTCTCTGACCCTCAAGCATGAAGATTTTAATTCTGTAGCTACCAGCAAAGTGAAATGTCATCTAAGTCATTACCATAATTTTTCCCATGTAGGTGCATTATATTAATTTAAATGCTAATGGAGGTATTTTTTTAATGTATGTTGCCTTGTAAAGTTTCTTTTAATAATAAAAAACTGAACAGTGCTTCTTTGTTTAAAGATGAATGGTATGATACCAATTGATCTTTATATTGGGACAGGAAGTTATCTACCATTCAATTATATCTCTATATTTCATCATTTACTACAAACTTTCTCAGGTGTTCACAAAATACTACCTCTGTTATAATACCTTGTGCATTTATTGTGCTGTCTAAAGGATTTTATTGCTGTGTGATAGCTTTAAAATGGATGGGAAAACAAAAATACATTCTGCTCATTAAAGAATTGTGTATCAAGTTCAACTTCATTAGTTTTGATTAGGATTGGGTTGGTGCCATCTGTGCTGTCAGCGTTGTGCATCTTTTACAGAAAAGATGAGAGATTGGAAATCCAATTCTCTGCTTGGTGTCTTTTGCCCTTTTACTTGGTGTGGTTTTGTACAAAATTAGCTTGGCTGGATTCCATTTCTTTGTAGCTGAGGTTTTTATTTTTGGCTTCAGTTACCTGGCAGAGGAGTCTTTGGCCAAGTTTTGATCTTCTGTGCCTGACTGGTTACCATGTAAATTACTTTGTTTTTAAAAGCTTCAAGTGTGTTGGTTTCAGTGCATTTTCAAGATTAAGAAATACCACAGCATGTTACTGCTACATTTAGAAATATTGTCTGTGATAATACTGAAATACATTAAAAAATAGTTAAGGGAGGAAAATAAAATAGGATTGGCTGCTAGAGATGCAGATAACTTTCCTGAGTGGAGAGCTAACTAGTATTACAGGGAGCACTGCATGAAGGTAGGAGGCACTGAAATCTCCAAGAGAAGTTAATGAGCAATCAAGCAAAGCCAATCACCGTTGATAACAGATGTCCATTCCTACACTGCTTCAGCAGACAGAATTCTTCTATAGATAGACACATATTTAATAATATACATAATATTAGACTTATGGATAGATTATCCTTATATTATAACATTATATTGTGTATAATAATATGCATAGTATTTTGTGGGGGGATAGAATGTAAGAAAATAAAGATAGTGCAGAAGGTAATCTCACCCTTGAGGAGTTGCAGCTGCACTAATTAGCAAAGATTAGGAGCAGGCCTGCCCTTAACAGGCCACAGCTGTGTCCAATAAGGATGGGTGCTATAAAAGAGTGGGTGAGCTGCGTGAGGAGAGAGCTGGAGCTTGCTGGCTGTGCTGTGAAGAGGAAGGAGTTAGTGCTGTGAGGAGCTGCCTGTGAGCAATCACCAAGAAGGTATGGGACCGTTGCAGTAAAATGACATCAATATTTAATAAATATACATATTTAAATGGTAGAAGTAGGCACAGCAGGCACACAGGTGATCTGGGAGATTCTGTGTCACAGCTGCTGATGAATCACACCAGTTCCTCCCTGAGCTCCTGTTTAGGGCAGCAGCTCCTGAGCCCTGTTCTTTCCAGTACTTTTCAGTTGCAGAGGACTTCTAAACTTTTTTCTCTGTGAAATATGAAGTGGCACAGAGTTGCTGCTTTTGGTAGAGATGAGAGGGAGTTCCTTGAGAGCTCCAGCTGCTCTAAATTGGGCTGGCTGCAGTCCTGCCCCCTGGCCTGCCCTGCTGACCATTGCCACCTCCCCTGCCTTTGCACTGCCACTGTGGCTCGTGTGAGCAGCCAGAAGAGTCATCAGGGAGCTGACCTGGATGGAAATTAATGATGTATTTTCCTCTGGGGTAGCTGTGGCCTAGATTAGTTCAGTGTGTGATCAGATAAGTGCTGCTGCTGGCTTTGGGGGAGTGTGTGGGATGTGCAGCCAAGGGGAGGGGCAGCACAACCCATGGTCACTGCAGTTGCCATGTGCTCCTTGCAGAGCTGGGGTACAGGATTTCAGAAGGGGATGGCTGATGGAGGCAGATCTTAATTTGCCCTTTGACTCAAAGTGTTTAATCCCCTTAACTTCCAATAGGGTCATTGTGTCTTTGTAGGGTTAAATTGCCATCATTTGGCCTCACAAAATGAGTTCTGAATTATAAAACACAATTCTACAAGCTGTTGACTTTAATTTTTGTGAGTGGCTATGCAGGTTGGAGCTGCACTGTGGTGTTTGTGGGGTCCCTAGGACGAGGTGAGAATTTGATTCTAAGTTCTCAGAAGGCTGATTTATTATTTTATATGATATTATATTAAAGAATGCTATACTAAAACTATGCTATAAAGAAAAGGATACATCAGAAGGCTAAACAAGAATGGTAATGAAAGCTCATGACTGACTCAGCAAGTCTGACACAGCTGATGGTGATTGGTTATTAAGTTAAAAAAATTCACATGGAACCAATCAAAGATGCATCTGTGGATAAATGATCTCCAGGCCCCATTCCCAAGCAATCAGATAATTACTGTTTTCATTTCTCTCTGCAGCTTCTCAGCTTCCCAGGAAAAAAATCCTGGGGAAAGAAAAGTTTTCAGGAAATATTATAGTAATACTGCACACTTTTCCATAATGGCAATTTTATCCTTAGAAATTAAAAGATTACTTTCACGTTACAGACAATCTTTGAGATCTTGGAAAATTCCAGTAGTTCTATTGACAAAAAGTAACAGAACCCAGGCAGTATCTTTAGTGATTTTGGTCATCCCTTGATGCTTTCTCTAAAAACCCCTTAAAATGTGGATTTTAGACAACTCCTGGATACAATTTCATTTTGCTTAGCTGGAATAAATCCCTTTCTTGGCTTTTTTCCTTTCTCTTTGAGGTGATGTGTGGGAACCTCTGAGCAGCTTCACGTGTTCCCAGCACTCAGGCTGTAACTGCAGCCTGCTGCTAAGAGCTGCTCTTCTCCTCTCTCTTGGAGCCAGCTGGAAAATCAGTAGTAAGCTTAACAAAGCATGGAGAACTATTGGCCTACAAATTAACAGTTAAATACTTAAGGGTCTGGGCTGTTGGTTTGAGGGTTTTTTTTTTTGCAAACTTCCTGAAATACGTGTTTGCTCTCTTCAAAAACAACTCTGCAACATCATTGGCTATTCCTGGGTTATCCACTGGAAAATAGGTGTGAAAAATACATTTGCTTTGCAGCTGCAGTGATGGTAATGCACTTTGATCTGTGTTTAAGGTGTGTTCAGTGTATTTAGAATGCAATATTTTTGTGCCAGTCATATTATTTCATGAAGATAGAGACTTCTGCCAGCTCTAAAGTTTAACCAGCTCTGATTTGCTGCTTCACTCTGTGATGGTCAGTGCCAGTGATGATGTGGTTTATCTTAACCCACATGAGTGTAGTTCCTGAGCATTTATTCTGTATTTTTCTTCCTTGTTCTTGGCCAGAAACTTCCCAGCACTGGTTGCTTGTGTCCTGCAAGGTTCCTCCTATCATCCTGTCAATTATTGATGAGGTCTGCTCTTGGACCATTTGTTCATTGTGAATAATTTCAAAGAGAAATAAAAGACCCCTCTGCAAATTTAATATGTTGCCCTTTTGCAGTGTGTTATATTGTTTTCTTGGAACAGTGCACAGGGAGAAACAATCCAAAGAAAAAGCTGTTTTGTTTGAAGTTTTCTGCATTATTTTTTTTTCTGTGGAGCTACAATATGTGACATATCTTGGATGACCAAGAATTATAGGAATTACGTGATTTGCACATGGAATAACAAATGCTTTTAAGTTAGTAATTTAGATATTATTATTTTGGTTGTGTTAAAGGACAAACAAGCAAAAGATGGGTTGTTTAATTACATGATGGGGCTGAGAATTAGAGACATTCAATGCTGTGAGTTTTAACTCTTCATGGCCCAACCTAAAATGTTCTTCATGGAGGAAGGGATCATCCCTAGGTCAGCTGGGAAATATGCAAAGTTGATTTCTCCTGGACACAGTGAAACTGCACTTTTGTGTGTGTTATCAGAGGAAAGGTGGAGGCTCCATCTGCTCTATACTGAGTTTTAGGTCATCTTTCAGGTGAAATTGGGAATTCTTGTCTTTCTCCCCACCACTCTGATTTGTGATGAGCTCTTTAAGCACTAGAGTATATGAAGTAATATAAGACAACTTAAAATTACAATCATTGTATTTTAGATATGATAAATCCCTGGAGTTTTAAACCTGGAACCTTACCTCCCACACCTTTTTTTTTTTCCAAATTTCTTATCACTTTAATATCCCATTTTTTGATATGCAGCTGACACTGCTGCTCAGATTGGGCAGAACTTTTAAGTAATTTTTCTAGCACTTGCTTTGAAACAGCAAATTTAGCTTCAAGACTACTTTAGAGATGAGAATTTTAAAATCTGTCTTGAGACTGAGGCTCTATATTTTGTCTTTTTTTCCTATCACACAGAACAAGGCTGAACTGAAAATAACAGGCTGTGAACTTTAATATTGTTAACTTCTGATTGAGCCGCTGTGGCACTGCATTGGGAGATTTAATGGGGTTAAAAAACTTAGATAAAATCTTCTTCAATTATAAAACTAGAATAATCTGTTAAATTATTAGCTCTCTACCTAACACTAAGACATACATAATAATTTATTTAAATTTGCATTATGAATAGAATATCCTAGTTTTGTGTTAGATTTGTAAGAAATTGTGCATCAAGCCAAATACTTTTGGACTCTTTGGCAATGAAATATTTTTTGATTAAAAAGAAACTTGGGTAAATGGGTACTGTCATGTAGGAGAGCAGAAGGCTGAGACACTCCAGGTGTTTCCTGGACACACATTTTTTGGTTTTCCTATAAATAGAAACCTGAATCATTGCAGAAAAAAGCTGCAGGTACTTTATGGAAAACTTCCTACCATTTTGTGTTTAGACTCAGATCTGGTTTTATCGGATCTGGTTTTATCTAGTTTTGATGTTTTCCGTATTTTACATTCTATCTTAGTAAGACATTTATATAATGGCACATTAATCTTCTCCCTCTGCTTAATCTCTCAGTGAAAAACTGTAACCTACTTTCTGTAACAGTAAATTTATTTTACTTTCTTGGTCTTGAGAAGGTGAAACTGTTGAGACTCAATACTGCTAATGCCCTGATCAACATTTGTTCTGTCTGTTCCTACAAAAACCAGACTCATTATCTTAATAAAGTCATTAGGTGGATCCTTAGACAAGGTACACCTGCCTTTTGGGTCATAGTTATAAAACAATTTGGGGAAGCTTACAATGCCAAAATGCACATTAAAAATGTTCCCCATAATGCTGCCCTGTATTAATTAGCTTGTCCACAAAGAAATGTGCTCATTTTGTCTGATTTTTTCCTAGGCAGGGTCTGTTTGTGAGCCACTGGGTTGGTAGAAATGTCCTTGTGACTGTGCTCTGTGCTTGTATGGGCTGTGTGTGCCCTCAGGGAGGTTGCTGTGATTTGGGAGCCTTTGTGCTCTGCAGAAGGGATGACACGGGAGGATTCAGATGAGAGTGAGTGGAAGTGCATTGTGGCTTTGGAGGCTTAGAAGAAAATGAAATAAAGTGGTTTGGTTGGAAGGGACCTACAGCAATCATCCAGTCCAACTAAATACTTCAGGACCGACTAAAAGGTTAAGGCATGTTATCAAGGATGGTGTTCAAATGCTCTTTATGCCCTAAAAGCACTGGGTACACCCTGTGTAAGGCAGTGACAGGAGATGCCAATCCCAATGGGCTCTGCAGCTTTGTCATCTACATCAGGGAAGGCGTAGGCTGGATATTAGGAAAAAGTTTTTCACAGAAAGAATAATGAAGTACTGGAATGCTCTTCCCAGGGAGGTGGTAGAATCAGCATCTCTGGATGTGTTTAAAAAAAGACTGGACATGGCACTTGGTGCTACAGTCTGGTTGAGGTGTGAGGGCATGGGTTGGACTCAGTGATCTTAGAGGTCTCTTCCAACCTCATTATTCTGTGATTCTGTGATCATCCTGCTCCAAAAATCAAGTTTTATTACAGTGATGTAGTGGGATAGCTGTGCTGCAGTTGTTATGAAGACTTAATACAATTTTTTGTGGGTTTTGAAAATTTTTTTCATTGTTTCTTACACATGAACTAAAGTTTCAGCAGCTGCTGACACATGTGGCATGTCTCATATTTAATACTGGCACATGCAGCCAGTATTAAATATGAGACTCCTTGAGTGAGGAGAGATTTCTCCCTCCACTGAGCTGAGCTCCCTGGCAGGTTTTTTCCTCCTGATCTGAAGACATTTCCAGGATGAGGTTTGGTCTCTCTGCCACAGTCTATGACAAAAGAGTCCCAATTTCACAGTTTTGGGGTTGTTTGTGTCTTAATTTAGATGCACACCATATTTTAAGGAAAGGGTGTCAGCTCTCCTGCTTGTTGGTACTTTTTTATTATTAACTTGCTTGCCTATGTCAGCAATAATAATGACTTTTGTAAAGTAGTTTTCTCCTTATTTTGCCATTAGGAACAGAATGTATTGAGTATCATATGATGTTCTTTGGGACTTTGTCCATGCTATGTACTCCTTGAAAATGGTGATGTACACACTTTTACAAACCTATCCTAGAATAACCTGATTTGGAAGGGACCTACAAAAATCATCAACTCTGAGTGCTAATCCCAAGCTCTAGTTGGGACCTTGCATTACAAGGGGTGTCATGCCACTGACTGAGCAGTGTATGGCATTCAGTTTTTAATCAGTACTAAATAATAGAAGAGACCACAATAAATTGCTCTTTATGTTCTCAGTCAACTTTTCATATTTAATGTTCTAAACCTTGTGTGGATCTCATTTTTATAAGCCAAGTGACCCAAACTAACATAGTCTATTAGTCTGTAAATGCACAGATCCTGAAAGGCTTTTGTAGAAAGAACAGCCTCTGAAAATACAAAAAAAATATAAACTGCATATGACTCACAAATACTGCTTACGTGGAAATGTGGTTGTTACATATAAATGGATGGAAATGGATGTATAAATGAATGTGATGTTACAGAAATGTGGATTCAGAGGTAACAGAAAGCTATCTTTATTTTAATTTTCCCTGGTATGCGTTTATACACTTTTAAATGGTTCTTCCACTTAATATTTCATTCATTTTGTGAGGTAACAGTTGCCCATGGTGGTAGAAGTGGCGAATACCCCATTCCCTGTAAGGAACATTGTGATTTGTTTTCATTTTATCATTACAACTTTCCTTCACTCTTCTTTGCCTGGAAGGGTTTATACTGAAATGAGATAATTGCATCTTATGATGATGAAAGCAGTTGGTTTTATGTTTCATGGTTATTCCTTTTTTCTTATGGGATGGGAAATCATTGATTTTCAATTTGTGTTGCTCATTGGCAGAAATGTCAGAGGTGCCAAGGAGACAGTGTTGGTTCACTTTGAATTAGCATATTTAAACAGATTCACTTCTGTCATTGAGAGAGTTTGCAGAGACATCAACAGAAATTTTGTGCATGTCTTATTTTGAAAATCAAGGCAATCGTAAGAGATTATTGTGAAGTAACAGGATTATGTGTAAATCAAGATAACTTCCCCATTATAGTCACAATAATTGGAATAACTAAACATAATCATTAAATAAGAGATGCCCATAGGGTTCCTTGGTTTCTGAAGAGCAGACAGAACTGCTGCAGTATCCCTAAAATCTGTTTTTTCTTCTACTCTGCCTGTGTGAAGTACTTGAGAAATGTTCAAATACACTAAAAAGCAGTATATAGAAGACTGGTAACATTTGAAATTTAAGTTTGGATTATTTCTGTGTACTGTGCTGTCCTTTCACTGTCTGGTCTTGGTGGTTATGACCCATATGTGACCAGATAAATCGTGGCTGATGTCAGTGCTGTATTGATCTGAGTCTGAGGAGCCAATCAAAAGCGAATTCCAGTTTTCCAACAATAGGAATAAACTGGATCAATATAAAAAAAACAAAAATAGACTTTCTTGTGGTGATTCACATATTGCCCTCACAGGTCCCAGTTACATGCAGTGGTCTCCAGCTTGGCCCTGCCTTTGTCCTGTGTGGTGCTGTTCTCTCTGCTGGGAAATGAGGCTTTGGGAACTTGGGGAAGCTGGATCCAGAAATCTCTGTAGCCTGAATGTGCTGGTTTGCTGAGAGCTGGAGGCACAGAATGAGCTGGTGGGCATGGCAGTTTGTAGCACCCTGAGAAACTTGAGGCATCTAGCAAGGGCCAGTGAGGAGTGAAGGTTCTGGAACATCTCTGCTGTGAGGAAAGCTGGGACTGTTCAGCCTGGAGTAGAAAAGGCTTGAGAGGATCTTATCAATGTGCATAAATACCTGCAGGGAGGTTGTAAAGAAGCCAGAGCCAGGCTCTCTTCAGTGGGCACGCAGGAGCCTCATTAGAACATGTGGAGAAACTCCTTTACTGTGGGGGTGAGCAAGGACAGGTTGCCCAGGGGGATTATGGAGTCTTCACCTCCAAGGCTGTCTGGAAATGGTCCAGGGCAACAAGCCCTGCCAGGCAGGGTGGACCAAATGACCTCCAGAGGTCCTTTCCCAGTCAAAGATTTGTGATGCTTGTCCTTGCAGTATTTTTCTTCATTAGTTCATCTAAAGTTGCATTAAAGACTTCCAGCAATAAACTCTGATACAACTCACTGTAAGCCTAAGCAGCATCTGCCTAAACGTGCTTTTAGCTATATGTAGTGTCTCTGTGTGCTTCATTCCCTCTCCTTGAAATGAGGAGAAGACTTGAGGGAAGGGCTAAGGGCAATCTCCTTGTATCAGCATCTCTAAATTGCTTATGCCCATGCTTCATCCTGCAGCCAACTGCAGGATGCACTCACAGTACATGCTGCCTGCTGGTTGCTCAGCAGATGCCTGAGGGGGTGCAGGTTCAGCAGCTGTCTTCAGTGTCTCAGACACTGTGAAGGATTGAGAAATTGTAGATGAATAGGACTTTTAAAAATAAATTTGTGTAAAAACCAGGAATAAAATAGAATGAAGTGTTATGGGCACTGATAGCTGGCCTTATCTAACTTTTCCTTTTAGTGAAGTGTTAATGGCATGTTCATAATTACTTCCACATTCTGACTGAGGCAGGCACAACACCCATGTGCTTGTATTTTTCTCCCTTTCCCTAACTGGCTGGCCAGCCTTCATCTTCTGCCATGCAGTGTTCCCTCAGTCTGGAGTGAAGACTTACAGATCTCGTTAAAAAGTGATTTTGATCTTTTGTGCTCCCAAAGAACCTGAGTCTTTGGTCTGGTGGGCTGAAGACAGTGTTCAGTGGTGCAAAGGGCTCTCAAGTCAACAAACCCACCAGCTTTTTGATTTCTTATAAAGAGAATTAGGAAGATGGCTCTATAATGGAATCTTAATAGTCCTGGAAGGTGAGTGGTTGTAAAAACAACGTCCTTCTAAATAATGAAGTTCCTTTTGCAGCAAAGAAAAGATGAAGGTGATGTTGTGGCAGCAAGTATTAAAGTGAGGTGTCCAGGATATCAAATGATTGCTGACTTACAGAGCTGTTGTCAGGGAGTGGGTCTGGGATGTATCTGAGTTGGTATGTAAATATTGCAGCTTGACCTGGGTCTCGCTGAAGTGTTTCTGCCTGGATTATTGGAAGAACTCCATTGTTTAAGAAAATGAGGGACAGGAGTTTCCTTTTTGAAGAAACAAGTCTGTGTACTTCAAGGACTACAAGCTTAAGGAACTTTTAAAAGACAATATATTGGCAATTCTTTATGTGCATGCTGCTGCAAGGCATTTCCTCCTTGTCAAAATCAGTGTCACTGAGTTGGATAAACTTGCAGCATTTTTTCTTTTTATTAATGTTTTGCTAACAGCAAGCAATACCAGATGCCAAAGGTCAGGGTGTGCTAGTAGGGTATTGCTGTGAATTTTATTGGAATTCTTCCTTAGACCCAGCTTGTGAAGGACAAGTCTGGAAAATGAGACTTGAACTGGTTACACTGATCATGTTATCTTTTGATGGCAAAAGTAGGCCTAATTTCAGAATTTGTAAAGACGTGACTAGATAGATATCTGCTTGGTCAGTCATGCTCTAGGAAACTTACCTTCTAAGACCCAGGGTTTTCTTGTTAAAGATTTGATTTTTTAAAGAATTACAATATTTTTGGGGTTTTATACTTCTTGTAGTGAAAAATCATTGTAAGTTTTGGAGCTCCATCAGTTGGAGTAGATAGGTAGGAGTTGAGGATTCAACTACACAACTTTTTCCATTTCCTGTTAAGTTCTACATGAATTTTCCACAACCATCTGGTACTGGGGCAGCTAAGTATTACTTGTTAGAAATAGGCTTTAACATTTCCACTTGCTTCTGGAGATTACTCTGAGTTGATGGTAGTCAGAAATAATTGAATGTCAAATTGCAGATTAATTACATGAACATTTTTTTTTATCTTTACAAATATATTTGTGGCTTTACCGGAGGACACATAATCAGAAACCTAATCTAAAAGTCATCAAACCAGAAGGAACTTGGACAGAATTACTTGTTACATGGATGAATCTGTTGGTTACCTTTTCATTGTCAGTTTTATAAACTCAAACTGCCTGTAAAGTAGTGCCTATAGACATATCAGAGAAAATGGTAAAATTATCACAAATAAACTGGGTAACGTTCCATTTACTTGGGCTAATCTATCCTCATGTCTTCCAGAGAGCCAACCTTGTGGAGTGCTAGCCATTAAAAACCAGATCAAATCTCAGCCAAAATCTAGTGCTTAAACAAGTGTCTTCAGCATTTAACAAAAAAATGCTTGTTATCATACCTGCTAAAGATAACCCAAATAAAATCCCAACATAGTAAAATAGAAATGGAACTACTGTGGGATCTACAAACAGATGTGGGGAAAAAACATACCCAAACCCCCTCAGGTGGTGTACAGAGCACCCCAGCTCTTGTGGGAGACCAGGGAGCTTCCAAGCTGAGTCCTTGGGAGTAACTCTGAATTCTTCCCATTCCCTGCCAGTAGTAAAACATCAAGCCTGGTACATTCAGAAGTTGACCTCTTGCCCAGTAGCACAAATAGTGTTTTTCTTCTGTCAGCAACGTTCAGAGAGGATATGGCAGAGTAAGGAGAATAAATTATGTATCAGTAGCACAGGAGAGAGAGAGTGTGTGCTGAATGGCAGAGGGAGAAGGAAAACAAACCACAAAGATAGTAAAGGTCACGGATATCTTTTATTTTTCAGAACAACAGAGTTTATGGAGAATTGTTTTGTGTCAGATCTAATTTTGTTGGGATTTTTTTAGAGAAAAAATGTCATCTCCTCTGTTGCTGATTGATGACTCAATCCTGCTAAGGGCTGAGCTGTTTTTTACTTCTGTTACTGCTACAGTATAGAATCCCAGAAAGGTTTGGGTTGGAAGAGACCTTAAAGACCATCTCATTCCACCCCCCTGCCAGGGGCAGGGACACCTTCCACTGGACCAGGTCACTCCAGCCTGGCCTTGGACACTTCCAGGGACGGTGCAAACACAGCTTCTCTGGGCAACCTGTGCCAGGGCCTCCCACCCTCACAGGGAGGAATTTCTTCCCAATATCCCATCTAACCCTGCCCTGTGAAGCCACCCCTCCTTGTCCTGCTGCTTCAGTTCCTGATGTAGAGTTCCTCTCCAGCTCCCTTGTAGCCCCTGCAGATATTGGAACCTGCTGTGAGGTCTCCACAGACCCTTCTCCAGGCTGAACAGCCACAACTTTCTCAGCTTTTCTCCATAGGGCAGAAGCTCTAGTCCTCTTATCAACTTTGTGGCGTCCTCTGCACTTGCTCCAACAGTTCCTTCTCTTTCTTAAGATAGTTGTCAAAACACATCACTTTCTCTTTTAAAGCTGCCTACAGAGTAGTATTGACATCAGCATTAGTATTATTCTCAGACTTCCTTTTCCTTCCACATTCTTTAAGAACCATGGAATTGTCATTCTCCATCACCCAGGTCTACCTTGTCCAGCATCTTGTAGCTAAAAACTGTCAGCAGCAGCTTCTGAGAGGGTTAAAAACCTTATGCTGGACAGGTGGTCAATGTGTCCTCATCATCCCACTCCCAAGTAGTTTTAAGATTGATTTAAATGTTGAGAGAAACTGCCTGCCAGGATGAAAGGAAATGTCTTCAAGTTGGGCCAGGGCAGGTTTAATTTAGATATTAGGGAATTTTTTTTTTCTCTGAGCAGGTGATTAGGCATTGGAGCAGACTGCCCTGGGCAGTTATGGAGTCACCATCCTTGAAAGCATTGAAGAAATGTGTGGATGTGGCACTTGAGGATGTGATTTAGAGGTGAACACAGCAATCAATGTTGGGTTGATAGTTGGACTCAATGATCTTTCTTAAAGGTCTCTTCCAATCTTAATGATTCTCTGGGATCCTGTGAAATACTTTGACAGCCTTCCAAAGTGAGCATCATTTCCCAATTCCTTGGCAGTCATGTGGGTGATGCAACAGTTCCTAACAAGCTCCTGGCTAGTGCAGTCCCACTGGTATTATGTGTAAAAGCAGCAGAGTCCCATCCCACCGGCTTTTTAACAACTAGAGAACAGTCTATTTAGAAATTATAGGTAAATTTGCATACCTGGCCTAAAAGAGACATGTTGTAGATTGTTTCTGAGGATGCTGTCTTGGGAATTCTCAAAATGTGGCCGCTACCTGCTCAAACACAGCTTGAGAAAAATGGGACATCATTTGATGAAAGATGTTTACTTCCTTTGGGCAGAGCTATATTAGTAATCCAAAATGGTGAGAGAAGAGAGACTTTGATACTAAATTTAGCTCCAGGTGTGACCTGCCAGGGCTGCTCAGATACAAACTATTGATCTGACCCTGTGGCCAGGAATCCTTCTGTTCCTTCTGCTTGTGGAAAGCAGTTTTGTCCAAAGAGCAATAAATACAGCAGGAAGTGAGCCAGGATTGGCAAAGTTCAGCTGACCCAGGGTATTTACTGAATTAGCCTAAATACTATGTTGACTTTTTACATATTGATATGTAACTGTTAAAAAAAAGAAAGAATAATCCTCTGGGTTTTTATCAGTTTCTGTTTCTCTGTTAATTAGTACTCTCTTGAGTGTTAGATGCTCTCAGTTGAATAAAAGCTGATGCTGCTGATTGAAAGAAAATCTATTTATAGACAGGAGTTGAATGACAAGGTATATGTTACAAAAACATTACAGAAGAACTGAGCATAAGCCAGACACCTTTTATTCAATGTCTTTAAAAGGAAGAGCTATTGATTTTTTTTTTCTTTTCTTTCAAATACTGATTAGTAGGGAACCTGGGATTTCCTTGGATCACACATTCTACTTGGAGGATTGTAATATGCATGGAAAATGAGGAGAGGAAAGGGATTGATGATGTGTATAAGATGTGCTGGCAGAATGTGCTGTCAGATTTCACTGAAAGCAGGAATTTGGTAGGACATCAGTAATAAAGGAACAGAACTATGTGCTGGTTTTGCAGATCATTTCAAACCCAGGCTGGTTGACCTCACCACTTTTGTGTATTCTGTGTTTTTTGCCTGTTTTCAAGGGCTTCAAGTTATTATTCATATTCCCACGTGCATATGTGGGGAACTGCACAGAACTGTAGAGAACTTAAAGGAACAAAATAAAAAATACACCAAAAATCTGTTCCTTCAGCAAACACCTACCTACTGAAACAATGTCATAATGTCAGTAACATGCAGCTGGCAAATCAGTATTTAAATTTATGGCTTTTCAGGGTTAGGAGGCAGTTTATTGAGGGTACCACCATGTCTGTGTTGGCCTAAGAATTTTTACTTTCCATGCAACATGTAGAAAAGTTTTAGTATCTAATCCTTAAGAAGATGCCGCACCAAATTTCCTGGTCATGGTAATTTTAAATGTTTAAAGCCCATTTTGATTTTTTTCCCCTTTTTTTACTTCCCTTGGTGTTCTGGATCTAGCTTTTTTTAGTTGGTGAGGAGATGAAGTACAGGCAGGACAGCCTGCTGCAAAATCAGCTCTTTCAGCCTCACCAGAGATGCAGACCTTTAAAATGAGCCACGCAGATGAACTTGAGCTGAATCTCCAGCACAGAGAATCCCAGACTGATTTGTGTTGGAAGGGACCTTAAATGTCTTCTCCTTCCAACCCCCTGCCATGGGTAGGGATACCTTCCACTAGAAAATGGAAATCATATTTCCATGTGTAAACACATGTGATAAAACCCAGCTTGAATGAGTTAAAGGTCAGAGAGAAGCCTTTGGAAGTGAAGTACAGCATGAAAATTGCCTACTCATGTAGATAATGTTATATTCTTGATCCCACTGAGCTCTTTTGTTTTGGGTTGTTTTCTTCCTGGGATCTCTGCCTGGTTGTGCCCACAAGGAATAGTGCATATCTAATGAGCTGCTTTCTTTTTCTTTTTCTTTCCCCTTGCTGTTTTTGCTTTTTGTAACCCTGTGCCTCACTAGACACCATTCAGACCAGGATTTGAGGCTGGAGTTATTATTCTCCCATTTGGCATTTCTGCAGGACTCATCACTACAGTATTTCAGTGCTTCAGATGTTAATTGATTTTCATAACACCCCACTGAGATGGGGAGTTATTATTAACCAGGGAAATGGAGCACAAGAAGATTGAGGTCAGAAGTGCTGCCCAGTTTGAATACCAGCTTTGAGACACCTGTTATCTGGTTTATTATTTATTCAGTAGTCACATTAAACTCTTGAATTCCTTTAATTGCAGCTGCAATTGTGCATCTCTCATACTGAGTCAGAAGTGGGAATGCAGGCAGCACAGTAAGGAAAACTCAGCTGAGCACTTTTGGCATTTTTTTCATTAGGGATGTGCCTGTTTTCATGAAAGTAATTTTGGGCAAAAGTGGGGCAAGAATTAATTCTCAAGAGATTTTTCTTTCTTAATAATTTCTTCTGGCTGATACAATGCTTATTCTTCAGTTCTTGGAACAAAATAAACAAGGCTCTACCTCCAGGAGTTTCTTCTGCTCCCTAATTGAAATTCATCACCGGAGTGGCTCCACTTGTGACAACAAATGAGTAGAGGTTCTTTATGGACCCTGTGTGAGATGTTCTTAATTAAAAAATTCCTGAAATGAATGCATAAAGATTGCCCTGTATTTCTTCGTTATGATTGCTTATGTACTCCTAATTTTCTTTTAACATTTATTCAACATAAACAGTTTTCTGTCCTCTCTGTTTTATTTCTGGCATCAGTGGCCCATATTCAGCAGCTTCTTGATAGCTGGGAATGGCAGGAGTGTCAAGGAGTCAGCATTGCTCCTCTGCAGAAATTCAGCTGTTCCAGAAGAGAGACAACTCGAGGCAGAGCTTGTTCAGTAGCATGGCAGCTGTCATAGCACTGGCATATGAAGATAATTCTTTTCCTCAGTAGAATATTTTCTCTGAGTTGACAGGAATTTCAGAAGTAAGATCATTAGAACCCTGCATGCCTTGATAGCCATCTCACCTTGGCTTTTTTTTCCTGATAAACTGACTAATCATGACTTTCAGAAGAATAAAAATGGTCTGGAATCCTAAATGAAGGTGTCTGTAAACTCATGTGCTTTGGTACTTGAGAGCAGTGCTATCTACAAACTCTACTGGAAAAAGATAGAAACTTAATTAAAGTATTTTTGATACCTTTTAATAAGTAGTTCTAAACTATTTTCTCCCTAGATTTATTACTTGGCTTTCTTCCTTTATGAGTTTATCATATTTCAAAGATAGGTTGTCTTTTGAAGAGGAGTTAATTCTCCAGTCTTCGCATGTAAATCTTATTTTGGGCCTGTTTAATTATTTTCCTCTAGATTTTTTAGACACAGGTTTCATTAATAGGGCTGAATTAAGACTGCTTCAAGCTCCTTTAAACTCTGTAAAAGTTCAAAAGCACATGAACTTTTATACAAATATTTTTGGCCTTACCTTGGACATTCTCCTTGTCCACTTCTGTGTGCTCAGTTACACTTTGGCTTTTCCAGTCAAGACAAGAGAAGTACTGGGCAGTCAAAAACAATGTCTCAGCTTGACTGGAAAACCTTGTGTGTGCTGGATGTGGTGATTTTCCTGAAACTTCCCCTGGATCTTCTCAAGTTCATGCTGAAAAATGTCTGTAACAGATTTCTGTAATAGATTCTGTAACTTTGCTGGTAGATCTTAAATGCTGCTTCAGGCATTTTCTCATAATTTAACTGCATGGTCAGATGGATTTGGGAGGCAGGATGGGGTTCTCCAAGCCTCTCTGGTATTTGGAAGCCATGTAAATGAAAATAATCATTAAAGAAGTCTGATTAGAGAACTGCTTATTATAATTTTTTTTGTTATTAGTCTGTGTTTGTTTCCTTGTGATTTAGACAGTGTGGTTATTTTTGGTTGCTGATGGCTGCACGGTGCTTCGATGTCCTGAGAATAATCATGATAACACAGCAAAAACATAAAAATGTGTTTATTTTCTCCAGTGGTACCAGTTGGCATAATGAAAACACCACCTTTCTTTGTACCCTTTCCTTTCATAGCATATAAACATGTGCCTGGCATTTTAGAGGGCTGGAACAGCTCTCCCGTGAGGAAAGGATGGCTGAGAGAACCAGGGATGTTCAGCCTGGAGAAGAGGAGGATCCAGGGAAGACTGAGAACTCTACCCAGTGCCTAAAGGGGCTCCAAGAGAGCTGGAGAGAGACTTTGGAAAAGGACCTGGAGTGACAGGACAAGGGAATGGCTTCAAACTACCAGAGGGCAGGGTTAGATGGGATATTGGGAAGGAATTCCTTTCCTGTAGGGGCAGTGAGGCCCTGGTACAGGGTGCCCAGAGAAGCTGTGGTTGCCCCATCCTTGCAGTTCTGGAAGTGCCCAAGGCCAGGCTGGCAGGGTTTGGAACAACCTGGGACAGTGGAAGGTGTCCCTGCCCATGGCAGGAGGGTGGAATTAGGTGAGCTTTAGGGTCCTTCCCAACTCAAACCATTCTGGGGTTCTGTGGCTTCACAAAATACAGATCATGTTGCTTTCTGGTACTAGAGGTATTCATGTCAAACAAAGGGGAAGCCACAGTTGGGATCACTGAACATGAGAATATTGTAATTGGATAAATCAATGATAGCCAAGATTCAGAGAAGCCATCAACATTAGGGAGACAGCACAAAGTGATGTTTGAGCTTCTTGCAGCCATTTCTTTAGCTGCCATTGAAGGGAATGGAGAAGTGAAATGCAGCAGTGGCTGTCATCTCTGGGCTGGGATCATCTCCCCTGGAGTGACTCCTTGGGGTGGTTTGGATCCAAAAGGGAACTGGAGCTGGGGATTGCTGCAGACTTCTGGCTAAGCCTACCTGGCAGCTGCATTACTTGTGGCACAGGCTCACTGTGGAGACTTTGTGGAATTAAAAAAACACTGAAATTCAGGAGATTACCTGGTTGCTGGCTCCAGCAGGTGTAAAGAAGCTTTTTTTAATGGAGAATCCTGGTTAACAAGACACAGTCTGAGAGCTTAGAAGCTTTTCTGTAACAGAAATACTCTGTTTTCAAGGTAAAAGTTATTTGTAAGGGATTTATATTCCAGGTTACAGGAGAAGGTTTTGTTGGTTTTTCCTTTAGGATTACAAAAGTAATGGAGAAAAGCACCATTTGATATTTGCCAACCTAAAGGTACAGCTCACTGGACCTTGAAGATAATTAACTGTTGTACTTCCAGCTCTGACATTTTGGTACAACTTCCTCATCCACACAGTGGTGTTCTTTGGGTCTGTCTGCAGTGATTCCCATATTTTTACAGAAATCCTTTATGAGTTTTTAATTAACACTTTTTATGGTAGATTCATACATATAGCATTTCAAATTAGTAGTTTTAAGTTTGCAAGACAGAGACAGCCTAATTTTTTGGTGGGTTTTTGGGTTGTGTTTTTTGGTTTGGTGTTGTTTTTTTTTTTTTGGTGTAGTTTTTTTGTGTGTTTGTTTATTTTGGGTTTTTTGGTTTTTTTACTGCCAGAACAACATGGTAAATATGTGATCTGTGCTAAAAACTCACCAACAATTAAAGAACTGGTAATTTCCTCGGAGTTCTAAAGCTGAACCTTAAGCCTGCAGGACAGAAAACATGTCATGTTGCTCTTGTTCAACTGTCAAGCTATAACTGCATAAGAGACTACAAAGGATTTTCATTTTCTTCTCAAAGCATTTTTGGAGAAGTCAGTAAAGCAGTTATCTAATGTATCCATATTGAGTACATGTTGAATTTTCTATAATGTTACATTTCATTATACTGTTAATGGGTTCATGTGTCAGGATTTTTCTCTTTTTATTTTTTTTTACAGGATTCTGCTCAGGAGAGTGTCATCAAACGAGATATCCATCGTACATATCCAGCACATGATTATTTTAAGGATACAGAAGGAGATGGGCAGGAATCTCTGTACAAAATCTGTAAGGTACAGTCAGTACTCTCAGTTTTAAAGTTCCATATTTTGTGTGACATTCTTTTGCCCTGTTAACCCTGTTCTGGTCCAAATTGTTAATCAGTAAGATTTTAAAGCTTTCTTTAGATTGCATGTGGAGACTGTGGTGTTTCTGCATTCCCTTTTACAGTCTTGCATTTGGCACCTCCTAAGGTGCTTGAGCCTCCACTTCAGAGGGAGTGGTGTAGGAGCTCCTCTTCTGCTCTGAGGTGGAGAGATTTACAGAGGAGAAACAGATCCTCAGAGCAAGCTTTGCTGTGAGGTTAAACCAGAATGTGTGTAGGTAATTACCTGGAGAGCAAGTTTTTGACCATTCCACAAGCAGTGGGTGAGCAGAGCTTTTCACTCACAGCTGCCAGATCACCTCCAATGAAAAACACTCTTTAATTTTTTCAATTAGCACGTGGGAAAGCTGAGGTACAAAATCAATAGGTTTGTCCATCTTGTACAGACAGATTTCTTTTTGTTTGAGAGAGATCCAGAAGGTAAAATATTGCAGCCAAGCAGGGACTATTCTGCCTGGCAGTTGAAGATGTTGCTGTGGTTTTGGCAGTCAGTTTTTGTTTCACTTTTTTTTTTCTAAAATTCATGAAATTCATGTAGGATATTATATAGTAGAATTCATTCTGTTCATGTAGAATGAATGATTGCCTTAGGCAGAGCCATTTCCTTTTCCCTTCCTCTTCCTTGTTGCTGTTTCCACCTCCTGCTGATTACTGGAAATGATGGAGTTGTCAAGCAGAAAAAAGTGTTCAGCCTTTGGGGTGTAATGACACATTTTCCTGTTCCCCAGATAAATTCTCTGGTGATACAAACTCCTATTCAAATAGTAATTTGGATGACTATTAAATATAGCTGCTTAGCTACTGGGATTCACTGTTGTGAGCAATTCACAGTTTAAAAGAAATACCAAATTACAAAAGAGAACTTTCAAGCAATGGCAGTGATTTCTTCCTAATCTGGGAGGGCTCTAGAGGGCTACAGGGAACAGTTCCTTTGCCAGTCTCTGAAAAGAATAACAATGCAGGTAATTATGGGCTTATCACTTTGATACCAGTTAAGTGAACAACGACGGAATAATTCAATTTTTCAAGAATTAAATGTGAGATGTATATTATAATGAAGGCCTGGGAGTTTACTGAAAATAGATCATGACAAGCTAACACAAAAAGCCAGAAGTACAGGTTCCATTGGTGAAGGTGTTTTGACTGGAATTCTGTAGCTCCTGTAGCCTGCCAACCTCAGAATGTATAAATGTTAGAGCATGAACAAGATACACATTAAGGAGTTAAAGACTGGCCAGCAGGTTCCTAAACAAGCACTGAATAAATGGATTTCAGTCAAAGCATTAGGAATATCCCTTCTTCTATCCCTATCCATTCCATGTACTCTGGCAAGTCACCTGACAGAAACCAGAAAGTCTTTTCTCATGGAGATATCGTGGTGACACAAAGAAAAGGGGATGGTAAATAATGAGATGTAAAGGATGTGCAGATGGATGAACCTCCTGTAGGATCAGTTTGACTCGAACAACTCAGTGTTTTGCAGCTACTTTTAGTTACAGTGTCCAGAATTAAAGACATCTACTCTACATTGGAAAGAATTTGTAAAGTTCTGTGAGGATGATGAAAGAATTTGGTAACATTCTTTGGAAAGAAAAGTTCTTTTTCATTAAGGTATCTCAGTCTATTTTATTTAATAAAGGACAAATAGAGGAGTGAATGTGTCTGAACTGGAAGCAACTTAGAGGAATTATCTGTCCAGCAGGCTGCTTCAGAGGGGCACAGACCTGCCTGGGTTGTTTCCCTTCTGTAGGAAATGTGAATAATTCTGCATGTTTTCTGAATCTAGGGGTTTTCCTTGCTCTGAAAGCCTCTCCTGCCCCTGCAGAGGAAGTTGCTGTAGCTGTTAGTTATTGCATCAAGGTGCCCCCAATGTCAGGAGTAATGTGCTCTGACTCCATGATTCAGAAGGCTGCACAATGCTTTATTAAAACTATACTATATTACATTAATACTGTATTATAACTGTAGTAAAGACATACTATATTATGCTGTATAAAAGATGCTAGATAAAAAACCATTACTGAGGCAGTCAGGACACAGCTTTGACCCAATTGGCCAAGGAAACAAAACAATCCTCAGCAAGATCCAGTTGACAAATCACTTTGAGTAAACAATTTCCATAACACATCCCACATGTGCCAAACAACAGGAGCAGTGAATAGAGATAAGAATTGTTTTCTCTGCTTCTCTCTGAACTTCTCCAGGAAAAATCCTGGGAGAGAGAATTATGTCTCTCTGTTCAGAGAATGTGAATGCCACAGTTAGTTCTCTTTTCTTGAAGGATCTTGAAACTCAGAAGTGCTGCATCCTTGGCAAAGAGGAAGTCAGGCAAAAGCTCCAGAAGGCCTGTGTGGATGAACAAGGTGCTCCTGGACAAACTCAAAGACAAAAGGAGGTCTACAGAAGGTGCAAACAAGGGCACCTAGTCTGGTAGAGAATGTAGAGAAATTGTCCAAGCAGACAGGGATCGGGTTTAGGAAACTAAAGCCCTGATAGATTTAAATGGATGTGAAGGGTGACAAGAAAATATTCCTTGGATACATCTGTGATAAAACTAAGATTAGAGACAGTGTGGGAGAAAATGTTCCTTCCTGTCCAGAAGGAAAGGGCAAACCTGCTTAACCCTGGACATGGACAAGGCTGAGGTACTCAATGGCTTTTTTTGTACCTCTGTTTGTACTGGCAAGTGCTCCAACATCCCTGCTGAGGCCACAGAAGGCAAAGGTAGGGACAGGGAGAATGGAAAACTGCCCAGTGCAGGAGAAGATCAGGTTTGAGACAATCCAAGGAAGCCTGAAAGGCCATGGAACCTGGTGAGATGCATCTGTGGCTCCTGAGGGACCTGGCAGATGAAGTTGCTAAGCCACTGTCCAGCATATTTTAGTTATGGGCATCCTGTTAAGTTCCCACTGAGTGAAAATTGGGGAAACTTAACCCCCATTTTTAAAATGCAAGAGGAGAAGGATCCAGAAGAGGCCTTAGAGCCCCTCCCAGTGCCTAAAGGGGCTCCAAAAGAGCTGAGGAGGCACTTTGGAAAAGGACCTGGAGTAACAGGACACAGGGAATGGCTTCCCACTGCCTGAGGGCAGGGTTAGATGGGATATTGGGAAGGAATTCTTTTCCTGGCAGAGGTTGCCCAGAGAAGCTGTGGCTACCCCATTCCTGCATCTCTGGAAGTGTCCAAGGCCAGGCTGGCAGGGCTTGGAGCAAGCTGGGCCAGCAGAAGGTGTCCCTGCCCATGGCAGGGGGTGGAATTGGATGAGCTTTAGGGTCCTTTCCAACCCAAACCATTCTGGGATTCTGTGATCTTTGATCAGAGACCTCTGTGTGTGTGCATCAAGTTGAAGGCTGCTCTTCCTCTGAAGCATTTTGTGTGTACCTGGAGTTTAATGACCTCTGTCACCCAGCCACTTGTTCTTGATCGAACATGTTCTGCATAGCAGCTTTGCAGTCACTTTCTAATTCCCTGCTCCAAACAGCTTTGTCTCACCAGTAGCATTTGTGCTTTTTTAATGTATTTTTTATTTTTACTATTTTAATGTATTTTTATTTTTACCATGCTATTTTTATGTGTTCTTTAAGGTTTGTGAATATTTGCAGCACATCTTTCTGCAGGGTTCTGTGAGTGACCTCGCCTTCACTCTCTGGGTTAGAACTGACTTTATTCCTACCTTTGGCTTTCTCTGCTTTAATCAATTACTTGAGTGAGTAAGGGGATGTTCTATAGCAGCTCAGTTCCCCAAAAAGCCTTTGGGATCTTGGTGAAGGGTTTATAAAAATCCTGGTGATCTCAGGGACTCCCTCATTCCTTCATGTACTCGTTGGTTCAAAGAAGGATTTGGGAAGCATTGTTCTCTGGTAGAAAAGCCACATCCAGTCTTCAACATGGAATTATTCATAAATTTACTGATTACACTGAAGGGTTTGTACCTACTTGCCAGTATTGAGATCAGACACAACTGCTGGGGAGATTTCCAGGCAGAGATTTCCAGCATTTCCACTTCTCCTTCATCCTCCCATAGTTTTCTTAAATGACTGTGGATATGACAGATATCTGTTTGGGTCTGACTGAACTTTGAATTTATGATTAATAAACTGGGTTTTTTCCACTATGTGAGTTTTCAAAAAATATGGTTAAACCTAATTAATTTGCTTATGAAGTTGTCATTCCATTGGGAATAAAAGGTAATAATCTGCGTTGAAAGTAATAATATGGCAGCTTTGTATTACTAGAATAACTTCTACCAGAGGTGCTGAGTACTTATTCCTTTATTCTAATGTGAAAGCAAGAAGTTTGAAGAATGGGATTTTTGAATATGGCTGGGAAGGGTCTGTCCTCAAGTGAGAGGGCAGAAAGCTGTAGAGCATTTTCTTCATTTTCCACTGAAATGAAAGATGATCTGAGCTGTCAGATAAAAAGGAAAATCATTAAAAGCTTACTGCCTCATTTTAACAGGTCTGCCAGTTTTTGTTCCAACTCTTTATCTCCTCTTCAGAACAGTAGGAAACCAGGAAAGATGGGAACTTTTTCTGTTGCAGAACATTTATGTGACAAAGTACCTAAAAATAAACTTCAGGACTGACAGTGGTGATAAGGAATGAAAAGAGTTTCAGATTCTAAGACTGGAGATTTCACTTGAGGACACCACTTAAGCTGGATTTTCACAGAGCAAATTTCGGGCAGTCTTTGTGAAAACTGCTGCTTCTTGCCTGCTTGCTGTTTAAATACTCTGCAAATTCTAGCTGTGTTTGAAGAGCTCACCTCAGTGTTACAATGCATAACTGAGTAGTGCTCAGTGCTTGCTTCCAAGCTCTGTCCATGCTCACAGCCTGAGGCTCCAGGGAATCAGAGCACCTGGCAGAATTAATCCTCTCAGCTCTCTGCAGTGTGTGCAGTGCAGAATTTAACATGAGATGTGTTTTCCCTAATTTTCTGATTGAAGGAACTACTATTTAACAAACAACCACTGTGACTCTAATGGGGAGCAGGGAACATGGTGCAGGAAAATGAATCAGGTGAGCTGGGACTGGGCAGACTGGGAAAACACACAAATGTTTTTCAGAAAATGGTAGAATTACTTCTCAGAGGTACAGAGTTGGTGTTAGTGTTTCTCAGTAACCTGAGGCCTTGCAGAAGGTTATGAATCATTTGTATCAGGATCTGTTTTGTTATTAAATACTTATCCCTTTGTGAATAAGATTTGTAGTTTTTTCCCCAATCCTGGTCTTGCCTGAAGGTTTTAGGTTGAGGATCATTGTGGTAGCTGGTTTGCTGGGACACCAAACACTTTGTTTTAGTTGCAGGGTGTGTTTTTTGGTACCCACATTAACAGAGAGAATATCAAACTGCATTCCAGCAATGCTAACACTGAGTGGGCTCTGTTATGGGGTGGTTTAGTTTTTGTTACTGTGCATTGAAATACAGAAATCTCTTTGAGCTGCTCTTCTGTAGGTTTTTCCCCAGTCCTGGTCTTGCCTGCAGGTTTTAGGTGCAGGATCAGTGTGGTAGCTGGCTTGCTGAGACACCAAACACTTTGTTTTAGTTGCAGGGTGTGTTTTTTGGTACCCACATTAACAGGGAGAATATCAAACTGCATTCCAGCAATGCTGACACTGAGTGGGCTCTGTTATGGAGTATTTTACTTTTTGTTACTGTATATTGAAATATGGAAATACCTTTGAGCTGCTCTCCTGTAGCTTTTCCCCCAATCCTGGTTTCATTTGCCTGCAGGTTTTAGGTGCAGGATCGGTGTGGTAGCTGGTTTGCTGTGAGATCAAAACTTTTAGTTACAGTATGTGTTTTTTGGTACCCACATCAGCAGAGAGAATATCAAACTGCATTCCAGCAATGCTAACACTGAGTGGGCTCTGTTATGGAGTATTTTACTTTCTGTTACTGTATATTGAAATATGGAAATCCCTTTGAGCTGCTCTTCTGTAACCAGCAGCTTCTATGCCCATGATAAGCTGTGAGTGATGGGTTATGCTTCAGCAGAGCTGCTGCTTAGTGCTGAAAGTCTAATTTTCATAGGGTTTTGGTTTTTTATATTTTCACTTCCATTTTATTTCAGCGTGCCTTTTCAGGTAGTCACCTCACTGTGCATGTTTTCACGTTTTTCAATCCTTAGTAACTCCTTAGATGCACAAATAGAAGTTTGTGTTTGTCCAGGTGTAATTATTTGTCAGAGAGCAGATCTCTTTTATTCCTGCAGAAATCTATTTGCCAATTAGAGGATAAACACAATCAATGAAGAATAATTTTTTGCCTATTTTTAGTTGTTTATTTTCTTTGCTCCTGGGTTGAAGGAGCAGTGCTAGTAAATATTGTTGCCTTGTTTCATTCAAAGGATTTTTAGTACTACCTTTTTTCTTCTATTTACATTGTAGTAAGGATCCTTCTCTGTGCATCTGTGCTCAGCAGCCCCATTCTTGCACACAATGAAAGATGCAATGAAATTCTGTAGAATTTTCTGCTGAGCCTGTTCCAGTGGGAAGGTCAGCCCTGGAATCCTGAGAAATGCTGGGAATGCTCTGTTTGGGGCCTCCCTGGTTGAAGGTGAAGATTTCTTCATCCTCTCAGCTCTCCCAGCTCTGGCAGAGGCACATTGTGTAACAGCCTCTTCCTGGTACTCCATAAGTAACTAATGTCTAAAAATACAGTTTTAATGCAGAAATTCCTTGTGTAATGTGATACATACTCAATTCTGCACCCATGGAGATATTATTACTTTCAGACTGTTAGTCTTATTATAAATTCAGATATGGAGTTTTAAATTCTGCTGTTACTAAATTTATTTAGTGACTGAGCATGTAATGAAATACCTTGTTGTGAAAACATAAAAATAAAATTTAAAATATTAAAAATATAATAAAATATCAATAATTTTAATTAATAATAATTTAAATAATGAGAAAATAATAAAATACCTTGTTGGGTGAAAAGTCTGCATCAAAACATGGATGTTTTCGTGAGACACTCTGAGTTTCAGACACCATGGAAGTCTTTTAAGTCTCCTAAAGCAGAATTCAGAACAGAGCTACATCTGTGTTAAACACTGAGTGGCTTCCTTTGGTCATTTCATAGAGAGGCATAACCTCTCCTCTTCCTCATTTAAATCTACTGGCACTCACAGACAGAAGTTACAGAAATTCAAACTGAGGTTTTAAATTCAGCTATCTTTCCCTTCATCTTTTAAATGCTAGTACTTGGAATTTTTCTCTGTAGAAGATTCTGTTCTTGGGAGATTTTCCTCTGTTAATTATTTTGGAGAAGAGTTTCTGCTCAGCCCTGGGTTCTTGGGTCACTTTCCCAATGTGCAGATGGGTCTCAGTCATGGGCTTTGAGGAGACTCTGCTTCCAAAGAATTCACTTTCTAATGGTGTTGTGCTAATAACTGCATATCTCTTTTCAGAATACAGATAACTATTAAAAAGATGTCTCAATTCTCTGAGATCTTCATTTAGTTAAAAATGAATGAAAACAGGCTTCAAGTCAGAACCTTCATTAAATCCCATTTATGAGACAGAGAATATTTAAAATCTCAGTTAACTGGGGAATTGTAATTGGAAGTTCCTCAAGAGCTTAGGAGAATAATAAGTTAAAAACTGTGAGATGTCACAGGTTTTCATGGGAAAAATTCCATCCTCTTGAAATTAGAAAGTTACAATGACTGCTGTGGAAATAGGGGATTTGGAATTTTGCCTTGTTTTTATATTTCAGGTGGAAAATGAAAGTTCCTCAGCTGCATAAATCTTAACTAGTTAATCTTAGCCTGTTAGTTAATTATATGATATTATGGTGGTATCTGTAGGCAGCATCCTTATTTTTGAGGTTATTCTGGTTAATTACATCATATTTCAGCACTATCAAATCCCATAGGTTGCTTAAAAATAAAACAGTATAATTGGAAATGTGATGTGCATTAAGATTCCAAAGTCTCTTTGCATTGGGTAGATGCAATGAAATCCTGCATATTTTAGAGACTTCATTAAAAACTAAACCTTTAGTTGTCAGGGTTGTGATGTTTTGCCTTAAGAGCAGAATCCTTCCTTGATCGAATTCTGATGCAGAACTGAAGTTTGTGTCCAGGTATCTGCAGACAGCTGCTTGTCAAGAGCAGATTTTGGGGAAGGACCTTGTGGAAATGAGTTTCAAAAAAAGTATTTTTCAAAAAAATTTTTTAAAAGCTGGAAAAAATGGATCAAGCAGTTAATTTTTTTTCATGGTTTTTGGTTGCTTCAAAGGCATTTTGATAATTCCCTCTTTTTACTGGGACCCTTTGACATTTTTCTCCTATATAGGCAGTGTCCACTAATAAGTTTCATATTTTTATTTAAACCAAATTATCCAATACTTGCTGATTTGTAGTTCTATGGATCAACCTTTTTAGAAAAGTTTCCATTTTTTCATCTCTTCTGTTTTAATCAGGCAATTAGTGGTTTAGCAGTTTACTTTTCCTCTCAAGCTTTTTGGGTGAATAACGTTCATTCTTAATAATTTTTCTTAGTAATTTTCTTAGTAATTCTTAATAATTACTAGTAATTCTTAGTTCATTCTTAATAATTTTCTTAGTAATTTTATTCCTTTTAATTTATGATTTCTTCTGAAATTCTGTTGGACACAGATCCTTCAACACATCCCCTGTTAGGAATGGTTCTGGCAGGATAACAAACCCTGGGATTCTTCTGTAATAAAACAAATGCAAGGAAAGTTCACAGGGATTTTCTGCTGGAGCTTAAATACAACTTCCTTACATTGATCATCTATTTTCCGAGCAGTGACTTTGCCTTCCTGCTCTGGATGTGTTTGAAATGGATTTATTAGCAGCTTAAATGTGTTTAGGAAGTTGATGATGAGAAACTTTGCTGTTCTTCCTTCATAATTTTCTGTTTAACTGCGGAGTGAGGATTTTTTTTTGTACCCTTCTTGTTTTTCCTCTTTTGCTGTAACTTCATCTTCTTTCAGAATCTCATAAGAAGTATGTTTTTATTTCTTACAACTTCCTGTACTTTTCAATCTATGTCAGTTTTGGAAGCAGTTTGTTTTCTCCAGTATGTTGATTTCTCAAAACTTATTTTAAAATAACTTGTTTGGATTAATCTATTGCTATTTTCAGCAAATTATTCACTATAATGCTTCTCACAACAGAGAACCCCCAGGCATGGATAATTTGATGTTCATTTTTCAGCTTAGATTTTTTTTGAAGTAAATTAGAAGTGGTTTTTCATAGTATGAAGAAATCATAAATCAAATTTGTCATTTGTAATTCTGCACATCTGTTTCTAAGTGGAGCTGGCCTATCAAAACCAGGAGTAATAAATACATCATTTAGGAAAGCTACAGAGACAAGACATTAGGCATCTACAAACTGATAGATCTGGGCAACAAACAGATAATGACTCATGATGGTGATTAACCAATGAATGATTCTAGTTAATGATGTAAAATATTAATTTAAGCATCTAAAGGCATTTCTGTGAATTTAGTACTTAGTAGCTAAGTAACTTCTTTTTGGAGAGCATCCTTTTCTTTTTTTTCCAATTGAATTGTGTATCTGCCATTGCACACTTCTCAGGTTAGATTTTGTGTTTGACTTTTGTGACTGTTTTAAACTGGTAAGCTGGATTGTGATGGTTCATTAAACATTTTTCAGTGATTTCTGTGACTTCTTGAATTTTCTTGTCCACTGAAACTGAGCAATGGGCTGAGATTATTTTCACTCAGGTCCAGACTAATCCCACCTAACAGCTTTCAAAAGAGTGGTGAGCAGTACAGACAAAGGGCAGAGGGCTGCAAGTCCCAGGTCAGCTTTTCCCAAAGGAAATGTAAGGCTGAATTGTTCAGAAACAGTGACCTTTAAAGGAATACTCAAAATATTCTGCACTTAGAAAAATCCTGTCTTCCAGAGTCATTGCAGGATTCCTCACAAGTCCATCAGACTGAAAAGTGGATTGTCTGATCCTTGTGACTCCTTCTTCCCTGGCTCTGCCCTTTGCTTTGGTTTTCCCTGCTGCACCCTCAGTATTTTGCTTTTTCTCTTAGGATGTCCCTCCCTCTGGTGTCAGTCCTGCTGCTCCTGCTTAGACTTGCACAAGTTTCCACAAATTCTTAACATCCTCTGACAGCTCTTTAAAAACAGTATCTGTCTTCTCATCTTGGAAAAATAAAGGGGAAGGAAAGGTTAGTTATTTTAGTTTGGGGATTTTTTGAAGAGTAAGAAAAAGCATGTCTGTCATAGCGTAGGAAAATGAGTTTTGTTCATTCTTCAGCATAACAAGGGCATGGAAAAACTGTTTCTGATGAAATCTTCAGGTTACAGTAGTTCTCAGCAGTTTTCTAACCTTAGGTCCTGTACTTGCATAATGTCAGAACTTGTTTTTCCAAAAACAAACATTCACTTTCCCCCCAGCACAAACTTACCCTGGTTTTCATGTTAAATTTGTTGAATTGGTAAAGTTCTATCACTAACATCTGAGCTGAATTATCCTTGATTTAAGTGAAGGGAAATCCATCTCTTTTTAGGCTGATTGAAAAATAAAAATAATAATTTACAACTCCAGCATCTGTGGAGGGCTGAGAGTGACCTGTGGGTGTTTTTAGAAGAGCCCTGAAAGCACAAGAGTGGTTACAGGTTTACCCCCTATGTGATTTTAGCCTGAGTAGTGTTACATGGAGGATCGTGGAATGGCTTTGACTGGAGGAGACCCTGAAGCTCATCCCACTCCCACTGTCCCAGGCTGCTCCAAGCCCTGTCCAGCCTGGCCTTGGGCACTGCCAGGGATCCAGGGGCAGCCCCAG
>JAWWEY010000005.1:26279874-26294277 GCA_035582745.1 Loriotus luctuosus
GCCTGGCCTTGGGCACTGCCAGGGATCCAGGGGCAGCCACAGCTTCTCTGGGCACCCTGTGCCAGGGCCTGCCCACCTTCACAGGGAGGATTTGTGTCCCAATGTCCCATGTAACCCTGCCCTGTGTCCATTGGGCAACATGCCTTGTGTCCTGTCACTCCAGCTCCTGATGGATTAAATTTCTTCAACTTCCCCTGCAAGCCCTTTGAGACCCTGGCAGTGTCCTGAACAGCTCCTTGATGTCACAGTTTGGTAATGCCTGTATGCATTTTAAATACAGTTTGATTTTCTTTTTTCCAGGCCTATTCTGTCTATGATGAAGACATTGGCTATTGCCAGGGACAGTCCTTCCTTGCAGCTGTGCTTCTGCTTCATGTGAGTTAATTGCAGAATGAAAGCTTTGATATTTGAAACCAAGGCAACTGTAAAATCAGTTGTAGTGCAACCATGCTGTTTGACAGATATTTATTGTTATTTATTTACCTGTATTAATTTTCCTTTTGTTGGTTTTTGGCTGTAGAGATTAATGGCTTCTATCTTCATGAATGTAAATTTCCTTTATCTGGGAGAAATCTGTTAAATTCTCAAGTACTTCTGTGTCAAAACCTGAAACCAATTTGCTACATATTAATTTTTTCTTTTAATTTAGTTGTCACTTAAGTAAGCTCCCTTTGTGTTTATGGGGAATCTAACTCCAGGAGACATTCTCAGAGCAGATCATCAAAGCAAGTAGTCTCACTAATTTTTTAGAAGATTTTTTTTTCTCCTAGGGATGTTTTGTAATATCTTCTGAGGGAAAGCTGATTTTTTTAACCTTGATATTTTAGCCTGTAATCAAAAACTGCTCAAACTTTGATCTCTTGCTTACTTTATAAACACATGGGTATATGTCCAGAGATAAATAAATAAATACACAATTTTGATAGGTGCAAGGTGCTTTACATCTGATGTCTCAGTGGCAAAGCAGCAGATTGAAATAGTGTATTTATTGAGGTAAAGACTATCTGAATAATCCACCACAATTCTTACTCAAGCTCTTGCCTGCTTTTTCTCTCAGGTTTTAATTAGTAAAATCAGTCAGGATTGAAATACCTTTTGAAATGTGGCTTTGAGACAGCTGCTGGTGTTATGTATGTTACACACACACTTCCCAGGGCATTTGGAACTCAAATTCAGATTAGTTTAAGTTGTAATTCCTAGGGAGAGCTGTGATTCCTTGAAGTCTTGAGAACCATGATACACAGCAACAGCGTTGCAGAGAAGCTTTACATTTTTTAAGAATAAACCCAAAATAGTCCCATTATTGCAGTCCAACATACACTATAGAACTATTTATCTAACAGTTATTTTGCAATTAATTTTTTACCCAAAGCAGGATTTTGAAGCTGCACTGGGAAAATGAGCCATTTTCAATACCAGAGTTATTTAGAAATGTGTGGGTGTCACATTCTTAACATTTGACTAATACCTCAGCTCCTCTCCTCTCCCTTAGTGCTGTGCTGTCATTGTTACAAAGAACCAACTCTGTTCTTAGTGTTTCTGGAGCTGGAGGAAGTTGCCTCTACACAGGGACTGTTAAATGGAAATTACACTCATTTTAATATACCCTTTATAACTTTTGGTTTCATCAGAGGATATTGAAATGAAATGCTTAGAGAAGGGGGAAGCAAGGAGTCTCAATGAGCCCATGTGATTGAGGAGCTTCCTCAGATGCCCTCAAACTCCTCTTTTTCTCAAATTCTCCAAACAATCTGTATGCTGTGAACACTTGTAAGACCCTTTCTAACTGTCCTACCTTCTCATGGACTTCCAGACCCCTTCCTTTCCCTTTTTTCCTGGGACAGGTTATCCTTTCTCTTCAGTGTTTATGTGTTTCTGGCATGGTTGGGTAGCCTGAACCTCCATCCTGTGTTTTTGCAGTTTTGCTTCTTTGATGAAATTCTCATCAAGGGAATGCAGGTAACTTCCAATCACAGGCAAACAGTGTTGCCAACTCTAATAATTGCACTGTGAGGCTCTCAATACTTGACTTTTTTTTTCTTGTCTATTTTTCAGCATCATTGTCTGTGGGGGAAAAAACCCTCACCTAAAATTTCATTTTAAAAAGTTACAAATTCTTGTCTTTTGTGATTTCAGAGAAACTATAGCAAGGGGCAAATATCTAAATGCTAAAAATCAGAATGGCAGTGCCCAAAATGTATGTTCTACTTAAATTTTAAAAAAAAATTGATTTATGATTTTGAACTCTTGGGGTTGGTAATACTGGAGAACCTCTGTTCACTGAGAGCAAGGACTTGGGGAGCTCTTTAGCCCAGTCCTGATCTCTGTTCCATCTCCCTGTCTTGGGGAAGAGATGGTTGGCAAAGCACAGGAGCACGTAGGGCAGATGTGCCTGCGCATGAGCACCTGGCATTTCATTAGAAATAATTGTATTTTACCAAAACCCCCGAAATTTACATTCATTGTCTTACAGAACAGATTCAAGCCTTTTGGTTGGGATCAAATTATTTCTTTCCTTTACTTTGTCTGCAGCTTTTATATGCTGTCAGTGGAGATCATTCCATCCAGATAAAATGATTGTGATTAAGAGCTTTGAAATTCCTAATTTGTCTTGGGTAAATCAAGCCCAGACTGATAGGCATCAACCAATCTGAAAATACTTTGTGCTAACCAGTTACTTTCCTTTCTGATGTCTGAAAATGAAAATGAAACTGTCTGCCCAAGGCCCTGGAGACAGGGCTGAGCATAAGATGAAACCCTGAAGGGAAATATCAAGAGCCTAAAATTCTCTTTGAAGAAAATGCTGAGCTTTTATCTGTAGCTGGTATTTGATAAGAAGCTGGCAGTTGGCCTAATGAGTGAATACACTAAAAGGTCGAGAGTTGTTCTTGATTCTCAGCGATTGTTTTCATTTGTTGCAATCTGCTGCTTCCAAAAGAAAGCACATTTTGAATGTGATGGAAAGGTTGATTTGGGTTCTGTTTGTGCTTGTCATTATTGTGTTACCTGAAGGCACAGGGGAAGATGATAGGAGGGTTTTGTGGCAGAGCTTCCCACCAGGTCAGCATTCAGTGAGCTCAAACCAGCGAATGGAAGTGTAGCTTAGACAATTGTGTTAGTGCCACTTTCCAAAGCACTGTTGGGTGAGAAATTTTGGTCAGAATGAAACAGGTTATGGGTGTAGGGCTTCTGAAAAAGTCGGCATGGTAATAGATGGGATTGTGGGAAACCTGACTTCAGAGTTTGATGTCCTGGGGTTTGGGTGAAGGTGGATGAGCATTGTTCTCACTAGAGGTTGGTTGTACCTTAGTTCTCCTGAATTTTTCCCATTTAACCAAAGATCTCTCATTAGACATCACTGTCAAGACCTGTTGCCTTTTTATTTTATTTGCTTCATTTTTTATTTATTTTTAAATTGTTTTTATGTGCCTGAGAATTGGGTACTGGTTGTTCTCATACCCGTTTGACAGAAAGAATGCTGCTGACACCTGTGCTGCTGCAGGGATGTAGACACACATGAACCTGTGATATGATCCCACATTTTCTTCAAAGAAAGCCTTGCAGGGCGAAATCCAGATGTTCATCAAGGAGAATAACTGAGATTTCAGTTGGTTCATTCAGCATTCACAGTACTTGGCTGAAAATTCTAGTATATCCCAGGTTCTGAATTCATTGTGCACAAGGTGTTGAAGTGTGTGTCTGTGTAAGGCATGTCCAGCCTTAGCTCTGTTATTAACCTTATTTTTGTGTCTTTTTCCAAACAGATGCCAGAGGAGCAGGCATTCTGTGTATTTGTGAAAATCATGTATGACTATGGCTTGAGGGACCTCTACAGAAACAACTTTGAAGATCTCCATTGCAAATTTTTCCAGCTGGAGAAGTTAATGCAGGTGGGGCCAGAGCAACAAATTCTCCTTTGATTTGTTTCATCAATGGAAACACTGGCATGAAGAAGAGATGAATGCTTTGCTTCCAAAAGCTACTGGACAATCAAACCCCCTTTCCTTTTAGAAGTGGGGTAAAGCAAAGTTTAATAGCTGAGTTCAAGCATCGTGAGTCAGATTTGTTTCTAGTTTCTTTTGTCTCTGATACACCACTTCTGCAGCCAGTGTTTGTATCCAAGCAGGTATTTGCCTTTTCCCCCTCTCTGTTTCTGATGTTGCTTAGAGAGAATATCTCTGTGCTACTGAGGCCAGTGTGTCCTTTGGACTGCCTCCATCATTGTCCTACTTCCCATGAATTATGTGGGTGTTAAGAGGTCAGGCAAATCAGGACATCCTGGTGCTTATGAAATACCAATCAAGTGTGGACCACTGGGCAGGTTTTATTGTCTCTTCCAAGACTCTGCTCTTTTTTCAGCTGGAATTATTTCATCAAGCAGTTTAGCACAACTGAATGGCTGCAAATGTTATACATTGTTGTTGTGACTAATATGGAATTACTGAGAGTTCATTAAGGCCTGCCCTCCTGTTGGCAATGTGAAAAGCTGCTTGCTGAAGTCAACTCTCACAGACAACCACAGGTACCTCTGTGGGGTGTACTGAAACCAAACAAAATACACTATTGCTAGTTTAATGGTATGTTTTCAGTTGTCAAATTGTGCATATTTCATACTTGATGGAGTGGAATTGCATACTAATTAATGTGACACTTCAGCATATGGGCTTCTCAATATTTACTTAATGTCCACAAAGATTTTTGTTAACAAACAAAACAGATTTTATTAACAAATATACTCTTAACAAAGATACTTTATTAAGTGACCATGTCATCACTGCTCAGTAGGATTTTCAGTGTTTATTTTGTGTTGTTTTATGTGCTTCTAGTTAGAGAAATGGTCTGCTGGAGTTGTGTGCTCTGTTGCTTTCAAGCTCTGCAAAGCGATCTGGTTCCTGCAGCCACTGTTTTTGTGGCAGAAGCATTTATAGCAAGACACATCAAAGAATAACTTTAAAATATACAGCATGACATAGATTTTACAACTGCTCTGCCTTTCAACTGTTGAAGATTCTGTAATTTCTCAGTATAGTCTCAGTATATTCTTTGATACTGTGATAGAATCCACTGTGGATCTCTTGCTAAAAACTGTAACCATGGGCACTGAAATTTATCAGGAAACATGTTGGCTCAAAAGAAGCCAGGCTTTCACTTTGTTGTGTTTTTGGATATTTAGCAACCCTGATCCTTACTGAAAGTAAGGATGAAGAACTCAAATTACTGAGTAACATTGAAACATTTATTTTTTACCTTTATTGCAGGAGCAGCTACCAGACTTGCACAGCCATTTCTCAGACCTCAATTTGGAAGCTCACATGTATGCATCCCAGTGGTTTCTCACTCTTTTTACTGCCAAGTTTCCACTCTGCATGGTCTTCCACATCATTGACTTACTGCTTTGTGAGGTAAAAAAATATTGAATCAGAAATTCATTCCTCCACTCCATCAATGTTTCTTCTTGTTTTATTTTGTTTGTTGAAGTCCTTTACTGCTTGATTATAAAATCTGTGTAGTTATGTAGAAACCGTGGTTATATTGAGCAGAGGATGTTCAGTGAAACACTGGTTTGGTTTTAAAATTAGAACTGTGGATTGCCTTATTTTTTGCTGAGGGGTCTAATCAGGAATGTCTGATGCACATATCTGTTTTTCATTTAATTTGTTAAATGATTATTCAGAGTTAGGAATTGTAATTTCTTGAAGACACCTCACAAGGAAAGCTCTCCAAGTGGCCTGACTCAGAGTGCCACAGACAGAAATGATGGCCTGGTATTAAACAAAGAGTGAGAAAGGCAAAACACAACTGAAGGAAGCTCCTTCCTTTTGCTTCTTTTCCCTGCTGTTCCAACCAGGAATGCATTAGCCCAGATACAAAATGGTGTGTATCTGTGCTGTAGATATATCTACACTTTCTTTTAAAAGCCAGTCAGAATAGGTTGATAATTTAGAATATTTATTTTGGTAAAATACCAATCCTTCCTTTAGTAAATGGGAAGTCCATGGCATTGCAACTGCTTTTAAACTTGATTTCCTCTCCAATTTCAAGGAGTCACAAACATGAAAATAAATAGATAGATAAAATATTTGATAATTTTAAATGGTGAAGGCTTCACTAGTAGGAAACACTGTTGATTGTAGTTCATTTTGTTAATTTTTATTGTGAAATATTTTCTCTGAGAATCTTCAGGCTTGCTTGGTAGGATTCAGTCCTTGAGACTTTTCTTATTTTGCATATTGGTGCTCAGTTATCAAAGCAAGGTAGGGTAATACTGGCAATGTTTATTTCAATGTGTTGAAGCAATTATAGTGGAAAAGAAGGTCAAAATCCAAGGTGAAATCCAAGGGGAAAGTAAGAGAGTGCAACATTAGAACATGCTTGGGAAAAGGAAACTTGTTAGTATTTGTGGAGGGTCATCACACACAGCTAAAGGAGCCTCTTTTACTACAGCCAAAAATAAACCAGAGAGAGCAAGAAAAGTTATTTCAAGTGAAAAGATACATGCAGGCATCTTGAGAAAGAGTGGGGCAGTGAGGAGACAGTGTCCTGAGGCACCAGTGTGGGCTATCAGAAAAATTCTCCTCAGAGTCAGGAGTCAACCACTCTCAAGTAACAGGCAGGTCTGAGAATTTGTGGGAGTGGCATTGATTAAAGTCATATTAAAATAAAAATCTATAAAAAGTTGGCCCTCATTGTAGACAGCAAGTCAGTTCTGTAGGTGTATGAGCCAGGAAGAAGCCATTCCTTGACAGAAAACTGAAGTTGTTTGTCCAGTCAGCCTCTGGAAGGAGTTATGGGGGAAATCAAAACATAATTTTTTTCTGCATTAAGTTGTTCCTTACTTTATCTCTGAACAACCAGCATGCTGGTAATTCTGGCAACTGGAAGGAGAAAAAACAGTGGCAGCTGCTAACACTGAAACATGTTCTGCAGAAAAAAAATCCCCAGAAAAGCAAGAAGCCTTTGAAGTGAATTGTCTTAAGTTTTTAAAAACAAGCTTCCAGCCTTTTCCTTAATTTGTCATCGATACAGATGAATTTTAAATACCCTTCAAGATCATGACTTTGCTTTCTCCACATCCTTGTCCTGTCTGTGGTTACAAAATGTTCACATTCTATGCAACTCTTACAGGAAAGAAAAAATTAGGGGAAGAAAACCATTTAAAACCATTGCTGCTAACTAATAATTTTAAGGGAGCCACTCTGGTTGCCTTGAAAATATTTGAATTATGGGTGAACAATTTGTGTCTTGGAATAGCTGATGTCTAGAGGTCCCTTCCAACCCCAGCCATCCAGTGATTCCATGTCAAGCAAGCGTTTTAGTATTGGCTTGGGTTTTTGATTTTTGATTGTGGCTGGAAGAATGAAATTGATCCTTACAGATACTCAGTTTTCAACCCAGAGAGGAGAAATACCTGGGAAGTGCTGTAATTTCCCAGCTGATCAGGGAGGCACATTTCCTTCCCCTGCCTGCACAGAGGCACAAGCTGAGGGTGGAAATCCTGGGCAGAAGTAGAACTATGAAAAAGGAGCTGAAATTATGATGGGAATTAAGTTTTATGGAGGAATTTTTAAAATCCCTTCAAAATGAGTGTCATTACAGTCAAGGTCTTCTCATCATTCTCACATGAAATATTGCTCCAGAGCAGTTTGATTAGCACAGATTTGGGATTGGCCATAGCTTCTGTGTGACTGAGTTATTCTGTTGTCTTCCTAGCACATTTTTTATTATTATTATTTTTTTACGTTGTAACCAGGCTGTTGAAGATGTGAATAAACCCTCCAAATTGCTTCAATTTCCCGTGATCTTAGAATATTACCTGAGTAGTTCTGGGGCAGAATCTGTCACCCATCCCCACGCAGAAATGAAATACTTTTGAATTCTTTTTCTTCCCTGTGACAGAAGCTTGAAAAGAATTTTGGGCTTCCAGGCAGGTACACCACTACAATGCTGTGGTACATCTTATAAGGCTCAGCTGCTTGTAATAAAAACACAAACCTATTGATCCAGGGGAAAGTTTTAATATGATTACAGCAAACTGTGGGTTGGAGCCTGGAGATCTTTCTACCAGGCTCCTTTTAGCTGCCTGTTGCAGCTGTTTCATTTGTCTTTTCCCCTTTGCTATTTCTGTTTGCATTGAAGAACATTTTTGTTGATGAAAAGCAGAGTTGTATTTGGATTTGTCAGTCTTATCTGTCAGTATGACATGATGTTATTGAACACTTCTGGAGCCTGCTCTGTTTTGCTGTCTCTTTTTGTTCTATTTTAAATTATTTATTTAAAGTCATGCTCAGAAATAGCAATTCATCTAGGTAAAGCTCTTGTCACTCAGAGCTGTCCTCAGTGCAACAGCTGCTCCTCGGCTGTGCTGCAGAATATCAAATAGTTGACATTTCACTTCATGTTGTGTTTTAAACTATTCAATTTAAAATGAAAATATTTGTTTTGAAAACACTAAATAAGTGACCTTCAGTAGGCATTTAGAAGAGAAAAACAAGCCAAACCAGTTGGCAGATAATCTGTAAGCGTTTTCAAAATTGTCATGATTTTTTTTTTCGGCTTAAAAAAGAAATTTCTTTAACCTTTTGTGATGTATACAGTTCTGCCAAAACTAAAGGAGGTGCAGAGCTCAAACTGTCATTCCATTATTAGCTGAGAATTTTGAAACACTCTGGGTAACCTCCATTTTAGGTTGATCTGGCTATTTCTGTGTGCATTTTGGGGGGATATAAAATACTTAAGGACAGTACTTCTCTCCTTTTAGGCAATATGCAAACCCCTCTCCTGCATGCTGCCCTTCCTGGGCTGGCACAGACAGTTGTTTATTTTAGTGTTATAATGCAGAATTTGACTATGTAATTTGACTACTAAGCTGCTGTTCTGACTGGATCATGACTGGATACAAAAGGATGCAGCTAATTATCAGTTTGGGGTATGAAATTATTTAATGTTTACTAATATAGCTAATAGCAAAGGAGGGAAAGTGCCTTTCACAGGACCACAGAGCACAGGGCAAGAAGGGGGAATTGAAAGCTAGGATGCCATCACTCCTTGGCCTTTATTTATCAACTCTTGCTTTCAGAATATTGTGTAAAATACCTTTTATAATCGATTTTGAGAAATTTTCTGTTACAATGAAGGCTGATAGGTGTCTTTAAAAATGATGTAAAATGTGAACACCACGGTGCTGCTAAGCAAGCAGTTACTGATAGCTAAAACCTGGCACCACATTGTGGGGATTTGCTTGTTGGGAGCACTCCTTCCTAATGAAACATTGAAAATCAGAGCAGAATCACAAGTATTGATGCTGAGGAGTTGATTTCTGTCTTGTGTGTGTCTTGCTGGGGATGGATGTGCCAGGAGACGCCGTCTGGTAGCGCTCAGTGGCCGAGGAGGAGGGACCATCACAGCCTGCTATTTTTTATCTGTCACTGTCACAGTCTTCTGTGATGCCTTCAACAGAGCTGAGAAAGAACAGATGAACATTTCAATTTATTAAACTTCCTCAGGAATTGAGTCAAGAACAAGCCCACTTCCTCTGTAAATCTGCACTGAGATGAAATGGGAATTAAAGAGAAGACTGTGCACAGTTGTTTATCTTTTGTGGATCTATAGGGAAAGAAAAATTGAACTTTTTAAACTTACTGGTATTGCCATGCTGTCTACGTTTGTTAACCCTTCCAGTTATGAATGTTTTAAGAACTCTTACAAAAAGGAAGAATGGACTTGATAGAAATAAAATCTCTTATGGTAACAGCATATTAAAAGCTGGGCTTAAATTCTAAGTAGGCATAGGTCTGTGTTATTTCAGTACTATTTCCCAGAGTGAAGTCAATGCCATAGATTTCAGTTGGAAAAGGCCAGGAGCCGTCTGTTTGTGTTCCTTTTAGGAATAGAGACAAATAAATGTTGGCATTTAGGCTGTGTCCTTCCTCCTGCCCAATCCCTTTGCGTCAGGCCTGCTGGAGAGCTGAGTCTTGCTGAAGTCCTTATCAGCCACTGCTGGTCCATGTAAAGAGACTGGAAAGGATTTCTTTCCCAGACTGCCATAATTAGCTTTTAATTAATTTGGAAGAAGGAGAATAGGTTTTCTCAGACTCCAGATGGATGGCTGGAATTTGAATGTGGATGTCCAGTGGTAATGCTGGCTTGTGCACTCAAGGATCTGTTGACATTTCAACCATCATGATAATTTTTGTTGCAGAAGTGGGAGGTCTGCAATGGAGATAACCTCAGGTTTACTAGACCCGGATGTTTGGCTTTTATATTGTTAGATGAGTTATTAAATCCAAAGGAAAAGTAATTTTAGCCTAATTCATGTGATGATCTACAGCTGTAATCCACTGTGGGGGCTTTTCAGCACTAGAACAGAAATTAACATAAAAAGAAATAAAGAAAGGTGTAGGATTTGATTGTGTGTGTGCTGCATGAGGAACTTCTTAAAGCTTTTGGATGTGTGTGTTAAAAACATTCTGATTATAATGATAAACAATTTTAAGTTCTTTTCAAAATGAAGGTTACAAGTAGTATAAGATGTTTGCATGTAAAATTCAGTCAACAGCAGAATTGCTTTAGGTGTGTAATAATACCAGGTTCTGTATTGCCATGGGGACTGGGGGCACAAAATGTTCTGACAGAATTTATAATAATTCAGGCTTGGACCAAGGAGAAGAGTGTTTTAATAGAGAATGGAATCTGAGAGGTTCTAGGAGAGGGTTTGGCATAACCCTTGACTCAAGGATGTCCAGCTGTTCCTTTGAGCATCCATAATTTATGTATCTTCCAGTCCTGGTGCTGCTTGTTCATCCCCAAAATAACAAGGCTGATGATGAACACTCAGCATGAGCAAAGGAAAAACAGTCTCCCAAGAGTCTGCACTCCAGAAGGTACTTTTTGGGTGATGTTGATAAATTTCGTGGTCCTAAATGTTTAAGGCTGCTTCTTAGAAATGTTCTAAGATCTGGGTGAAAATGATGAGTGACTGGTTTGAATGACTTTGTTTGGGCCTTAGAGGGGTGACACATCTAATGCCATGTTCACACTGTGGCTCTGCATTACTCTCCCCATTGCTCATGAAATATTTTAGCCACCTGCTAGTTGATGTTCACTTGGTTGTTTTTTCTAGGAATACAGTAAATTTCCATAATGCTTACTTAACACTAGTGCCATCTGCTGTATTGGAATAGCAGCATATCCTAAACAGTCTTGGCAAGCTTCAAAAACACTTTAGAAATAACTGAAGGAAAGTATCATAAATGAGAGAATGATATTCCATGAGCAAATCCAGGAAGCTGAGCTAATTTGGGAAGTGTTTTTAAAGAAGAGGGTAGTGCAGTCTGCCTGGGCTGAAACACTTTCTGTTGCTCTGTGCTTGGAATCTGAGGCTGTTATGGATTTTCGGAATATCTAAAATCAAAATGTGAACTTTGCATTTGACTCATCATGGGAAAGGGAAGATCAATGTCAGGGTTCAAAGAGCCAGGGCTGTGTCGTGGCAGGGAAGGGGAGAGGATGAGGAATAACACTGGGAGGAAGATCAGAGGGAGTGCAGGGGGGCAGATGTTCATTTAGTGTGGGAATACATTTTTATTTGTGGTGTATGAGCAGAGGTAGGGGGGGAACGAGGCACAGCTCTCTGTCAAGAGATGTTCTGAAGCCCTCACCTTGTCTGCTCTCATGAAAACTGGGATCTGGAAGATTCCTCCTCCTTGAGCACATCTAACAGCCATTCCCTGTTTCCATCCCAGAGCTGCAGGACCTGTATTAAATAAAGAGATGAGACCTCTTCTTCTCTCCTTGTGTGTGATAGCACCCTTGCTGCCCAGTGGGGATTGAGGCCCCCTTCCTTGTCCCTGTATTAATCAGTTTTGGAAAAAGGGACAGAAATGTCTAAAACCCCTTCAATTTAAAGCTTTACAAACCAGAAAAGCAGAGTTAGTGTCTGGCTTGGTTGACAAATGCTGCTAGCCCATAAGCAGTCACTGGTGAATTGGGAATGTATCACTGCAGAAATGCCTCATGCAAGGGAGCGTGTTTGATACGTGGAAAAGACTTCACATTCTGTGGCTGGAAATTATTATTCTTTGCAAACAGTCACAGAAGGTGGAGAGGAAAAAAATGTTAATCTCACAGCAGCTTCTACCTTCATTCAGCCATAGCAACATCTCAGCAGCAAATGACATGAAAACCACCCAAAACATGCAAATGTTCATTCCTAAATCCCATTTATTTCTATTGAAAGCAACCAACCAAACAAAATTACATATGAAATCATACCAATACAGGTTCATGCTTGCCTGGTATTTATTGTGTGCTGTTTTATGCTGCAAAATACAGAAAAGTGACACAAATCAATACAGAATCCCCTGGCTCTATTTTTGCCATCTCCCTCGTACCTGCTTCTCTAATAGTTCAATTATCTGGTTTTAATTGGCTGTGTGTGTTTTTCATGGAATCACAGATCAGGCGGAGATTTCTGGGTTTTCTCCTTCCCTGTGTGGCAGAATTTCAGGCAATGTATATGGAGTCACTGGGGGAAGCCCAGTCTGAGAACTCCACTGTACTCACACGTTAGCAGTGAGATCTCTTTGGAATTTGCTTGTTGTTTGATCTTTTCCTGTACTAAGAAAGCTGTATCTGTTGTTTACACAAAACCTGCTAATTCGTGTTGTGCCTTATTTGAACAAGAGTTTTAACCTTTTTTTCCTTGAGTCATCTTGTCATTGAGCTGGAATAAATGTACAAGCTACACAAGCAGCCTAAAAGGTGTTAATTAACGTGCATGCCCCTGCAGAGCATGTTCCAAGGCTGCCCTGCTTACAAAGGGAACTTTGAGCTTCAGACCATATATTCATCTTGTCAACAAAACAAAGATGTTTGTGACATTCCTAAAGTTTACTGTGTGTTTTCAACATATTAGAGTTGCCAAGTAATTGTTTTGCTGGAACCCATCCAAAACATAAATAGAATTTTAATTCTCCTTTAGAGTCTGTAACCCCAATTACCCTCTGCAGCTCCCTTGAAAGACTGTGCAACTGAACACATAATTATGAAACACTTTGGAATTATGAAGCAATGTCAAGTTAACTTCAGCTGAATAGCTAGTCTCCCTTTAAAGAAAGGAAAATTCAATTATTAGAAAGCTGGAAGAGGTTCATGTCGTGTGGGGCTTGAGATTTCTCAGCCCTTAAGGAGGTGCTTATTTACTCTTATATCTGTTTTTTTACCTGGTGCTGAACTTTATCAATACCTTCACTGTTTCCTTTTACATGTCATGGGGAAAAAACACAGATAAGCACATTGATGAATTAAATTTCCCTTTTTTTTGAAAGATATTCACTTCCTTTTGCTGGTGAAGATGGTGTCAAGGGTATTACTGTGTAACCAGAGGAAGGTCTGTCAGGGGGTCTGGGTTGGAGAGATGAGCAAAGGAAAAACAGTCTCCCAAGAGTCTGCTAATATTGAATAGAGCATGTCTTCTCTTGAAGCTTCTATCACTAAACAGAAGCTTTAAAACAGGAGAGAAATTCTAAAGTAATCCCCAGTGCAAATGTTGTCCAGATACACACAACTAAATTGTTTATCCTCACTCAGCTCTGTGCTTGGCTGTTGAATTTTACTCATAGCAAATATTGGTTTGCTGCCCCTTGACTTCCTTTTTTTGTGGCCTCTGGGCAGATTTGCTGGGTCAGATGAATAAATCTGTCCCTCCTCCCTTCAGCAGGAAGCCACAGGCAGCCTTTCTGTCACAGAGGTCTCACTGAATGCAAACTGGGACCCACAGAGTAGCATCTTTACCAGTCTCAGTTTGTTCTTTGTTCCCAGCCTAATTTTCAGGCCTTTTCAAAAGTCGTCTTGTTTCAGAGTGCAGAGGGTCTCAAAGGGAGGACTCCTCAAAGAGGCTTCTATCTGCAGGAGGAATCTTGGCTTTGGAGGCAGTTAAGGAACTGGGAAAACCTCTCACTAGACTAGAGTTAACATCTTTACATTTCCATTTACTTTCAGCCAGTCTGAATTTTAGTGCACATGAGTAATTTCATTTTTACAGCCTCATGAGAGAGTTTCAGTGGTTTGCCCATGAGAACATTTCCTCCAGTGGTGGTTGGAAATTACAGGGGTTTTGACATATAGTTCAAAGAAGCAGATGTTTCTGTGAAGCACAATCTTTATGAATTAAATGGGGACTTCCTGCATGGTGAGTGTTCATCCCAGTACCAGTAGATATGAAAGGCTCTTCTGCTAAATGATGCTCTTTCTTCTGGAGTAAGTGTGTCTGTAAAGCAGAGGATGGTCAGTGTGGCAGTCAGCAGGAGCTGTAAGGGGGCTGAAATATGGTACAAACTTCCCTTCCCTTCCCTTCCCTTCCCTTCCCTTCCCTTCCCTTCCCTTCCCTTCCCTTCCCTTCCCTTC
>JAWWEY010000005.1:26302171-26320302 GCA_035582745.1 Loriotus luctuosus
TCTGGCAGCCTTGGGGCTGTGCCCATTCCCTGGGGAGCCTGGGCAGTGCCCAGCACCCTCTGGGGAAGAACCTTTTCCTGATACCCGAGCCTAACTTCCCCTGACACAGCTGCAATCATTCCCTTGGGTTCTATCACTGGTCACCAGCGGGGTTTCACTGATTAATCTTGTTTATGATCTTAGGACTTGGCAAAACTAGCTAAAAGCAAACTTTGTTTTGGAATTAGCAAACTGAGGCAAGAATTAAACAAGGCAAGAAGATTTGGAAAATACAATTCAGGAAAAAAATTCATGATTGTGCAGAATTCAGGCTCTAGATTTACTACTGTTGTGGCTGTTCATTCCTGAAAAGGCAGAGAAGAGCACATGGTCACTGGAAATGTAAGAATGAACCAGATGCTTTAAAATAGGTGCATGTCCAAACCTCTCATTTTTAGAGTTCATCTCCTCATCCTCCTTAAGTGTGTGATCCACAACACTTAAGCTCAGTTTTGCTTGTTGAGTTTTAATCTGTGTGACTGTTAAAAAATGTGTTGCCTAATGCTAGAGGAAAGCCATAGTTCTGATCAGGAAGGTTTATAATACTGAAAAGAAAATGGGTAGAAAAGAGTGAGAAATAGTTTTGTTACTGCTTGTGTTTTCCAGACAGTGCTTTGTTATCTTACAGAGATTTACTCTGGTCCCTATAATATCTTAAACCCAGTACTTTTCTAAATAATTCCTTGAATTCAGGTCAAGATGAGCAGCATTTCTAATGGGCCTTGTGAGTTCTGACACTCACTGCTCTGCTCTGCATGTGATAGGAGATATGAGTGTTACACAAACAGGAGAGTTGTGTTTCTTGGTTATTTCTGCTGGCACCTTTCAGTCTCAAAGCCCTTTGTGTCAGTCAGTGTCCCAGACATCAGGGAGCACTACCCCAGTTACAATGGCAGGGATGGCAGACATAGATTCTAAAAGAAAATGTGTCAAAATTACCTTGGATACGGAGGGTTATTTATTACCTTTATTTCATTCTGTATCTGGACTGAAAAGACCTCCTGGGCTGAAGAACTGCTTCTGTGCTCTGTTGTGCCATTATGTGGCACAGCATCTATTTCAGAACCTGCACCAGCAGCTTCTGGAAGGCCATTTCTCTTAGTCCTGATGAGATTTATTACTGATGATTTTACCCTCAGCTACTCTTACATCAGCATTGTCCTTCAAACTAAACAGTTCCCTTCCAGCACCACTCCCACTTGCTTTTATCACCTTGAAGTGTTGATAGATCCCATTCACATTGTTTATTAAATAACCCAGTGCTCTCAGTGTGGTTGAACTCCTGTGCATCTTCTGCATCACCTCCAGAGGTGACTGGATCTTTAACAGAGGTGACATCAAGTTGTATTTTCTTATTTCTAAAGAATTTTGCCCTGATAACTCTGAGGACTGTGTTGTGCTCTTATGTTTGTGTGAAATATTATTCCTGACTAACCAGAAGGTTCCACAAATAGTGTGTCCCCGCCTTAGAAGGGAATTTCTATGAGACCAAAAATTCTGAATAAAATTGTGTTGTACATCTGTATACATTTACATTTCAATTCTTAAGGTACACTTATCAATGGTAGGTTTTCTTTTTTCACTGTCTTCCTTGAGCAGACATCTGACCTAACCCCTCTCAGATTTTACCCAGATCCGTTCTCTCCTGAATTACCACTTGCACCAGAACCTTCAAATCAGATCTGAAATTTTTTTTCTGTGTTAAAGGCACAGTTTAAAAATTTTTCCTTGTGAGAAGTGGAGGTAGTCAGAGCAATCATCTGTCTTTGAGCACCTTAGGTCCTGCTGATCATGGGAGAGTTCTGTCCATTCCCCCAGGGATGTGTGGCTGCCAGTGGAAACTGAAATGACCAGTGTGACATCCCTTGGGATTGTGCCTCCCTTTATCATCTGCTCCTGAAAGTATCACTTGCCACAATCTAGCCTGGGGCATTAATGTTTCAATAGTAGTGTTGTCTTTTAAGGAAATGAAAAAGGAAAAACACAAGAGGTTCAAGTCATCACACCAAGTAAGGAAATCAGTTTTATCCCTTATATGAAAGCAAGCAATATAAGAAAAAGTTTGAGTGACCAACTTCTTGCATATCTTACAGAAATTCTTTATAATCTTATTGGGTAAACCTCTGAAGGCAGTGAAGATGCACAGGTGCTTGTTTTAAGTAAAACTTGCATGCTGCCAATGCAGATAATTCAGAAATGTCAATTGCCTTTGAGTCAGGAATGAAATTATGGCAATTACTGTAATTTTTTGAGAGGTATCAGATGAAAAGTGCACTAAGACTGTAGGGAATGTGACTTGGGCCTTGTGTTGAAGAGTTCTGATTCTTGGTCTGTTCTTTCTTTGCATTTGCAATGGCTTGAGGAGCCTGAACTGATTTTTAAGTCATCATTGCTTTAGGCCAGGAGTTGGCAAAGTGACAGGCAGGACTCCTTCCCAGTCAGAACTGGGTTTGATTCTAGGTGAGTTGGTTTAGTCCACTGTATAATTGCATTACATTTTCAAAAGGCTCTTCTCAAGGAAAAAATCAGAAATATCCACATTAGACTATAAGGCAAAATAGATGTCCTTTATTTTTATAACTCCTTTTTTATATCTTCTTCATGTAAGTGATCCCAGGTAAGAGCTGACACCTGAGGAAGTGAAGAGGATCCAGACTCTTTGGAGCTAGAGATCAGAACCATCGGTTCTCCTTTAAGGCCTCCTGCATGAGCAGAGCACAAGAAATTCAGGCTTTAAGAGGCCCTCAAATTACTGGTTTTGTATTTCTAGTTTCTAAATCAAAGATTTCCTTGAATTTTAAGCTTTACTGGGCTAAATAATTCTTCCCACAGACCTACTCCCTCTACCCCAAAACCTGTCCTGGGTGACTTGTTGGACATGATCTCTTTAGAAAGGGAAATCTGTGCCTGAAAACCTCCAGAATCATTCAACTTCCAGACACTGATTTTCCAGCCTTGATATAACAAATTTTCTATTTTTAGAAGTCCACATTTATTTGTGTGTTGAAAATCCATCCTGTGCTGATTAGTTCCTCTCTCTGCCCATTTGATCTCCTCCTCACACCTAAAATCAGTTCTATTCCTATTAGGTGAATGTTCACCCTAAGTTTTGAATTTTGAGGTGGAAACATACTCCCTTTTCAAAAGGAGGATTGATAGCAGAGAAAATAACATAAAATTTGAATTTCTTTAGCAGCACTGAACCCTGATTTAGGTAATAATGACTCCTGTTATATCATGTGTTGGTAATTTCTAGATGTTGGAAAGATAAGATGGTGTTTTCATGCTTACATACAGTTCTGACTGAAACCATTATTTTCATTACAATTATTTTTAATAATTATTAGATATTTTTATATATAAAAAATAAATATCATAATTATTTTAAGTATAATTTAAATATAGTGTGTCTATCTCATGTACCTAGCAAATCTTATCATTCTTTGGAAAAATGTTTTGTCCAAGAATGTAATTGAAGTGAATGAAAACATACAAATAATCATTCCACACCAGCCTTGTACTGGCTTGTCTCCCCCAGTGTCTCATTGCCAGCAGCAGATATGTGGGAAAGACTTCTAAGAATTTTCTTTTGCCTCTGGCAATTTATGTCTTGAAAACTCTGAGAAAGAAGTGGTGTCTCATGTTTAAATAATTCTGCATGGATTGTTATTTCATTGCTTTTTTTTTGTTGGCTTTTTGAACACATGTTAGTGAGTAGCCCCAGGGATTTTCTCAGTTTAATGATTATTTTGTTTGCTTTGGACCCTGTGACTTTCATGTGAGGTTCCTGTGTCAGCAGGCATTTTGGACACTTGGTATCTCTTCCCTTTCTCCACTACACTCAGGACTTCATAAGTCAGCAATTTCTGTTTTCCAGGCTTAATAATCACAGTCTGTTCTTATCTCCTCCTTTGGAGCCTTCTGATTCTCTCTAAATACTTCTTCATCTCTGTTATCCCTTTTTTGAAATGGGAGGATCAGCATAGTGAATGATACCAGAGAAGGATCCCACATGAAGTTACTGAAGAATAATGGTGTTCTCTGGTTAGATCTCTGCTCTTTCCCTGTTAGCTCCCAGCATTTGATGCATTTTGTTGACCTCCACTGTGCACTGATCTGATATTTTCATAGGACTCTCCTCAGTGAGTCCCAAGATCCATTTCTGAGTAGCAGTTGTCTATCATTTATGTGGAAAATTGATGCTGTTCTCCATATGCATCAATTTAGATTTATCTGCATTGGCTTTCCTTGGCTGTTCTACTGCCCAGTCACTCAGTCTTTTATGGCCCTTCTGCAGTTCTTTATTGTAACCCCTGTCTTTAAATCCCTCAATAATTCATGAGATCTGCAGTCATCCCATCCTTCACCCTCTTCCCAAGCTGTTCAAGAACCAAGCAGCATGGATCCCTGCTGGAACCTGCTGTGGAAACCAGGTGGTTTCATGTGTTCTCTCTGAATGTAATAATCAATATGTAGCCTTTGCTAAATCCAGATTACACAGCTGTAATTAGCCCTGAAGAACAGAAAACACAAAGTAATTTCTGCTAAGAGGTAAATTCTTACTGTGGCCATGATGCCATTCCTGTGGATTTTCAGAGCTGTTCTGGTGCTGAATGTCTTATCCTTTGACAGCAGTAGACTAATGTCACTGTCATGTTTTCTGAAAAATCCCTTTGCCAGGATTTCTTCTCATGGAAAGCTGAGAAGTCTCAGAAAAAAATTATCTTGTTTGCTTCTCCTGTGTTTTGCTGCTTTGGAATGTGGTCAGAGATTGTTTCTCCAACATGTGAATTGTTTTAATTTAATGACCAATCACAGCCAGCTGTGTTGGGACTCTGGAAGGAATCACAAGTTTTTCATTAGTAACTTGTTAAGCCTTCTGTCTGTATCCTTTCTCTATTCTTTAGTATAGTTTTAGTATAGCAATATAATATAATATAATATATCCTTCCAAGAACATGGAGTCAGAGTCATCAATTCCTCCTTCATCCTGGGGACCTTGAAAATACCACAGACTTCAAATAGAACCTTTTCTTATTTCTTCCCATCTTAGTCTATTTAGCTTTTCAAAGTCAGTCATTTTTGCCACTGAAATACAGAGATTTAATATTTTAAAATACAGAGATTTATAAAGGACTGTCCATCAAGATCCTTGGTATCTTGGTACAGAATATAAATAATTTCAAGGAATATTCTGTATGGTTTTGTTTACTGTGAGACTATTTTGGCATTGATTTCTTCTGAGTTCAGTGGGCCTCAGCTGTGTGAGTCTGAGCAGCTCTGAACTGCATCACAGCTGTGTGAGTGAGCAGGCATTTTATGGATAGGAAGGCCAGAAACAGAATTTACCTGCACTTACAGACCAGACAGTCCATGAGATGGAAGTCAAAGCACAAATAATGTGTGTTTATCCTCAGACATCTTACTTACTGCCTTAGTTATTACCTTTTGGGCCATTTTTTGGTTTTAAATTCACTTCAGTCAGGCCCTTCTGAAGAATTTGGGACAGTAATCCAATGGCATACACGAAGGAAAAATCACCATTCCTGGTCAGATGTGGATAAAAATAAGATATGTGTTCAGTGAGGATCTGGAAATAAATAAGGATGTTAGGAAATGTAAAAATCTGAATGATGGTTTACAGTTACACTGTGTGAAAGGAGTTGCTGAAAAACACGGAACAATGGATTTCAGCTGATAAAATGAATTAAGGAGATTTTTTGGTTAAGTCTTGGAAGTTTTTGTATTTGAAACCTCTTCTTAAAAAAAATCCAGGCCTGATGTAGAAAATATAATGATGGTAGTAGACTACATCTCTTGGGAAAGTAATCCTGCAGGTAATATTCCTCATTCCTAAAAAATTTGCACCTTTATAACCTGAATTCATCTCGTTTTCCCCTCTAACTATTGGATCCCATTACAAATGTTTAGACTTCCAGACTTTGTTGAATCTTCAGTTAATTCCATTTTTCATAGGCCCAGACCTTAACCAAAATGAACCAAACCTGAATTTCTATCAGAGCTATTAGCTGATTAAAGTCTGATTTACACAATAAAGAATTAAAGGCTTTTGACACTGCTGGTGCTCTGAATTCCCCATCCTATTGGGGTCACTGGTGGCTCTGTGACTGGTCAGTTCTGTAATTCTTCCCAGCACTTCCCGTGCTCTTACTTCTTCCTTTTTAATGTTTTAAGCAAGGTTTTCATTCATATAGAGCAGCAGAACCTGATGTTTCTAGAATATCATGCTGACCAGCATGTGTTTAACATAGAATTCAGAAATAGGCAAAGCTGCCTCCTTTCCTCTAAACCCTTTCCCTACAAACATTTCTGGTGTGTAACCTGTGCTGGGTTTGGCACCTGTGTGCAGTCACAGGCTGAAAAGTAAACCTGAATGTCTGGAACTGTGTGTGGATGGTGCCTGGAAAAAATGGGAGAATTCCCATCCTGCCCAGAGCCTTAAACTGGAATGAAATGTGTGTTGGTTGTGGCTTCTGTGCACAAGGCCCTCAGTGAACACCTGCATCTCAGCCTGGCAGAATTGCAGCAGCCTTTGCAGATTTTCACCTGCAGAACACTGGTTTGTAATCTGGGGGGATTTGAATCAGCTGGCAGAGCACCATCTGTGCTACCAGCCTGTTCACTGCTGCACATCTGCAGGGCCTTCAGCTGAGTCAATCCTGTCTCATCAGCCTTGAGGCCCCATTGGCATCTTCTGGTGCCTTGGACTGACTTCTGCTTTAATGCTTTTCCCAACTCCTTCGTGTGTCACCTCAAGCCAACAACTTCAAGCATCACTCTCTATCACCCTATATGTAAAAATAGAGATTCTTAGTAGAATTATACCTCAGTTCACTTTTTACTCAATGATTTCCATATTTTAGCTACTCCTTAACATGTTTATTACTTTAAATCAGTGACCCCATCCTATGGATATTTACATTCTATTAGTATTTGAAGTAAATGTGGTTTTTCCTGATATGTTAGGAAAATTATTTTTAGAGTTTAAATATACAGTTACAGAAGTGTTTGCCATTGATGTGGCTTAGAGCTTCTCACAATATTTTAAATTATGACCTTTATGTTAGAAATATGGAGTATTTCTGTCTGTTGCAATTGGAAAGCAATTGGAAATGGGTGTTGTTCTGTTACACACCCCATTTTACAGTGAGGCTAAAACAAAGGAGCCCAAAATGTGGAAAATGCCAATCACTTGTTTTTAAAATTTTAAAAGTTTGATAGTAATAAAATGGTTATAAAAATAGTAGTACCATTAGAGTAATAATAATTTGGACAATTTGAATTAGGACAATATGAGACAATAGAAACAAACAGTTAAGGACGTCCGAGTACCTTTTTCTGGGCAGCACAAGCCCAAAACCAAAGGATTAACCCTTAAAGGATTAACCCTTAAAAACAATAGCCTATTGCATATTCATACACCTCATACATGATGCATAAATTCCATTCAAACACAGGATTCTGTCAGGTCATCCTCATCTTCTTCCTCTGAATCCTAACAGCGCCTTCGAGGTGGGAAGAAGTTTGGTTTCTTCTGATAAGAGGACAATAAATTATTTTTCTCTAAAAGATTTAGGTATCCTGTGGCTGCAGTCTCACTGTGAGCCCTTTCTTTAAAAAAAGTATCCTACATAGCATAGTTTCTATTTTAACATTTCTTATAACCTAAAACTGATCCTAGTAGTGTGTTAACTGATCTTTAACACGCTACTTGAGATAATTAATACAGCATTACTCTCTAACACAACACATACAATATTCATTTTAATATTTGCCAAAAGCCAGTGATAAAATAGGCATTTTTCACAAAGCCATGTTTTCCAAGGCAGCCGTGTGAGCAGGAGCAGCACCTGCCGGGCTGCCTGTGGCAGATGGCCGAGGCAGGTGGGCTGCGCTCGGCACAGGGAGGTGCCCGGGCCGCTCCAGGTGTGACATCATTGCATTCTGCTCACAAACGTGCGGCGCTTTTCTAGAACCCATCCAAACGCATGTGCTGACATCACTCTCTGTCTGCCCATCGCCTCCGCATTTAGAAACACCTCCCGAGAGCGCAGCGCTGGTGTTTTACACGACTCAGTTTCACCCACAGACGGGCTGGGCTGTGTGCGGCTCCCCGGGCTCGTCCCCCCAGCCTGGCCGCGCTCCGGGGGCCATGGGCAGGGTTGGGGTGCCCTGCCCCACCCACACCGTGGCTGTTTCATCATTCCCAAGCAGGCTGCATGTACGAGCGATTCCATCGGCTGGGAGGCCGATCCCTCCCCGCTAGGAAGCCTGAAAGGATGCGGCTGATGGAACAGCCAGAGCCCAGCAGAGAGCTGGCGGAGGGTGGGAGCCGGCCGTCCGTCCGTGCTCGCCATTGGTTTCTTATTACGGCATTCTCCCCCTGAGAGGCTCCCGGTGCCCAGGCACCCCCTCCTCCTACTCCTCCTCCTCCTGTTTCCCCTCCTCCTGCTGCTCCCAACCCCCCTTTCCCACCCGTTCGTGGCTGATGCTGAGCTGTCGGAGCAGGATTGCAATGAGCTCATCCTTTTCTCTGTGCAGCCTCACAACTGCCCGGGTTCTGCTGCCCTTCCCGGCTCCCGCACACCCGCACTGAGCCCCCGCAGCTCGCCCTTGCTCTGCTCCCAGCCCAGCTGCCCCGTGCTCGTTCCCTGCCATTTTGCTGCTTTTTATGTGCATTTTTAGATCCATGGTTTCTCTGGTTTGTTTTTCAAATCTCCTTCGGACTCTGGCTGAGCCAGCACGGTGGATCATATTTTTCCTTGATTCTTAGCAAAGATGCTCTTCTCCTCCTGAGAGGCTAAAGGGGCGTTGCTGGAGCAGCCATCCAAACCCATTCCAGAGACTGGAGGCTGGCTCTCCGTATCTTGCACTTTTGGAAATTGCCGTTCATAAAGCCTGTTCTTCTCACTCTGGATTCTTACTACTTGCTGCTCATGGAAGAAGGGGTACCTTGCAAAAGCCCGGCTCCCAAGCTCACCCCACCTGCCAAGAAGTCCCAGGACATGCACGACGAGAGGAGCAAGCTGGTGAATGAATACGCGTGCCGGGTGCTGGAACTTCTGGGCATGGGGCATCGCCTCTTTGTGCCTCGGCTGCTTGCGGTGAGATCACCTTTTCATGTAATGAATTCCTTGGGAATTGGCCATTCTTCCTCCCGACCCTGCCTCTGCCCCCAGGAGAGATGAGAGGGCTCTTGTTTTTTCCTCTCAGCTCTTCATAATCCATCTCCTAAGCACTGAGTCCTTCTTTCTGATGTTAGCTCAGCAAGGCTGGACACTAGTCCTGCTAATGGGGACCAGTGCCACTCCTTAACTAGCTTGAAGGATCATCAGCCAGGGCTGAATCATAAAAAAAACATCTTTCCTAAATCCTTGAGTGCTTTTGTTCTCAGTAATGATTCCAGATAAGCAGTGTGCCCAGTCACCTTCTAGGTACTGACGCCAAGTGCATTAATGGTCAGCACTTCAGATTTTATACTTTTCACATCATAGGCTGGCTTTACAGACTCATAATTTAAAAATCAGGCTGTGGTGATGCATTTTGGCTTTCGTCTGTTTCTGTGTTTGGTTTTGGAAAGGCAGTTGACAGTATGTAAAAAAGTTGAAAATGCTTGTGAAAATGATCTGGGAAATAAATCGTTAAGGGTGTTTTCATGCATCATGGCAAATGCTGTCTGTGTGGGGGGTGCCTGCAGTTGGTGTGCCATGCTATGGCACAGAGAACACGCTTTCATCATTTCTGCTGCTGTACAAAGCAGCCTCAAACCTATAAAAGAGTGGCAAATCCGGGAGTCAGTGCCCAGACCTGGCTGGCTCTGCTCCGGGTGCTGTAACCACGCCTGGCTGCAGCTCTGTCTCTGGCCTGGCACACCAGAATGGCATTTCTGTGTGATCCATGGGAACACAGCCCTTTCCTGATCCCCCTCATTTCCTATGGTGCCTTTCCTTTATTTCCACACCCATATTGTGGTTATATACCGTGACCTGTCCTTTTTTTTCATCCTGCTGAACCCATCTTGGTGCTGCTCAGGATCCACAGGAATCCATGTGCTCTGTGTGTTACAACCTGTTCAGTGCTACAGACAGCGTGGGTGCTTGGAACACTCTGTGCCTGCTCTGGGAGATACCAAATAAAAATCAAAAATTCACATTGCTACAGTGCAGCTGGATCTGGGGGTTTACAGTCACTTGTAGAATTGGGTCTAGTCCCTGATGATGCATGGTTTGAGCTGCTGGGTGTGTTATCATTATTCCAGTTATCTCCCAGTGTACCAAAACACTCATCCTGCTGATGGTTTATCTTGGGCAAGGGCTGCCAAATCGGCCTGAATCGTGCTGTGATGAGCTCTAAGGAAGGCAGAGGCAAAACCACCCAGCTCTTTTTCACTTGACTTAACCAGGCTTTGTATCTGGCCCATGGAGAACACCAGGCAATTTCACATCCCTTATCTTCCAGGCAGTTTGGCTTTGCTGAGTGGCACAGTGTTGTTTATTAAAAGGAAATAAAGAGTGTGAAAAAGGTAAAGTAATACAAATAGTGCTTTGTGTAATGAGAGAGACTTGACTTGCAGAGTCAATGTGATTCCCTGTCAGGTTTTATTAGTCAAATGTGCCTCTCCTGACACACACCCTTCTCAGAAAGGAGAGACTGTGTTCTGGTAATATGGTAAAAATGAGGCATCTCTGAGGACCAGGAATTTGTACTTTAATCAGAACTGAACATCCTTCAAAACATCAGTGTTTCATAAAATTAAACACTTTTTTTTGTTGTTTTGAATGTGCATTGTTTCTCTCTCTGCTGTGGTTTTGGGGATAAGTGGCTATGATGGGTAGAGCATGTGTCATTGCAGTGTTATGTGATAAATACAATCTATAACCTCTATGCCAGTCTTAGAAAAATTCTGATCACCTCCTTCCTAAGCACACTTCTGGGCAGTAGAGCAGCACCAGTTCTGGGGGTTTGCTCCCTTTGGAATGATCCAGAGAGGGTGAAGCCAGGAGATTTTCTTCCCCACCTGCATCAGTTCTGTGTGTCCAGAATGAACTTTGCCATGTAAGTTTGGAGCTGCATAGAAAGGCAGGGGTGAAGAGGGATTCACTGAGTGTGCACAAGATCAGTGCTGTGGTTGTGGATCCCAACTCAACACTCACAAAACTTGAGGTTTTTTCTTCCCACAGCATTTTTGTACCAGTGTGTTACAGAGACCATGGATTTTATTTAGGAAAAGAAATGTTTGATAATATAGCATAAAAGATGCCAGCAAAGGAGTTTGGTGTATTGCCCTAGAAGTGTGTTCTGATGTTACTGCAGCACAGTTTTGCCCACCAGACTTGCCCAGGCCTGGAGCCCGAGTTTCTCCAGCACAGAAGGTCAGGGGATTTACATTTCCTCTGTGAAATGTAAATTTCCCTGGGCAGCTCTCAGCTCTGTGGCTCCTGTCAAGGGGCAGCACAGAGCAAAGTCCTGCAGCATACAGCACTGCACTCTGGGTCAGCAATAAATAGCTTGTTATCTTGGTTTTACACTGTGTATCTTCTTTAAGAAGTTAAAACCAGAAAGTTTTTTTTAAGAAGTTAAAATCTTGTGTGTTATAGGCATTAAATAACAAAAGATACTTTAATATTTATATATATATATTATTATTTTATTAATATAATATAATATAATATAATATAATATAATATAATATAATATAATATAATATAATATCTATGCTATATATATTTATGGAAATAAATATTGTATGTATATAAATGCATATGCATATATTTATGTATATAAATATATGTATCTGCATTTATACATTTGTGTATACATATGTATATGTATATTTGTGTATACGTATGTATATACATTTTTATATTATATGTATATATAATTTATGTAAACATCATATTTATGTATATGTATAGAAATATGTACATTTATGAATATATATTCATAAATTTCATATTTATGTATATAAATTCTGGAAAATTGGAGGATACTTACAAATATTTTGAGTGTGCCAGACGCAAATTTAATAGTAAAGCATGGCCAGGTTCTTTTCATTCTTCAACTTCTTGGCCTCATTTCTGACACATGTTCAATAAAGTGTAAAACAGGTGGTTTATGCTCACTGACATTCTACAGGAATCTAAATATATACCAAAAATTCCATGGAAATAAGCAATTTGTATCTGTTTTTATGAAGGAGGAAGAACTAAATTAAGGATGTGCAGTGTGGTTCATCCAAAATTTCTTCTGCTGTGTTGGTGCCCAGGTGGGAATAGGAGTTTTGATAGAGTCAGTAATAAATGAAGCTGCAGGATTAATAACTGAACACAGAGAAATTAAATTAAAGAAAAAAATGCAAGGCTTTTCCCTTTGTCTTAATCACAGTTACCTAAGTATTTTGGGGAAAGTAGTAGTAACATTATTTACTAAAAAAAATAATTAACTTCGTTTAAGGCTTTCAAGTTCTGTTCTTGCTTTTTGAACATTTGCTATTTTTCCAAACTTCACCTTTAGATTTGAAAGCTTTGCTAATACTTTTGGGAAGGGGCTTTTCCTAATTTTCAACTCATTCATTTAAGATAATTTTATGACTATATTGAAATACTTAAGTGATGTGGGAACAACATTTGAGAATCAATTATTTAGTGAAACCCTAGAATGCAAACTGAGCTTTTGGGTCAGAGTTCTGCCTGAGTCTCCTTGTTTGCCTGGATTTGAAAATAGATTTTAATCAAAAATATGGTTATTTAAAAATAACACCTCTAGTAATAAAAAATTTTCCTCAAGTTTCCAAATGCACAAAAATGCAATGCACCTGCCAAACTTTAATGATTAACTCATTAAACATAGAGATGATTTAGTAAGAGAAATCAGCTGTTTAGAAATCAGCTGTTGATGAATTTCAGGAGTTGAGTGACTTCAACCAAGGATTTACAAATCTCTGCCTCTCAAACAGCTGCCAGAAGTTTCCAGAGATATATTTATAATCTATTGATTAAAGTCACAAAATGTCAAGAAATTTGAATCCTGGGGTGCCAGCATTTCTGTTTTTCACTTTTTTTACTTGTGATTTTAATAGTGAAACTAGTATTTTGATGAACAGATGATTTTAAGGAAAAGAAGATATTTTCAGTGAAATAGAAGGAACTGACATGCCTGGGCTCTATCACCCATTTAACCAAGTTTGCAGTTTTCATAACTATAATCTTAGTTCAACAAACTCTGTTAGAGAAGTTCTTATTTCCGTGATCTTACGGGATTTTCTTTGACTACAGATTTTTCAGCATGGAGAAGTCAAAGTTGTCAATAGTTGCAGTTTAATAAATGTAATTTTTTGGGTACTGTTAAAAATAGTACTATAACAATGATTTAAGCAGAGGCCTGGGAAAATTAAATCTGATTTGAAATGTTTTACATAGAATTGCTGTAAAGGAAGGGAAGAGGAGGGGACTGGATGTTCAGGAGCATCCCAAGAAGGCAAACTGGCAATGCAATTGGGAAATCTGTTTGAGTTGGGTAGTGATGGCAGATACCAACATGACTGAGAACAAAGAAAGAAAGATGAGCTGGGTGTCAAAACAGAATTTTTTCCTAATATCCATTAGATTGGTAAAATCTAATATCCATTAGATTAGTAAAAATTTCATCACTGAGGAGGTACTCAGGTATTGTCACAAGTTACCATCCCTGAAAGAATGAAAGAATTCCAAAGATGTGCAAATGTGGCCCTTAGGAACATGGTTTAGCAGTGGATTGGCAGTTCTGGGTAAGTGCTTGTGCTCAATGATCTTAGAGGGCTTTTCCAACCTTAACAATTTTACGATCCCATGAAACCTTTGCTGCTTTTCCACCGTTAACCACTGAATTTCCCTGGAAGCCCTTGGGTTCCAGCATGGATGTGGCAGAGGTGCTGGGCACAACCAGCTGCTCCCACCACACTCAGCAGCTTCCAACAACCAGCCCAGTGATCTGGCTTTAAGTGTGGCAAGAGCATTCACAGCCTCAGGAGGACTCATCCAGGAGAAGTGTGATGTTGGCCATGGTGGATCTAATTCATCCCATACCAGGTGCCCCAGCTCTCTGTCTTCATCAGATTGGGCTTCAGCCAAGTTGTGCAGCTGTCAGTGATTGTGGACAGGATCAGATGGGATGGTTTGTAAAGCTGAATGTTTCATGGGTGTGGCCAGGATCAGATGGGATGGTTTGTAAAGCTGAACCTTTCATGGTTGTGGCCAGGATCAGATGGGATGGTTTGTAAAGCTGATGTTTCTCATCAGCACTCCCAAGCCAGCTCTTCCTGGGTCCCTGCAGTGATGACCCAGCAGCTTCTTCAGCAGTGAATGACAGGAGGATCAAACAGATCTTGGGTGAACTCAATAAGGAAAGGAAAGAACAGAGCTGGACATGGACTTTGGAAAAGGGCCTGGAGTGACAGGTTAGATTAGATATTGGGAAGAAATTCTTCCCTGTGAGGGTGGAGAGGCCCTGGCAGAGGTTGCCTAGAGAATCTGCGGCTGCCCCACCTGTGGAAATGTCCAAGGCCAGGTGGGATGGGGCTTGGAGCAGCTTGGGATGGTGGAAGGTGTCCCTGTCATGGCAGGGGGTTGGAATGAGGTGGCCTTTAAGGTCCCTTCCAGCCCAAGCCACTGTGGGATTCTCTGGATTCAACTGGATAACAACACAGTTAAGAATCAAACTTGGAACCGATGTGTGTGTGTAATGTACCCATTGTGTGTAATGAGGCAAAAAATGACACTGGGTGTTTGTTCCTCATGAAAAAGCAGAGGATGCCCACATGGAAATGTTGGCACATGTGGAAATAGTGGTGGTGGTGGTGGTACCTGAGCAATTAATTCAGCAATTAACCTTAACCAAAAGTGCCTGTGCTGCTGCTATTTGCAGTTACACACATTACGCAGTGTAGATCTCCACCATATGAGTACCTATGTTGACAGTGTTTTGTTTACACTTTCCTGGGCTAAAAGCCTTGAAATTCACCTTTTCAAGATGATGTCCTGAATGTCTTGTCAAGACCTTCAGTTTCTGTGAACCATTTAAAGGAACTATCCCAAGGCTTGGGATTTGGTACCTTCTGATCTCTTGATGCAGGTAACCTGGAGGATGGATACATTTGTCCCTGTGAATCACATGGCTCTGTCAGGGACAGGAGTGGATTCATGGTGAATGTGTCACATCTCCTGACCTTTTAGATTTGATACCACTGAGAGGTCCAGGAATATGGCAGATGTAGAAATAAACATGTAGAACAAACGTTTTCTGGCCCAGTGTTCTTTGAGAAATTGTGTCACAGACCTCAGCACACTGACTTGCTGATGCCTTGTATGAATCATGTGCTTCTGCTCTTCATGTCTGTGACTATACACACATTAAATATATGTACTTTGTCTTTTTAGGGCAGTACCATGAGAATCAGTAATGGTCTAATGCACAAGCTTTCCAGGAAATATAGTAATGTCTCCTAGGTTTTTGTTGTTTGCTTGTTTGGGTTTTTTTACCTCTTCACAGACATCTTGACAGCCAGAGCCAGAATCTCTTTCTTACCTGGCATGTAAAGAAGGATAAAATCCATTCCCATATTGCAGTCCTCTGTGCTGCCCTGCCTAGGATTCCTTGCTTGGGCTTTAGCCTCTGTTTTATGAAGCAGAGTTAAAAGAGCTGATTTCAAGGAGGATGACTTAGAACTAATGTGAATATTGGTGGTTTGGAATGCATCCAGTGAATGACAAATCAAGTAGAAGAGCGTGACTGCATGTTCCCAGGGTTTACTGTAGTTCCCTGTGTTTAATTGCAGACCTCCAAAGAGGACCTTCTCCAGGCTGATTTTGAAGGAGCTTTAAAATTCTTCAGGGTTCAGTTGCCCAAGAGGTACAGAGCTGAGGAGAACGCCCGGAGACTCATGGAACAAGCTTGCAATATTAAGGTAAGGATGGACTTCATTGCTTCTCATTCAGCCAGGAGTTTGTACTGGAAGAGTCAAGTGGAACGTTAGGAATGGCAGCAGCATGGGGAAAGTAAAGAAATTAAATGACTGGTTTATTGCTTTTTGTATATGTTTGTATAATTACACACACACACCTTCTGTCTTTAAAGAAAGTGAATCTGTAACCTTTTCTCTCTCTGCTTGGGTACAAGCTAATAATTAAAACAGAAAAATGGTGCATCATCAACAATTATCAGAACTCACTAATTCTTTATTTGTTTTATAAACAGTGACTGCAGTAAACCAATTAATCACTGTATGATAATCATGCAAACAAAGCTCAGATATTATTTGTTTTGCTCAGAAGCTGTTTATCTGCTGAATGCTGTGTATAATACATTTGAATTGAGGTAGAAATGAGTTTTGTTTGTATATCAAGCTTACCAAGACAGAATATGTTTTTATATTCTACCCACTCCAAGATTCTGCTGTCAGAAGTCAGGCTACTCTGAACTTACTGACTACAAGTACTGGACTTGAAGCAAATTAGAGAAGCATGACTGTAAGCTGTTGAGGGTGGAAACCTGTTTAAAATGGCTGCAGAGGTTCACAAAGTGGTCATTTGGAAGGTCCTGGATTTTTTTTTGGTTGAAATACGTATTGCTATGGAGGGGCTTAAAGTTTGATCTTGGAGAAAAAGTGTTTTAGTCATTTCTTGAAGTGTGAGCTCTGATGGGAAGTGCATGTTTGGTGTGGCCCAGTGATGGACAGAGAACTTCCCACTAGGAACAATGTTCCTGCAACACTGCCTCTTCTTACATTTTTACTGCCTCTCTCAATATATTTGTTCATTTCCCTTGTGCTGCCTAATTTCATCATTTATTAAGCAAAGGCTTTTTCCGTTCTGGTTAAAACACTGATCTTATGAAAAAAATAGGTCTTACCATCTGAATGTTTATTCCAGCCAAGGAAAAGAAGATCTGTGCAAATGTTTTAGTAAAATTGTACTTGAATTTCAACTCTGCTGCTGAAAGAGACTATTTGTGAGTACAAGGCTGCAGTTTGATGTTGAGTATTTCCTCTGCCTGGTTGTTGAAAATGAGTAATTGAAGGACTTAGCAAGTACAGGAGAATTATCTTTATGCTACTTACTCAGTGTGTATATTCTGATGGGAGGTTGATGTGGAAGTCTTCATGGTACCTGTTGGAAGAGCTATTTGTCAATTTTCTCATGCCTTTCTCCTTTTCTTGTGCCATATATTGTATGTCACACGATGTTAATTGTCAATAGTTTTTCATTTAGTACTGGATGTGTGTGTATGTGATGTGCCTTATTGAGGAAATACTTTGAAATGTACCTGAGGCAGATGCTCAGGTTCAGAACCTGGGGCCAGTTGTGGGAAGAGTGTGACATTCTGAACTGTTAAGTTGACAGGACAGGGTAGAGTTTGACGGTGAATTAATTCACTGCATGCACAGGATTTCACACACTGTGGATTCTGGTTGAGAGAAAAGCTCAGGTGAGTGTAGCAAACATGGCTTCACATCACTCCTGTGTGTTAGAGAAGTGTGTGAGGATTAGTAGGAATTACTGAAAAGGAGGGAGAATTCAGAGCCAAGATTTTGGGCTATCAGGGGTGGGAAAAAGTGGGAGGTTGAAATCACCTTCTGCTGTGCCAGTAACTGCTGCTCTGGTGTGATTAGAGTTGGGCTCTGCTGACTCTCTGAGCATACAACTCATCCTGTAAGAGACTTCAGGAACTCAGTGTAAGGAAAATCAGCACAAGACCCCATTGGAGGGAGGGTGAAATGTAAATTAAATGAGTGTGTGTCCTCAGACTTGCATCCTTGTCACAGGTGCCACTCATCCCCATGGTCATCTGGGGCATCTCTCTGGCCATGGTCTCTGGTGTGGGGTGAGGATGAGGAGCAGTGGCTGTGGAGTCCTCAGTGTGTCCCAGGATCTTCTTAACTGGTGACAATAAATTGGCTTTTGGACATGTTTTTTGTACTCTCTAGGAAGGACAGGAACATGTTGCCTGTGAAAAACGCCCATCACTTGTTTTTTAAAATTTTAAAAGTTTAATAGTAATAAAATGGTTATAAAAATAGTAATACAATTAGAGTAATA